>OX451392.1:18724672-19924672 GCA_949629135.1 Eremobia ochroleuca
AAAAGCCATCAAGCAAGAAATAAGCGGCGCAACAAATAAACGAAAACTACGCTCGTTGTAATGACTAAACAGGAATTTTAACTAAAAATGTAATTAATTAGCAGCTTTGTTATGCAAATCACTCTGTGTATGAGAAAAAATCAAAGAGAATAACGTTGAGAAAAAATATGAGCGTTCATAAACAGTTATCTAATTAGATAGTACGAAGTGCGCGTGTAAGAGCTCTCCAAGATAGAGCACCCCAAGGGTGCTCTATCTCTCTCTGGACTTCCGCTTGACAAAATTTTTTGGGACACCCTGTATTAATTAGGTGTAACGAGTGACCGGAGCGGCTACGTGAAGTTTTAATAAATCTAGCAGCTTGGTGGACTCTTTACAAAGTGACAAAAACCCCGTATACCTCGGCCCTCGTCACTTTTTATCCCTTTCCCGTTTAGTCGAGATTGGATAAGCGAATGGATTCGGGATCATCCAATCCCATGATTAAATTGCTGGAATATTTTCTTTAGCTCGCGACTGGCGTCCAAATTGAAGAGGAATTAAAATCTGTTTATGTTTTATTACAATTTAAACAATTTCAAACCTATAAAGAACACTGTTCTTTATAGGTTTGAAATGGTTTCACACTCTACTCATAAATGTAAATTTATTTAATAACTATCATACAGAATGGTATTAAAATTATATTTTAAATTGAATCTCACTGTTTTCTAGTTACGATTTAAGACCATTAAATCACTGTTATTTGGGAACAAATCCATAAACTTAGCCACTAGATGCAAGAAATGATAGTATTCAATACGTCAGAAACTATCTGTATTTACAACATATAAGAAGCATGGCCGTTAAACTTTCATCAGCAGTAATTGCGTTGCAGAGTACGTGTGGATGTGTTACCACAGAGTATCAACATACAGAAGGTTTACGTCGTAATAAAATATTCACGCTCGCATTAGACTCTAAACGAAATATTATCGTGAGCATGAAGTAAATAGACCTCTTAACTTAAAGCTATCGCACTGGGTTTACTAGGTCTGAACTGTAACTGCTGTATTCTAATCAAAATGAGCTTTATTTAAACTTCCTTGCATGCAGTGGTTTCATTTGAAAGACCGCCCACATGGCAATGTTATAATGTCTACTACATTTACAAGGAAATCGAAGGAAACGACAACAGTAAATTAAACTTTAATACAATGTCGTCTTCACGTTAAGGTTCTATGACTATCAAACCAAAATCGTAGCGACCACAACCCTTAGTTCCTAAGAATGCAGTTCTATAAACCGGTCCTTCTGTCCCATTTTATTCTATAGTATAACGGAGACGGCTCCGCCAAAGCTTCGTTCTCCATCGTACTCCGGAAGCGTTCTCTCATCCACTGCCCTATTTATAAGCCAAGCTATACGTTAGCGTTTCTCGGCAAGGGAAATTTCGTGGCGAATACACGTCATTTTCTCAGTATTATTAAGCAACTTTTGTTACCAAAAACGACAGAGAGCTCAGCGACAAATCATCTGCCGAGCCTTTTCCCAACTATGTTGGGGTCAGCTTCCAGTCTAACCGGATGCAGCTGAATACCAGTATTTTATATGGAGCGACTGCCTATCTGACCTCCACAACCCAGGTACTGGGTAATACGATACCCCTAGGTAAGGCTGGTTGTCAGACTTTCGGGCTTCTGACTACCCGTAACGACTGTCAAAGATCTACGAATGACAGCCGCGACCAACGGCTTAACGTGCTTTCCGAGGCACGGAGGGGTCTCGGTATGTAAAGATGGTCACCCATCCACAGACCAACCGCGGCAAGCGTAGCTTAACCTGATGATAGACCTAGAGCTCAGCGACAAAAAAAGAAGAAAATATCTCTGCGAAGCACCACTCAGTACCAGACGGATATTCTGAAAATTCTACAAACATGGAAGGATGTACCGCATTAAAAGAGACTTTCGTGACTGGAAATATCTATCACGAAGTATTAAGATATTATATGTTTCAATTTCAAGTATTACTGGAATCGGTTAAAGCTGCGGGAGTCGCCCACTAATCTTGCTGTAAAAATAGTGACTTATTATAAATTGATTTCGGCGAATGAAGCCATAAAGCGAGTGTCGTTCGCTGTCGATTTGTTTGTTTTGCATTCTCAATATTCCTTTAATTAGCGCCTTAATTAAGATCATGTGCCGAATCACAAACGGAATGAGTGAAATGGAAATGTGAGCGGAAAAAAGAATAAATGTGGCAGTTTTTTTTACTTTTTATACAAAGGAACCCTTTGGAATGATATCCAATTATAAATATTTAAAGTGTGTAAACGCAGTCGTTGGGGTTCTGTAATTCAATTCGTCGGTGTTGAGTTTCTTATTGACGTATCCATTAGGTATTATTCGAGTTCTAGGGTGACTCGCCTCAGAGAGCGAGCTCGGAATGTTTTCACAAGCTCCATTGGAGTTGGGCTCGATATTTCGAGAGGAATTTCGAAAGATTACATTCGAGTAATGAGAGTTTCAGTAAAGTTTTTTCTTTAAAATAAATCTGGTCTGGTAGTTCAACATATAAGATTACCTATAATAATATGTTTCCGTTTCTATTATTTGGTATGGTTAGTTGCGTACATTTAAAATGAACCAAATACTTGTACCTATTGATCAAAGAAAACTTTAAAACTGTATTTGGTTGACCCACGCTAAGCCGTAGTAGCTTAAAGGCCTCCGCAGACAGAAGAGACGCGACCCTAGTAGAACAATTTCTATGAAAACTTCAAGGAAATTGTTCTACTAGAATCGTATCGCACCGTCGCGTCACGCCTGTCTGCAGGAACCTTTAATGGTTTCTGCTATAGTCTAACGATGAAACAATAAATTTTACCGATAAAAAATATCATATTTTATACTATCCGGCAGAGAAAGTAAGTATTTGAAGTTTGAACAATGTATGTTGTCGACATTTCCTGAGTCAGTCGTCAAATTATGTCGAATTACAATTCACGTCTCGAATATCCGTTTCCGTCCAATTTGGCGATACACACCAAACATGTCTAAACATAACTTATAGCCTTAAACGGAAGTAGAATTGCGAATTTTGGCATTATGTTAAACAGTTATTCCACAAAAGCTCTCAAAATCATGCTACAGACTCGGATATGATTAACATAATATCTGCTAAAACTAAAATGTTGCAAACTACAGGTTTTAAAATAAAAGGAAAATTACTCATAGATTTCGAAACATGGCAACTTTAAACATACCACAAGTTCAGTAGAGGTTAGACGCTACATTGCATCGTACAAATACAAAACACGCATGCTTAAGGGATACAACTAATGACGTGGGTACTAGAAACTATACGAGTAAATACTATAGAAACTATGTTATCTAAAGAATCAACAGAAATGTCACTCGCTGTTTAAGGAAAAACGAAAGTGATTACAGATGTCAACGAAGCCAATGGTTCCAAGAATGTCAATTAGAGTTTTTAATCAAAATTCTTTTGAGGCATTGCAGACAATCTTTTCGGTGGCACAGGTAGAGAGTGCTTTGTAGTTAACACCATAATGCCGCATTTTAAGGCCAGTTTTTCGACAAACATTAAGCTTTCGGCCCACAAAATCTCTGAGAAAGAATAGTATTACAACAGCTTTTCTATTGGTTTTATCTGTTAGACTGTGGTAATTTAATCTATTGGCAAAGCCCTTTGAGTAGCACGCAGTTTCAAAACCAGCTTGTGTGCCTAACGGTGACGGGCAGCAAGTTGCACCTTTGATCTCAGAAGTGTATATTGAGCGTATATTATTTGATAGTTCGGGGAGCTTTGCCTACCTTAGCGGATTAGATTAGTGGGTGTGAGCTGAGGCTGGCTGCATGTTTGTATTTATTTTCTCTTAAACATTTTGCATCTCTTCTTTGAAGATCGATTTTCGTAGCCAGTCATGTTTTCTTGAAATTATATTAACGCAATTGTACTTAACTTCGATTTCAATAACGCCAGTTTCATAACCCATTGCGGTAAGACTGTGGTTTTATAACTAGATACCGACCTGAATCTAATTTAGAAGCTAAAAAATAATTCCATCGTCGAATCCAATAATGATTATGCCCATTAGTTTCCCCTGGCTGTAGAGGTGTAAATAAACAATGGTGCCAAAGCCAAACCATAACCCTTCCCTGCTCGAGCAATATAACCGATATGAAGCCGGTAACCGGTTCTGTAATCCGAACGCGCGGCTGCCAACTTATTGAAGGAGGGTTCGTGTTTGAGGAAGCGCCGTATCCAGTCAGATGGGATATTTTGCTGAGACAGACAGCGGACCCGTATTATGACAGCCGAGCGAGAAATAAGACGTGTGCGGTTTGATCTTTTGCATTCGTTATATGGTTATTTTAATATGGATTAATGCATCGAAGGTGTGGTTTTTGGACTGTAAAATTGGTCTCAAGTTTCGAGATTAGTTTCACTATTGGGTATAATATTTGTGTTCCTTGAACAGCCCGTCTTTTGGCAAAAGACAACAATAGAGGATTATAAAAGTTGTAGAAACTAGAGAGAATTTGGCTAAACTAGAGAGTTGGAACATTTTGGATAAAATTCATTCTTACATGTGTCACATTTTACTTTAGCGATAAAGCTTCATTCACCTCTTTCAGTGCCATCACACTTGTTGTTAGTCCGAGGGCCACCCTTTTTTCTAGTACAACCGGTCATGTAACCAGAGGCCGGTGGCTAGCGCAGTACATTCGAGGAAGCGGCCGCGTTCCCACGGGGCTCGCGCGCATGCGCCTGGCCACCGCAGACTGGGCTCGGACAACGTACCTGCAAACAAAAACCTACATGTTAGCTTAACTACTTTTACAACGTGTATAGGTATGGGATTGATTTCCATATGGTGTAAAGGGCGGCCCGTTACCGGACTTTTAGTCAGATTACATGCAGCACAGTACATAGTTATCATGAAACGTCATATTTTAGAAACTTCTACGCCTTGTGAGAGAGTCATCTGGTTAGGTAACTGCGAAGTTGACTTGGATGTAACCCTCAACGTCATTGTCATCATTCAGTCGAAAGTCATCCACTGTTGGATTTGCTGAACATAGGCCTTCCCTAAGCATCGCCTCATGGATCGATCGTACGCCTTCTGCATTCACGGATTTTAGTATTAAGTTCAAGCTCTAAACATCAACAACTGTTTGAACTGAACAGACAAAAAGATGTGTGAGTGAAAATAAGTACATATTTATACTGCATGATTTTTTTTTACCGTGTCCAAATTTTTACAGGGTGTTCTACCCTTGAATATGAGCAACTTTCACTACGGGACCAACTCTGAGATCACGAAAAAAAAAAAAAATCTGCTGTTTCATACATTTTGGTCAAGTAGGTATTGAACTTTTGTATTAAACAGGTAATTTTTTTTCGTGATTTCAGAGTTGGTCCCATAGTGAATGTTATTCATATTCACGTGTAGCACACCCTGTAAAATCTTAGACACTAAAAAAATTCATCTAGTATAGCCACGAACACAAACCACATGACACGGTTTCCACAGAGTATTGAAATAATCAGTTCCGATACGAGACAGGTTCCTCTAATGTGTCTACGGCGACTTCCTAGCCCGCATATCTGTCAGCATTAGGTGCACATCAAAGGCACCGTTAAAGTCGGGCTTTTGAGTCCGCGAATCGTGTTCGGAACTTTATTTTGCATATGCGTGGGAGCATGACTGGTTTTTGAATTTATCTTACGGGCTTTTGTTTTTTGTTTGTATTGATATATTTAAATAATTTAGGAGTAAATTAATCATGGATTTAACAGTCGTTTTTTTTGGTTTAGGCTTCATCAATGTTCTAGGAAAACTCGTCCTCACAAATGACATACTATGCTAACGTTATAAGTTTATAACAAGACAGTGGCACGAACCAAAATGTATCAAAAAGTCACCCAAAGGCGATAGAATAAAAGAAAGATGATACTCATATTCGTTTGCATATAAAAGTATTTTAGCGTTCATAATTCAAGCCGACATTGGCAAACATTACTCATGTTTCGAAATATGCTAATGTCTTTAAACAAAGTCATTGTCAAGAACGCATGGGCACATTGCCATATGTTGTTGTTGTATTCTTCGAGCTGAGCTTGTTTCTTCATAACCTAATCATTTGGTCCTAATATTAAATCATGCAAGTAACTAAAGCATGCCGATTTTCTTGTTGCATAACGGATGCTACTAGAAATAAATTTAATAAGACCTCGACACCTAGACGGAGTGGGAGTAAATGGACAGTAGTGACTTCCTCATTACTATCCGTTTCTGCGAGGTGCATTTAAATTTTTCAATGCCCTCAAAACAAAAAACATTAGTTCTCAAACTTCTGGATATCATTCTTCGCATCGTCATTATTTGAATCTTCTTCGTCTCAGCGTGTAAATGGTAAAAGTTGAAACCTGTTTAACCCAAAATTCAGCCTCGCGAACTCAATGCGAAATACTAATGCAGTATTAAGACCACCAAGTTAACAGGTGACAAGGCATGCGGCGCGGGATGGGAGGTGGACCATTGTCTGAAGTCGTCGAAAGCTCCTACCCTAAAGATTCTTTCTCAAATTCGTCGCAAGTGAAAAGTGGATTTTCCTAATCCTTTTTAGTCCTTCGCTCCGCACACTTAGCGGCCGCGTGGCGACGCGCCGCGCAGGAAGCGAGCGCGTAGGCGGACGTTTAATACGGGCGAGGAAGCGCCGTGTCCGGTGCCGCACGACGACGTGTATCGGGTTTGACGCCTCTATACCTATATGCTCATGTCTCGGAGTAAGATTTTGGTACTTGGGTGTGGCATTTAACCGCTAAGCTACCGATAAGAGCTGGTTTTTCCTAAATGTGTTGCAGGGTGTTTCTTCGGTTTCGACATTATTTGCGCAGTTTTTGTACGAAAATTATAATTTCATTTTTTTTTTTTTGGTTGCGTTATGGTATTTGGCATTATTTTATTTATCAGATATGTGAAAGGCACGCATATATTTCAAACATTGATAGAGTTATGGCCACTTAAAATATGTGCCAAGTTACGGTAATGAACCCTATCCACGGTAATGAATTCTTAAGTATACGGTGATGAAATACAAAGACATGGTAATGATACAGAAAAGATGTGAATATAAAAAAAAAAACAAAGGTACCATAGATTATCATTCATTGTTTATTAAACAATCGCCTTAACAAAATAACTAATAGTTCTTTCATAATTGAATGGTTTTGGTAAAAATCAGCCTTACAATGTCGTATTAAACGATACCGATTTTGATATACGGAACGCAATCACACAAAAGCCTAATGTCAAAAATCTTAGTGACTGAATTACAAATAACAATAAAAGTCTTTCATAAATTAATATTTTTGGTAATCAGCCTTCTTGATTAGGAAACGAGGGCTGCCTTTTAAGTCGTGTCGTTTGCAAACCTCCCGCAATTATTAAAAAAATTCTAAATTAAAAAGATGAAAAAGTCATATGTTTTTATGGCTTTTTCATCTTTTGAATTTAGAATTCGAAAACAAAAGAATGTTTTTTGATAGGTCGAATAGTTTTATTGTAGCGTCTATTCAAAGGTGATAAGTCGGTTGTAAAAATGGAAATATCAAAGGAAAATATGCGTGCGATAATTTTCTACAACTTTCAAAGGGGATTAACGCGACTTCAGTGCTTTGACGAGATCAATTCTGGGTTTAGTGCTGCAGCACCGTGTCTTAGGACTGTAGAGCGCTGGTATTTAGAATTTCAACGTGGGCACTCTAGCTTCAGTGACAAGCCACGTGAAGGTCATCCAAAAACCGCCATGACGCAAGAGAATATCGACGCCGTACGGCAGTTAATCATCGAAGATTGTCATGTGACATACCGTGAAATAGAGACAGCCAGAATTTCAGGGATTACTATCCAAAAAATCCTGCACGAAGAACTCGGCGTAAGAAAGTTGATCTCTCTTTGTATACCACATTTTCTTAGCGACGACCAAAAAGCAGCTCGTGTTAGATGGTGTCGCAAAACTCTGCAGCGATTCAACCGAGGAGAGTCAAAACACGTTTATGATATGATTAGTGGTGACGAGTCTTGGATATATGCTTACGATCCAGATTCCAAGCAGCAGTCAGCTGTCTGGGTCTTCCAAGATGAGCCAAAACCGACCAAAGTCATACGCTCACGGAGCACTTAAAAAAAATGGTTGCCTCATTTGTGGCAAAGAGTGGTCACGTCGCCACTATTGTACTAGAAGATCGTAAGACGATTAACGCTGACTGGTATATACCACTGTTTGTTTGCCACAAGTCATCACAGAGTTTCGAAAAAACAACTCAAGACGTCGCGTCGTATGATACTGCTACTGTAAGTTCGCATACCGCCCGCAATACAAAGATGTTTTTGAGCACCCAAAATGTCGAAATTTTAGATCACCTGCCTTACAGCCCTGACTTGAGCCGTAACGATTATTTTACGTTCCCCAAAATTAAGCAAAGTCTTCGTGGTCAACGTTTCAGCTCACCCAAAGAAGCTGTTGACGCATACAAATCGGCCTTTTTGACTACCCCACTTCGGAGTGGAATAAATGTTTTAAAAACTGGTTCGAACGCATTCAAAAGTGTATTAAATATCGCGGAGAGTTCTTTGAAAAACAATAAATGGTAATAATCTATTAAATCGTCTATACTTATTTCAAACGACACAACTTAAAAGGCAGCCCTCGTACTAACAAGTTTGTTTTCAGATTTTCTCTTCAAGTATCTTGCTTTTTCCTTCTCTTTTTCAATATTATATAATTCTTCGTTTAGTTTTAAAGCAGCGTAGCTTTTACGCTTAGCGATTCTTCTTCTGGCTAAAATTTCCTCTATTGTCTTCTTAGGGCGTGCCATTTTTAACTGAAATATTAAGTATATTATTTAGCAACAATATTAATATTAATTTCTTAACCGCCTTAAAAATTATTTATTTAAAAAAGTATTAAATAGAAGCAGAGTCATTACCGTATTTTTCATTCATTACCGTGACCTCAAAAAGGTTACGGTAAACGACGGTAATGAAGGACACGGTTATGAAAATTAAGCACTGTTAGGTTAATTTACATTTATCTATGATAAGTACATGTTATCTACATATTAAAAAATGAAAATGACACAGAATCTAATGAATTGATGTAACAAAAAGACACCAAGTTTATTTACGTATCAAGATGTAAGCGGACTTGTAATGAACAACAAAATGGACCAAACACTGTCAATACTCACATCGATCGTAATTTATGGCCCCAAATCTTGCGTACGTCCTTCCACTGTTACGTTTGCCGGTCGACTGAAGAGCAGGGGAGTGGCAGTTCACATAAAGGCGGTATGATCAAAAAGTTTTGTCGTGTAAAATTCGATTTACCGTCATGTTTCTGGTAATGAGTTTTGCGCCGTTACAAAATTGTAACAACAAATTAGTCTTTAATTTATTTATAAATCAACGGGTTAGTTTATAATTATGAAACAAACAAAGACTAAGTTATTCGACACACTAGTCAATTTAACGATATTCGCACTAGATTTCCTATAATACTAATAAATATATCAAATCTAGTAATGGAACAGGTCCCTGTAATGAGTTTTTGGGTCATTAATATTAAAATTTATGCATAATTAACATAGAAACTAAAATAAAAAGTACAGCACCTGTTAATAATCGTAGGTTTACATTACATACATATATTGAATCGAGTTTAAACCTAAATTCAAATTTTTTACCCACTAGAACATGTGAATTTGGTATACTTTGAATATTCACCCTGCAGTACGATACGTAAACAGATGTATATGAATCATTATGTATACCAACGTGTGACACTTAACTCGTGGGACATTGACCTTGCTTTGGTCCTCTCTTTTGTGCAAACTTGCAACATGCGACTCAGGGATTCCATTGGATAAATTTCATTGTGCTGCAGTAGGTACTACTTTTTTTATGGATGTCTCCAAAATGTCTTCTTGTTACGGTAATTGAGCAGTTAACAACAACATGATCTTTGGTATGATCTGGATCTAAACACCCATTGAATCAGAACAGAACAACTATTCACATAACAAATCACAGAAAGAATGACCTCAAAGCGTCACAATGATCATAATTAGCGTCAATTCTAAATCCCGCAAGCGCTATTAGCTCCAATCCCTAGCTCTCAATGCAGACAACTAACTGCACCACAATCCCGACGAGTTCCACTCCCATAGCAACGCGCTATTCAAGTTTATTCCCATTTCCGCGAACAGCACAAAAGCGAAATTCATGCAACCACGTGTTCGAGCTCATCTGTTATTGTTGTGAATACCGCAAAATACTCTGAAAGGCGCTCATTGTACTACCTTTGCTGGATTGTAAACATTGATGCCTTGTTGGCGAGATTGTTGCTATCGCACGTAATTAAAACCAGTCAAAACATTACGGTTCGTGAGAGTGATGTAATAAAATTGTAAGTGTTACGTTTGTATCGGTAATATTGTTTTTCTATTTACGGATACGCGTCATTGGACGGCTGTGTAATGTCTGCTTCTACCTAGAACTGGAGCTCAGGTTTTCGCTGGATGTTTCGCGTTTTGTATCTGTTATACGTAAATGTAGTAGTATCATATAATAATTGACTTACTCATCGTTCACTTATTCAATTTAAAAACTTTTCTGTATATTGTGGAAAACGATAAAACGCATCGGTTCCTAAGGTACAGCAGCTTGAACGTAATAGTTTTAAGGATTCTGTGCCCAAAGGCTCCAAACGAAATCTAATTATTGGGGCAATGCTGTTAGCTTGTCGTCGGTTAGATGCTCCAAATTGACGAGATGAGATTTTTAATTCTCTGTGTAACCTGACATCAATATTAAACACACGATAACATTCACTTATTCATCATTGTCACTTTATTTTATTTATACAACGTGTAACGTTAAATGTGCAAAACCTCGGACACCCCAACTGTTTTTTTAATTCAATTGACCTATTTCAGAGAGAAAATAAGTCCTTAAAAAAAATTTAAAGATTTTATGTGCTGTTTTAGTTTTACTGGCCATTGTGATTGTTTCTTGCGTCTGCGACGACGCTTTATCGAGGGAGGAGTTGTCACCGGGCCGCTGCGCCGCGCTGACATTGGCTTGCTTGAACTATTAATTAATAGACACGGCAACGTTTTTAATGATTTTTTTTTTAAATGTGACCTTTGTTAAAAACTGGTTCAGTTAATTCTGCTCGTTATTCTGATCAAACTATTTTCAGGTTTTGCGCATTTAACGTTACACGTTGTATATACAGGATCCCATTAAAATAGTTGGACTTTAACACAGCGCTCAGTACGTCTAACCAAAGATATCCAAGCAAAAAAAAAAAAAATACTGATTAAAGTGATTTTATTTGGCCTTAAAATAATAAATTACACTAGAATAAACATATCCATTTTGCGTTACTTGATTATTTTTCTTGTAAATATCTAATGCGCTTTTCTTATATATTTTTTACCATTGTCCTTATTTTGATGGACTGAATAATTTCTAAAACTTTGTCCATCCATTTTAATGGGACCTTATATATTTTATGCCTAATTTCCATGTAGGCAAGTGCAGTGCAACCTCGATACAGCGAAACTCAAGGGAATTAAAAAATATTCGTTACACCGTATAACTTGTTACATAGAGGTTTTTAATGTTTTGCATTAGATCTTATGTACAGACGCCAGCACATCAAGCTACTACAATCTGTCAGATTTCTTTAATAAATTTTCAACTTTAGCGCTTTAGCGCTAAACGAAACGTACAGACGCCAGCACATCAAGCTACCCGAAACTGAACCTTTGAACTGAAACTTTGAACCTTATGCTAAAGCCAGCTTATGCTTTAGCATAAGGTTCAAAGTTATTGGGAAAATCTGACAGTTTCGGGTAGCTTGATGTGCTGGCGTCTGTACGTTTCTAGGGGATTTTGAAAAATTCGTTAAATCGAGAATATAACGAGCCTCAATTCGTTATATTAAGGTTACATTGTAGATTGAATTAATTTTTTATCATATAGCACCAGTCTTTACAAGTCTTATAGCTAAACCCTGAAAGCTTAGATAAAGAAAACAGGCACGAATCTAATGCAAAGTGGGCAAATGTCACGAACATTAGGAGCTGTGCAATAGTGGAAATATGTTTGATTTTCGACAGATTTTTTCTTTTAGTGTCTTCTCAGTTTGTACATTACTGGTTAGTTTGTAAAATCTAATCCCATCATTACGCTGAGTGGCTTCTCAATTCCTTGAAAACATTCTACAGCTTGTTTTACCCCAACGAGTATGCAACGTTATCACCTTTATAACTATAACGCCTGTAATATACAGGGGTTATGTTGAAGAGTTGCCATAACCCCGTAGTTGCAATAGCCTTACCCATTTTACTACTTTTACTTATAAGCTCTACGAGTACAACTGCATGTCACAAACCATTTCTAGCGAGCCAACATCAAAACTCAACCAAACCATATCTAAACAAACCGAAAGGCGAAGGGATCACTAATAAAAAGGTTAGAAATAAAATAAACATGAGAGGCTGCGGCGTTGCCGTTCAGCGTGCGCCTGCGCTGATCACAATGGTACGAGCTCGAGTCTCGACCCACCAGCTGTTTGTACCTGCGCTGTTTACCGACGGCACCACCCTTGTGTTGAATAAGCAGTAATGTAAGAATAGTTTTCGTCTTAGTTTTCTGGTACTTGGAGAAATGGAGTAAATTTCTGCTCCTTTCGGAGTTTCGCCAGTAAAACATGGAATTTCCTCTTTTATACACCGAAAATTACATGAAAAACAAATAGCCAGCGTTGGTTTTTGAACGTAAGCCTACATGAACTCGATTGAACGCGAGCCTACACCACTCTGTAATAAACAGTGTCATTATCATCCGATAACATTCAATAACTCAGCCGCAATTATCTTAATGGTTAGTTCGTTAATGCCCAATATTTCTCGCCACCAAATTGTTGTTGCGATTACTTACTTATTGCAATAAAAGCGGCAGCTAAATGTCCACAAAAAGCCTCTGGCTGTGCATTACGCTAATTAAGAACATTTTGTTCGACCGGGCCCGTAGATTAATTATACTAATATGGTATGGGGACAGTAAAACAGCATTTAGAAGTAACGACCTAACTTACTATTTGCAATATATACACATAGTTATATCTGTAGTAGTACTAGGGGAACTACGGACGGAATGACCACTGACCTCTCTAGTATGTGAGATCGTTGGTCCGGAAGAAAAAGATGAAGATAGTCAAATACCTAGCCATAATCTGAACTAACTATACCTAATTCTGAATCCGTAATAAAAATAATCATAAGTTTTAATTTAGGTTAAATATCGTGAGATAAGTCCAAAGCCCACACGCAGTTCAAAATATAAAACGATTATGTTAATGACGTGTACACTGTACATATGTAGCAATTTATCTGATGATCTGTAAATGACATATGGCTCTGGCGATACCCTGGTATGGTAGGCCAGTTAGCTATGATAATTTTACTTTGATAAGTTACCCGTGTTCGTTCAGATAGTTCGAAAACATTGTCAGTGAATACCATTTGTAACTTTATCAAGGATGAGGTACTAAAACTATGTCATAGCCGATGCAATACACATGTCGTTAATGCGTCTATAAACGACACGTGTGATAATCTCCGTGGAGTTGAAGTACTGGAACACATGCGCTGTGCCAAGGACCTTTTTCTCAACGACAAAAAGCAATCGATCCGCATGAAATTGATCCGCTCGATCCACGAGAGCGTTCGCAAAGCACGCACTGCGCATATACTCAGGGCTACCATTCGTCAGGATTTGCTGTGACAACCATATCATGTTAATGTCGGGTTTGAGCTTCGCTTGTTAAAGAGGTAAGTTTTGGACTAATTTGTAGCTGGTTTTTGCCACACAGGTGATTTTAAGAAGACAATATCTGAAATTAAAACTTTTATAAGTTCATGTTGCAAGATTTTGGACACCACATTAAAGCCGTTCTATGAATAGCTACGAGCACGTCGACCACAAACGACACAATAACCTATTTCCAAATCGAGTTTGTTGTTAGAGAAAGCGTCATACACTGACTGGTAACCCTGCCACAACCGGCGCATGCATCGAACCCCTCGCTCCTACTAGGGGACACTTAATCCCCTGTCTATTTCAAACACGTTTCACCTCATTCGTTTCGCGCACAAAAAACTCTCTTATTAGATTTACTAAGTCCCTCGATCGATCGTTGTTTGTGATTTGACAGGTTTTCTTTTTATGAGCGAGAATGAAGTTGCTTGTTAGAAGCTTTGTTATAGCATTTTTTTTTCTAAGAACTCTATAAAAATAAAGAGCTGATAAGCCGAATTCTAAAGAAGCCATTACGAAATTTTTACAGGAACAATAGTTGTTTAAAAAAGTAATTTAATTAAAACATATGCCTTTTTCTAACGAAATTGGATATGGTTTGCCTATTTTCTTCATCGTTAGGCCCATTAAAACATGGTCCACAGATTTTTTTATGTTCTTGTACGGGGTTGTCGAACAACATTCTTTTAGTAAATTAGCCACAATGTTATTAAATTAATATTTGTAGCTATACATGGCTGTTATAGCTAATGATGTAGTCTATACACGTTTTGAAGCGACGCGACGCAATGTCTGTGTTTTTACTCTGACTAAAAGGAATAGTGTCTCAGCTGCTAACATTCGCGCGCCAGTCGTGAGAATCAATTAAGGGAAGTGGCCTCCATGGTACTCGGTAGTCTCTAGACTACAATTCCGCAGACTCCAAGTTTAGATCACACAAGTTTTAGTAGCATCTGCAATGCTTGCATGTCTGTTAGACTCGGAATTTTGTCTCCGAAATACATGGTAAAATAGATTTTTTATTTTATCTTAGGCACCGTTATCGGCGAGGAAAGGCTGAGCATTTCGGAGTGATAAATGAAAATAGCCGGCGAGGGGGGGGGCGGACTCCCGCGGTGCGTGCACACATGGCCTTATCGACCAGACGATGTGGGTTGCGGGAAGAGAGGTAGCGGTGAAGGGTTGGCGATGAGAATCTTGTTGCTATTGCCAATATTCTTCCCAAAAGTATCGATATTCTGTGTTCCGATTATCCACTGCGATCAGCATGCATTTAAACTATTTTGGGAATTGAAAAGCCAATTAGGACAGTCTAAACCTAAAACGATATTTTCAGAATACTACAAGGCGGACACACACCAGAGAAATTCTGCAAAATTAACATATTATAACATTTTGCTAGAGATATTTATTCTATTTTTAAAGTCCTTCACATCGTATATGACGCAACATTTTGAATATGACCAATCTCACACGTCATTCCCATTGTAACCCGCTACCCGCTCACACATCGGACAGCCACCGTCCGTCACACGCGCTCTCCTCCGCTTACAATAATAAGCGAGCACGCACGCGCCACGCGTCGCGTGAGACCGACGACTGCCGAAATAATTGTCCATTAACATCGCATACTTGTGGGGGACCTACTTACAAACACCAGATTAAAGATATGTATGTATCAATTACAGTAAAAGCTACGTGGTCCTTGGATCCGAGATCTCGGAGACACGTGGAGGAATAATGTTAGAGGAATAATCGTTGAGACGGTTAGGAGTTAGATGTGGTCGTAGTGCATGACGACGGCAAAAGACTTAAAATTCATTGAGGAACTAGGTATTATTGCCTCCAATTGTAATGGTTTAAATGCGACACCTCATGCATTGGTTGTAAACTTTTCCTCGATAACAAACGACGATTTCAAGCTGCAAAGAAGAATGCCCATCTTCATTATTTGTTTCAAAATTAAACAATTCGAAACGCTGTAAATCGTTTTCAACGGTCTCTAAAAAACTTCTAACATAATGATTAATCAGAATGTTTACAATTGATACGTTTTTTAGCTGCAGTTTCGGTTTCGGACGCTCAGACGGAACAGGTTTGAGTCATCAATCAGAAGTTGCAGCTAGATTATTTGCAAACAACCAGCTGGTGACCTAATATCCCTCCAATAGTGAACTGACGAAACAATATAAACGTATCAGCGAGACTTAACGACTGCATCCCGTTTCTATGTTCTATTTCGACACATTCATAATTTTTGTTGGCCGATCGTTGAGTTTAGATGGGGATGGGGTCTTTTCTCCTTCTCAACTCTCCGACTCCCCCTTCTTATCTCGTGTCTCTCTTCCAATATCTATGTTCTTCTCATGCTATACATATATACTTACATATATTATAAGTATATATTACAGTAAATCGTATTTATGTGTTTATAACCTATTTATGTATTTGTGTACCTAGTTTTAATAGTTTTTGGTTTTTTGCATTGTTCCTCTCCACCAAAGTACCTGCCATCTAATCTCTTCACCACCCTTGGTTGACTGGTAGAGAATGCCTAAGGCATTAAGTCCGCCTTTGTACCTTTTTGTGCGAAAAGTTTAAATAAATAAATAAAAAAATCTTTGAGTTCGGATGATCTTGGTTTCCTTTCTGAGTTCTTGTTATTTTCTAACAAATTCTACCTGGATTTTTTTTCGGGCCCTTCGATTTGTGATTTGACAAAAGGAACGAATGGTTCTTAAGTGAAGCATACTGCCTCTATGCGTCCAATACTGCCTGTGTCTATAAGACATTTTTTGAAATCACTAAAATTGTGTTTTAACTCCTGGAGATAAAAGCGTGTGTGATGCTCATCCATACGTTTACTCCGGAATGTTATCTGGGTTAATTCACAGTTGTGACGATTACGTCACGTCTAGGAAATGTTGGTCAAGATCGAGTTGGTTCGTGTCTCGCGCGATTTATTCTGCCACCGTTTGACGGGAACTTTTATAGAACACGCTATGGGGTCGTATGTCGTCTATAGCTGTATAGAATGAGAAGGACACGTGTATTACATTCTGGTCCAAATTAATTTATTTTCATACGCATGCGATTAATAAAACCGTCAAATGAAACGTTCAAGATGAAAAATAGTTTGTAGCCATCATGAAACGTTTTTGAAAAAAATGGTAAAGTGACAAATTTATCCAATCAAAAGGCATCGTAAAATTCAACACGACATCTATAAGACGTTTACGTGAGAGCATCACACTTGGCCCATCAGGGATGAAGAATGACACGACGAGGGGCACAGGGGAGAAGGGGACTGAACTCGTAAACCTAAAAATAGATGCGACGACACCACGCCTTCAATACACAACAAACAACTTACATATTCCGTCCAAACTATCATACTGTGACATGGTCGCATCACTAGGCTGACGACATAAGAATCAAATTGAACTGTAACTTGATCATGATGAGGTTTTGTAAGCACAATGTTATGTTTGTAATGCGTACAGCGGACCAATAGCAGCATCTGTCAAAACAATACCCACCGGAAACAATAAACAGTTGTTTGACTAGTTAATTTTTAGGGGATTCTGTATTCAACGGAGCTTAATGAAAACATCGGCTATAAAATGTTAATTACCACGCTATAAGCAGACATATTGGAGTATCAATTTGTCGATGGGCTGTATTAATGAAGCACCTGCAGTAGGGATATAAAAGGCGATACAGATTTTCTAGTTTTTTTACAAGGTGCAAATCGTAGAATATTGGTTCGTTCTTCTTCTATTAATAAAAGGATTGAGAGCAAGTCCATATACCTAATAATATATTTCATATCTATACTAATAATAAAGGTAAAGAGTTTGTTTGTTTGTTAGCCCAATTCTTGAGAAAGGCTATAAGAATAGAATACAATAGAATACTCTTTATTATGTACACCATATAAATTACAGACATAAATATATAAATTTTACAAAGGTTGACACAATGGGCGGTCTTATCGCTAAGAGCGATCTTTTAAAGACAACCTTTGGATGGATTGAAAAGGGAAGGAGAGACAAACACTGTAGGTAGTCTGTGGTGTACCATTTACACGATAAATTGAATACATACATAAAGTATATTATACTAATCTAAATAAATATACAGGGTTATTTGTAAAACACCAACAACCTCTTAAGATGTCATTGTACTCACCATTATGAACAACTTTTAATATGGGACCAAACCTGAAATCCCGAAAAAAAATCAGCTGTTCCCTATATTTTGACGACTCGTAGGAACATAAATGTAGGGAACAGCTGATTTTTTTTTCGCGATTTCAGGTTTGGTCCCATAGTAAAAGTTGTTCATAATGATGAGTACAATGACCTCTTAAGAGGTTGTTGGTGTTTTACAAATAACCCTGTATACATATAACAATAGACATGAAACAGGAGTAAAGAAAATATAATGCTGTTTAAGGAGAGAGGAAGTGCTTTTTCATCATAATTTTAAAAGTGGACAAAGATTGAGCACGCCTTACCGACACGCCGCTACGTAATATCACGCTAGAACCCTTATGAGCCGAGCAAAAACCAAAAATCCAGAAGGAACGCTACGCGAAAATGGAGTAATAGGGCAGGCGATGCGATGCGACGGGGTGGGTCGGGGGAACAAGGAATTTCACGCGGACGAAGTCGCGGGCGGAAGCTAGTGTAGTCATAAACAGAATTAGAATAATCCTTCATAAATCAACATTTACAGCTTAAATGTGATTTGTGTGTGACCAGAAGTATACAAGTCAGAAAAAATATCTGTCAGTTTAAGTAATGAAGATAGTGAGTTTTAAAATATTCTCGAATTAAACCAGTTTGAAGTGCCACTGGCTGTCTTTATGAGCAACTTAATTAAATATTTTGGTTGTTAAAGGGCGCTGATATTAACTATTTATCATTTCCGCGGCGTTAATTTTTATTGGATAATTATCTTTATTTTTTATTGCTGAATGGGCCCGCTCTGGACCTCGATCACGCCTGATTGAAAGCGATGGATGAGGTTTATGAAGGAACGAGCGTGCCCAGAAGATGCCTAATGCACTGGAACTACCACGCATCGACGAAACACAGCAGGCTGCTTGACGCCGGACTCCGGTGGGAAACCAGGCGGGTGTTACCACCGCAAGGGAAGAGTTGGCCAGTCAAATAAGGTGTTGGGAATGACTGTCCAGGATGCGCCGAGCGCTCGGTTCCGTTGAGTAACTGGCGGAACAAACTGCGCTACACGCTCCTCGTGTATCTATTCGCTTCTTCATGCATCCCAAAATCAATTATCATATTAAACAAACATTCGTGCCCGATTGTTGAAGAACGCAGATTAATGTACCTACAAGCTAAATCGCTTCGTTGAATCGAATCATAAATGAAATATTTCAAGCCTTTCATGGCAATCTGGCCATCAGTAATACTGAAAGCTACGTGCGATAAAAATACTTCTGTTATATAATGAAGTTAAAAACTTTTCCCTCCATCGAAGTTCGCGGAAAGCGACTACTTAATATTTTTGTTTCATTTCCAGACGGAAAACAAACAACACATTAAGTAATATTTGTAACAGAAGATTTGAAATCTTACGACATTTAACTTTGAGGGTTTTTAAACTGCATTATGGTTGTTAAGAAAGGGAAAGAAACCATACAAGTCATTTTGACATACGAGTAACTTAGTCAATTTCAGCTAAGTTTGGTTGAAGTTAACGTTACAGAACAGTTACGGGCTATCGAGGGGAGAACCGAGAAATTACCTAACACTGCGTCACTCCGAGTGTTACTACGAGTTATAAAAAAACAACCGACTTCCAAAAAAACACTAAAAATTGTGAAAAATAATTTTAATTTTGGAAGTCGGTGTCGTTGGTTCCGCATTTTGGTTTTTTGACACCGACTTCCGAAATTAAAATTATTTTTCACAATTTTTAGTGTTTTTTTGGAAGTCGGTTGTTTTTTTTTATATAAATTTTTTTATTTTTCACTTTTTAGTTATATCTACCCCAATCAAATTCATATAAACACTACTTGCTATGTAAATATCAGTGACAGGAAGCTGCATCTGCGTTTATAGGGTACAGACGTGATGTTATGTTGTGCGATTGCGTAAAAAATGCATACAAATGCGATAGCAGCAGTCGCGGTTGTTTTACTGGTATTAATTATTATTATAATAAAAAAGAATTATAACCTTTGTAGTGAGTACAGGCGTGATATTATGTTGTGTGATGGTGTAAACAATGCTTAGATATGCTATAGCAACAATCGCGGTTAATCTGCTGTTATTTATTGAAGAGTTCCCCCGATTTCTACAAGATCCCATCATCAGATATTGAAATGGTGACAATGGGACCACACGGGAAGCACCAGCTTTCAAATAAAAAAAGAATCATGAAAATCGGTTCACCCAGTCGGTTATTATGAGGTAACAAACATAAAAAATAAAAAAAAATAAAAAATAAAAAAATACAGTCGAATTGATAACCTCCTCCTTTTTTTGAAGTCGGTTAAAAAGTGGTTGGGAAGCTGTGCCATAATATCCCGAGTTCCCCCGAATCCGCTCCGAGGGAAAACTTTCGCAACGTTGTGTTAGGAGAATCAGGTAATAATTTTATGTAGCTTTTTCGTTTTATTTTCTCTTTGCCGATTGCGGTACCTAACAGTTTCGTAGTTTGGTAAATCTTTAATTGATTTGTAGGTGTACAGTAAACTTAATATTTTGTACCTTGAGACTTCAGTTATATTACATTCTAAAATGCAATGCAATCTAAATAGGCCTGTACAGGCTCACTGCTTTTTAATGACAAAAATACTGTACATGAACGACACATACAAGTGTAGATTGACATGAAATGAGTTTTTAAAACCTAATAAAAAAACTGCATCCTCATTTTCCGCTGGTTAGGTCCAGTCAACGTCCAACGCAAATTCAAGCAACATGAGAATAAATTGCACAAAGCAGAGAAGGAAATGAATCGTACAAATTCGTTCAAAAGCCAACGTACAAAACAAACAAAAATAACAATAAAAGAGATCAATCAAAAATCGCCACCGCGTTTTATACGTTTATATGACATCAATGCGCGAGCGCGTTCTAAATCCGTGGCATGAGTGACAGGTCCCAATCAAACTTTAATCAAAGCGGCCGACGGCTCCAGCGTGCAGCGTCTGCGGAGTAGACAAACCCGGTCCGCAGGCCTAATTGAGCGGAATGGCCCCGTACATACTGCGTGCCCGATTAAGTCACGAACGTCAGCGTGCGACCCTTTGTTCACTTACACAGAAGGTCGATGAATGACAGAAAATGTGCGAATGTATTCGCAGTTAATAATGCATTTCCATATGTTGCTTATTGACCGCGACACCTTTTGAATTTGGATTTACAATTTAAATTATGTTGGCATTAATATTGGGAACGTTTTGTTAAAATAGTATTAAGATAGTGTGTAAAAAAAAATCCTAGGATAACTAAATCCATCAACGAGGACATACGTGCCCTTCCGAACTTAGTTGATCCGTCAAAACAAGTGTCAAATTAAATTTTTAGGGCGGGCAAAATCACATCGGGAGTAGAGTATGTCCGTAAGTGATACGGAAAGAAAACTTCGGATTTCGTGCTTAAAAGGTACCCCCGTTCCGTCGCTAACCATTATTTAACTTAATCATAGGGTGAAGTTTAGACGGTGCGAGAAAAAGTCAGGCTGATCGCTTCAGCTTATCAGTTCAACCTATCATCATAAGTGTCATGACATGAGTAAAGGGTGAAATGGGGAAACAGAAAGGGACGGACAACGCGGTACGATATCACGCGTCCATGGAATGTAGGGAATGTTAAGTTTAGGCCCCGTCAAAGGGTTTTGAGTGGCTTTTAAAATTAAAACGACAAACATTGAGGTTCACAACGCGGTAATTGATTCGTTCAGTTTTGTTGCTAGAATATGCTATTCAAGGCATTGAAATTGTTTATTTTTTTTGGATTTCTGGCTTCGAGTAGAGGATTGGGTCTTTGATAGAGTAATGGTATGTGTTGCTTTTGATAGTGGTTTTATTTGTGTTACAACTCTATTACTTACCAAAATTAAGTTTTTTTTTTTTTAAGAAAAAAATATTCGATTGCTGAGAAGCAATTAAAACGAATAACAGTGTTGTCTAGACGACACACAGGTAATGATGAAAAGAAGACGTTCAAAATACGGCTGTATTTGAACAAGCTTACAGAGGAGACAAACAGTGCAGAGGGTGACAAGAAGCAATCATTATTTTATCCCTCATTAAAACTCTAGTCTGATAAAAGAAATCATTTGGGTAGGTTTTTTATGATCATAGAAGTACGGTATTAAATATGAGAAAATATAATTACTGTAGTATAAGTATGTAATATACATAGTTAGACAGAAGTTTGGAAGAAAAAAGGGGAGACATTTCCCCAGCAGACAGTCAGGTAGAGTAACAGGCTGTTATCCGCAAGTCCACGTCCAAGCACGTTTTTTGTTGACCCATTTACCACTATCAGTGTACCTGTGTCTTGTTTTAGAACAGACACAGCCACACTACACTGATCCCCCCTTAGTTGATCTTTAAGGGGAGATGCCCTAAGAGACGCCGCGTAATTCAAATTTACATACTTTTTGCAATTTGTAGGTCAGTTTTAGGTTTTATGTTGATTAAAATATGATTCGCGACCATAACAAATATACAAGATGGAGACGACAATACAACAAAACAATATGAATACTCACTAGGCATAGGAGTATTTAGGAACTATAAAATAAATTCTAACGTTGAAATTAAAAAAAGTGATTTTGTCTAACATATAAAATAGCATAAAAGCGTAAACAAAAAGAGCACCATACCATTTAAATATTGGTTCACTTGTTGGGTTTTGAGAACCAATGAAAGACACAGTTATAATTTCCACTGATTTATTTATTATATTTATTTGGCAGGAGAGGTGTGTGTGCACTCTCGCTTGGTCCAGACGGAACACTAACGTCTAAACTATATTAAAGTTATGCACAATGTAAATATGTATGAAAGAGTAAGGGTCCTCAAACTACTTAAGTGGGACGGATATATTTTGTTGTATTCCAACACGCCCCCTCAAAATAAATCCTCTTTTTCAAAATAAATTATCAAATAATATTTACAATAATAATATCACACACCTTCCTTATCTGGGAGCACAATTTTATATGGTCCACCATTCGATGCACAGGATTAGGGAAAACCCAGGAAAACCTAATCAGACCAAGTCATTCTTATCTATAATTCAATTCTTTATAGTTTACAAGTAGGTAGATCATATTACGTACGCCAGCACACAGATAAACCCTGGGAGGTTTTCGTTGTGTGGCAAAAATAATTTAAATGTAAATCTTGTATTTTGGAAATAAATAAATATATATTTACATAATTACACTATACCGAGTTTCGTTTTCATGTCTGAAAATCGCAATGTCGGTAATGACTTCGTTAGGATGTCAGCTAACTGATTACCTGTGGAAACATAAATAATTTTAATAACATTTTTCTCCACCTGTTCTCTTGAAAAGTGATACTTTATGTCTATATGTTTTGATCTTTTGTGACTCGTAAGATTTCTTGCAATGCTTATACACCCATTATTGTCCTCATAAATAGGAATTGCATTGGGTAATTCTATGTTAATACTGGTCACTAAGGATTTTAACCACATGGCCTCTCTAACAGCTTCAAATAAAGCCATATACTCCGCTTCAGTAGATGAAGCAGCCACTGTGAGTTGCCTTTTTGTGTTCCAACATATTGTGCATTGTTCAAATAATTTAAACAAATAGCCTGTTGTACTTTTGCGGCCTATTTCATCACTTCCCCAATCAGAATCAACAAAGCCAGTCAATACATTAACTTTACTGTCACTCCGCACGTAAGTTAACTTAAGATCCATTGATCCTTTCAAGTAGCGTAAAACCCTTTTTAAATATAACCAAAGTGTACTGTTGCTTTTGTTAGCAAATCTACTTAAGATGTTTACACTAAAGCTCAAATCTGGACGAGTGCATACCATTATATACATCAAGCATCCGATAAGGTTTTTACAAGGGGCCTTTATTGTTACACTTGAATTCAATGCGTTATAATCTACTTTAGTTTCCAAGGGTGTATTGACAGTTTTACAATCACTCATGTTGAACTTTTCTAAAACTGTTTCTATGTACATTTTCTGGTCTAATGTAACTTTGTTATTATATCTTTCGACTCTGATTCCCAAGAAACAGCGGATTTCTTTTAAGTCTATCATTTTAAACTTGTTCATTAAATAGTTTTTAAAACTATTCATGGTATTTATTTTAGCCGTTGAAATTACAAGATCATCAACATAAAGTACAGCATAAATGTTTTCAAGAATGTCACCTGCATCTAGAATGTAAATACAACGATCAGCTGATGAGTATCGGAAACGCTTCTCTATTAAAGCTTTTTCGAACATTTGGAACCAACAGCGTGCAGACTGCTTTAATCCATACAGCGATTTGTTCAGTTTGCATACTAAACCATTTGCATTTGGGATTCCTTCAGGAGTTTTCATAAATATCTCTTCTTTTAGTTTCCCATTTAAAAATGCAGTTTTTATGTCCATGTGGTGGACTAATAAATTAAACTGATTTGCAAAAGCTAATAAGAATCTAAAACTTGAGATTCTTGCAACCGGTGCAAATGTTTCATTATAATCAACTAAATATTCCTGACTAAAACCGCGAGCTATCAAACGAGCTTTATATCTTAGTGGTTTTCCAAACTCATCATTTTTTATCGTAAACACCCACTTACAATCGATGATATTTCTATTTTCGGGTCTTGGTACAAGTGTCCAGGTTTCATTATCAGTGAGCGATTTAATTTCCTCATTAATAGCATTTTCCCATAATACTTTATCATCCCTGGATTCGATTTCTTTATAAGATATAGGTATTTTGCATACCAAAGATTTAGCGTATAGCAAATAGTTCACAGAAATATCATCTTCATTTTCGTCATATGATACGGTAGGCAAATTTTTAATCCTCTCACTTTTTCTTTGACCATATGAAGTCTGTTCATTTCGAGATAAAGTCAACTTATTTTGAAATGAAGAACTGTTTTGTTGCATATCTGTTTCACTTACAGATTTATTAGGTGGTGGACCTAATGATACTGGTATTTTGGCAGTTTGTTTACACATTTTCTCTACGTTGTATCTGTCAACGTTTTCAGAGTTATTACAATTTTCAGGCAAAACTCTGTCAGATTCCAATGGTCTGTTCAACAAGAAATTAATCTCATCAACTATCACATCTCTGACTTTTACAAACCTTTTGTCTACCACATCCCACACCTTATAACCATTCGGTTCATAACCAATTAATATCCCTTTTAAGGACTTTTCATCGAATTTGGTTTTCCTAGTTTTATTTACAAAATAAACAGTTGAACCGAAAACCTTGAAATATTTAAGTTGTGGTTTTTTATTATGCCACAATTCAAATGGTGTGTTAGCTGTTTTCAGTGCTTTTGTAGGGCTCATATTTATCAAATATGTAGCTGTCAACACAGCCTCACCCCAGAATGTTTTGTCTAATTTAGCGCCAGATACCATGGCTCGACTACGCTCTGTTATAGTTCTTATCATTCTTTCAGCAATACCGTTCAAAGCAGGGGTATGCGGCACTGTTAAGTAGTAACTAATACCTTTTTGCACGCAGTACTTTTTCATTTCATTTGATAAATATTCACCACCATTATCACAATACAAATTGACAATTCTCGAGCAGAAATGAACTTCACTCTTTGCAACGTAATCTTGAAACGTAGCAAAAACGTCTGATTTATGAACTATTAAGTATGTGACACAGTAGTGTGTGTTTTCGTCGACAAAAATTACAAAATAGTTTTTGTCGTCAAGTGTTGAAGGAGTGATGGGACCACACACATCAGTATGCACATTGAATAGAGGTCGTTTTATAATTTTTGACTTCGATTTATTAAATGGCAAACATGTTTGTTTTCCTTTTATACAAGCTTCACATAATTTATCATTTGGTGTTACGTGATTTATTTGTTCATTATCAGAATAAAATTGTTTGCCTTTAATTTGCACAAACTTAGATTTGCCAATGTGACCAAGCCTTTGATGCCATAATTCATAATTATTACTGTTTACTACCCCATTCGATGAGCTTCTAGCATTTAAAGTACATTTTTCAAGTATGAAACTAACACCAATTAAATTGTTCAAAGACTTACCATTTGCTACCATCTTACCCTTGTTGTATATTTGCACACCACTATTATTGCCAAAAACAATGGTCATTCCAGCTTGTTGCATTTTCTTTACCGAGAGCAAGTTGTAAGGAATTTCAGAACAGAAAAGGACATGCTGTAGCATTCCCTTTATACCCAAGTGGCTGGTTACTGCAATATTGCCCTTCTTCGTTGCTCTTATATATGTTCCATTTTTAGCAACTGAGATGTCTATTGGTTTTTTCAGTTCCATGAAGTTTCGTGCCAGATCTTCTCTATTAATTAAATGATCTGAGGCACCTGAGTCCAAAATAAATGTAATCTCGTTTTGATCTTCACATTCATTTCCACAGCATCCGACCATAAAAGCAAATCCTGAGATATTAGGATTTTCAGTATCCGTAATATTTACAGTTTGAACTGTTCTGTTATTTTCGGTACGTTGTTTCACCTGCTTGTTATAATAACAGTTCTTTTTTACATGACCATTCCTTCCGCAACAATGGCATTTTATATGTTTCAGTCTATCATTTTTCGGCTTGAACGAGGTTTTATAAAACGGTCCTCGATTTAAGTTCCGTCGCATGTTTGAATTTATATTATTGTGTCGGTCTTGAGTTTCAGGTTTCGTAGTAGTTTCCACTTGGAGAACTTTCATACTTGTATCGCGTCTTTCATTGATTAATTTTATTTCGTGATCAAGAAGTCTAGTTTTGACAAAGGTTAAGGTCAGGTTGTCCTCTGCCAATGTTTCAATTGCTGTGACGACACCATCATAGCTGTTAGGTAGAGTCATAAATAGATGTGTTATCTTATCGACTTCTTCTAATTTTGCACCTGCAGCGATTAATTCGATTAACAAGTCGTCGAATTCTTGGAAGTGTTTTGTCAAGGGGTTTTCTCCTTGTAACTTAAAATTCAACAACCTTTTCCTCAAAGCTAGTTGAGTCGCTATGCTTTTCCGTTCGTAGATGGAATCCAGCTTCAAGAAAATATCCTTCGCAGTATTTTCTTCAGTTGTAAGTCCCAGCAATGAATCCGACAGATACTCTATTATTGTATTCTTAGCGATTCTCTGTCTTTTGTACCACTCACTGTCCGGTTCTTTAGGAGTTTCTTCATCAATTATATTAAGCACTTCAAGTTCATTTAGTAGATTACGTATTCTAAGTTTCCACACACTATATTTGTCCCCGTCAAACGGTTTAATATTTCTTTTCATTTTAAGTTTATCCATTTTATTAAATCACTAAAAGAATCACTGAAATTTACTTAGAATGTTATTTGGTCATCACTGGGCCCATAACCTGTTGGGTTTTGAGAACCAATGAAAGACACAGTTATAATTTCCACTGATTTATTTATTATATTTATTTGGCAGGAGAGGTGTGTGTGCACTCTCGCTTGGTCCAGACGGAACACTAACGTCTAAACTATATTAAAGTTATGCACAATGTAAATATGTATGAAAGAGTAAGGGTCCTCAAACTACTTAAGTGGGACGGATATATTTTGTTGTATTCCAACATCACTAACCATGAGAAGAGTGGCAACAGCGGGTGTCATTGACGCAACAACCATATGGCCGAAACCTGCAAAAAATGGTGTAGGTCAGTGTGCCCAGCACACTGACCTACACCATTTTTTGCAGGTTTCGGCAACAAAGCGAAGTAGAAACAAAGAAACTATTACCATCCATCCCTTTCGCACATACTAAATTTTCGATTGACATGAGCGCATAACATTTGTAGTAATAACTTCCACATGCATTATTTTCTTATCTAATTCTGAGGACAAGCTTTATGACTCTTATGTCTCAAGCATAAGGTATAATATGCATTAGTTGGCATGGGAAAAAAAAAATAAAAATCCAGTGCGCGATAAAATCCCGCTGCAATATTTTTGCGTCCGTGTGTACGTGGGCTTAGAGTTCGAATCACAAATCTCAGAGCTATACGTGGAAATATCAGAAAATAGCCTAAGACTGTTGTAAAACGAATCTAAGGCAAAAACGCACAACGCTGAAAAAACGCTGAAAATATTAGCGTTGTAAAATTTATAACATGACAGCACGTTATTACAATTCACACATACCGTGTAATCTCAGCTTCAAGGATTTTTCTTACACGTGTCTTTGAGTCGGTAACCACGTACCCTTTAACTTGACCCATGAGAACATAATGGTAACTACGATAAACATCAATGTAGTGTAATAAAAATAACTAACTTTGTTACGTAGTACGAGAAAAAATAAACCCATAGAACCTTGGGAAGCGTTGGACGTCAGTTATGTGTGGAACGTACATCTATAGTCGAGCCTTGGCGATTGATTGAAGATAAATAACGGTCATAAATAAAATTATTGCTACGTCATACACTTAAGGAAATTAGGAATATATCTACTCATACTCATAGAACAGTTTTTTACTTCGATATGAAGCATATAACATTGTACTTGATTGATGTGCCTTAGAATCGTAACGGTTCCCCTACGTGATCGAATCAGAAATGGACGAGATCCGTAGATGAAACAAAGTAACCCGAAAAATTGCCAAACTTAACTGGCCGTGGGCAGGGCACATTGCTCGCAGAACAGATGGCCGCGTACCCAAAGACATAGCGAAAGAAGCCGCTGGATGCGAGCAACACAGAACCGGTCAAAATGGCGGTGCTTGGCGGAAACCTATTTCCAGCAGTGGACGTCCTTCGGCTGAAATGATGATGATGAGAATCGTAATGTAGAAATATTATAGGTTGCTGGCACAACGCCTAATCATCATACTACTAATTAGAGTCAAACGACACTTTAGTTTCAATAAGTTAGTGCTATATTTATTCTCATATCTATCAGCTGAATTAAAACGTCAGAAATATTTGCCGACACGCACGCATACCTAGTTCGTTTTCAAATAAATTGCTTCATAAATCATCCCCAAATTAGATTTTTAATTGCACATCTAAACAAACATTTCGTGGAAAAAAAAACTCCTATGCAAGCGGTAATGGGTCGTAATAAAATTAAACGAACTATTTTTTTATCAAAGCGATGAAGTCTACAGACTAATGGTCCAAATTACAATTATGCAGTTAAACGCGGTGCACAACGGAGAACTACACAGAACACATGCAGCGCTTTCTCCGAAAACTCATTACCTCGCACGCGTCACGTAGGGACCATAACCGGTTTTATTAGGTTTCACTGACGCTCCCCAAGTTGGCCCGCGGTGCGTCTGTACCAGCCTTTACACTATACTACGCCCACTGACTTCCAAACCAGATGTTGTCAATTTTTTGGAGACTAATAAAGTATATTTTGGGAGTTTATTAAAATTATCAACCCATTATTATGTGTTTGGGAAGA
This sequence comes from Eremobia ochroleuca, assembly GCA_949629135.1. NCBI lineage: Eukaryota > Metazoa > Arthropoda > Insecta > Lepidoptera > Noctuidae > Eremobia > Eremobia ochroleuca. Next base: position 18,754,214 of record OX451392.1, read on the forward strand.
CCTTCAGTCACCCTGAAAAAAGACACTAAAAAATTAAAGACAACATCAGCGGTTTCCTAGAAACTCGTTTAATCCTAAGTGGTACCGGCAATCTATTCCTTAGTCTGCGCGCTGTGGGCTTAAAGACGACTGAAAGGAATTTAACGGTACATTCACTTTTACAATTCTAAAGACCTCGGGACCCTAAAGATACAAGCAAGCATATCGTTTTGACGTATCTACTGGAAATGGGCACCGAATATTTTATGCCTTATCTTTAATCCTATGGCTAATGAGAGGTGAATTCTACTTCACTATATTTAATGACACTATCTGTAGTACAAAAATGTCGTGTCAGACTGCTACGTTTGTCTAGTTGTCACAAATGCTACTGATGAGCATGAGGTCCTGAGTCTGATTTCCAGGACAGAAAAAATGTAAAGGCGCGTTTCCAAATTGTTGGCAATTTCAGAGTTTCCAACTGTTTGCAACTCTTCAGAAAATCGCCAACTTTTGTTTCTATTGTGTCTACACCGAGTCACCAACAATTTGAGAAATATTTTAGTTGACAACAAGCTGTCTCCACGGCAAAATGTTTTCGAACGACGATGAAATTATGCAGGCAGCCGCAGTATTTATTATTTTATGTAAAAAAAAGAAACGGAAGCATAAGCATTGGGCACGACCCACCACGATGATTTGTTAGCAGTCTGCATTAATGATGGACAAATCAGAAACTTTCATCGTATGACTGACTTTGATTTTGGAAGACTGCTCAATCTCGTTGGTCCAAAAATAAATAAAAAAATAAAAACAGATACTAATTATAGAAAAGCAATCATACCTACGGAACGTTTATTAATTACTTTAAGATTCTTGGCCACCGGGGATTCGTATACTTCATTGATGTATTTGTTTAGAATATCAAAGCATTGTATGCGATACAAATCAATTAACAACTCTATTGATTCGTTCGTCCACGTGTCAGGCATGTTTCTTTTTATTCCCTACTAAGCGTCTCCACAGAGCCAATTAATATCTGCAACGACCAAAAAGTAAGTACACTTTTGATGTTTACCACCAAAAACAAAAACACGGTTCCGAACATTAATTTGTTTACAATTTTTGTCGCCAACACAAGGAAATTACAGAAACTTATGGCATCGACATGTGTTGACAACACAAAAGTTGGCAACTTTTGTTCGGTGGAGACTCGGCCTTATGTATAGTTTTTTTTTTTTTTTTTTTTTTTAGTCTGGTATTTCTCAGTAGCAGAGACCAGCTCTGAGTCTGGATTTCTGCCCGGTTGTTGGCAATAGGCTCGCCCCCTATTACGTGGGATTTAAAAATAAAAAGCGAAAAGTGTGCACTATAGGCAAACCTCTGCCCAACTTTGCAGATAAACAAGGCTTGATGTTATGTATAATGTCATAATGTAAGTGGGGTTGTAAAAGGAAGTGGGTTGTATCAGAAACCGGTTTGATTGATTATGATGGCAGAATCCTTCCTGAGTTGGGAGTCTTGGGGGTTTATTTCCTCTCCCTACCGCAACGAAATAGGGTTTCGGAGAAGCGAGTGCTAAAATCGTGATTTAGTTATTAGGTATTTGTCACTTAGGCATTCGGGTAGCTGTGCCAATGCGGAAGACAGGGATGCCAACGGCAATACAAGGATTCACAGAACACATATGAGATGATCTTAAGAGAATTTATAATAATATGTGTTAGACAGGAAATAAGCCTTAATAAGAAATCATTTTTGTCCTAAATTCCAGACATCGTGAAAAAAAAAAAACAACACATCGTTTCATTTTCACGTTACTTCCCAAGCAGCAAAATTATCCTATAGTGCAGATGTTATAGGCCTCCAGCACTTATAATATTCTCTTAACGGTTCTAGTATTTGCTGCCACGCTTATAATAGCAAGCATGGAGTTCGTTGAGCCTTATAGTATATCTGATCTTATACATTAACTTATAATTACTTATACGTCGAAATTAAGGGTGCAATATAAGCTTGGGTGACCTATAAAAGTATCGCGAGGGTGTAAATGCACTCAAGAGTAGATAAACTGGTAAGCTATACTTATAACTGCTAACAAGAAGCATTATAGAACTACTATAAGTAAAGTACGCCAATAAGAGTGATAAACAAAACTAAACGTACTGGATACTATTTGCATTTATTACTTGGTTGTATAAGGGTTTACAAATTCACTTTACAGAACAATTATAAGTAAAATGGAGCGGTTTTATAGTGGTATAAACGAATATTGTTATAATCTTAACACGACTAAAAAGGTTTAATATAATATACTTAGTGTCCAAAACTATATCCGTGGTGTCCTGTACAAGAATACATTGGTTTATATTGGTCTTGCAAATGCTGTTATAGTCTCAGTACGGACATTTTGATTTTGTTGTGTCGTATTTGTTGCCGTCGTATTTACTTTTCTTTAAAAAATGGATCTATATACATGGAAACGGCTAAAAAGAAGTGGTTATTATAAACGAAAAGTTCAGAAAACCTATAAATAAATAATTCAGGTGTCGGGTTGTAGTTTTGTATCTGGCGAAGAACGAATCGTAAAAACAGGAGAAGGTTCCGTACAAAATAGTTGCTGTGAAAATTTTGGATAACATGTTTATATAAATAAATCTCCACAAAACGACGTTTTATCGATAAAAAGCGATTTAGACTTTGAAGATTTTATTAGTGAGGAACCTGTGCAAGAAGATGAAAGCAATATTGAAGACTATTCCAATTTTCAACTACATAGTAATCTTAGAAAATGGGCTGTAGAATACAATATACGACATGCAGCATTAAATTCTTTATTAGAAATTTTGAATAAGAAGATTGAAGATGTTCTGCCTAAAGATGCCCCTACACTTCTTGACACTAATAAAGAAAATCTGCATATTACTAATTCAGCACCAGGAGAATATTGGCATAATGGCGTTATCAAATGTTTGAAAAATATTTTTCAACAACTTCCCAGTCCACCCGAAGAGATTTCTGTAAATATAAATATTGATGGATTGCCCGTATTAGTCAGAGCGTCAGAGTGTTGTTTAGTCAGAGTTACGTTCTTACGTCCATCAAGGCTTCTGCCATATCGTTGAACGATTTCTCTGGAAAGACGCTCTTTTTTTTGCGATTCGATCGGTTCATCTGCCTTGGTTTCTGATCTATCACTCATTGCGTCAATTTCATCGTTTGCCTCTTGAAACGTTCTCAAACTTTTGCTTTTCACAAGACATGTCATAGTCTCCCAAGAAGCGTCGGGTAATCGGGTTGCCAATTTTCTTGTCGTCTTAACTTTTCTGCTGATTTTTTCGGCCAAAAAAGAACGTTATTGTGTACCCATAGATCTGGTACCGCTGCTAACTTTAACTGACGAGTAGTCAGTTAAAGTTAGCAGTGGTCATAAACTGAGTAGAAGCAGCATTTTTCACACCAGAAATTATCTTCTTTTAACAATGATCTTATGTTCTTTATTCAGAACGAAGTGTCATGGCCGTTTTGCAAGAATTTTGGAAACTTTATGGTTGCAACCACGACATTTGTCAGACAGCAAGAAGTGTGTTTCGTTTCAAGGCCACCTTAAGATTTTTAAAGCTCGAAAATCCCTTTTGGTCAAAAAGCGATCGACGTCCAGAAACATTACCATTTTCAATGCTGACACCTAAACAAAAACATCAAAATAAGACATAGGTATACCTAATAGCAATATAAAATAACCGTCCGGTTATATAAATATTTGTGGAACTCTAATTCCAAACAATATGGCCAAGCAATGGTTCTGATATTTGCCATTATGAAACAAAGTACGCCTATAACGGTTTGTTAATGTATTTAGGAAAACCAACTTTGTGAAAATGGCGACTTTTCGTTGTATGTCTTACTGAAACCAACATTATTTTAAAATTCAACTTAATGAAAACGCAAATTTCAAGGGGCGTGTAAAAATTTTGATACTAAACTTATTATACTTCACCGAAAATATACGTGCGCCATGCACATTCAAACACATTATACATCTTGACTTATTGTTAACTAATTACAGTCTACTCATAATTTATATTCTAGATAATATTTAAGAGAAATGGATGAATAACTTACCTTTATAAATCGACGGGTCCCAAGAACAAAGTCCTATCTTCAATATTGTCTAGTTGCAGTGCGTAGCAATAAAGTTACGCGAATCAAATAAGTTCCAAAAAAAATTAAATTTGTAGAAAATTCTGGTGAAAGGTATTTGTTTATTTAGTTTACTTGTTTTTGCTCGCTAATGTTTTATTTTAAATATGTATTTTATTTAAAATTGATTCTCATGTAATGATGTGAGATTGTTTTTTGGAATTAATTAAGACTTAACAACACATGCGACGTTGTTTTATGAAATCTTTATAAAAACAAAAAGTTGTATGTGTACAAGAGATGGTGTACATCGGTATTTGCCTACAGAATTATGTCTTATGTTGCAAATGTTCAAACCTATGTTGTCTCTAAATGTAGGTAGTAAGAAAGAAAACCATTTGATTTGATCACTTATTTATTATTCAAATTTAATCACAGTTTTGCTTGGAAATATTTTTTTCCAAATAGGTACTTAAAAATATGTTTAAACTCAAATACAAAAGAAAATTAACAACATTCTAAACAATTCAAAATAGTACTCATAATCAATAATCAATTTTTGACATAATCTAGTTAAATGTATCAAAAATTAATAACATACAGTAGAAATCTAACAATTACCTTAAATCTAAAACAATTGAGCATGTTATTTATGCCTATAAATCACTTAAAAAAACTTAAAAAAAAAACTAATAGCCTTCAAAAACCGTCTCCAACAAACAGTTAAAAAAATACTTGACAAAAGGTCAAAAACTCTTGTAGCAAACTAAATGTATTCCTTTACGGTTAAAGATTAAGTATAACATTATAAAATTTCACAACATAAATTATAATAACAAAATTGTTCTCTTTTTTTGTATTTAATTCAATGTTAAGTAATCAGTGTAATCACAAAATCAGGTATCTTTATTTTACTTCGACTAATTTAAGTAATCAACAACTGGGTACCTATTATTATTTTAATACAGTTTTAATCAGTCTTATTTAATTTAACCAGACTCTGTCTCTCGTATAAAAGAAAAATATAAAATAAAAGTATTATTCATCATTTTCATCACTTAAGTCGTCACTTGCATTGTTAGATTTGTAGGGTAAAGATCTAAAAAATATTGCATTAGTGGCATTTATAACACCTGTTCTGCACATGCTCTCCAAATCATTATGTTTATCTTTTGTTAACTTAAGTGGTGAAGAATAAGCACGCTCCAAGACAGGCAATACAGATGAGTTTCTTGTATCGTTTCGTATAACTAAGCATTCATAAGATTCTTCATTTAAATCATACTTATAGTACAATTTATTTGGTTCAGATTTGTCAACGAAAACTTCTTTAACTTTAGTCCACAATATTTTTTGTTTTCTTAAATTTTTGTTCCATAGTTTGTCATTTACATGGGTCTTAAAGTTAAAGAAGTTTTCCTGTAGCATATTTTTAACTAAATATGGTTCTCCTTCTGTTTTTGCCCATCGCACGAGCAGGCGCCATTCGTCGGGTGTATAAATCGTTTTGCATTGAGACGAACGCTCTATGACGGCGTGGACACTATCTCCCTCGTTTTGGGTATGTCCCTTCTCTAGAAAACGATGTGTAATAGATACTTTGTATTTTTTTGCTGCAAATAAATATACAGAAAACACAAATCTATTCCGATTTTGGCCCGCACAATTATCGGACCAGAAACGAAATTCTTTTGTGCCTTCTGTACAATTATCTTTTATGAAATCTAACAAACAACTTCCCACTTCATTAGCTCCTCGTTTAGCTACTGTTTCGTCCCACATATAGCACACTGCTTTCTTTTGGCCCATATTAAAAACCGTAAAGTTATAGGCAGATAATTTTCTTTTGTAGTAAAATATACTTATTTGGCCATGCGGACAAGTCAATACCTTCTGGAAATCAAAAACTGCTGTCATAATGGACCCTTGAGACTCTATAGCAACATGTTTGTCTTTTTGTTTCATGGTACGTGCAGTTTTCTTTGCGTCCATATGTACTTTATGTTTTTGTATTTCTTCATTTGTAGATGTCCGATTATTTGTAAAAGCATGACAAACTTCACATTGGTCCTTTTTTGGTATATGAAAACCAAGATTAAAATTTTTGTTCACTATTTCCCTATACTGGCGTACTGTCGTTGCTTTTGATGCGTATATGTTTTGATCGAACCATTCGTAATACAGTTTAAACATTCGGCTTATGCTGAGACTACCATCTAGATATAACTTGGTCGAGTCCTTTCGAATAAAGTGAGACTCAACGGGAACAAATGAATTTACATGGTCACACACACTCTTTATCATGTCATTATTAATGATAGATTTGTGATGGTTATGTTTGCCTCGGTGGTCTTCCTCAAAATCTGCCACACCATCATATTTTTTAAATGTAGTTTTAATTATACTTTCACTAACAGCTAATGTTTTCAAGAACATAGTCTTGCAGACGTTTATAGTAGTTGAATCGGCGTTTAAAGATTTAATTGGCAAGAAATACTTTAATGTAAACTGACGGTTGTTAGGAGTACTGCGGTTTAGACATCTATATTTAGGAGCTTTTTTTACATATTTTGCAACAAATCCCCATTGTTTTTCTGAACTACCAAGTTTCCAAAACCTAGTGAAGCATTCCAGTCTTTGGTCTTCAGTAATTTTTTCCGCACATTTATACCGACAATTGCAAGGTTTTCCCATTACTTTATCCTCAACGAATTTGCCTCTTTTTGACACAAAGCTTTTACCGAGATTTTTTAAATATTTTCGTTTTACGTCAGACCAATTATCCTCATTAACTAATCGTTTTCTTGATCTTTTCTTTTTTTGTTGTGTTGATGTCAAAGTCGAAACACTAGTACCTGCAGATTGAATAGAATCTATCCAAGAACTATGGTCGGGACAAAAATGATCATCACACTTCCTGTGTACATTTATTGGAGAGGGCATTGGTGTAGCTAATGTGATATGTGAAGTGGAAGGAGTGGCAACAGCTGGTTCTTCAAATTCTTCTAGGTATACCACTGGTGAATTATTAAAACTAGAGGTTACCTCTATATTTAATGGAGTCAGTACTTCTTCTGGATACGGATCTTGTGAAAAAGGTACAGGTGGTGTTCCCACTTGATGACAGGTATTAGAAATGGTATTTTCAGTAATTTCATGCTGCTTTTCAGATACTTTTGTATTAGTGTTAGAGGGTGAAACAACTTGCTGACGTGTGGTATGAGTATTATTTTCGGTGGCTTCAAGTTGGAGTTCTGGTACTTCTGTATGATTAGTGTCATCAAATACGGAATGATATACTTCTGCCATTTCGACGATAATGTTTTGGGCATCGGACGGTAACGGGGAGCTAGTATTGCTGTCACGTTCAATTGCAGATTCTGTAATAAAGTCAAATAGAAAACAATATAGCTACTGAATTTCATTACCTTACTTGAGTACTAGCCTATCACTAGTAAAAATAAATCATTTTAATTAAAAGGAGAGTATTAAATGGTGTATTTTTGTTTAGAAAAAAGTCTCATGTGAAAGTTCTTACAAAGAACAAAATCTTGTTATCATATACGACTATATTTTTATATTAAGTTTACGTAGAACAACATCCTATCTGCACATACGTTTGAAAATGTTAGAAGAACTTTGGCTGAACAACAACGTATGTGAAAATAATGTCGTAAAAATAAATATAACAAAATGAAATGTTATTGTGTAGTTTTTCTAAAGAATGAAATTATTACAACAAATTATACAAAAAAAAACTTTTTTTTTATTATCGTAGAACAACATACTTTAATCACACACGACGGTAATTATAATAGTTTTCGATTTTTTCTTATAATATTTAGTATTATAATACAAAATCCCTAAACCATCTTTAAAATACGTGTGACTTGAAAAAATAAAACAATTACTTACCAAGATTATTACATTCTTCATTGTTATTTCTGTTTGTAGTAGGATCAGAACAATTATTTTCGTTCATTTGTAGCGCTAAATCCAAATTCTTTTCTTTCTTGACAATGCAGACATCGCAAAAAATACACTGTGACACTGTATTTACAGCTTTTGTCATTAATTTGACTCACAATTGAAAACTTGTTTGAACCTCCAAAATCGACCGCCACTGAGGAGTACAAACTTGTGTCTGACGTTACATCGCGATGCGCGTGGTGCTTACCGCGGCGAACAAGTTCTTACATGTCGATGCGTCATTGTTCGTGGAACTATTTCTTAGATAAGGCAATGTTCGATTGGTTATTTCATAAAGTAAAAACAATATTTGAAAAATAATTACACTACCATATAGCTACTATGATACTTAATACATTTGATCAAAAAACTAAAAATCGACTTATATTTACATAAGTTTTTGTTCTTGGGACCCGTCGAAATGTGCGCAGCAACATTCACCAATTCACAACACGTTGTATGAGCTTGTAAGAGATTCACTGTGTACGTTATTGTCGTATTTGGTTCCATTAAGCGCTGATAGTTAGCTTCGCGGGCGCAAATAGTTCTACGTAGTCCAACTATAAGGTCGTTATTGTCGTATTTGGTTCCATTAAGCGCTGATAGTTAGCTTCGCGGGCGCAAATAGTTTTACGTAGTCCAACTATAAGGTCGTTATTGGTCAAAGTGGTGTTCACCAAGTCTACTATAGATATTTAATTAGGTAAAAAACGCCTATAAATTGGGCCCTTTTCCGTGGTTATAATTGCTTACTATTCCGTTATAGTCCTAATGAAATGGTGGTTCCAGGACAATTACTAGACCACATTTTGCTGCTTGGGTTACTTATGGGTGATTCCTATAATTTACGAACCGCTATTGCTTATAAATTAAGACTTGTGTCTTTACCCCACACTATGTGGTAGACGAGGAAAAAAAAAAGATTTACGTGTAGAGGAGAGGTACCCTAATATTTTTTTTTTTTCAAGTATTTCATTTAACACTGTCGGTGTGAGTAATATGTATATCCAGCAAATTATAGCTTTGTAGTACTAAGATTCAGGGATCCTTGTTTACTACGGAACCTTAAAACTGCTACCATTGGTAAGCAAAACGATTCGTTTTTGTTTATAGGAACCGAGCATTAGTTTACCAGGCAATTAATTCCTACTTTACCAAAACCCGTTACAACATTCTGCAACCAATCCCCCCCAATAAAGTTAAATTACAGTTTCCCTAACTAATCCTTTCAGCACGATTGGCGCCAGGTATCGAGCAGTTTCCTAAGTAAGATTCCATCAGGGTCGGTTAGTCCTGCAACCCAAATATTAGTCCAAGTTCATTGTATCCAGTCGGCGAGGGAACGGTTATCGCAAGTTGCGTTTGTCGGCCCGTTGGGGCATCGATAAGTGTTAGTTTCGAATAGGGATTAGCTTTAGGGTTTAATTGATGCGGATAGTTTAATTGCTGAATATGTTTGCGGGGGATGAAGTTAGGAAGTGGGGAAGGGTTGGTTCTACATTTGCTTGATTGGGTTGAGTTGAGAGGACACTTTTTATTTGACATGCTATATGACCCTGTTCTTCTGTGAGTGGTAAAATAATGTATCTGAATAGATGTGTTCCGCAAGCCAAAATGAACATTGAACCATCCCATTACTTACTTCACTTTTTGTAAAACTCACCAACAGTGCGATTCTGTAACGATCTCACCGTGAAAACTTAGGTGAAGGGTGCTTGGAGTGAGCTGTCAGTGTCATCTCGCCTGATACTAGGGATTGACCAAGCATACATTTACAATCATAATCGAGATTTTAATATTATTTTTTAATCTAATTGTTGTTTGCTATTGATCATTTTATATCATTTCAAAGATAGTATTTGAACTGTCAAAACATTACTATTTTATGGGATTTTAATCTAGGAAAAAAAAAGACCTAGTCCTTATACAACGTGTAACGGAAAGGGGGTATCAACCCTGAAGGAGGTGAATGTGCTCATGAAACTCAACAACTTTCCCCAAAGAACATAGGTCGAAATATGAAAAAAAAATTTGGCCCTCCCATAGTAAATCAATCAGCTGGTAGTCAGTTTTGTAAGGGAGGGCCAAATTTTTTTTTCATATTTCGACCTATGTTCTTTGGGGAAAGTTGTTGAGTTTCATGAGCACATTCACCTCCTTCAGGGTTGATACCCCCTTTCCGTTACACGTTGTATAAGGCCTAGTCTAGGAAAAAAAAAAAAAATGATATTCTGAGTAAGTTTCTGTTTTGCTATTTTATTTTGAAACTCCACAAAATAGTAATGTTTTGACAACTAAAATATTGAAATTATATTATAATGATCAATAGAACCAGCATAAAAAATATTATTAAAATCTCGATTATGATCGTAAATATTTGCTTGGTCAATCCCTATTATCAGTGGGATGACACTGACAGCTCACTCCACGCATGTTTTCACGGTGAGATTTGTACAGAATCGGCCTGCAGAAGTACAATTTAAGCTTTTATAAATTGAATACAGACTAAGTCACTGACAAGAATCTGCCTCTGTGATTGCTAATCTAGTTTAAAACCGTCCGATTGCCTAGCCTAGAACATAAACAAATAAAATACCCAGCATCCAGTATTCCCTAATTGGTACAGCGTATTGTAAAGGCGACACTAAACTGGGTCTGCACAAACTTAACGCCGACAACTATCGCAAACTTGTGCCACAAATAATATCTAAAATTAATTCTCACACCATTGCAGGGTCGACCGCATGTATTTGTGGCATGTTTTAGAAAGCAAAAGTACTAGGTTTGCATAGGAGTGAAGGAGCTTAGCGGTGGCCGCGTAGGCTCGCTGCGTCGGGCAGACGGCGCGCGGGGTGGATCGATACCCGGGCCGCATTGTTGCCCCTGCTCAAAGCCCCCGCGCCCCCGCACCCGCCCTGCGCCCCGCCCTAGGCTTGCACCCAAAATTCGCCCCATTTGATCCTGAGAGCGCGAATCAATCGCTTTTGTTGCAGTAACTTGATGCATCACTTCGAAGGGCGAACTTGCCGATGTCACGTAAAACAGCCCTTTCATGCTATTGTGAGTCGCTGCTCCCTACTAATATGGTTCAGAATCGCTCATTTTTAAAAGAAAATTGTTTTTTACAGTCAACAGCTGTTTACGACAAATGCTAAAGCTAGCATTGTTCCATGGAGTCGACACAGAGCCAATAAAATAAGAAAGCGTAGCACAATGTTGTGAGAAGAAAGCTGACCTGTAAGTTTTACAATAAGCGAAACGGAATTAGCGGGGCTAGTTATTATTTAACGATATTTTCACAGTTGAGTGCTCTGCTTAATTAACTGCGTGCTCCAGCGAAGATTAAGTGCGGCCAAGGATTTTTTTTTTAATAATAGGGAATGGGTTACAGTACAGCACAAATAAATACACATGCATGCAATTATGGTGATACGATAAATATACAGGTTGTCCCTGGAAGTATGGCCAAATCAAATAGGGGCGTGTGCAAGGTCATTTCCACACTTTTAACCCTGAGAATGTCGGTGAATTTTTTAACGGTTCAAAAATTACAATATAAATTTTTTTTTTTTACTCACTTCGTATAGTGCTCAAAGAAAAAATCATAAAAAAAAACTATCCGGGCTATCAATTCAATTTTTTTTTTCAGCACGTTGTAGAAGAGTGTACCTTTCCTGTAGTAATACTTTTACGCAGCTAGAAAACGTGTTCAATAACAATAAAACATTTATTGCAAAGGCTACGTGCTGGCAAAAATTTTATTTTATTCAATTTACGAGCGAAATGTTATTCAATTGCACCGACTTTCTCAGGTTAAAAACGTTTGGAAATGACCTTGCCCACGCCCCTATTCGATTTGATCCATACTTCCAGGGACACCCTGTATAAAAGCTAGGCATGCATGATAACGTTTTTCTAATATTGATGGTATGATAATGGCCTGCCTTACTTTGATTATAGCCCAACATAGGTAATTAAAATATGGTAATTGCTGTCTTTCCGATTCGTGAATCTATGCACAGTCTCCCTAACTAACTACAGTAAAACAATAACGAGTGACCCTCCTTTTTCTTGTGTCACGTTAATTGAGTAATAAGTATACTACAACATACAAAACAAATAGGAAGTATATTTTATAGCTTGGCTATGGGAAAACTATAAAACTCATAGCATAAACAATAGACTGACTACAGACTATAAAATTATTTCCTGTGTCTTCATAAATTGATAATTTACGCGGGAAACCCAGACGACACCCATTCTGTTATCTCTAGTTAGTATCTAAAACCTATTACAGTTAATAGGACATTAATTTTTGAAGCAATTTTCAAGTTTTACAGTGTTGTTGTTTGCTTTATACTTGTGCAGTTTAAGTGGGATACGCTAAGCAAGTCCGCTAATTGAAATTTTCTTACGTATTTTGCAATTGGCAGATGTCAGGTTGTATGTTGATTAAACTATGATTCGAGACCGTAACAAATATCGCTTTACAGAATTTTAATTATAAGAATCAGCAATACAACTTCTTAGGTTAGAATGGGCTTTAAATGTCATGATTTCTTGAAATAGTCATTCGTTTTTGGTAATATGAACCTAGAGAGTTGTATTGATAATTTTTATGATTATCCTACTTCATACTATATATCACACTAATATTATAAAGGCGAAAGTTTGTGTATGTGTGTATGTTTGTTACTTCTTCACGCTCAAACTGCTGGACCAATTTTGATAAAATTTGGCACACAGATAGTTTATAACCAGGATTAACACATAGGATACTTTTTATCCTGATATTCCCACGGGATCGACACCTAAGCGGGTGAAACCACAGGGCGCTGCTAGTAGTTCTATAAATTAATATTCTTTTCTGACCTGAAAATTGCAAAAAAAAAACGAAACAAAATTTGAATTTCAGGGGCTACCCTGACGCTTTCGCCTTAAGGACTAGTGATATATCTGCAGCTATTAAAGATAAGCTCACACTCGCCAACAAATTATAATCCTGCTTTATTAAGCCTTAGCTTTCCATTCGAGATTTGTGATTTTACACTGAGCAGTCATCTATTAGAGTTAATAATAAAATAATAATATTTCACAACTTTCACACAACGCCATCTAGTCCCAAACTAAGCAGAGCTTGTGCTATGAGTACTAGACAACTGATAAACATACATATATATATCTAAATACATACATATTATAGATAAATTACACCCAGACAAAGAACAAATGATCGTGCTCATCACACAAACATTTGTCCTAGGTGGGAATCGAACCCACGACCTTGGGCATAGCAGTCAGGGCCACTGACCACTAGACCAACAGGCCTGTCTAAGTTGATTCACAGTGACAGATAGGTTTGATGGACAATATTAGTCCAACAGAATTGGAGTAAGATATCTTCCATGTAATATAAGTGCAATTTCTAGAGGTGGTAAAATTATCCATAAGCGTCCAACTTACTTCGTCTTAGCTTGCCAAAAACTATACCATTGTATAAATTTCTTATACTTCTTATAAATTAACAATCTAATTAGATAATAATACCCACTGCAGGGAAAAGGCCTCCTCCTCTTCTCATACAGAGAAGGCACGAGCTTAAATAAAAAAAAAAAAACTACAATAATTATAATACTAATATAATTATTTTTGTTTTTTTTTTATTACTAAATCTATAAGAAGTTTATCCAGTAACAGTATTTTTATCTTAATAAATAAATATGTCTAGCTTATTTTTTTAATATAATCGAACATACAAGCCGAGGCACCAAAAAAGCAAAAACGAAAATAGAAAACAGAGTGCAGAGAAGATTTTGGGATAGGGGTTCAACTTGTAAATAATAAATCGTCCTAAAAAGTCTGTGGTTGAAGCAAATAAAGGTCGGAACGACGATTTCCAAACAAGCTGAAAAGCAGTAATAAAAGCGCTCCTTAATACTTTATAGTATGCTTTCAGTATAACACCACCTTTAAAACTAAGCACCATCTCTGGGAAAGATTTATCTTGGGTATAATAATATACAACGTGTAACGTTAAATGCGCAAAACCTGAAAATAGTTTGATCAGAATAACGAGCAGAATTAATTGAACCACTTTTTAATATAGGTCACATTTTTCAAAAAATCTTCATTAAAAACGTTGCCGTGTCTATTTATTAATAGGTCAAGCAACCCATTGTCAGCGCGGCGCAGCGGCGCGGTGACGACTACTCCCTCGGTAAAGCGTCGTCGCAGACGCAAGAAACGATCAGAATGGCCAGTAAAACTAAAACAGCATATAAAACGTTTACAATTTTTTTAATGACTTATTTTCTCTCTGAAATAGGTCAATTGATTTAAAAATCAGTTGGGGTGTCTGAGGTTTTGCACATTTAACGTTACACGTTGTATAAATACGTCTACCTATGGCAAGTAATCCAGCTCGTCAGATACAAGTTTAAGAAAGAAGGAGGAGTCTATGTCAAGATGGTCACCCATCCATAGACCAATCGCGGCAAGCGTAGCTTAACCTGATCGATCCTCGACCTGTGCGCCTGTTATTATTTAGCCACGGGTGTGCCTTGTCTAGTCTTGTACTTGAGTATAGTACCTATGTAATAATCGTATATTCCATTAGACCTTTGGCCCTAGCTTCATAAATCAGACGAATATAGACGTACTGGCAATTAGTACTAAGAATTACTGAAATATGTAAAATAAGTGGATATATTTACCTCAACTCGTTCTGGTTTCTCAATGGAGTCAAGATCCATTTTACAAATTAATAAGCCAGTTTCAACTAACAATTAGGTTTAGCTGTTACGAGTGTATGTATTATTTTATTGATAAATATAATTTAAACAGAAAAAAAAAATGTGATATAATTTTTTTATAATATTTGACAAACCATCCAACACATTAATTATGTGTCACTGTACGTCACTTTGTAATACGTGAAAACGTAGTTGACTGTACATTAATATACAACGTGTAACGTTAAATTCGCAAAACCTGAAAATACTTTGATCAGAATAACGAGCAGAATTTTTTAGTAATGAAATGAAATGAATCGATTTTTTTTATTCAGTTAACAGGATATTGGAATCACTTTTACATGTCATATTTAAAATGAAAAATAAGCTGAAAAATGAGTCTGATTATCCCTGAGAAGGAATGGCCAAACAAACTCAGGGGTCAAACTCTCTTCTAAAGTATTCTATTAATTAAAAACTCTTAACATACGCTGTACTTATAGTTTTATATAAAACTAATGGATACAGTGAAGTTACTCATGATCGCTTTATGGGTAAAAAGGCGAGTGGGCACGGTTAACATACTTTTTCCGAAAGTTTCCAAGAAACAAACCAAATGCAACGACAAATGTATATTGACTCGTAAAGAACTTCTTTATAATGTAGATGATACGTGTATCGATTGGAACACACGACACGAGATAAGTGCGGGCCCTGCGTGGGGACGCGGCTCACTGGAATCCAGATAGTTGCGCAGTTATCGGCCGGCCCGAACATAAATAAATCACAATCGGAGAGGACGAGATAAAGCGCGGTTTATTGTTTTGTACGCGGTTTAAAACATGAGTTTGGAGCGTGGATGAAGAGCTTTAAGAAAGTAAATATAACTTAGCGAAGGGTGATTTTAAAATATGACTAGTCAAGAATTTTATTAATCAAGAATTCAAATCGACGAGAGGAGACAAGCAAGTGACAAATACGAGTGATCGTAATCTTTATACAAATGTGAACCTTATTCGCTACGAATGTAAGTAAGCTCGTCATATGAATATGAACTTTAACCTATCTGAATAATGTTCTTATTTGTATGAGACGCTAACTTGGCAAACTAAACTGGTAGTGCGGTCAGTGAATCCCTATGGCCGCGTCAGCATTATGACTGTATGACACAATAAAACGCGATTTCGCAATCCTTGCTTTACACATCAGACTGTAAAAATGCAAAAAAATAAATTATCTTCTTGCTCTAAATTAACAGATCACTAGAATTGGCATGCTTATTTTAATAAGTCAGCTGATTGCAGAAACCTTGTTTATCATGTAAATCACTGTAATAAAGTACGGCACGAAATGATATCGTCTACCAGCGTTTACGATCTAATGGCAGCCTGCCAAAGTGTGACGGGATGTGAAAAATAGTGCCAATGATATAATGTATGACAGTACATGCTAATTGCTTTGGATTGCCGACACTTGTGGAAACTTGGTTTATATTAAGACTGACTGTTGCCCACGACTTTGTATACGATCCAGGACGAAAAGTAGCCTATGTCTTTACCCAGGTCATGGTCTACCCATACGCCACATTTCATACAAATCCAAAATCATTCGAGACGTTTTAGCGTAATAAACAAATTCACAAATAAACTCACTTTCACATTTATAATATTCGTTAGAAAGTTAAGTTGTAAGCAAAATTTTAATACGTCGATATTATACAGGGTGAAATTGAAAACATGCGACAAATCGAAATTGGAGATTGTACTCATCATTATGAACAACTTTTACCATGGGACCAAACCTAAAATTGCGAAAAAAAGAATCAGCTATTTCAACCTGTATTTTATTCTTTTGGGATTGCTGCATATCCAACTTTATGTTTCACTTACTAAATGTCAATCTATGATGACGAATTCCATTTTATTCATTAGCAGTATCTTGAACGCAAAATACGCGCATTGACGTCGAATTGCGGACACCAGTCCGTATTAACTATAACATAGTAGTATCTTCTTAGTTTGCACTTTTAATTAACAACCGTAAACTCAATTCATCGTTATGTCCCAATTCGAACTGCTTCCTAGTTCTATTTTCCTAGTAATTAACTGTATACCGACTAATACCAGGAACGTTACTTAAATTAACGTAAGTGTCGACACACATATGTGGCTAGAGCTATTCGACACCTGCATAGTATTGTATTGCATTTAAATGGTGTCAGCTTTGCACCCTGCAAATGTATTTCTGATTCCATGTATGGTGTACTAGTAAAAGTACACTTATAAATGCTGCTAATTGGGTAACCCATGGAAATAGCGATGATACGGAATCTACTTCAAAATCAACAATGTAGAGAACTCTAAATAACTCAAAAGCTTAAATCTGGAAATCGCTTCCGCTTGTAACTTAACAAACGTCAGTAAAAGTACGACTGGAGCATATAATCATCATCAAAATGTTGTGCTGCATTAAATGAGTGATAGTTATTACAATAATTATCGTATGTATTAAACTAAAAGGTTTGATTAATCTAAATTGTGAGCATATGTACGAGAGTCGTTAGATAAACAGACACTATTTCTACAATCGACGAACATATTTTCATAAAAGGCGTCAGCGTTTAGAAATAAGGGGATATTTAATAAATATAGAAATGCTTTTTTGTTTAGTACATCATCCATTATCTCGTAGTTTAAAGGTCTAAAATTTAACCAGTTAACGAATACTTGCGCAAGTCAACCCACCCGCAATAACTTCTAGTATGTGGGTGGCAGGCAAACGCACGTTTCATTTATAGATGCACTTAATTACCGTTCGTAAGCCATAAAGGTGGAGAATAAGTACCTGAAACAAAAAGGGAAAACATTAAGATATCGTAAAGTCATATCATTTAGTCGATAGTGGTCACCCACGAATTCGTTGCTCAACTGCGATATTTTTGGCGTCAACTCGTATCAAACTAATAAAAACCATATTTTTGTGACAGGAAAACAAGCGAAACCCAACCAAACAGTAATAAAAACGTCAGTCACACACATCAACTTCATTCTGTAAAAATAACTGACGTCAAACACAAGTTGAAATGAAATAAAATACCGCTTCCGCCGTAAAAAATTTCAAACATTTTCCCATGAAAAATTTCAATCACCTTTGAACCTTTACCGTGTCAGTGCTACGTAACATTTTTCCAATGTCTATAGTTGTAATATCGGATCGGTCGCCGTCCGTCGCCGTCCGGCGGGGAGTCGGGGACAATCGTCGATTCGCGATGACTGACCTACCGCAACACGCCACAACTATTCGCCACTCGCGTCATCCGACGTAGACAACGCGGATTTAACGTTGCTAGAAAAGATAGCGCTGTTTTATTATTTTTTTTATTACCTACAGCGACGGATACGCCCTCTTTGCTGAGTCGCGGGTTATAATCCCGCATCCGGAACACGTTTATATGGGCTACAATGTACACATTTGTTTAGTTGGAATGTTAGTTCGCTTGATTTTTAAGTGTACTTGCTTCGCATTTATATCCAGACATTAGGATTCTCTGTGACTATGAATAATGTTTCATGCATAGAATAACACAAACAATAGAATACATAACAATAACTCGCGAGTCTTACTATAGCTAATAATTTACATACCGAAACACAAGCCCGTTAAAATTTTGGTCCTGCTCAGTGTCTTAAATCCTAAGAAGAGACGAAGACTCTCACAATTAAGCACGCTGACATTGCTTATTGACAATTTTAGTCGTATGTCGAGTTTCAGAGAATGTTACCTACTGCATTGTTAAGCTTAATTTAAAACGATTATAATTAGAAGCTTTTTAAACAAAATGGTCAGAGAAGAGTAATCTGTACCGGAATACAAGGATCAGTGGAAAAAGGGAATTTGCATCTGCACACCGCAATAGAACACATTCGAAAATATAAAAACAACTGGAGAGACACCTCCATTTTTTCTACAGTTCTGTGTTAATCCGCTTATTCGGTCAGCGCCATTCAGTGGACTATCGATCAAAACCACTTCTAGTAAAATTGGCGCATGCTCTTTGGTCAAGTGCCAATTCGTTCGAGGTTTCGTCATAACGCTAGTACCTACTTTTTTACTCGTTTTAGGGCCTTGGCTCATAAAAAAAACATAATGATGACCCTAAACATTCTACGCTACGGTTGTTTAGGTGTATAAATTAAAGATGTCGTTGACCTGTCGTAGGTTTTAGAATTTATGTTATTTTTATTATACTATAGAAGCTGTCAACAGCAGATAATTAGCTCCATAGTGTATGTCTATCGATATGTTGTGTTCGTTTAAAATTGATACATTACGTGCTTATGCTTAAGAGAATATAGACAAATTATAGCACCCACTTGAATACCAAATATGCGTAAGGAATCTCATGCTGTTAAGGGACTCGGAAACTCGGAACCAGTAAATAACAATGCGAATGATTTACAATGTTATAAAGGACCACAGAGAAATTCCTTATAACTTAAACAAAAACTGTTGGTTTGTGTGGAAAAGCTCCCAGGATCTTAATGATGTCGTGTGTCGGGAATAAAGAAAAAACGCTGTCCTTTGGAACGTATTGTATTTTTATATTGTCTCAGAATATAAACAGCACAATTGTTCACGTCGATTACATTGGTAAAATCAGATTAGGAATAATCATATAACATCAGTTAGAAATAACATGGAGCTCATCACAGTACGTTCAAAACGGAAGAGAGAAGAATAGAGAAGCAGAGCGGCACAGATAAGTTAATAATATCTGTCAAGATGACATAGACAGTAACATTTTAGGACCATAATACTAAGTCCAACACATGAGCCTTTTGAGGCATACAAACATAACAATATATTTTAACAAAACAAATACGCCATTGTTGAATGTTCATGCTGGTTACAAGTACCGCCTTCTTCAAGATCGGCGATGCCCTCCACATGTTCGGAACACGACACCGATTTCCTGTGAGTGAGGTCGATGTCGTTGTCGCATACGCATCATTGTGTCGATCATTTGCATAATTAAATAACATTATGCATTCATTCATTCAGGTCACCCCTACACGAACCGCCAAAACAAAGCGTCATGTCCGCCCCGCTGATATCGATAAAAAACAAAGCGAAAAAATCACGCCGTAATCGCGTCGACAGTTCAATCTCCAGGCGTTTCGTTGTTTAGCCGCAAAAAGGGAAAACTGCTCAGAACGGGAATTAATGCTCGAGAAGTTCTAAATTAATCCCCTTGAGGTGGACGCCCGCATCAGCAACGCGGAGAGTAAACATTTGTATCGCGGAAGCTCTTCCTAGCCCGTTTTAGTTCGAGGAAAGATCGGGGTGTTTTGCGTAACCGATGGGCGGCGGGTGGGGTTGCCGCCACCCGAGAAAAGCGAAACCACCCCACGTTTTTCCCCTCACCGGGGGCTGAGGTCTTTGTCCCCGCGCGACCCAGTTAATGACCGCCCCCGCAGACGCGGCACATAGCCTCGTTCTGATATAAATACGCCTACTACACTTGACCTCCAAAGTTTTTATGGGAAAGCACGTGCCTATAAGATCGTATGTTGTAAACAATGATTGTTGTGTAATTGATGTTGTCTCAGCTCAGTTGTGTAAAATTTTGTTCACCTTCTCCAGTACCTTACCAGAACGTCATGAAGCATTTCAAAAGTCAGCATATACGGCGTGCGATACTGTTTCGAGCTTGTTAGTAAATAAATCGCTTGAAGTGAAAAGGGTTTGTCTGTCGATGTCGGTCAGATTGTGGGGTGAACTAGGAATGGGCGAGGGGAGGCGAAGCAACAGGTCGCGAAACAACGTTTTAATTGTCGGTTGATAAGCATCGTCGTCACCGGAGCGCGACACCTACACGGGGCCGACGCGACGTGCACAAGGTGCGATGACCGAACCCTAAATGCATTCACACCGCTCATTCCATGTGAATCTGTTTAAAAATATTGCATTCATTTACAATATAATCATAAGCCCTGGGGTACCGGAGGTTTAGTGGTCGTAACTAATATTTCGACGTAAACGTTTTTATATCGAGAAACTTCTTGCCCGTCGTAATTGACACTAATGCCAAGCGATTTGTTCAATGATAAGAATGTTGATAGAATTTAAACCGTGACGAATTGTGGTGTGTGTGGTCAAGATACGATTAAGAGGCTCGATAGGTGTATACATTTCATGGTTTTAAGTATAAAATCAGATACGCATCGTCTCTATTCGCGGCTCTAATCTACACCTCCCCATAAAGCCAATGACTGCAACACTCACTACAAGTTCCGACCCTATACGTTATTTCTTGACATGACAAAGTCCTACTTAAAACGACAACTACCGTTAAAGTAAACATCATATATTCATTAGGAGAAACACTTTAGTTACCGCATTCATCTTCGATGTTCCACCATAAAATAACATCTTTAGCACCCCATACGGTCATAATCTCCCAAGTTTGATTAAGTACTGAACTAGTCAATAGACATTACATTTCAATGGCAGTTTAGACACCTTGGCAAGTCAGTTCCAATACACCGGTTTTACCAGGACCAGTTTGAGAAGAACTTTCGCCTATGAAGGGAATGTGTGTCGGTAGAAGGGGAGACGGGTGTCTTCACTCCTGGTTGTGTTTACGTAAACTTATGCCTAGGGCGATAGTTGCATAAAGTGCCGTTTCGCAAACCGCAAGAGACTGATGTAAACGTTTCAATTTTCTTTGTCTTGTCCAGCTTGTTCACAGACGTCTAGTTTGTTCGACGTCCGAAGTTGTCACGAAGGGAGTTCACGATACTGTCACTCGTGAATTGAACAACTCACAAGAACATTCAATTGTGTTGCAAATATTTTCGACTGACGAAATCAGATCCAAAAAATCAAGATATCCTAAACCAATGCATTCAAAACTAAAACCATTAATATTTCTATGAAACGCTTATATAATTTCCTCAGATTTGAAAGTTTGAAAGACGTCGGAGCTCCTTTCATATTATAAACAGGTAGTTTCATAAACATCTGGCCCACGGCCCACGCAGTTCCGAAATACTCGCTCCTCATTGTCCGGGAGGCTTTATGTCGGCTTAAGGCAAGGCACAGCGTTTGCCCTCCACTCTATACATTTCAAAAGCACAACAAGTCACAGTCTCCCAATATTTGCCTTCGGTTTGTTCAGTGTTCTGTTATCGCTATTAATGTTGATTTAGGCATTGAATGGTTCAATGGTTCGTGTTAATCCTGTCGAGATCGCTTGATATTGTCTGGGATATCGCTGGCACAACTTGGAGTTCAATTGTGTGATAGATTCGAATTGATTTCCAGTTGAGTTAGAATTGGTATGAGTTCAATTTAACAGGTAAGTAAATGTTATTATAAAATCTGTCGAGTTTGTCATAAATTAAACACTTTATGTCAAATTAGAAGCTTGGTATAATTAGATACATGTTGAAACTAAAGAAAATATAATTAGAATCCAGCTTTCAATGGTGGCATTATTCGTATTGTTTACTTTAGCCTACATTCGGTACAAAACAGTAGTAATTCGAGTGGTTTTGGTTTAATAAGTTTACGACCAGACTTGTCAAAGTACGAACAAAAGCCATGGGAAATGTTATTAGTGTATTGTAACATGAGAACCTGGTGCAGGTCATTGGTGTGTCGTAAATACCAATTTGGGACAGTCGTAGGGTTAAAACTTGCGCAGAATAACCAACAAGAACTCAAATGGTCAAAGAAAGCTTCCATATCAACAGCCATGAACTCCACAGCGTAAAAAATCTTTGAGGAAATGGTATTCGTCAAGTTTTTACGCTTTACGTTAGAAGCGGAACTAAGAGGCGTAATTAATTTGATGATTCTGTTACTTACGCTGAAAAAGAGTACCACTGAGTACTCGTAGCACCCGTCTGTTAAGAACATAATATCACGGAATCTTTAGTTCTATAGACACGCCTCGAAGATGTTATCGGTGCAACATCACGATCCGTCTTGTCAGACCATTTTTCGGGCTGACTGCATTTCATTTCCAACTATTTGAATAGATGTTTTTGCTTTTCCAGGTAACGATCCATGGAATATTTGGATTGCGTGACCCACACCACGTTTGGCAACCCTACGAGCTTACGCTTCGAGCTATGGTTTCGTTAAGTGATATTATTTTATTCTCAAACATACCATTGTTTGTTTATATTAATATACAAGAATGGTCGTCGTCCAACATATAGAATTTTAAGTGCCGAATTTAATTAGTACAACTCCCGTCGCGTTGAAGACGTATGAGCATAAAACAGCAATAAAAGTAAAGGCTCTAGAGAATAAATAGTGGGAGAGTAAGTCATAAAACATAAATTTAATGATGTGACGACTAATCGTGGTACTGTTGTGGATGCTTGCATGAGCTCGATATATTTCATCACTGCATTACAAGATTTTTCATCACTGCATAACACGACCAAATTCTTTAATACACTACAAAAATGTTAAATATATACTAAGGGATACATTAGTTGAGATAAGAAATTGAGCATGCACATGTTACACATATCAAATGACGACCATTCTGTTGAATAAAACAACTTGCAAGTTGATAGACAGCTACTACATTCCATTTTCTTTCAATCTGACATCGAGATGAAATCAATGCAGTGGAATGGATAAACATTCATTCTTCCTCCATATGCAGTATTGTAAGCTACCGAGGACAATATCCATTCATTGTAAAGCAGTTACTACCTTTATTCACTTATGTCTAACCTCCTTCGGCATTAAGAACCTACTTCGATTTAATGGTGCAGAAGATTTTATCAAGTACAATTTATTTATATATCGAATTGAACGCAGATGTTATCTATGCAGCGGTCTTCAAGCAAGTTTGACGGTTCCACTGGCAATATTTCGCGTATTAGTGGAGCGATAAGCATGCAAATCCGCAAGGGCCAACACAAATCGTCCGGATACCGGTTGGTGAACATAGCTAGTAGTTGCATTAGTGCAGTAACAGCGTTTGTTGCAACAGTATGCAGAGGCCTTGCATTCGCCGAGCCACCGCGTCGGCCATGGACCAAAATACCCGCTTTCACGCACTAAGTCTGTACTCAATACTTGAAGTAGTTTTGTTATATTATTATTATATTATGTTAAACTACTGCTTCGTGTATGTCAATATCAAAATGATAATTTCTATGCAAAACTGAGAATGACGGACGGAAAAATTTTACAACCCACCCGCGCGGAGCGTGAAATACGTATGTAGATTTTGATGTTTTATCATGACAATTGATTCTGTGCACAGTTCCAAACAACCTCTCATTATATTCTGAACTCAACAAGCGTAACGATACAAACGTAGACGAGGCTGCATTGATAAAATTCTTCAGACCTCTAAGCGTTGCCAACTAACGGTACAGTACTTTACTCTTTCCAAGTCATTTGGAACTCCCCAGCAATTTATATGATCCAACAACAGCAAACTGAACATTACGTGATGTTGTAGTGTACAAGAGACGAACTGATTACGTTGAATGGCCCGTGAATGAATTAGTGCAGGAATGTCATAGATCATTACGGTCATCACGCAGTCGTAGCGGGTCATTCATCAACGCGTATGATTGTATGTCTGCGGGTTTGTGGTCTAGTCGAGTTTGGTCGGGAAGGTGGCGCAAGCGCAACTAGAGCTTGTTCCGGAGTTCTGCGCATTGAATGGTTTTGTTACGAGACTACGTCACCGTCGTTTTACAGTAAGTTGGTTTCAATTTCAATATCCCACAGCCCTTCAAGACAAATTAGGGGTTTGTTATAGTTTGTATGATACATATTATATTAACTTTATCAAGAAAAGTTTGAATACAAATAAGTTTTCGTAAGACAATCTTTACATAATTTTAAAAGCTAATCTTAATAATATGTACAAGTATTTAACATTAAATTTTTTTTATTCATAGACACGCGTTTGACCACAATTTAACCCGATACACGAAGAGAAAATTCTTAGAAATATTACTGTGCTCATCAATGTAAAGTGAGTGCAAGTGACATCTACAGAAAATTTTCTGAGTGAGATTGGGAAAAATTCACTATATGTCCAATAAATTTTACTGTACAGCATAAGAATTTTTACTGTGCTAGCATGGCAATTTTTCCATTACCACTCAAATGCATTCAGATTATGAGACAGCACAGTAAATTTTCTAAGATTTTTCTCTCCGTGTAGTAAGAGATGAGGTCGTTGAAACCTACAATATTGCGGTAAAAATCAATGAAATGGCCCATACCAGTAATTATTATGTCAAGTATAAAATGCTAGTCGTTCTCAAGCACACAAAAGTTAAGAAGAGCGAAAGGTTCGTCCTTTCTTTTTTTCTTCCTTCTTTTCTTTCTTCTTCTTTTTTCTTATACTCCTTCAATTGCAGTCATATCTCTCGGTAACCAAAACAAACACTATTTCCAACTACCCAACAAGCTCTACAGCAGCTCGCACAATTAATACCAGTATTATAGTCATGTTAGATACAGTTTGCAAACAGACCACTGGAGAATGTTATTGTACCCGCAAACTGTTTGCATTCAATTCCGTCTGCGAATATCGGTTGCATGTCCAGAGATGCCGTAGTTCTGTGTAGTTGTATACTTGTAGCTTGTGTGCATGAATATGTAGATTGTAGGCCTCATTGTTGTTGCATTCGGTATGGACCTTTTAAAGTTAGGAGTCGTGTTACGGGGTATGTTCGTTTTATTCAGTTTGAGTATTTATTTGTAATGGTATTGCGATTTTAATTGTGTCGTCAAGAAGATACTAAAATTAATAAGACTTATGACGCTAGGATGCGTAACAGCAAAATATCATAATTATACTGAATTTTATTGCAAACAGATGAATTGTGAAAGACATAAATAGCTATATTAGTACTTATCTATGACATGATACTTCAAGTATAAGATTATCTGTTGCTTAAATCTCATTATGAAATTTTCACAATGCAATTTTAGTTTTACTTTTATCTTGATTTCGGGAGCTGAGATCGTTTACTACCGGGCAGTCTTCCACTTGAAGGGGCTCCATTGAATCATGACCTAACATATTACTGCACAATATCACACGTCGGTCGTGTTCTTTCGTTTGAACAAGTGTGAGCTGCCATGTGTCCGCCCACGCGACGCAGAGCCACATAGCACGGTGGAACTGACAGCCGTTTTATTGTGGATTTCATCATATGTGATATTTGAGAAGATCATGAGTCAATTAAAAAGTAGCGTTTTGTAGCAATTTTGTTGAGTTTAAGGCTTCCGACTGAGCCGAATCTCAAGTGGCAATTTTCGTAGAGCTCACGCGGGGTTAACTTCAGTGTGAGTTCAGAAAAAAAAAAAAAAAGAGGAAGACCAAAGAAAAGATGGGTCGTCGTTAGTCGATGGTCGTATCGTCAATCGTGTGAGGGATGATATAAAAGACAAAGAAGTGAATGATAGAGTGTTGGATGACAGGGGAGAATGGAAGAAAAAAAAACGTGTTGCGTCGACCCCAAGTAATACGAGACTAAGGCGGTAGTTGATGAGTTCAGCTTTACAACAAGCGCGATTTTTTTAGCGACAAAGCGATGTCCTTACTTATTGTTTTTACAGCACTACAGTCGTCGCTGTGTGCTGGAAGGCCCAGGGTTTTGAAGTATAATAATTAATAGATCTTGTCAGCCTTTATTCAACTGTATTACAATGCCGAATTAGGAGAAACTATAGACCAATAGTTCCTATTAGAACATAAGTCAATGTGTAACACAGTACAAGCACGTGTATGCAAGCCTGTGTCCGCCCACGCGGCGTCGAGCCTATTTACACCGCACGATAAACTATTGCAGCTAGATATTGTTTCATCAACTCAATTGCTGAAACATTCCTATTTGCAGAATTTAGTGAATCAATTCAATTGCACGACTCATAATGCGAAGCATTACAGTGCTTTACGACCGATTTTTTTTTTGCCTCCTTACTGCAACTGTTTCTATAGTTAGGTATACTCCTGCTAGTACACAGAACCAACTTAATTTATATACCAATGTATAGATAATTTAATGGAGATTAATTCTGTACTTTTCAAAAATTGATTAAATGCAGTAGAAACGAAAAACATCAAAATATTTCTAAAAAAATTCCCGTCAATCAAGTGTGAAACCTGAAAACATTGTAGTTTGCGAAAAAACCAATTAATTGAGTATTTTTTTTTTAATAATTCGTTTCACTCATAGGTAGGTTTCCCTATTGAAAATGGCTCTTTTAATCAAAGTAGTTTAATTATAATTCATAAAAAAACGTACTAAATCTACAGGTTTTTTATACGACTAAATCAGCATTATGAGTCGTGCACTTTTGGATTTTCTAAATTTCTTAAAAATCTGCTTAGATATTCTTATCCGAAGAGTATACACAAATTATTTCGTTGCTAGTACAGAAAATTCGAAGACACTGACTGCTGTAAATTGTAATGTATACATTGTTGCCTAGATTTGGTTTGATTTGATGTTATAGGTACTTATATCATTATTATTTAATAAGTATAACACTACAGTAACCACGGTCAGTTCACTCACATGCGTTGGTTTCAATTTCAAGTGAGATCACTTAGAATCGTAACCGCGCCCACGCAGCTACGCCACGCCACGCGATTCTAAGGAACGATACACACTCATTATATGTATGTATATGTATAATTTTCATCATCCTCACTTATTATGACGGTCGGCGCAACTTGTATTTTAATTCCATACTTCTCTATTAATAGTCATCAGGGGAGCTAGTTAGCCACCCCCTTTCTAACCATAGCACCTTTCACACAGTCCATCCATCGTTTCTTTCGTCATCCCCTACTCTCATAGTCCATCCACGATCCACGTTCATACTCAAAACTTTCCTCCCAACATTTTCCTCATTAAGACTCTTCAGAATAACTAACGATAAAATTCTTCAGACGTTAGCCGTGCATATTAATGAAAAAATATTGGCGTTGTGAGGGGCATGTTGGAACACCTAACCTTTATAAGTATTTGACGGTTGAGGTGTCACTCTACCCGCCAACGAATGCCTTTGTTTTGTTTTTGTGACACACGACCACTAACAAAATGAATATTCATAATATTATGTCAATAGCATAAATTAATTTAGCTAATTAAAAAGTATCACCACAAAAAGTAATTAAAATAGTTTATACAAGGCAATACCAGCTTTAAAAGACTGAAGCACCTGTCGCATAAAAACATTGAATTTGTACAAATTAATTTAATTTCGCGTTTTACGGCGGCTTTACCTTTCTAGTTTGCGCCACACCCTATAAGACTAATGATTATAAAATAATAGTGTAACATTCGTGACGTATTACGTACGATACGGTTATCAAACGCATCGTATCGTGTGCGCAGGACCAAACAATCGTACTAGAGCGCATTGCGTCATCGCTCGTAGTAATCAGCTGATGTCGGTCGAGTAAATTGAAACCGTTTAATACCTACATGTGTAGTAACTGTATTGTATACCTATTGTGAGTTGCTATGTACCTATACGTACGTGGTTCATGTAACAATGTTGTACAAGAAAGAAAAATGTAAGTGCTTTAGTTTTTTCTTATCGTATGCCGTTTGCTGTTTCCTTTACAGGAAATAGGTTATCTGCAGTTGGATTGGGTGGAATTGGGTTACCAAGTAGAGTAGAACTATTTACAGGTTTCGATTTGACTTTTGGTCGGTAAAAGTCAAATCGAATCTCGGCGTGTTTGTAAACGGTTTTTATCTTTTAATTGCCTTGCAATTACTATTTCCAGGTACTTTTTGCCTGTGTTGAATATCTTATTTATAACTCCGAGAGCATTATTTTATTTTCCGTGGTTTAAAAACATTTCATCGCCGTCGGACTCTGGTTGGCAGCAATATAAACTTTAAAGCGCACAAGTAAAATAAAACAATGCTCGTCCATGAAACATAAACGTTCCTCGGTTTCTTTGACTTTTAACTCATCAAATAAGTAGGTACAAATTTTAAAACAACCAATAGATTACCTAAATTGGTGCACAACAATAGAAGCCAAGGGCAATAAAGTCAAACTGTTTATTTTACAGCCCAACAAAATGTTCAACAATAGAAATGTCAAGACAAAGCTCTTTAAAAAACTTAGTCGTTCGGAACAAAAGGACGTCTCGATGAAAGTAGAGACGTAAAGGGGGCGCTGTAAATCAATGCTGGCGAATAATAAAATGCAAATGTACAAAGACTTTTGTTTTAGCTGGAAACGCTGATATAGAACCGAGAACACGGCTAGACAAGTGCTATCTTTAGTCAAGACAAGAAATTACTTGTGAATGTTATCGTATCAGATGTTTCCTTTACAGGGTAACAAAATTTCTTAGTACAAGACGAGGATAGGCAACGCCTTGTGATTGTGAGATAGCAAGAGCGTGTTTGACACCACCAAAGAAGGTATCGCGATTAAAGACTGGACCAGTATGAAGTCATTAATAAAGAAATAACTGCTCAACATTGAACGAGACATGACTATGTCCTTATTAGAGAAGTCGTTTAGTATCGGTAAGCAGCATTTGTGTACCATATCAATCAAAAAAGTTGTAAAAGCATTAAGAATTGCCAAGTTTTAAACTTCGAAACAAATGAATATTCGGTCAGCTATTCCACACGAGGCCGACGTAATAACTTCTTATATTAACGGACATATTAATTACGGCTTCGCCGTAAAGACGTTAATGAAATGCAAGCAATCACTGGGTACTAAGTTGCGCATGCGGTGGTGTGGTGCGTTCAGTGCCACTTTCAGTAGCTCGTACTTCAATGGTGTCTTGGTGCATAAACTACCCACTTTAGTGCAGCACGTTCCGCCATGCTGTATTTAAGACAAGTAACCTACATAATAATAAGTGTTTCTTGCCCAAGTTATTTTTAATAATTCTCAGTATGTTATAATTTCAAGCTGTTAGTGAAAACAAACCTTTTCTGAGATCTCTGTTTCAGAAAAGGGAAGAAATCAACAGCCCAGACGTATTTGAAGACTTCGGGGAACTCAAAGCGGCGACACACATCGACATCCCACTGTTAACAAGGCATCAGTTTAATATTTCTTTTGTAAAAACATACGAAACAAACCATTTACAACTCACATCCCGTCCAATAACTTAGTGCAACATTTTGCCTACAGTTGGCAGACAATAAACCTAGATTTTTATTCTCAGCTTTCCGATATGTCCATTCAATACATATGTTTACCAGACATTGAAATTGGATCCCTCCACGGTCTACATTGTATGTGGGTAATCATGACGATTGCGAGTGGTAATGTCATTGGTTGTTCAGGCGAACGATAATATTACACTAGGAGCCTCAAGGTCGGCCGGTGCATGCACCATAAACCCTCGTCTTTACCGCCATTCACCGCTTCGTCTTTGTCTTTGACGGTAGAGGGTCGACTTAAGTCATAAACTGATCACCGTTACATTTCTGGAAACGTTGGAATTCTATGTCATAAAACGTCCTCAAATAGTGTGCCTGTGTAAAGACATTCAAACGCCGAAAGTCTTTATGTTTATGGATGTTATTTAAAAGTTCCATTTAGCACTTCGAATATTTTATGAAGGTTTACCATTCATCACACGGTTCGCCATGCATAAATACATCAATCACTTTCTAATCCGCTGTCATCTCAACATTTGTGCCAACTGGTGCATACGAAAAGGTGAAGCTTGTATCAAGCAACTGCATCGACCTACAATGACGACCCTGGCATCTTACCAGTCACCACTGAAGGTTTATTACTAACGTAGGTGTACTATACTATAAGCCTTTATTTATAACTCTGCATTTTATTGCTCAAAACCTACTCACCGTCTTTATCGATACTTTCTTTAATAGGAAACTTGGTTTCACATTTTCTTTGTAACTATGAAACTCGACTCCGTAAAGTTGGTTCGATCCAAGGTATGTGCATTCTAATCCTACGCTCTGGGAAAGATTTATACAAACAATTTCCATTCATTCAACCTGTTTATTAATAACAGAACAGGTGTATAAAGCTGTTAACTTCTGCATTGGTAATTGCGATGCAATTCATCAAGTGTCGTTAGAGCCAGGGGCCAATCTAGGAGCTATACATTTCTGTGACTAGTTTAATACCCTGATACGGTTGGACAGGTTTGAGGCATAATTTTAAGGTAGTGGAAAATTGGAAACACGACAAGTAGCGATCGGTGAATGATAGTAATTATCTGGTGGTGTCGGACTGGCTGCCGCCCACCAGAATTCCACGCTCATTCCCACTGTAGCGGAACACTTGGTGCTCCCAGTTGTTTATTCTCTCACACAAGTTATGTTTTGGAGTGCGTGACTTGTCAAACGCCACGTCACTTGGACGCCACAGCGGAGCACGCCAGCCTGCTCTCGGTCCATTATTTCTTTGTTATTTATTAGTAAATGAGAAATACAGTTTCGGAACAATTTGTTTAAGTAGAATTGCTTTTTAGCCATAAAAAATGTCTGAACCGTTAGGTAGTTTAGGTACCCATGATGGAAAGCTTTGGGTGTGCATTTCAAGGGAATTATTTCCACAAACCTTCAAAATAAAATATGCCTTTCTGATCAAACCTAAAACCAATATTGGTACGAGATTTCGTTATCTTCCAGCCAACAAACTAACACAAACAGTCGTATCAAAAGCTTTATATGGTACTGGATGATGAATCAAAGCATTCAGAGATCCGTATATCAATACAGCTGAGACTAGTGTTTCAACGGAACAGATAAACAAGCCATAATACAGCGGTAGATGCGGACGGTAAACAAAGCTAGGGTCAACGCCACTGCACCCGATGCACGCAGTTCAAATTATTACATTTTTACTTTCATGTTCATAATATCCCTGTTTTCATAGAAGGAATTAGAAAAAGGGTTCTGGTGTTTAGATCTTTAAACACACGGTCTTTGAACAGGATAACTGACTTCTGAGAAACAGATAGTACTCGAATCTACGACTGCAGATCGAGAGGTCCCTGGTTCAAACCCGGGTGTCCCCCGATAATCTTTTTTGTTTTTTTTTTAACTGTTGTTAACTCCAAGGTTAATTTCTGTTATTTCTAATCTCCACAGATGTTTAATACCTGGATTTAGTTCAAAACACAGTAAAAGCATACAGATTTACCCGTCTAATCCCTGAATGTTTAAGTCATACCCAAGAGCGAACTCCCAAAGCCCAGTACAAATATTTGATGTAGATTATCAAGACGATGATGGGCTCGGCCCATCATCGTCTTGTTTAGTGAAGTTACAAATGTAAATATGAAGAGCTACCACTGTGATAATGAACTAAGGAATCAGCTGAATGAATGCTCACTTCCTGTCCTCATTTAAGATGAAGAAAAAGAAGAATTATATTAGTCACCTGAGAAAAATGATTAAATGCGTCACCGAATTAAACAAAAAGCTGAGGCTGTGACTAAGTTGATTTCTCAAAGGCTCTATAGCCCGTGGAATGACATAGCAGAAAACCTCCAATCACTCTATACAACGCTTTGTTCAATCCCGGAATTCCCGGGGCATTTCATTTAAAGCATTTTGCGAAACACCGACCCCTCGCTGTGATATTAAAAATTACAATCAAACGTCGGCAAAAGATGAACGAGTGATACACCAAACAACAATTAAATATTAATACGTTACTAAAGTCACGGTACTGGATAAAGAAATCAAGTAAATTACGGGTATTTTTGTTCTGTTGTTGGTAATTATAAATCAGCAATATGCTTTTAAAATGAAAGGAAATGAGTTTATGAAGAAAAAAGCTGGTCAGCTTTGTGTCTTATGAATTTAATGAAGTATGTATTATATTAATCCGGATTCATGAATATACATATACGTTTTTCAATGCGCATCGGTGCTCGCGGTCGCTATAGATTCACTTCCTTATAAGAATATACGCTTGCATTGTTTATGTATCATACGACAAATAAGGAATCAATGGAATAAAAATCTATGAATGACCGACGCGACGGCGTTTGTGGCTTGATCGTGTGTATTATGGGAATGAATTAGCAATGAGGGGAATTGATACCATTTTTAAGAATGAACTAGTATAGAATGCTTATAATGTAGATCAATGAATGATCGATTCAACGTTGGCCTTGACCCTTCCATAATGGCCAACGTTTAAGTATTTTTAAATAAATCAGTACATTGTTCTTGAATTGGTTCAAGGTAGAAACGTGGAGTTGAAAATGACCGATGTGACGTCAATACTTTAACGGGAATTATTGCGAATAAATAGGTACAGTAAATTATCCACCATTACCGAAATTAACACGGTTTACGCTTTCAAGAACGAACTAGACTTTATGTAACACACACTACTAAAAACAGATCAATGGAACGAAAATAAACGAATGACCGTGCTAAGGCTAGGCAATGTGTAATTGTTAGTGATTCGGCCTCGATGATTGACAACGAAGACCAGTTTCATTTTCAAGACTTCAATGAAACTGTGAATAAAAATCTATGAATGACCGATCTGGTTGTGAGTAATCGCAAATGAATCGGCAATGAGAATGGACTATCTACTATATTTCCGTTCGCTAAGGGAATTTGGCTATCGGTTGTGGGCGAGTTCCAGTTACGTGACCCGCTTACCGCACTCCAAGTGTCGCGATTTGCGACTCAGACGCAGGGTTCAAGTCTGACGCAACTAATAGCTTGGCTTGAACTGATTCATACTTTGTTAAGCTATCTTGTTGGTTGTTGATATACGAGCTTTTGGTATCTTAATGTACCCGTATGTAAACTTTTACTGGTTTGAGGTTTATATATTAAGTCGACGAAGTTCGAGTCGTATGTTGTTTTCGATGTGTAAATTTTAATCTGCCACTCAGTGTCGTTTTTCCCTCAGGAAAAACGACACTGAGTTTTTTTTAGTTTTTGAGTTGAGTCGTTTTATTACTCATAATAAAACGTCAGACTGATTTACAGTAGCATAAAATTGGATATTAGCATAACAAAATCTTTACAAGTATAAAGAAAACACTCTTTTCTTGCTAATACTTTTTAATCGCACAACTGTACTCTCACAATCCAACAACCACTAGCATTGCACTACATTTTACCATTTAAAACGACATTTTCCCCACCCAGAAATGACGATAATATCATAACCGTTATTTCTAAGTTTTGCCAAAGTAGAATCATACATTTAGTTGCCATAGTGAAAATACATTTGAAAAGTTTGTTACAATATTAATCATTTGTACAGACGCCAGCACATCAAGCTACCCGAAACTGTCAAATTTTCTCAATCAATTTAGAACCTTATGCGTTAGCGATAAAGTTGAAAATCTATTAAGAAATTTGACAAACTGTAGTAGCTCGATGTGCTGGCGTCTGTACTTTGACAGTGTTGCCATAGCAGATATTATAATGCGGTATTAAAATAATAAATGTTTTTTAACAATGAAATCACGAGACAAAATGACTACATGTGAAAGACAGCGTAACTTTGAAGAAGTCAAAATATATACATCCATAAAAACGAAAGATATTTATATTTCGTTCGATTACAGTTGTAGCTTAATAAAGGCTAATGCATAAAATATGGCAGGTATCGTATTTCAAGGGACTGATGGACGGCTGTTGAACTGCAATATGAGAATGGTGTGATATTTAAATCCGCCTACAAATTAAAAGATTCGTTCTACTAAACATTCTTACACGGACGAATAGTATTGAAATCGGATTTTAAATGTATTAGCATAAATTATGTTATTCAGACTGACGTTACGAAACAACGGAATATATTGAACGCTTTGATAATAAAATGGCTATTTTGAGCGTCTCTAGTTTTCTGTGTTTAGTATCGCCTTCGTTCATTCATTTCGGTATACCTACTATGCAATACGTTTGAATTTTTGCTTTGTTTATTTGTCTTGTGAAGATTTAACTAGCGAATATATTAACTAGTATAGAATACACATGCTATGGGCTATCACGAAAGCATGCTAGTCTATGTATCTTGTTAATATTTCAGCATAATATCTTTATCTTTATTTATTCTTTATCTTATCTTTGCGTACCTCTCCATGCCTTGGAAAGCACGTTCAGCTGTTGGTCCCGGCTGTCATTCGTGGATCTTTGACAGTCGTTACGGGTCGTCAGAAGCCCGAAAGTCTGACAACCAGTCTCACCAAGGGATATAGTGTTACCTAGTGACTGGTTTGTGGAGGTCAGATAGGCAGTCGTTCCAGCAAAAATACTTATATTCAGCAGCATCAGGTTAGACTGGATCCCAAAAATATGTAGTTGGGAAAAGGTTAGGCAGATGACGATGATGTGTAATGCAGCATTTACTTCACATTAAATAGGCATTGTGGAGATCACAGTACAGACGCCAGCACATCAAGCTACTACAATCTGTCAAATTTCTTTAATAGATTTTCAACTTTATTACTGAAGCATTAGGTTCAAAGTTGATTGGGAATATTGACAGTTTCGGGTAGCTTGATGTGCTGGCGTCAGTACATAAATTCCGGAATGGTAAAGCCAATATTAAATTCACTTTAGCACTGTCTGCCTGCTATTGTCAAACAATACAAAATATTTTCGGATTAATAGAAAATAAAAGGCTATCGATATCGGCGAGCGCTGAAAATAGCCGACTGGGAAACAAAATCGGAAGCGTAAACAGGAATGAATTCCGTTTTTTTTTTTTTTCGTTTTTTTTTAGCAATCGTACCATCCCTTTGGCCTATTATTTTTCCCATATAACGTAGTACAAAAGAATGGGCCTTTTGAATGTTGGAAGGTATTTTTAAATGACCTGTTGCGTTGTCTACCTCGTGGATCTAGTGGTCGCAATCGCTACTGCTAGGCTTGAGGTCCTGGGTTCATTTCCCAAGTCGGGCAAAGTATAATTGATTTCTTCCATCTGGAATTTCTTAAGAGTCCGGCTTTGGTTCCGGTTGATGTCATTTTTTTGAATGACTTCTCGCAGTTCAACCTTTGAGGTTGTCGTCTGCTTATCCGGGCTTGCCTGTGGATGCCTCAATAAATTAAGGCCTCCAGCCAGGGCTTAAAAAACTTAAAAACTAAGTGACTACACGCTAAGGGCACCCCCTGTGGGGTACGGACCTCGGCTTAGGGCGTCGCTGGGAGAGGGCAGCAAGGGACAGGCTGGATCGGAATTATTTAGGGACGAATTTAAAACTACAGGATCAGCGACGCGGGCTGGCTCGGGGGCTGGTGGCAATAGACTCGTCCTCTTTTATACGATACTTAAACATAACTGGCTAAATTAGCATTACTACTACTATGCTTACTGGCTTAATTAGCTGGCATTTAGCCAGTAATGTTTAAGTGTCGTGTGTGTATTACATATTTTTTTTATTTTTTTTTTTATAAAAAAAAACTTGCCCCACACTAGGAATTTCTCCTGTATTGTGGGTGCGTTTACAAACATTTAACCTTCAAGCAGTCGCGCGGCGTCGAATCGACCGCGATTCGATCGATTCTCGATACATTTATGATGCCAAATTGCTTACAAATCCAAAGAAAATTAGAATATTATTTTGATTTTATAATTTTGTTTATGTCCTAACATAATGATAATGTGATAAATACAAAAAATATTAAATAATTCGTGTTTTAAATCCCTGAAATATCCTATAGGTCTTTTAGGTTACGCGCGACCGCTGGCGTTACAAATGACCGCGCGCCCGCTTGAAGGTTAAACTCACATACACAAACAGCCAGACCCGGAACGACTACTTGTAGGTCATACAAATATTTGTGCCGTCCGGGAATCGAACCCGCGACACGTAGCGCAGCAGTCAATCGCTTAACCACTTCGCCAACCGTGCCGTCTAATTATACCTACCCCCTACATCTTGACCTATACCTTTTGAAGAATATAGGCGTGATACTATGTCTGCTGCGATGTCAGAATTAAAATAAACCGTCATAGACTATTATGACATGAGACCTGTCTGACTTGACCAAGCCTGACCTCAACTAAAATAAATCCAACGATTAACATTGAAGTTTGGAATAAAATTTCAATTTATAATGATTCGGTGTAAGTGTATTTACAATGTCTATGAATAATTTAGTAGTAATATGCATCTTTTTGTGATTACGTATCTACCTTTACCACATACCTTTACTTCTTTTTTTATTTAATTATTTTATGTGAATAAAATACTAACAACAAGTTGGGACTTGGGACCTACATGGATACATTAAAATAGAGTGTGAAATGAACAGCTTTGTTCAAGTGTTCCTGTAATTTTAATTATTTTAAGGAAAAACGTGTCCACGAACTTATTTATTACAACACGTATAAGGCGTTTAATTAATATCGTCTGAACTTTACCGATATTATTTCCATAAAAATAAAACAGACTTTCATTAAGGCTCCCTTAGACAGGCGTGACGCGACTCTAATAGAGCTATTTCTATGAAAACTTCATGGGAATTGTTCTACTAAAATCGCGTCGCAACGTTGCGTCGCGCCTGTCTGCGGGAGCTTTAAACTTTTCTATCACAATAACTATTAACTTTATGATTTAATTTTATAAGTTCCGTTACGAATAGATTCTCGTACAATATCTCGTAGAGTATCGTACAGGGAGAGAATAACTACGAGAAACTTCGCACCATAGACCAAGACATCAAAGATATCGACAGGTGACACACATAATACAGGTGTTACTGTCGCATGTTGAGCTGCTTTTAACGTTCCGAGTTGAGCTGCATGATTACTGATAAATGCGTGCGCTGACTGGACAGGTCCACTCAATCTGTGTGGTTCTTTCCTCTAAAGACCATTTCAGACATCCACATGGTCTTCACATGATCTGACCAAGATTATGTCTGGACTTTAAAAGAGACTGTGACCTCTGAGTTTGCTTCGGCCTTTCTTCTCAGAGTAGTCAGATAGGAAACACCGACCTCATCTAGTTTTGAAAATATGATTGAGTGTTTTTAAAAACTTACTTACAGAAATATATGCTAGGTAATTCACATTACTAAAATAAGAGGAAAAGAAAATATGTACTCCTTTTAGAGAAATAAAAAGCTAGTCGCTAGGTAGGTAGGTATTCATCTAGTATGTGGTGTTCATTTTTGTACGGAAGCCAGCACATCAAGCTACTGCAATCTGTCAAATTTCTTTAATAGATATTCAACTTTACCGCTAAAGCATAAGGTTCAAAGTTGATTGGGAAAATTTGGCAGTTTCTGGTAGCTTGATGTGCTGGCGTCTGTACATTCCATCTTGATAAACTACATAAATCCTAACCAGTAACCACATTAAACGAACTCCAATTACTTCCTATCATATCGAACGCCAAAATCAACACTAATCAATCAACACCATAATCACTCACAATCATATTTGTGTCAACAAAAAAAGAAACCGGTTACTCGAGTATCGAAGTAAATCGATTTCCTAAAAAGAATGACATTAAAACATTAAATTCGGTAGCCCGCGGGGTTAGGCAGAGGAATGTCGTGGTGAGAAGGTAGGGGGGGAACAAAAAATCCCGGTACCTGCGCTGCCGTTGACCTCAGGCGATTAGACCCGGTACGGAATACAACGCCTAATGTACGCCCTTTTGGCTTCGACTGTATGAATTCGAGTTTTACTGTGAGAATATTTAATGCAAAAACTATATACTATACTTATCAACATTAAATAAAAGCTATAACGCATGGTTATTTACTAATTTTAATAACACAGTTTAAAAAGATGGTCCCGTAAAACATTACCAACAAGCGCATGAATCGTGCTCCGATTCAATTTGAAGCACTCAACCGCCACATTTGGTGCATTACCTGCAACAAACACACATGACATTAGCTTTGTTCACCTCCTTTCAAATAGAATTAGCTGAACAACAATTCCGTTCATTAGTATCACTGCAAGTATCAATACTGTGGTAATTTGTACTATGTTCGATCGTTTCTAGTCACCCATCCCATTCACTCGCATAGTGTGTCAGTGAGACAGCAAGCAAGTGTTCAAAGTACGATCGAAAGAAAATTCGTTATCGTACCAAGCTTTCAGAAGTTGTAAGAGCTGTTTAATATTCTGTGAGCGTACCTACTGAGCCCCCATGGTCCCTTCACGCTAACTTCCTGTACAGTTCTGGTCGCCTGGTACCCGGCGCGAGTTCCGATAACATTGAAAAGATACATCCTCTGACTTTATGTAACAGTGAATCAATTTGGTCAGGAAGACTTCGTGGAGAAGACTAATTAGAAGAAAAGAAATGTATTATGAACAATAATATAATTATTATGTTATACGAAGTAATGAAATTGATAGCTATGTTCAGCGACGTCAAAAACAAATTAAATAAGACGTAAAGACATTAAACATTCTGTCAGCGGTTCATGTTTCAAAATAAGGTTTTAGACAAGCTATAGTGCAGTTTTATGTTTATTGAATCACGCCCAACGTGTTGATATTTTACTGACACTAAAAGAACAGAAAATACATCTTTAATAGAAATTATATGTTAAGAGGCTGGATGAGTCATCATTGTTAGGCGCAGTTCAAATGTTTCAAAAGTATAAGCTTACTAAGTATAACAAATACAAAAAAAATCATGAGGGCCTGCATAATTCATCGCAAACTCATTAACAAGCAGACTAAGCGAGTGCAGCGACCAACATTAAAACAATTTGGTAAATTTGGTTTACCCCAAAGCTGATATGCTTGTCGCGTACGACCTGATTGGAGGGGCCAATCACAGCCGCAAGTCGATACTGAAATGCTAGCGGAAAAACAAATACAGCCTGGAAGTGATTGATTTTATTCACAATAAAACGTCAGAAAGTCTCAGAAAATCAATAGAGGAAACCATATAATTGCGTATTGTTGAAATTTATGTCTACATATTTGGAGTTTCTTCAGCAAAAGCAACGAAATCGAACTGTTTCATCCCGATGTAAACACTGATAACAAGCGCAAACGGGTTTAAGATCCAGATCTTGCGTCATGTGTACCGAGTTGTTTGGAAAGCCTGCAACAGTCGTGTCCCAGTCTTCGATTCTCCCGCTAATCCGTTCTATTTTAACCTCCAGCGGTGTCCAGAGCTTGTTCAGATCGTTTCCTGTTGTATTTCCACTCAACAAGCCAGTTAGAGCATACCGCAAACTAACACCTAGCATTTGTCTTGTCCGGTGTCTTCGTAGGCAGCAATTTATTGCCTTCCTATTCGTGTTCATGTGATCAAATACCACGTTCTGCAGCTTGATATATGTCAGTAACAAGTTCATTAGTTTCCGAGCTAATTTTAACTATCAAAAGGATTAAGTGGAAGTGATTCATTCATCAAAAAAATGAAGCCTAAAAGTCGTCGCGCCACAAATGATATTTATTTCTGGCCAGCGCAGTTCTATATTATTATATTAACTGAATCATTTAATTGGAGCTTGTTTGTTACCTTTGATGAGTTTAGTTAGACAAAGGTTCTGAAAAACAAATATATTTCATATATTTATTTATATCGTTTATCGTTAGGACATAACAAACGTTTGATCATACGCACAACGTTTATGGCACGAGACTAACGATCCCCTTGATTCAAAAGGGTGAATACAAGTTTTGTTTTCTTATAATTTATTGTATCCGGTTTTTAGGGCAGGTGGTCGAAACACTCACGGAGAGGTATTACAATCCATAAATCAGGCTCCTATGGAATTATTCAATAAAATTCAGTCAGTGATGACATTATACCATACACAAAGTTAACACTCCGATGAGTCTGCGATTCTTACTTACTTCAAAGCAAGCATAATTTGCAAGAACAGTATATTAAATATTAATTGCATTGTGGTTTTTTGTAATAACTACTTTTTGTGTTAACTTCTTTTATGTGATACGTGCATCCAATAAAAAGATTGACAGTTAGGGACTTTGAATTTGATATGGGCGTGGCGCTGCATTCATTTATTGTCTAGACAAAAAACTGCTATTTTAAACCCAACAACCTAGAAATATGGAAATTGAAGCAGCATTGAGTATTTAATTGAAATAAGTATTTTAATTGCTAACTACGAGTATAAATGTATTTCTTGTATATTTCAATAAAGGTTTTTCTTTATCGTATGATGAAAAGTGATAATTAATAACAAAATGCACACAGCTAATTTATCGCGCAAAATTTATAAAAAATAAATGACCCTAATTTTCAATTACCCGTCATTCTGACGAAAGCCATTTTGGGCGCGATGCATTATTTCTATGTTCTAAAATCAAATTACGGCGGCTCCGTTGTGCGCCGGCGCGGTAATTACAGGCGCTCGTGATTAATGAGCAATCAGACCCTTGCCGGATTAGGGTTGGTCCTTTTGCTCTTGCTTCTTTTGTACAGAATATTCTAAGGCGTCCAAGTGCCGGGGATATCGAACCTGTTGTTTTGCTTCGGAACTTTTTGGAGAGTTAAATTAGATTTATTATTTTTAAGGAAACTTTTCGTACCTGCCGTGCCGGTTAGAAATATTTTTAGGTATGTCAGCTACCTTTAGCAATATAAATGTTTTCTGTAGATGTGCATAACTCAGTCTTTTACGTAGGTATTTTAATTGGAAGAACTCCAATCATACTTCTATAGCCCAACAAAAACGTTAAAGTTTTGTGGCAAAAATAACTTCAATCCGATCAAAACCGAACATAAATCATTTTAGTAATTGCGACCTCGAGCCATAAACAGAAATACAGACACAAAATTATGAATTACCTCATTACTAAATGTTACTAAAAACACGTTTTCAAAACGGTGAAGGAAAACATCGTGAGAACACCGGCATGTCCTAGAACCAAAAATTCGAGGACATGTGACATCTACCAACTCGCACTGGGCCCGGGTAGCTTACAGCCCACTCCCTCTCACAGAGAGGAGGCCCAGCAGTGGGAATATTATATGCTGCACAGTTTACATTAAAACATTAAAAAATATTCATCTAAATGTTTTTAAAGGAACTTTTGCTGTATAAAGACATTTCTGATTTATTCATTCATAGAAGTTGACACCCCTGAGCTCGGCTACCGTTTTCTGTTGCAGAAGCTGAGATAGTCGAGGTAAAGTAACTTCGACTTAAAGCTTTTGTGATAAGGATGAATATGTGGTTGATGTGAATGTATTCAAGTTGAGGACACTGTAAGCCGTGGCATGTCACTGTGCCTTAGCTCTGGGACAGCAAAGAGAGCGCTTTGAGAGATTCCCTTCAACAGCTGAGGCTTGCATGATTAATTTCTGCAGTTTTAAATGATACATTTTGGTGGATAGAGAAAAGAGATAAGATTTCGTATAAATCCGTAATGAATTTCTAAGATAATCATAGATAACTATAAACGAAAAACAGACAATGGTTCACACACACACCTACTATTAACAAATTAACCCGTTCACTGCTGCTCTGACCAAATTTGACAAAATCAAACCACGTTTTTTTTTTTATTATTTATTATTTGCATACGGTATTCGAGTTTGAAGATTTAACAATAGCTGCAATTTTATTGATCCAAAAATGTCCTTCCTACAAAAAGCTAAATGAAAAGGGCTAGGGAACATTAATAAAGTTGCACACATTTTAAGAGGCAATTTAAGTTTAAAAGTCAATGGTTTCGAGTAACCAGCGCTACACAATGGTTAGTTATTAAAGTAATTGAAGTAGGAAACCTATGTGGTTGTTAATTTATAGCGCTGGGAATCTCGAGGGGTGTGAGCGCCCGACGGCACACTAGGTACGTTCGTGGGGTGCCGATAAAACAAAAGAGGATACATTTTTGGAAATAGTTAAAGTAGCCGTAAATTGGTGATTTAGAAGCTACTGATTGAGAGGGCTTTTAATGAGGGCAGGCGAATAAATCATAAAATTGAATTCGTTTGGGTTTTGAGTTTTACGATTATAGGATAAAAGGCTTTTGTAATTCCCCATCCTAGTTACTTTTTGGGGTTCCATTTCGGGCAACTGAAAGATTTGTCCAATTTTACACGAAGTTATAAGGACGTAATACATTGGAAGGATGGCACGGCAAAAGAAGCTGTTTCACAGCCATAAACAGTCAAGAAAGTAATAATATTAATATTGCTGCTAAAATTATTTACGAGCATTTCGTTTAACTTACAATTTACATAATTTTATTGAAGGTGTTAAATTCGCATCGTAATTGCCTATTATACATTTAAAATTTCACTTAAACGTTTATTAAAGCGATGTACTTGATTAAAACTATCCATCAATCGCGAAATGATCAATAAAGTATAAATGTCGATATTATCGGGGCCCCGCCCTTACGCGCCCTGGCAACACTTGGGCCTGGTAACCCAATATGCGAGCACGGGAGGGTTGGCTACGAAGATACAAATCTACTAGATGGAATGTTTAAGTTTTTGCTGAACCTGCGCGTATTTTGAGTA
Organism: Eremobia ochroleuca; assembly: GCA_949629135.1. Taxonomy (NCBI): domain Eukaryota; kingdom Metazoa; phylum Arthropoda; class Insecta; order Lepidoptera; family Noctuidae; genus Eremobia; species Eremobia ochroleuca. The sequence continues at coordinate 18,797,480 of OX451392.1, forward strand.
CCTAATATTTTAATTGACGTGATGGATTGATTATGATATACTTGATGACTTGATGAGCGTACCAAAAGTTCAGGATATAAAATTATCATCAGATGCTTTTGGTTTTATTCGAAAACTGTCTAAACTCTAGCGACTAGCGAGTTTAATTTCCTAGACGTTGCACGTCTGTGTTTGCCTCAACTGCATCTTAGAGCAACTTATAAGGCGTATCTAGCTACGCTAAACACCCTGTACAAACAAGGATATTATAGTATGTAGGGTGTGCGAACATGCCAAGCGGCCGAGTTCGGCACGTCATAACCGCCGAAGGCAATGCTTACCAGCTTCGCCGAATATTTTATTACGAAAGTGACTTTTTGCACATTTAATTTAGCTCATAGGAAATTCTTTTCGCTTCTTCTTTATTAGATTTGAGTATCAACAGTAACAGGAGGTTAACCTTTGATCTTCTTTCTAATTTGAATCGAATATATTGTGTTTATTGTTGCAAAAGTAACAGCTATTTACGAATAAAACAAAATACTAGCCTTCTTATTTACTGTCATTAACAACACAGCATGATGCTGAGATTGGAGCCTTTTGGCCTCACTCAATAGAAGACCTATTGAGGCCAAAAGGCTTAAATCTGATTTTTTTTTCACTATTTTGTTAGTTTAAATCTTAGAGATACTTAAAAGTTTTAATGTTCTTTTTTATTTTTTAGCTTTCATGATTTTGTTAGATTTTATCTTCTTTTTTACTGTTTGTATTTCCTGTGTGTGTCTCAACTAAAATATTTTCCTTTCTTTCTTTCTTCCCTACCCTCTTTGCATAAACCCAAATCCGTGATAGATACACGAGCTGCAGAAAGGGATCAAACCACAATAACACTCATCTATCTACCAAATAAAAATACAATCACAAAGATACACGCGCAATTCGGTCACTATTCCTCGATCGATAGTCTCCCCTCGAGATGCTCAACAACAGTTCGTCAACATAAAACTGGAATGAATCAAATCAAACTCATTATATCAGCAGTGATCACAATGGACGCACTAAACTCTAAAGGGTCGAGCAGACGAGATGAATGAGTCGCGTGCCACACACACGTGTGCACATGGATTATGCTAATTTAGTGTTCTCTACGGTCCACTGGTTTTACTTTAGTGGACTAGAACACAGAGTGGACAACTACAGCTAAATAATAATAATAATTTCCTTTAAATCCGTTGTTGTACTTTCGCGATTCGGACGCATTTATATTAGGTACAATCTACCCTTGATAACGACCGGTGCAGTAAGGCACACAGACACAGACACACACACAAATACACAATGCCCTATTCGCGACATCGAAATGTCGCGAATAGGGCATTGTGTATTTATGTAAATTGTAATCGCGAAATGCCAAGTCAGGTCATTCAATATAGGCATTCGTTATAAAACTGCTGTAAACATCTCACCGTGAAAACTAAGGTGAAGTGAGCTGTCATTGCACCTGATGCTAGGGATTGACACTATTGACAGCTCACTTCACAGTATGTTCTCACGGTGATATTTTTACCGAATCGACTACTATTTAAATGAGTTTGATTAAGTACAACTGTTTTCTTATCTCGTTTTGTTTGTAATTAAACCAGTTTGAAATATTAGGCATCTAACATGTAAGGTAAACAAAGACTATGTAATAATTTAGATATGGGCTAAAATAGACAGTGGGTTAATTATGTAACTAGCACAATTATTGCGATTGTTTTGATTTATTGTTATTTCATTGTCCCAAATGTCAAATAGGACATATTGCGATAACCGCAGTCTGAATGAATACATATTTTAATAGTTTAAGCTTCAGTATATCGATTATTGGTTCGAAGTATATTTTAATACTGTATAGCAAACTATTGACTGACTGGACAAACTGTCATTTTCTGATTTCTGTCTGGACTAAGTGCAGCTTGAGCGTTTTTGACAGACATAGTTAGTTCGGTTAATACAGCGGGGTAATTGCGTAACACACTAACAGGAGGAATGGGTTTCATTTTGACAATTCAACAACATTCATTGTGTTATTTACCTTGCTGTGCAGACACATTTTTCGAACATACGAAGCTATTGATTAGCCATATTCTTCAAAATGCTTCAGATTATAATTTATAGTGTGTAGTAGTAGTGTAGGTATTTATTTTGATTGCGTTCAGTGTCTTTGATACCATGTTATCCCGTGTAACCCCATTTCAAAATTAAGTTATTGTTTTCAAAGCGTTTCCTTCTAAAATCTCCATTCATCGCAGCAGATGAGCTCCATTCTGGAGGCTTAAGAATTAATAACGCAAACAAATTCGTGAGAACCGCCAAACACAAACAAAACAAGCAAAACCTACCTACTATTTATTTAGGTAATACGCAAAATGCGTGCGCACGTGCCGACAACACACCCCTGTACTGCCAACCCTTAACATTAACATACCGAGCAGCAAGTCATGTCAATTTTCAACCTTATGAAGATAGTTATAAGGATGTTGTATGGTGTACTTGCTAGGGTTGTCAAAGACATCGCGACTGGCATTCAGTGCAGAATTAAATATCATTGTTAGAGAACCTCATTAATGCAATATTGAACTCACGAGAGACCGAAGGGATGGTTTTATTGTGTGCAAAATTGACTAAGTAGGTTTTAAATTTTTCTATTGTGATTTTATGGAGATGGAAAACTTTCTCTATACTTGTTGGATGTAGTCACGTCATATTGGTAGTGTAATAATTTTACTTCGGATTAAGCGTTTTTCCTACACGTTTTAATAATTTTGAGGATTCTAAATAAAAGTAATTTTTCATGGTCAGCAAAATAATGTTTGAGAAAAACTTTTTTTTATAAAAAAAAAACCGACGTCCAAAAAACACTACAAAGTGAAAAATAACTTCAATTTTGAAAGTCGGTGTCGTTGGTTCCGCATTTTCGTTTTTCGACATCCAGTTTTTATTTTTCACTTTTTACCTACCTAATACCTACCTAAGTTATACCAGAATTTACTTTCAAGATTAGAGGTACCCCAATAACAACTTTGACAGAAATGAGGGTGTACGGTGGTATACTGAACACATCTGCGTACTGCATCTGCGTTTATAGGGTACAGACGTGATGTTATGTTGTGCGATTGCGTAAACAATGCATATTATGCATACATATATGCGATAGCAGCAATCGCGGTTGTTTTATTGGTATTTATTGAAGAGTTCCGTTGTCTGTCTTCGAAACTCATCACCAGATCTTTACGAATTTAAATGGGACCATTTCGGGATAAACATCTATCGAACAAAAAAATAATTTTGCAAATCCGTCCATATATGACGGAGTTATGCTCGAACATACATAAAAAAAAAAATAGAAACATTCGAATTGATAACCTCATCCTTTTAGAAGTCGGTTAAAAAAAAAGAGTTGATTATAACCAGAAATCAACAAACTTCTGCGTTCCAAAATCCTAATACCTCAATATCACGCTCCTTATTAATCATTTTTTTTAATGTCTAGCATATAACTTGTTTGCAGCATTTAGTTAACGCTGGTCTCAAATTCAAGTTAAAATTAACATTTTAAGTAAGTTAGATCAAAATCTAAAACAAAACATGTTTCACGAATATTATTGGCAAGTATGTAACCATAATTAATTAAATCCTATACATTTGCATTATTTTTTTAGTTAAGAAAAAATAATTACTTAAACCTTCGCCAGGCTAACAAAAAATTAAAAATGATTACTGTCAATTTCACACGTGATGCAAGGGATTGACACTATTGACAACTCAGTTCACCTAAGTTTTCCCGGTGAGACTTTTACTGAATCGATCGGCTGATATTAGGAATTTTAAGTAAGTACAATTTAAAGGCATTTTTCACCCACGCATTAGTCAATCGGCAATTTCGTTGATTGACGTGTCAAATTGTCTATTTGCATGATCGATGAAAAAAAAAACAATGAAAACATCTCAATTATAGTTAATAACATGTTGACAAGAAAAGAGTAGTTTACACTGTGCACGCGATTGTTAGAAATGTTGCGATTGCAAACGCGTGTCACCGGTCTATCATCTTTGTTTATGGTTTATGTAACTTCTGAGAAACCTGTGCGTTGATCTTGTGCCGATGTATTTATTGATGTCTTGGCTTGTTCTCTATTAAATGCATCGCGTGGTTTGTACTGTCAGCTGTTGTAAACAATGTAACTCATACGTTTCAATGAATTTCACTCTTACGACTCGGTAAATATAGATTCTTAGCTAGAAAACTGATTTAAACGCTATTTTTGTTCATGTATGTCACTGACATAAACACAATTAACAGCCTACATAAGAAAGGAAATGAACAATCCACATAATGATAATCTCGTCGTATTTTTTGTACAATAATTACAGAACACCAACGCGATCGCGAGAACCAGCCAGATGGTACGGTATCGATCGTCGGCCGAGTGCGCACGGCCGACCGGCCCTATTATTGTTTAATCGTAATCTCAGCGCGCGATTAGCATACCCATTGTGCACTACGCACTATACACATGTTATCGTAATGAATGGGTGACGTTGATATGTAAAAAAGCTAGTATATTATTTAAATGTCGTAAAAACTTGTAACTGTAGATTTGGTAATGAAAAATGGCGTTTGGTGATTTGTTGGACATCATTTACATTTTTTACGAAAAGTTTGTGGATGACGAGAATCTGATCTCCATATTTATGAGACTGATGGTAAAGATAACGATGGTGCGTACAAGATTCCGAGATAACATTTTATTTGTACAAATTCCAATGATCTATTGAATTTATTAAAATAAGCTAATTACAGAATAAGATTAGAATCGACAGCATGGTATGTTTGAGGATTATACATAATTAATTAGGTAACTAAATTGTGACATCGTGTTGAAGATGGAGCAATCAAATATTAATGGCCCGGCCGTACTAAAATATTATAATTATGAGTTCCTAAAAGTTCGGGAGATCGTCTGGGATTGCTTAAGCCGAATTGAAACCATAAGTTGATCTTAAAATGGATTCCGGCATAAGTTTTGCACGAATTAGGACACGCGTAAAACATACGATCGTGCTTCACTGTACGCAATTGATCAGCGCTCAAGTCTCAATAGAAGGGCACAACGCTGAATTGAGTTCAGTAAACCAAAGTATGTAAGTGGAAATTTTGAGAAGTTGGGGACATTTGTTCTGGAAAAAAATCGAACTAAGTATAGGTGATCACAAATCTCTATCCGAATATAACCCCAAACAGGCAGCACAAAATGAAACCAACACAAAGCAGTATATCAATGAAAATGAAAGAAAAATTGATACGCGCAACACCTATTAGGATAGGTAAGCTCTTCGTAAAATGCATTTCATAAAAGTCGGGTGGAACGATAACCCGCAAAGTGCAAGGATAATCTCATAATCCATCGCTCGGTCCGCAAACAAACGTACTAAAAGGACATAATAAGAAAATAAACGAATTAAAACTCGCCGCGCCGATCCCAGGAGGCGACATTTAGCTGTTCATGTTCCAATTCAGGGGACTTGAACGCTTTTATCATCTTTTATAGGACAAAACAGAACAAATGCTGCTGATAACTCTTCAATTTGTAATTAAAAATAGATTGAGACTTTCAATTTCAACATTGTTCCCCTTTTTGTCCTTAGCTTATTAACAGCATTGCAGTTATTTTTTTATTTTTTGTCACAACACCCTAAAAGCTTTTAAGCAACCCCCATTTTCTCGAAGTTCTTGAAAGGTATTATTTTTAATCCTTATGGCTTAACCTTGAGATCAAAAGGCAATAGGCATTTTTCCTCTCTCATTTCTGTCATATCCAGATGGGTATATATTCGGTAGCTGTGCAAGTGGCGTTACGGAAGGCGCTCCCAACACGGGACACGTTGTACAAAGTTAAATTGTTTTTACGCGTTCAGTGCCCGTAATAAATGGAATTTGGAATATGCTGCTGCGGTTTTGCGGCGGAAGAAAGTACAAGACTTTCAAATTTATATTAGCGTAACTTTTCAAGGACTTGCTCGTAACGTTAAACACATCGTATCTACGAGTTACCAAAAGATAAAAAAAGGTTTCCTTAGCTTATAGGTACAAACGAGCTAAGGGCAAGGGCTCACGGTAATCCTCGAAAATTCTGCGAAGGTAAGTGACGTCGGACCTCGGCACGACGACTAATTGCGAGTCTCCCGCCCTGATAATCCGTTCACAGCGGGCGGGCCCCAAATTAAAAACCCCCGGTTGTGTCCAGTCCGGGCTGGATTACCGCTCCCACGGCACCGCCACGCTTTTGGCCCCTAGCGAAAAAATATTAGGAGTAAGCGGTATGGGTTCTGTAAGTGTGGTATTTTTTTGTTTTCTGGGCCTGAAAAATGACCGTGAAGTATTTGTTGCTTCCCGGATTTTCGATAGTAGTGGCTTTTTACTTTTGGAATGTGTTTTAAAACCTGAAGTATTTTGGAATATTTTAACACCCCATTCTTTTATACAGACAGGTCAATTCGACCCTGCTTAAATAATCAAATTAGACATGTGTTTAAGATGGTCAGATTTGAGGTTCTCCTTATTCCTACAATGTACTGCGTTAGTGAGGATTAAATGCAGTGGAGCGAAAATTCTTTGGCCTCCAAAACGAATCCCTAAAACCGAAGGGTGGCGAATTCAAAAAGTTTGGCGAGAAATTCGAAATCCTGAGATGAAATAGTAATTTATCAAAGGATTTTGAGTCTCGAGGAGCGGAAGTGAAGGATGGATACCCTTTATCGTGAATTGCAGCAGTGTGCCTTATCGGAAATACCGGGAAATGGTGAAACGAACACTTCGGGGTGAGAAAACAACCGGAATGTTTATATTTAAATACTTCTCGTTTGTCTCTATTGGTCTTTTTACAGCTGAAAGCTTTATTGAAGCACCAATAGATTACAAGCCTTCAATTAAATGATGTATTTAGTTTCTAAGCTAGCTTATTTTTAGCGTGTGTTTAATATTGATTACTTTACGTCTAGACTTTCCTGCAGTCATTTAGTTCATTCGTGACCAACGACTAATTCATACATTGTGTTGACTAGACCTTTTCTGGATAGCTAATCGAGTATATTCTTGGAATCACACATTAGTAATGCATGAAGCAACCACAACTGTAAACGTAGCCATTACGTATTCGCCAGTATGGACAGATAATGAAGATAATGGTGATTTATTCGTTGTCCTCAAGTTGACTTCACACGTTATAACGTCTAACGCCATTACAAAGTCAGATTATTTATAATCCCATAACGGAATAATGTATGCACGGTGCGATGTACGCCTAAACGAATACGCCGCCGCGTATTAATATTCAAATGGGCTTTGGGCGAGCACTGTATGAGATCCCATGGTATTAGTCCCATTAACATTGCGGTGCGTCGGTCAGTACTTGTTATGTAAACACAATGAGCGCACTGCAGGTTGCCCTTTACGAAATATGTAATAATATATTCGCACCACCACCTCAGGTCGTCTACAGCTGCCGACTCGACACTATTTTTATTGTACGATTAATTTTGAGCATAAATAACGTTTGAAAACAACATGTGTATGGTCTATGGGGAGGCAATTTAGCTTTGAAATAGATTAAGAGTTGCACACTTCTTATTTTTCATCAGAGCATTTGTAGCCATTTCCTTCATAGTGTCGAACAGCTGTTGTAAAGGTTACGCCCGTATCCTTGCACCTGCGCTCCCCGCGTGCCCTCGCCTCACCCCCTTTCGGCTTAATTACAATCCTATTAACGAAATCGTCTCGTCGCCTTCCATCGCCCAATTGACATTTAGGGGTTACGGTGCCACGATTAATATTTGACCGCCCATACCTACTTCCTGTTCATTATTTAGCATATTAGTGTGTGTGTATTCATTATTCATCGCCCTGATGGAGTGATAACACCGAGTGATTTTTCAAACGGGTGATTATTGATAGAGCGCTGAGATAACCATATTTCGACAAAAACAATTCACAGGCTAGACATTTGTGTTTGCAATTGGTTAAAGAGATTCGTCAGTGCACGTGCGAGGGTACAAAACCATGAAGGGTTCGATTTTTTCTTTCATAGCGCAAAAAATCCACCGACAATTACGAGATTAGGGATGAAAAGGAGGGGGCAAAGTTTTTTTTCCTTTCAATCGGTAACCGTTGGCCTTTTTATTTCTTCGTTTCCCAGCCGTAGAATGTTTTAATTTAAAAAATCTTGAGTAGCCCGGGAGGCGGTGTGTAACAGTAGTCGCGGTTCGTAATTTGTATGAACCGAGACTGAGTTACAAGCTCACTCAGTATTAATCAAGGTTGATCATTAACTGCGGGTTGATCGTGCGGCGCAAATTGACGTCGCGTTATGCGAACTGGTTTTTTGGAATAAATAATTTCTTCTCGGCATCTCGGCATTACTGAAGATGCTAATCTTTAATCGAGATATGTCACATTTGATTTGTTTTTCTTTTTTTTTAACTATCACTCGGTATATTTCACAGCTTAGTCCAAAACAGGCAAACTTAAGTTGCGGCGTGCATGACAAGGTACGAGAAGCAGACTAACGACCAGCCTGTAGATAAGTGCACATAATTTCGCCGCGTCCGCCAAGCTTGCGGCGCGCACGCACGCGATGAGCGCGTCAGTCGGGAGCCGTCTTTATCACAACACTATTCAATATAATAAAATAAATTGACTTTATGTCTCAGGAAATAAGACCGAGTCGACCGCAAATATAAACTTGCAATATAATAATGATGGACAGACGGTCTTCTTTGTATTCACTAATTTCTGTACCGTTATGTTATGGAAACTGCTTCCGAATTCTCTATTGTCGATATGGGATTGTTTTGATATTTGTAAGACTGAGAAAAGTTCATTCACAGAGATAATGGTAAGTTTCAGTGTGTATCTTGGTGTGATTTGAATGAGAGGCTAATTGTGCAGTCCAGAAGAATTAATTAGTTATGTTCGTGCTTTTTGTGTTTTCTTTTCTCTCAAGAGTCAAGCCCATGGACGGTTATGGTTTACGGACAAATAAATGGTTCCGACAGTCAACTGAAATTTTATTGTATCTACTGTCGGTGCATTCTTGAGCGCATTAAACTTCACTTTTCATTGTGCCCCAGATTGTACTGTTGATTTCACTAGAAGCTTGAAAGACTTTATATTATAAAAGAAGATTTAAATGACATTTGAAAAAAAAAAAAAAAAACGTGTCATACAATCCATTGCGGCCGTAGATACTGGCACCACACCGGCACCATTAGCATTGACACTCGCGGTAAATCGAACGTTGCGTCGACTCGCAACTGTGTATACTAATGTAATGGCACACCAGCTGTTAAAGCCGTGTCACTAGTCTTCGTCCTCACAAAAGACGAGGCATCGATCGGCCGACGTTCGTGACTATTGTTCACCAACCGAATGCACCACCACCGTACATCTGTTTCGTTCCTTTTTCACTCGCCCTGCATAATGAAACCGGCCCATTGTGAGGAAAAACATCCACAAAAGAACACGCACTTTGGCGCTCGGCCTGTATTTTATAAGAAAAAATAACAGAGGCCCTCCAGGCCTAAAAGGTGGGCGTAAACGCTGTCGGAAATGAGAAAGTCGATGCAACTGTTATGACATACGCGGTTCGTTAAGTGTTATTGAAAATAAACAACCAACCGTTCGCGCTTTAACGAAGTAGGTGCAGTAAAAAATTCACGGTACGAAGAGTGTTTGTGCTCGTTCCAATTCCCCATATTCCAATATCAATGTCGAAGCTGATTCTGCCAGAGAGTTATTTGCTGCACATACTACTGTAGTTGCACTGAGAGAATCTGAAATTCATTCTAAGTCAGGTCCGAGATCTCATGAATTTTTAATAAGCAAACAAAATAGTGTTACCGAAGCGTTTCCGAAACTTGACACAACTGTTGCCAATGTCTCAGTTAAGTTGAGACAACTGTATGTATAATAATTACGACATTACCAGGTAATTACAATCTGTGTTTTGCAGTAGCAGATGGTGCAGTTGATTCATACAACAGTTGTACAACTTTTGCTTCAATACCGCAAAATTATTCTCAATGTCAGACAGTGTTTCGCTTTCTTTTGAAACGATTTTAAGAAACAGACATTTATTTTAGCAACATAAAAACCTTTGAAAGTCAGGACGATATGTAAGTCAAGACAATTTTGGGTAAATAGTAGAAGCTTACAATACGCGCATTCAACTCTGCTTGTCTGCATATTTCCCGAAAATCTTGAATCCAGCACACGTATCGGGAAGACCACATTACTTATACTTGTCTCGGTGGGGCGTTGCGGTAAGTACTCCTTGACTAACTGAAACTTAGCAAGGAAGGAGCCATCATAAAAAAACCGTACATTATAAATGCGGGCTCAAATTGTGCTCCCCCGGGCGGAGCGCCTGCGCCGACGATTAAGTGCACTTAATTCCGTCTAAATGTTGCCCGACGGGGAGTTGCGAAGTTGCTGCCGACTCTCTTTGGCTGTAGGGTACTGTATATAGAAGGAATTCAATCAAAGCGTAACCTGTCCGAGGTGATACGGGGTTGTCACTTCCCAGGTGACGTAACATGACGCTTCATTATCGACACGACAACTTCCTATGGCTTGATTGATGTAAATGCAAGGTCTGTGCTTACAAGGCCTCGAATTGCAACGCTGCAGTTTGTGTAATTTTCTTCTGCATTAAAACAGTCTGCAAGTCTGACGTCAATCATTTACATTCTAGCTTTTTGTTCGCGAGCTATTCGTGGCAAAAACTCATCCGTGATAACGTTTCAGACGGGCGGGTGGGGACTGAGACAGCCCTAGGGCTTCGCCAATACGGCGCGGCTCCCTCGCGTGCGTCGCGGATCAAAAACTCCACCATGTCAGCCTAAATCGCTCCCACAAACAACTTGCGGTATTCAGATGCATATCGCAATGAATTACTGGTGCTTAGTTACCGTTTAGTGACGCTTTTTATAGGTTCTTGGTTATTGTTACTTTTTGCTAATAAATTAAATGAGAGCAATACCTGATACCCTGTTACGGAAAATGGTTTGTTGAGCATGGATCGATTTCTTGACCAAAGTTTAGCCATGAAATCGGAGATTTAAGAGAGCTTTGCGAATTTTTTCGAGAGCCTTTTTAATGCTAATTAAACGCGATTACTAAGAACAATAAGAGTCAATGGACGACCACCGCAAGCTTCTTCAGCTGCCTATGAATCGTTCTCTGCCATGATAATGTGCGCTGACTTAAGAGCGGGAGTCGGTATGTTACTAGCTGCATAAGTCGCAACAAATCAACACTTATCTACATTCGTTATTCGGTACAGACAACATCTAAAACAATAAATCAAAGTGACACAAAAAGCAACATTGCGTCCACTAATCTTCCCACGGTTTTATTCTGGATCACTTTTTGTATTTGTACGTGAGCTAAGTTGGCAATCGCGTGATAATATGTGACGACTATCCATTTCTATTTCACACTCAAGTCGGTTCGAACCGTGACTCTATGTCCTGGTAATAAAGACACTCATTGCGTCGTTGAGCGTATGAAAGTGACGTTCGCAAGATTCCCAACATCCTATGATACTTCAAATAGCACTCACTGCCTGTTAATTTTCCGATAATTAATTTACACTCATTGGGGAGTTTCTGGGATTTTTTGCAGCTGTTAATACAATGTGAATTATCAAGTGATTTTAGTGCTTAAGTTTGAAGAAATACGTCACAAAATCGGTCGAGCTTATTTTCGTGTATGATTGATTATTATTTCACCGACAAAGCTCGCGGGACCGCTCGGATTTGCTGAGCGATACCGTCGGGGCCAGGTGTGAGATGATAATGTTACGATCGTCGCTAATTTAACGATAAGTTGTTAAACACACTTGTTAGATTTTTTATAAGGGAACTTTTTCCTTTAGTCATAAACCAGGTAACTTTCTTATTATCGAGTGTACGGTGTGGTAATAAATTGAACGATGATAATGTGTGTAAAGTTAGGGTTTCAAATGCAGTGGCAGCAATGCGTTTGTGATAGTGGCGTAGGAGTGGCGAAAGGGCGACGACAGCGGTAATTTTCAACTAATGACAGGGAGTTTTCTTTTCCATTATTCACATGCAACCCCAATGTAATTACTGTGATAAAGCATACGATTTTATTAATTTGGGCTAAGTTTAGATGACGTGACAAAAAATTCGAAGACATGTAACATCTACACCAATTCGCACTTGGCCCGCGTGGTGGATTACAGCCCAGTCACTCTGGAAGAGAGCAAGCCTGTGTCCTAGCCGTGGGAACATTACAGGCTAATTACGCGTATGCTAGTCGACGTCGTTTGTTAACAAAACTTTGGTCAAATTATGACTTTGAACCAGGGCTCGGAAACCGGTTGAAATTCTTAACCGGTTACGGTCATTGACCCCAAACCGAAATCGATTTAGGTTAAGGTTTGCACTTTACCGGTTTTTACCGGATTTGCGGGAAACCGGTTTTTCATGAATTTTGGTTTTGAAAGTGACAATTAACCGGTTAAACACCCCCCGCCCCCTAACTAAGCAAGTCGCAACATGAATCTACCCGCACCATTTAAGTTCTCCGGTTGTATTTGACGTCCTCAGATCAAACATTTTTTTTCCTAATGTTTTCTGGGGTACTAAATGTACTAATGTCACTATAACTTGTTGGAAGTGTTAAAAAAGTAGACGAAAATATATTTACGACTTACGGAATTAACCGGTTAATTTGGGTGTCAAAACCGTTTGTGCTTATGTAACCGGTAACCTTTGTCATTTGGGTTACATATGAACAGTTCACTTGTTTAACCGGTTAATGAGGGAACGATATATTTACCGGTATTTCATCGAAATTAACCGCTCTTTTTAAACCGGTTCAGAGCCCTGTTGAACTTTCAAGTAACTGTTCATGAGGATCGAACGACAAGATTTGCTTCGTACTCAAGTGCTTAGTTAAAACTGACCATAACGGTAGTAGACACACGGATGCAGTACCCGTGCCCCGACAAACATGCTAATGTACTGAAGATAAGCAACTACACACATATTGCACGTCATTCCCCTCACACATTTTCTCTAAGCAATAACAACTTCGTACAATCTACTTTTGTATAGATTCTAGTACCGTTTTGTTATTAAACCAACAAGATCGCGTGACCATTTTATCTTTTTAAAAGACTAATGGTAAGATCATGACAAAATGGAGTTAAAAGTTTAATTTACATAAGTATTTTTAACGTGTATGACTACGCTTGCGGCCACAACTTCTAAGTGTTGTAATCGGGATAAATGATGGTGCCAAGACGCCATTGAATCATAGAAAGTTATTTATCGGTCAATGTTTTGAAGAGGTTAATCCTTCTTCGTTTCGTGTTTGATTGAGTATTGGGTTCAATATAGTTTATTCACGGGAGCATGGGTCAAAACTCAAGATATTTTCTGTGGCCTTTTACTGAAGTTAGGTGGTAAATAATTAGCTCTTCCGGATCTTTACTTTCCTAAGGTTGCTTTTCAGAACCTAACGGAACTGGTCGTACGTTGAGTACAAAGTGTGGAAGTTTATCATCTATTATTATTTTTATTATTATTAATTTATTTCAGATAACAGAGATCCATTGGGTTAGTAACAATAGTCTTAACCTATGTTAGTACTTAACTAATAACCTAGACAATGTACAGGTGACAAGTGACCTCACCAACGGGCTGTCATGTCTCCCGGCTATAGCGCGTAGAATGCTGCTGGGGCTGCCACGGAGTCTGTTTAACAGCGAGGCCGCTTTCTTACGTCGTACAGCATTGAAGCAGTCGGTGCGTGCCTCAGCGAACATAGATGATGCGCTACAGAACCGAGGCAGACGCAACAGCACTCTAAATGCGTTGTTATACTGGATCCGCAGAGCATTGTAGGCCTTTTGGGTGTAGCGGAACCACAGGCTCCCCAAGTACAGCGACATGCAATATGCTTTAAACAGCGTTATTTTGACCGCCGCTGTACATCGGAAGAACCGGCGGGCCAGCATATTAGCCCGAACCGACAATGCTCTGCGCTCCCTCTCCGTATCTGCGTCGTCTTTCAAGTCCTCCGTCACCAAGTGGCCCAGGTATTTAAAAGAATACACCCTGTGCAACTCCACACCGTTCAATAATACAGGAGGGACGGTGGAGGGACACTTGGTATCGGACTTGAAGACCATGTATTTTGACTTGTCTACTATTATAGGTTTAATTGTATGGAACTTTCAAATAAACTATGTTTTGTTGTACCTAGGAGTGTCAGACGGCGGGAAGTGCGAGCAACCCGCCTGCTCTACACAGAGAACTGTAGAACAAATGCTGGGGAGAGAGCTCCTCTCCGCCGATTATTAGAAACGTACAACTCACATTTTATACATTTAGATATTTTTGCTCTTAATCAGAACAAATTTAGAAAAATGGCTAATGATTTACTTTCCGGTCATTAACGATGACTGCTTATTGCTGATGTTATGGTGTGATCTGATTGGTATGATTGGATTACAAACTAAATCTGGACGGGGAGCGCTGTCTTGAGTTGGTTTGTGTGAATTTTCAGGTTTATATTTATTTTGTTACTGTTCCTTTCTGTATACGTCCGTTTCCTTATTTCTTTTAAAATCGATATGTTTCCGTGGACAATAGTGTGGGTTATGCGTTTGTTTACTATTATATTTTGGCTAACTATTAATGTTGTAACGCATAACTGTTTTTTGTCCCAAATAAATAAATAAATTATAGTTTCTTGTGTTACACGGAGTGTTTGCCGTGTCTTATCTTTTAAATCTGAATATGATGATTCGGCTTATGGCCCAAAGTGCCTCCCAAGATGACTTCTTACAAGGAATCGTTTCTTCAAAAAAAATGTTAGTTTTATTTTCAAATATGACGTACGTCTTTTCATTCAACTGTAGGTTGTTCTTTTCATTTCAGTTGTAGAACAAAACAAATATCTGACCTCATTATTCAGTAGAAAGTGGCTACCGTGCATCTATCTACAATGTTTCCTAAAGTTTAAGGAATTCTTATGTACAACCTTTCTTCTAAATGTTTTGTTAGTTTCATACTCAAACATAACGTACGCCTTTTCATTTAATTGTAGTCCTATTCATTTCTGTAGTAGAACTAAGCAAAACATTTGACCTCAGTATTTCTGAAGAGTTCTCAATCTCAACAAATGCCCTTTTGTTATCGGTTCAATAGTTCGGTTTGGCAAAACCACCCACAGAGGCAGGCGGCGCCGCAGGCTAGTCTTGTGATGCCACCAGACGTCTCAAGTGTCGAAGCTACCTGTTCTGCTGAGCACCGTACATAATTAATGGTGAAGGCATTCCTAAGATCAACCCCAACCACTATATCATACTTTATGACTATGTATGTACGTCTAATGGAAATACTGTGTTCGTTCAAGCTGACTTTGAGTGGATTACCTTATCAGTAGTTACGAAATAAAGAAATGTTATCAAAGCTTTGGCCTTAGACTAAATTGAGTAACATCAGCTAATCTAGATCTAGATTTGTAACAAAAAATTGCAGTCATTGTTCAAATACACACACAAACCAAATTAGAGGAACAAAAAAAAAAAACATTTTTTTGAGATTTGAATGTCTACGAGGGGCGTTCAATGTATTCTCGGTAACAGGGTGATTTACTAATGATGTGGGTAATTTGACTAATTAATTAATTTATGACATTATCTAAGGGTATAAAGGTCAAATTTCATATACCTAGTTGTGATCATTAGTTTGCTAGTTATCCTTAGTCAACGAGAATTGGAATGGCTAACGTGACAATGTTGAAGAAAATCGAGCACTGCGCTGTTATTAAATTCCTTACCAAACAAAGAAGAGAAGGTGGCTGATTACCAAGATTCTGCATCTTCGTTATCTGCGGTTCAAAAGTTGTCAAGTGAATTTAAAAGGGGCAGAGAGATTATTGAAGACGAAACTCGCTCAGGCGGCCCGGTTACTGCCTCTTCGGAAGAAAACGTGAAAAAAGTTGAGAAGCTAATACTGGAGGATGCCCGAATGAAGATCAAAATGATAGCAGAGAAGACCCACCTCTCTGTTGGCTCCGTGCACACTATTCTTCATGACCTTTACCTTTCAAAAGTCAGTGCAAGATGGGTGCCGCGACTGCTCACGGTGCCTCAAAAGCAAGTGCGAAGCTGCAGAGAGCTTTTAGAGCTCTGTGGTGAAGTTCCATCAAGTATTTGCGATCGAATTGTTACTGGAGGTGAAACGTGGGTTCATTATAATGACCCACAAGAAGGGTACTGCGCCCCCTAAGAAATTCAAAGTCGTTCCGTCTGCCGGAAAAATCATGGCCGTATATTATAGCAGTGTTTTGGAACTCAAAGGGAATTTTGTTGATTGATTACACAAAAAAGGTGAAACCATAAACGCAGCATCCTACGCATCAACTTTACGAAATTTACGGGAAGTAATTAAAAAAAAAGACGGGGTAAACTGACCACCGGTGTGTTGCTTCTTGACAACGCCCCGGTCCACAAGTGCGTTTCCAAGGCGGCTGTGCGAGATTGTGGTTTCGAAGAAATTAACCACCCACCCTATAGCCCGGACCTAGCGCCGAGTGATTATTATTTGTTCCCTAATTTGAAAAAAGACCTTCGTGGGAAAGGATTTTCCAACGATGAAGAGCTCAAGGCGGCAATAAATGCACATTTTTTCAGAGAAAAAGGACAGTTATTTTTTACAGGATATTGAAAAGTTAATTTCGAGATGTTAAATGCATTAATGATAATGGGAGATTACTTTGAAAAATAATAATTATTTTGATTGAATTTACGTCTTTTTTCATGCCGATAGCGAGAATACATTGAACGCCCCTCGTATTATTTAATGTTTTTGCTTCATTAAAGTCTGTTCGTTTATTTTATGCAAGAAAAACAAACTGTATGGTTTATAAGGATTTAATGAATAAAAGATAAACTTGTCTGAAAAATGTTGATATGGACAAATAAAAAAAAAATAAAAAAAAAGAATTGATAGCGCCTGTTGACTCCACGCGCCCTTATAAGGGCTTATAAGGTGTCATCAGCCATGCTTCTGATGATACTTTCAATCATTTCCTGAGGCAAAGTGTCCCATTCTTCAAACAACGCCAATTTCAGGTCTTCAACATTCCTAGGGGCAGGATTTCTGTCACGACCCCTTTGTCCAATCATGTCGCAGAAATGTTCTATCGGATTCATGTCCGGCGATCGTGCTGGCTAGTCCATCTGGGTTACACCAGTCTCGTTTAAGTAATATTGTGGGGTTAGTGCGTTATCGTGCATAAACACGAAATCTGGGCCTATGAATGGGGCAAAAGCCATAACATGGGGTTCTAGGATCTCAGCGATGTACCTACCTGTATGCAGTCAAAGAACCGTCAAACTTATACCACCCCACATCATAACAGACCCTCCACAGTATGCCGTTGTTTCGGAAAAAAATGCATGATGGTAACGTTCTCCTCGATATCTTCACATCCTCTCCCTTCCGTCGATGAAATTCACACAAAAACGGCTTTTGTCGGAGAACAAAACTCGACTCCACTCATCGAACCAATTTTGATGCTGACGATGCGAACGCTAAACTTGCTACTCGATGGCTCACTTTAAGATTTGGCGCTTTTGCTGGCACGTATTACTTCCAACCAACTTCATAACTCAACTTCTAAGACATTTCAGATCTGAACAGCAGTTTGACGACGATTTCTTAATGTTTGCACCAAATTTTACGTCTACGGCACTGGTTGCACGATTTCTGCCTTGCCCTCGCCTGCGCACGTAAGATCCTGTCTCTTTGTACCGTTGCACATTATGGTGGATCACGGATACTGATACACCCAACGAAACTGACTGAACGGTAGGTGTGACCTTCCTCAATCATTGTTACAGCCCTGGCGACTTCAGTTGCAGGCAAATTACTCATTCTGTATGCCATACCATGTTAACTCTCAAAACAAAACAAACGTAATGAGCTAGGGCCACTATTGACTACATAAACCAACTTTCTTTTCAAAGACGCTTAGAAGATTAGTGTAAACACACACTCAAGAGGGTACAATTCCTGTTAGAAGGTTGAAAAATGTCAAAAAAACCCATAATGTTATAATTATGAAAAAAGTTAAAAAAGGCACATTTTTTGTGTTACTCTAATTTTGCCGGTGTGTGTACTTGCTTTGATTAAATTTCATGGTACATGACTGTAGATATGGATCTTATCGCTAATTTCCATCGCATGTTACTGACAATGGCAAAAAATTTACATAGTGATTCCCCATAATATATAAAGATTGTTAAGACTGGTGTAGACGTGACAATTGTAGCTTACGTCAGCCACTTACGAGTATCATTGAAGCGACAAAGCGGTATTATGTAGGACATATCCGACATATCATATCTGTAGGTATTCCGTAGGCTAAGTCCTGTTCAAGACTTTGATGACATCGTGTCACTCTGAACGTGCCGCGAATGTTGCAGTCCCTTCTACGGTTTTACAATGAAATTAATCGTTATTATGTATGTGCGTTGCACCTTGACTTTCATTATCCAAATACGTCACGTTCTTAGGGAGTTATCGCGGTTGTATCTTAAGTTAAGTGACGTACCTATAGACAATGAGACAATTACTCTAGGTTTATATTCAACCGTGAGCACCAGTGTGGGATTATCACATAATCGTGCACCCGTCCAGATAAACAAAGTTATAGTTGAGTCAAGGGTCCGGAAGACTCACGCTGTGCTCGTAAAATTAAAAAGATTTCGAGTACACGGTGAAGTTCTCAACCCGCAGCGCAAACACAGTTATACCAATAATGCGGGCGACGTGCTCTCATTAGAAAACCGGACTCTCCAGATCCGAACGTAGATACGATTTCCATCGTTGCAAACATAACCAAAGAAAATTAAAGATTCTTGAGGAGTCAGCGACATAACTGTCCAAGTGTAGCTCGAGGCGGTGACAGTAAAAACTTCAAGCCTGCATCGTGAATGCCATCTGCAGAGCTCGTCAAGGCATGGGCGAGCGATAAAAACGATCGCACAGCGCATGCGAATATCGCGTTACGACGCGGCCATACCAATGGCGATGAGTGCTGAGTGTAGTCAACGCGACTATACTTATTATACGTCCAACAAACGTTCGTGCCGGGTGCCGGTGCTAAATGTGATAATGAACCCTCACAAGGTAATCACTGACTCGTGTTTACGCATGTATATGAAAAGAACACGAAGTTCAATGGCAACGGAGCGGACGCCGAAACAACATTACATAAGGCGCGCGGCAAGGTCAATGTCGCACGGAACAAAGATCGCGAAAGTGCTCCAATGTTACGTAGGCAGCTCTCGACTCGCTCGGATAATTGCGATGTAATCGGCGTAATCCATCCACGAGTCTTGTTTCCTTTTACGGCGCGCGCAGCTTGCGGCCTCCTAGAAGAAACAGCTGACCGACGGCACGCGCTTCGAATGCATATTAATGTCGCACCCGCCGCAAAAAAACACGTATAAAATCGAAATGCTACTATGAAATATCGAACCAGTTTGAAGTGCAGGCGCCTCAATTATGCAATCTTCGTGCGTGGACAACGCATAAATCAAACAACTACCTCGCAGTCTTTGTAATTGTGTAATCGATTTCAGTTTTTAACAACATACTCTTTGTTTTTCGTGCAAGCTGCGCGCGGGGTGTAGCTTCCAATTTAAGCGTTTGCCATAATTGACCGATGTTCATTGCCTTCCTTTTACAGCGCTTCCCTGTCCTGTCTGTGTATCCGGGGAAGAAAAACACACATGTCCTTAATTTTATAACGCGTGTGCTTGTAATCTACGTTTTGTCATGAAATTTTATTTCATTTTCTGTTGATGAGACATATTTATTTTTAATCTTCGGGATTTTGAGAATGATAAAAAAAATCGTAACGAGTTATCAATAGGACAGGACTATCCAGCTTTATCTTATCGAAATTACTTGGCGAAAAGGCCACAGAACGTTGATAGTGGGTCGATAGCACGCACGCACATAGCGAGGGTGCATTGTTGTCAGAAGAGAAAATAAATAGCAGAATGAGTTCATCGCTGGGATCCTCATTGTCCAGTCCATATAATGAGTAGAACCATGACATTTCCCCCCCGCGGCGCCGCAGCTGCCCATCATTACTATACGACAGTAAAAACAGTTCATTTTTCTCTAGATAGGTAATAAAACAATGAATACGTCCACACAAAATAAACTTCGACAAGTTCGATGTTTGCAAACACTTTCTTTTGATGGCGGACATCCCTGCGTTTTATTGCAGAAACAATAATAACAATTTATCTGGCTATTAGTATTAAGGCAGCTGTACACTGACGGGGCACGTTCGCATCGCTAATGGACACTAACGCGATAACTTTATATCCGTGGGGGTGGCAGGACAACTGCGCGAGTGCCTAACAAAAGGATGTTTTATACTCTCATTGTTGATCGCAGATAATTAAGTTGATTCCCCCTAGCGCGAGATTATAAAACATCCCTGAATCAAGTAGTGGCAGAATTTGTAATGCACTATGTTACGTCACTCATGGCTGTGATCTCCAAAAAAGGTTTCTTACTCAGCTATACTACAAATAAATGAAATTGAAGTGTCTGTTTGTAATGTCAAAATACCAGCTTTTTACTAATTAATGCATATGAAAGTATAACATTATTTAAAAAAAAATGTCCGTCTGTTTGTTCCGGTTAATCTCCGAAACGACTGGACCGATTTTGACAGAATTGTTCGCTGGCTGATAGCTGATGTTATAAGGCGTAACTGTGGATAATTTTATAAAAAAAAAAAAATAGGGTTCCGCGCACCCTATAAACCCATCCGACATGCACGCGAACAAAATCCCGGACACTGCTAGTTTGGAAATATGTATTATTCTGTGAAGCACTATTAAAAATGCAGCACCAAGATTCTATTTCCAGTGTCCTCGATACAGGAAGCGATTAAAAATAAAAACGAACCTATAAAGTAATGCATCCAATCGATAATCGGACAGGACCTCATATAAAATCTCTCACGCAGGCTGCACCGGGCGTCGCCGCATAAAATTCTTCACGCCACACTTTCCAGACACGTGATATTTCTAGAACCTGCCTTATGAAGCAGATGTCCTAGGTCGATGACGTTAGACCTTTCTATGTTGTCGCGTGCCCTGACTTATGCACATGGTGTTGTTATAAATGCGCTGTTAGCGAGGCAGCGGGGCTGTCAGCACTCGCCTTTTTACTTTACGAGCTTTGTCTAACAAAAGCTTTTGTTATTTTGGCATTTAAAACGTGTGGTGTTAGAATTGATGGTGTTATTTTCCGGTTTTGTTTATTCATTTGCAATTTTAACCTTTAAAACTAAACGTTGCTTTTGAGAACAACCGAAAAATAGGAGTGAGAAAATTTACAGCTGCCTGTGTCAACCAAAGGCAGTCCAGACGTTTCTAAAATTACTTAAATCTATTGAAGTTTATATCGAATTTTTGTGCATTTTAAATAAGTTTACCAATTTGTAGCTGCTCACGCTTTTTGCCTCGGCCATGATCATAATTTTCCGAAGTCGCGTCCACTTAGTGCTGGTGACGTTAATGACGTCATTAAACCTCTCGCACGTCCACTTTAAG
The DNA here is from genome assembly GCA_949629135.1 of Eremobia ochroleuca. NCBI lineage: Eukaryota > Metazoa > Arthropoda > Insecta > Lepidoptera > Noctuidae > Eremobia > Eremobia ochroleuca. The sequence continues at coordinate 18,819,190 of OX451392.1, forward strand.
ATCACGTTAGTGTCACGTCATAAAATAAACATTCACACATAATGTGTGCTCTTTTGTTAAGAAATTTAGAAGTCATGGACTTCATGAGAGGCTGTAGAAGTGACTTTTAGATGGGGTTTTACTCAAGTTTATTTATGGTCTGGTTTACCACCTACGATAACTGCCAACTGCCAGTTTTACTTATGTTTCAGATGAACCCATGAGTACATAATTATTCTGGTCCATATTTTTACTGGTAGATTATAAGAAACTCCTTATCCGGATCGGACACCGAGTAACAGGTTCTTGGCTAATATGATATTCATAATAATAAACCCAACAAACTACAGAACGGAGGGGCTTTTTTAAAATAATGATCGTTTAGTTTAACACCATTATAAAACCGTGTTACCTAAAAAAACGTGACTCCATAAGCTCGAAAGGCCAGTTCATATTGTCCAAAGATTGTCATTAGCTGAACAGGTCCCGTAACTTTCCTTCCACGTTTGGCAGGGTTCCCTAAACCGGCAGCCACACCTGCTTGCTAGGGGACCCCGAATTTCTTACAAAGGGGACAATGTTTGGTACGAAAGTGCGATATTTCATTATATTTGGTGGAGTTTGTAATTGGGATTGCCATTGTGAGTGAGCCAGAATTATTATTGCATGTGAATGATGGATTTAAAAATGTGAAAGATTGAGTAGTATGAAATGATCGAGCCCTATGGATTCTTTCCCCTCTTTTTATATACTTCTACATATTATCATGTTAAGACTTATCATGGAAATTGAAATAATAGATTAGTAACTTTTTTTTTTTTTGACAGAAGGTATGCACTTGCTGTGTCCTTTAGCACTCGACATATTCTTCCTGCAGTTAGTATACATTTTGCAAGTTTTCCCTAAGATAATATCTTAAACTATACATCTTCGATATTTATCGATAGATTTATCCAAACTGATGTTTCCGTGAAATAGAACTTTATGTAATAAAGCACTTAAATATTCTCGCGAACGCTTCATGTTGGCACTGTTTCATATTGGCGATGATTTACTTTCAATTCTATATAAAATACTTTGTGCATTTGTTCAGTAATAGAATATTCTCAACGTTGGATATCGTTTATTTTTCAACATGAAACTATCATCACGTGATTTCATTATGAAGAGTGCGTTAGTAAATCTTCGAAGTTTCCTGAAGGCTAATTCCCGTAATTAAAAACGTTCAAAATCGAGTCGCAATCTCACCTCAGCGATAATCAATGACAAAAACTTGTCAAAAAATGTAGGGAAATTAGACGTATTTTTGACAGATTAAGATCAGAGAGAGAACATTGATCTCCCTCCCTCTGAACGTCTCATTATAAAATTAAAATTGTCATAATAACAAAAGAATATCGACTGAAAAATCTGAGACTTTCTAAATTAACATTTTCCGGTTTTAAATACAATGCCAAAAGGAAACAACCCATGCACACTAGGAGTTAATTATTCAAATAGTCAAGACACTATGCCGTAATAAGAAGCTAGCTAATTGCTCGGTCAGTTTTTTCAACATAATATTGCTATAAGCGTTGTAAAGTCCGTTGATACCACTCTTATCAAGGTACATTTTATACAACGTGTAACGTTAAATGTGCAAAACCTGAAAATAGTTTGATCAGAATAACGAGCAGAATTAATTGAACCACCTTTTAACATCGGTCACATTTTCCAAAAAATCTTCATTAAAAACGTTGACCGTGTCTATTTATTAATAGGTCAAGCAACCCGATGTCAGCGCGGCGCAGCGGCCCGGTGACGACTCCTCCCTCGATAAAGCGTCGTCGCAGACGCAAGAAACGATCAGAATGGCCAGTAAAACTAAAACAGCACATAAAACCTTTACAATTTTTTTAATGACTTATTTTCTCTCTGAAATAGTTCAATTGAATTAAAAATCAGTTGGGGTGTCCGAGGTTTTGCTCATTTAACGTTACATATTGTATATGGTTACACAAAGATCGAAAGAAAAACTGAAACTACAGCAAAGGTATCGTTTTTCTAGTTGATATTTATAAATAATTTCCATAACAAACCTCCGCAAAAGGAATACGCCTTGTTTGACAAAAAGTGTTGGTTGTATGGTATGCACGGGTCGGGCGGAGCTATGCCAAGCGAGAACTCGCTCGTTGTGCTACCCCGGTACGACCGTACGACGACGCCGAGGGGACGACCGGCGAACTCGTAATTATAAACAGGGCGAGGTGAGTCGAGGTGTCGAGATATCGCGATAATATCGAAACGTTTTCGTTTAACGTTGCTGGCGGGTATTTAATCGCGGAATTTAATAAAATGGTCAAGCCGACGCAGGGAACGCTGATTTATCGTGGGTGATCGCAGCGAATATCGATACGGAATCCTACTCGACTATATCGATTCGAATGTATTTTTATAAGATTATCAATTTAATGTTCAGCGCTTTTTAATACGGACCCGGTAAATGGGCACTTATTTGCTTTGTCGGAGTCAACCTCTTCCACTTAAAATAAGTAATTACATGTTAAATAGCGACTTCACTATGAAGTTGAACTGGCGATTTCAGTCATCACAAAAAATGTAATCGCAACAATTATCGAAATAACAAGTTTAGATATACATCTAAATGCGCCTTTTGGAGGAACATTCTGTGATTATATCATACATTACTGAAGCACCCGCGCGCGCAGGTGTGTAGTCAAATACTTTGAACATCAAGCGAGTAGATTACTAGCTACTCGTATTATCATTTTGGTAGCGTTTAAGAAATTGGCTTCAATTCGAAGTGCTGAAACATTGATTCAGATTTTTACTATGTTGATTAGACATGATTTAGTCAACGAGGCTAAGGCAGAAAACCTACCTAGCTACATAATATGCAAGGCTATAGGGTCAAATTAAGTTTACGAAATATATCAATACCCGTCATGTCTGTGAAGTTTCGCCAATTAATTTAACTTGACCCTGTCTGTCAGTATGTAGTAACTATAATATTAAGTTCACGTTTGTCTCACACTATGATTTAATAATTCATTTATTGTTAGCCAGCTCATTATAGCTGTTACTCCGGTACCTAATTTGTTTCCACAAATCCGGAATCGCTGGCCATAAAGTCTAATGCGCCTTTTATATTAAGGTATTTTATCACCTAAACCTGTATTCCTATCAATGAACTTTGGGATACCTACAGCTTGATTTTTTTTCTTCTTTACAATCCAGCGCCATGTTTTTTTGTCAAAAACTTCAGTTTCATAAAAAATCCGACAGAGCGCTTGTGTCGCGTAGAAAAAAACGTGAGCCGCAATACAAAAGATAAGCACAACTTTTCACACGGACTCGCAAACTCACAATGTTAAATTAAATTTTATTCCCAAGTATATAATATACTTACCGTGTTAGTTTATATAATCCAATATTTATTTGGGCGTTCACTAATTGTATGTGAAAACTGTCAGTTCGGTATACTTACCAACTCTATTTAAAGATATGAGATAAGAAAATTAATTTAGTAGTTTCATGTTAACGTCTAACGGTGTTGCGTTTCGGGGTAATTAACAAATACCTTTGGTGTCTCGTAAAGGGGGCGAGATTGCAATCATAACTTTGAGCGAGTTCGGAACTCCGTCTACCGAAGTTTCGACTTGCCTGGATGTTTAAGTGACTGCTATTTGTGAGTGTACAAAAAGCACTTTGGTTTGAACTGTCAAGTCAGCTCAATAAATGACAACAAGCGTGAAGTGGCAAAATTAAACAATGTTTAGATGGCAGGGAAGCGTTTGAAAAAAATATAGAAATTTGGGGTTCCGAAGTTCCCCTTATTCTTAGTTATATTTGAGTGTAGTTACTTTAGCTTAGTGGATTTCTCTTTTATTTTTCTCTTGATTTTTCTTGGTATTCGTACAGTTAAGTATAATTTAGTTATCATGACTACTTTGCGTACCAAAATTTTATCTTAAGGAAAATTTTATATCATAATAAAACCTACCCGCTATTCATGTTTTAATTTAAATCAGTGGAATTTGACCCGAACAATACACAAAGGTTTCACATACAATTTGATCGATTCCCCAACAAACAATGATGTAAAGAAAAATATATTAGCCCCTGTGCCTGTGATGTCCATAGAGCGAACCCCCTTGTACACGCCCTCTCTTGGCCGATTGCATCGGAAGCAGTAGAAATGCAGCGGGATTATGCAGCAATCTGCCATCAGAGGGTCCCCCCCTCCACCCTAGAAATGTATCGTGTTGCCAGGATTAATTGGTGTTTACCCCCGGCTTGGGGGCAAATATTCTCGTATTATATCACGCGAAATTAGACCGATGTAATGGAAAATTAATAATACATCGCGACATGGAAACGCACAATTCTGGAGCGAGGACGTCGGGAAATGGAACGCAGATTCGTCAGGGTCGTGGCCTGGTGGGTAAATCAAATTGGTTATTTGAGAAGAAACAAAATGAAAAGCCCAGCTTTTTGTATGACTGGTTTTCAATAATGGTACATCAATAATGAAAATACTATGACTGCAAATACGGTGAATGAGAACATCGTGAGGAAACCGGCATATCTTAGAACCAAAAATTCGAGATTTTATTTCAGTTAGTAGGTTTGCACAAACACTTTTACACGTCAATCACATGTTTAAACTAGATGAGGTCGCCGTTTCCTATCTGACTACTCTGAGAAGAAAGGCCGAAACAAACTCAGAGGTCAGTCTCTTTTAAAGTCCAGACATAATCTTGGTCAGATCATGTGAAGACCATGTAGATTGGTGTCTGAAATGGTCGATGATGATTGCTTTTGCCAAAATATAGTGTACGTTCAAGTACCTTACCTAGCTGTACACAATATAAAATAATAAATTATATTCATTATGATTTTTGAGACATTGTCTCTCAAATGGAGAGCATGGGGTGGGTCGATTTTTTGCACGCGAGTGTAGATGATTAGGATCAGCATGAATAGACAAAACAGGTAATTTATTAATGAGTTTAACTTTAAAAGCCTCCAAGCGACTTGGAGTTTTGGGGTTAACAGTCATATCCTTTTTAGCCACTTGTTTTTGGTTTTGAATAGTAATCCTTTGCCCGCAATGATCAGAACCTCGTAAATGTATGATTTCTTTGTGGCTTGGTATCATATCTGTATAAATATTATCTAGGCATGTGGCACTAGTAAGGGTTAATCTTGTGGGCTCCAAAAATAATCCACCAACCGGCACTGGGCCCGCGTGGTGGAGTACGGCCCATTCCTTCTCACAGAGAGGAGGCCTGTGTCCCAGTGGTGGGAACGTTATACGGCAACATTTGGTAGTTCCTCTACCAATTGTCTTTCCAATTAGGAAAAGGATCAAATAACCTTTTTGAAATGTATAAAATACAACGGCAGATTGAAGGGTGACATTCAATCATATCTTAGGATTAGGATCCTAGCTCCTTCTGAGCTACATTCTACAATCTATCAAGTATCAATTCAATCATATCCGGTAGTTATCAGATCGTTGACCGCGGAACTGAGAGCTATATAGTAGTAGTGTACTTGATCACGACATTACCTTTTAGTATGTATAAAAATTAACTCATAATTGTTTTATTTTGATGATATATGAGAATGTAGAGGAATTATTTGGTGACAAGAATTTGTCTCTCACTAAATTCTCTGTCGAAATACGAGGAATGCAATTGGACAATACGACGACGTCCGTCTTGATAGATGGGCTCCAATAAATTGTTGACTTAGCTGCCTGCGCATACGAAGGGCCCTCGAATACCTTCACGCTCATGCACATAAGATACGTATGTATGTACGGCATATTAGAGCAACCTTTAAAACGAGATAGCACTTACGGATTTCGGAATGTTGGATGCTATTTGGGGTGATATGAGATGTTTCCCTAAGAATTCTCACGGTAAGTATAAAAAAAAGGTGAAAAAATGCAAGTATTGAAAACTGCAGGGTCTTAAAAACGGTTTTTTTTTTTAAGAAAAAAAAAAAAAAATGTGATCCATTCAATCCCGAAGCAGGGTGCCGATTTGAGATTATGCCCTTTTTGATCTGACTTTTAATTTCTTCTATACTCGGTACCAAAAAATCTGATGGAAGGGGTGTTTCTTGAACACCGAATAACCAGACAGACATGCAACGTATTTAGCGTTCAGTCGGAGTCAGTTGCATTGTCTAACTACGATTTCCCGGCGGAATCCCCGATGGTATTCGGTTCGGAAGACATCTCTTATTGTCTGGCTTTACTAATGTATAAACGGAGCTATTACGAACTTCAGACTATTATCACGAACGAATCATATTATACCTACTCCGTAAAGGTCAATAACATAAGCTGTATATTTACTGCTCAGAAACATTTATTACGACCTGTTCTTGCACTGCACAAAAAAGTTGTTTTGACTAATTTCAGGGTTCGTCCTTGTCCGTCCTTCAAATAAAAACTAGATAAAAACAATCACGAAATCGCAGTTTAAAAATGCAAGGATGACGTAGCGGCGCAAGCGTCGCCTCAAGCGTAGTATTTGGTAGACTAATCGTTTATAATTTAAATAATAACAAAGGGTTACCAACGAATCGTCCGCGGCCTGATCGCCCGGCCATTCGCTAATTATAGAACACGTTTAACCTAACCCCAACATTTTATCGGTATTTAAATTTTTAATGACCGTAATTGACAAGGATCAGTACTACATACAAATCAAAATTCTATATTTATGCCGCTTAGTGGGAGTTCTACGGAGAAAGATGATTATCGTACTCTTTCGAAACAAAGAGATAGTTGACCATTAAAAAGTAGTTCGTGACATGTGTACGAGTCAATTACAGAACGCGTGGGTAGTGCAGCAGTTGTACACCGTCATAAAGCTACAAAAATGTCGTTATAGGTTATAGTAGGAATTTATAAGCACAATAAATAATCGGATGGCCATAAAAATTTTGTCAAATGTCAAAGGTGAAAGAGATTGGGACAACCGAAGCAGGTGTGTCCCGGCTGCAAAGGGACAGCTGCATGCTGAAGCTATATAAAAGAAAAATACCTCATAAAATTATAACCGAGTATCGATATTTATGCGATGAAAAATAAAATTGCACATTATAATAGAAGATACAAAATATAAAACAGTTTTTAATTGACCTCGTAGAAAAACAAAGGTTGGGATTCCGAGAATACGTGCAAATTGTACCTACGTGAATTTGATGTGGTCAAAAAACTAAGAACTAAATCCGGCAAGGCAGACCGTCTCAAATCGTTGGCTATTAAAATCTTTAGTACCTACCCAAATTAGAAGAAACAATTGATATATTTTTTTTTTATCGAAACGACCTAAGCTAGTGAATAACCTTCATATTTTAATAACTATAAAAAATCAAGAAAGTCCTAAGCATGGTAACCACTTCCGGCAGTTCCGTTGCTGTAATGACGAATTTAGAAAACATACGATGATGATGAAGCGTCCGGCTAGCATGGAAAAACCTGAAACCTGTTGGTTTCCAGTTAACGGCAACCATTATAAAAAAGATTAATCATCATACGTGAGATCCGTTTTGGGCAATTTTTTTCTGAATTCCGTGTGTTTCCAGGAAACCAGAATAACAATGTGTATTTTTCCTTCCTAGTTCAGATCTTCAGCAACATTCGTTATAATTATTGAAATGGTCTTCTTCACACTTAGAACGAGCTTCCGATCTTGTTTCATTTCAACAGAATTCTCGTTGAACACAAAGTTTGCCTATGGGAGCCGACTACCACGAACATAAAAGGTTTTCTCATTTAAACACTACGGCCCGAGTCTTCACTCTTCACGTATCCATTCGGTCACTTAGAGCAGTCTCGACGAACCAACCGATAATTGCATTAGCGAGAAACCAGTTTGTACATCACATGCCCTTTGACTGTACTGATTGTTTATGACGTACCACATGAGAAATGCTCAATGTGGGTGTAAAACTTATAACTTCTGCTCATACTTTGGTGTTCCTAATTACTGCCTTAATAGTAGGTACGTGCGTGATGTTGTATTTTTATTGGTTCTAATGAAACGTTTGGAGGAAGTGTAATCGGGTGCCTTTGAATTTCAGTTTGAACAGCAGAAATATAAGTAGGTTAAGTAGTTCCAATCTTATTAAGACTTGCCGTGAGCCGTTTGGGGTGGAAACCCCCCAATGATGGCCATGGGGTCCGAGTGCCCACTTGGTTTTTCGAGATATGGCCAAGCGGTTGGTCAAGTCTTTAAATGACCTAATTTTTGGCCAAAAATCACCATACACCAGCCTCTCGGCCAGTTTTCCAGTTGATAGTGATGCGGACGAATTTTTTGATGCCCTATGATGCTTCCCCTACCGATTTTATAGTATACTTGTACAATATTATTATTATTAAGACTGCTAGCTTTTAAATTATGTAAACATTATCTTGGAAAATAAAATTAATTTATCAGTAGATAAGTATATTTATTTATAATAAAAGATAAAAATAAAATAAAATAAATAAAAATAAATATATAAAATAAAATAAAAATAAAATAAATGATAAAAGCGTTGCTATAAAGTTAGGTCACGAACGTGATACAATTGAAATTTCTGTATGGGAAGGATGTGGTTCCCCTGTTTGATAAGTTAAAACTCATTAATCACACAATTAAATACCATGAAATATGTGCAAATGATGTTTCCGCACAGACAACTCAGGCAAAAACCCGCGATAAAAGTGCTCCTGTTTTAATTGGCTATTTTTCTAGTTCTATTTGTTAACACCAATTATGATGACTTGAACATGTTTTAGAAATAATGCTGCTTGTAAATAAATTGCCACTTTAGATAGTTCTTCCTTATTCGATCTTATAATAGTAACATTAACCACGGGAATGTCAGTGTAAGTTATAGCTCTGCCATATTATGCTCAATCAAAGAGGTCTTAGTTCTGAAGCCTGATAAAATTGCTAGTGCAATGAAAAAATATTGCTTTAAAGGTATTGCGTCAATATTTCAATCTCAAAGTAAACAAACGATAGGCAGGCAGATAATACCTGATAGGTTGGTATATTTCCAAGGTTATTCACATTCCACGTTCTCCCAGCCTAGGCTAGCGTGCCTAGACTCCACTTGAAGTACACACGGTTGAATTTGTAACTAGTGTTTGTAGTACCGTTAAGTGAAATTACCGTGGGCCGAGTATAGAGCCTTGTGATAGACGGTGAATTTTTTTCCAACTGACAAAAATGATAACCATAGTTGATGAGAGTGACACATTAGTTAAATAATCTTTATACTTTTGCACTACAATTTGCCTATCTTTGATCAAATGATAACAATATATTTACAAGGTGTTTTTGAGCAATATACGGAGATTAACGCGCAATGACGCTATTCACAATTTGTTACGCAAACATATTGAGAGTCTACAGACTATCAGATAAAGAATTCGTCTAAAGTTAATCTGTGTAAATGAGCAGGGTTATATGTTGATTTAAAGAAGACATGGAATATCAAGTACCTACTTCAGCATCAAAAGCAGCAAAAAATACACGAACTAAAGCAATACCCGTACTTATTAAAATATCACTACAAAAAGAGAGTTAGTTAGATTGTTCTAAGAATTTGTCTTTTCGATGAACAGAAGGATCTGCCAGCAATTTTGGGCATATTTTCGAATACTTTACGACTGGAAATGTCGGCAATACGCACGCGTCAAACATCGAACAATAAAAATATAAATAAACAATAATGAAAGTTGAATGACCACGGTTGGCGTTGATGACTCAGTTTCTACCTGACCGGACCAGTGTCGTTTTATTACAAGCTTGTCTGTGCCGTGATCATCACAAAGACAGGAATTCCTTATCATCTCCGGCCGTATTTTTCTTTTTCTGACAATTGCAATTGGTCTTGCGAGCTTTACGAGGTCCTTTGTGTGATTTACTGGAAATATTTCTATATTCACTTTCAAATTTGAACATCTCTGAGAGCTTTAGTCTGTTCAGGTTATTTCAGCTCTTTTTCAACTTGCTCGTCTAAAAATAAAATAGCTTTTGCCGATTCCTTGAAATACAATACAATCTACTTCAGCTTATTCCAATAAACATAAATCCTCGCTCAGTTTTTTAAAACAATTTCCAATTCCAATGCTTTTCTGATCGTTAAGTTTTTACTTGCATTCTACAAAGTATTAAACTAAAAGCGGACTGTTCCGAAATTCAAATCAAATCACATCCACCGTTCTGAGCCCATAAGTCGGGGCATGCGCAACGGCCGAGGGCCAATGCGCCCGCGCACGCTTCTAATGACAGGGGGGAGGAGCGCGCGCGGGGAGCGACAGACCGGTCGCGCAGCACCGAGGTAAGTACATGCCATAAGGGTTTGTATCCAGCTGATTTGATGGGAAATAACAGCTGATTTTATGGACATTTGTGCATTCAAGTGAAGTCAATTTCTTACACATTGTAACGAAAATTTCATGCAGTTCAACGAAAAATATTCTACAATTCAGAACACGTTCATGTATTATATTTAAATAAACAATTTACAACACAATTATTCTGTATTTTAGCTGTTACTGTTTATGTTTTGCATTTACATTTAACCATAACACTAACAAAAGAAAAACATTCAATGTAAAGACAGGTGGTAAAGACTAATGAACCTTACTTTCTTCGCATTTAAACTTTATACTACATAGTTTTACATTGTAGAACATTAAAACGTTTTAAAACCTGCCGCCATTGCAAACTGGCGTCGTATAAACAGTAACATACCACTGCGCGTCCGGGAACCCGTTCGCTGTCCCCCCGGCACGCCCGGTTAGAACTCCTAACTTTTTATTTTACAGCTCACCCTTTGTGGCTTAGGCTCGCGTGAATGCCCTACTACCTACCGATTGGCAACTAACTTTGTTCCTCTTCTAAGGCGCTTCCACGTCACTTGTTAAAACTTTCACGCCAGTTCGGTAGTTAAAAACGAGGCAAAAATAATGGTAGTTTTATACTTGTGCTGTTTTATGTTCTAGTATGCTACTCAGCATATTAGAACAACTGAGTAGCTGTAGTATATAATATGGTAGGTAAACCTGTGTTGGATATAATTTATGGAGCAGTATTTGAATTGTTTTGGCATGATTCCTGGTTTTCAATTGAGATTTATTTCTTGTAATCGTATCGTACTGTTGGCATTGGATTATTATAGAATCGATAATATTGAAAATATATCATGCCAGACTTGCAATCAAAACGTGATCAGAGCACGCGGGGCTATCCTAGGCTTGATCCTTCTCTGGTTGAGAAGAATCTTTGCGATGCAGTGCTCAGGCTCACAAAATGTATTCTAATTATTTATGGAATATTATTCTGCATGTTACTCATTCTCTTAGTTTGCAGGTCATGGTGTAAGAGCGATCAGTGAAATAAATTACAACTACACTGTGTAGAATTACTAGAGACAGGCTTCCAGGCTTAGCAGTGGCTGCTGAATTTCAGTATCTACTTTGTATGGAGTGCCATAAGCCGAAATTTCTGTAAAAATGTCACCCCGAAAACGTAAGGGAAGAGAGCTATCAGTCCACATGGATTGACACTATTGAGTGACACACAACACACAGTGAGATTTTTACAGAATAGACCAGCAGATTACAGTTGCTACGATATTACAACATAGTAATATCGACAAAACTAACGTGAGTTACGACTACGATAAAACAGCATGCGGTTCAAGTGTCCCTTATCGATTTATTGAACCCTAGATAACGTTTTATCTATTTATATCCACGAAAAACTGTAAGTACAGTTAGTTTTACAGTAAAATAGTGAGTAATGTTACGTTTGTGGAATAGATATTGAATGTAGGTAAATAAATATGTATTGTGATTATTGGTTTGTTTTATTAAGCCTACATAAGGTCCTTGGCGCCGGCACCGCTTGAGTGAAAAAAAAAAAAAACAAAAATAGATTACAAGCGATATACAGCCAGTCAATTCTGTAAAAATGTCACCGTGAAAACTTGGGTGAAGTGAGGTTGAAGTGAGCTGTCACTCCACCTGATGCTAGGGATTGACACTATTGACAGCTCACTTTACCATGACTATGATCTAAGTTTCCACGATGGGATTTTTATGGAATTGATAAGCAGGTCTAGCTTCGGTAGGGCTACACACTTTTCACATAAATATTCCTTCTGTAAGTGATCCCATCTTGATCAAAATAATGAAAAAAAAAATGCAAAATTGACCGCATTCGTTCAGAAGAGGCATTATAGTCAATTTTATATTTTGTGTTTTGCTAATTTTTACTTAAAAAACATTTTGAGCACCCTGTACAATTTTTCTGTGCCACATCCTTTAAAGATATTTTCTCAGATTAGAGTTAAGGTGTTTAAAACCAGCATTACACGTCAAAATATTTCTATGAGAAGCAAGCATGACACGATAAAAATATACACGATAGGTAGGTATCAAGGTACAGACGCCAGCACACCAATCTACCCGAAACTGTCAAATTTTCCCAATCGACTTTGTGCCCTAATACTTCAGCAATAAAGTTGAAAATCTAGTGAAGAAATTTGACAGATTGTAGTAGCTATGTGCCGGCGGCGTCTGTACCCATTTAACTTGTATAGGCGTAGGTATTGATCTACAAACGTACAACGTAATATCTCAATTGGAGTTATCAATAAGCACAATGACACTAAGTGGGTGTTATACAACTAGGTGCATCTCAGTTCAGCAACCCCAGATAATATATATATCAACAAATACAGTGGCGTTGTGATTACAGTACTTAATTAAATATTACTTGTTAGAAGAGGAAAGTCCTGTTCGTTAGTGGCTTATTTATTAAAGCTCTCAGTTTTTGACGGAAGCTCTTTTGAGATAGCCTAAATCAAAAAGGGTAAGTATTAGGAAAATAATGAAAACTCGGCAAAATTACAGTTTTTTTTTTTTTTGTAAGTCAAACATTTACGCGAGGTTTCTTGTTACTGTTAGGAGTACTTACTACTCTTACTACTAACATTATTATTTTATGTCATTCATTCTGCCTAGCCTTTTACCAACTATGTTGGGGTCGGCTTCCAGTCTAACCGGATGCAGCTGAATACCAATATTTTACGTAAGCGATTGCTATCTGACCTCTACAACCCAGTTACTGCGTAATACGACACCCCTTGGTAAGACTGCAGACTTTCGGGCTTCTGACGACCTGTCGTAACGACTGTCAAAGATCTACAAATGACAGCCGGGACTAACGGCTTAACGTACTTTCCGAAGCACGAAAGGTCTTGGTACGTATAGATGGTCACCCATCCACGGATCAACCGCGGCAAGCGTAGCTTAACCTGATCGATCGACTCGTGCGGCTGTTATTACTTAGCCACAAGCCCCTCTAAAATATATACCTAATTTGATGTGTGGTATTAGTATTAGTAAGTAATTCCGAAAAAAAATAAAAAAACTTTTATTTTCGAGTGCGTATTTGTAGCACCTTATCTGTCAGCTAGAAGTTCGAAGTGTATGACGTAACGACACTCAAACCACCTGCGGCCACCTGTCACTGCTATGTCCTATTAAAACTTTTGACATGGTGACACAAGTGGTTCCCTAGTACCAGCTCAACTTGAAAGAGTACTTAAGTATGAAGTTTAAGTTTCCACTAGTCCGATACCGTACGGTTCTAAAAACACTTGAAAATCAATGGATTTGTAAGCAACTAAGCATGATTGCATATGCATAAGTATTTTTTAAGTGTTTACTTAGTTCAGTTCCAATTACTACAAATACTCGTATGAAAGTATGAGTAAGCGAGAATACAGTTAGGCACACTCTGCTGACTATGAAAACATGTCGCCGTCATGCGGACCAAGACATATCGTCGACCGTAGGTTCAATTGCTGTAAGGGACAAAATACCCAAAATGAGTTGAGTATACAGTTTTGTTCAGAATTTTTCGCTCTATCGAATGGTGAATATAAAAAAATTCTAGCTTAAAAAAAATGTCCCTTACTCTAATGATTTTTGGATCCAAATTTAGAATCAGCCCCATAATAACAATGTATCTGAAAAACTATGCAATATAGGAACTTGAAATGGTGTAATTATCGCCGCCAATCCACTTCAAATAAGGTAAGGGTCTTCCCAATCAACGAATTACCATTACATGGTTTATTTTTTAAGAAACAATAATAAAACTGGCCTTACACTAATGTCTTTATTGTCTCAAAAAATAAATATCATCCATACTTTAAATGGATTGCACGAGTTTTGACATAGTTGTCCCTTACCCCAATTTGCATTGTCATACTTTAAGCAGTGTCAACGTTACACCTATTTGAATCGAATTATTGCACTATTACCATCCTTTTCTATCTCACAACGTCTTTCTATGTGCAAAAGAGAGGATGGTACCAATGCGAAAGCAGCGCGCGGGCATAAAAAAGTGGTATCAGTGCGAGTTCATCTGTCGTTAAAAACAACAAAAATAATGGCTTTTTGGCAAAACGAAGTGCTCTGGCTCCTTGAAACTTTGTAGTAGGGTAGTAGGTTTCAAGGAGCCAGTGTACTTAATTTAGCTAAAAAACCATTATTTTTATAAATAAATGATAGAAGGGGTAATTTCCGGACGATAAATATTTTCGAAATTCATTCGGCACTTTTTAGTTGATTTATCAGAAATTTTTTACAAAGTTTCAAGGGGCCAGAGCACCAAAAAGCCATTACTTTTGTTATATTTTATAAATAAACAATAGAAGGGGTAGTTTCCGGATGATAAATGTTTTCGAAAATTATTTGGCACTCTGTAGTTGATTTTCCAGAAAATTTTTACAAAGTTTCAAGGGGCCAGAGAACTTAATTTTGCCAAAAAGCCATTATTTTTGTTGTTTTTTTTATAAATAAGCAATAGAAGGGGTAGTTTCCGGATGATAAAAGTTTTCGAAAATCATTCGACACTCTTTAGTTGATTTATCAGAATTTTTTTACAAAGTTTCAAGGGACCAGAGCACTTAGTTTTGCCAAAAAGCCGTTATTTTTTATAAATAAACAATAGAAGGGGTGGTTTCCGCATGAAAAATGTTTTCGAAAATTGTTCGGCTCTATGTAGTTGATTTTCCAGAATTTTTTCACATGGTTTCAAGGGGCCAGAGCACTTAATTTTGCTAAAAACCATTATTTTTGTTGTTTTTTATAAATGTAAACTGATTAAATTGTTCCCTTTTTATTATTTAGATAATCACTCTATATTTTTTTTTCTAATGCAATAATAACAATATGTTACAATGATATGTCTTATTAATCGTAATTAAGGTTTATTATTCAATATATCTTTCATTATTTCGATTTTTTGCATATAAGAAAGTAGTAGAGCAGCCTTTTCTACTTTTGGAATTCAAACGTTTGGAACTTCAGCTACATGTTTGGTCGGGATTGTGCGCGGTTTTTGCAGCTACTCTTTTATTTGAATAAGAATTCAAAGTAAGTATAGGTAAAATTGTAACAATTATTAATAAAACAATTTTTAAACAATAAAATAAAAATTGTTTTATTCAAACTAATACAAATTTGCTATTACAATGTACAAACATTGCATGTAAGCGACATACAAAAAGCACACACACGGTTCTAATACATTTTCATGTCTTTTAAATGATTTCTTATAACGATTTCCAAATTTAAGATATCCGTACGTCAAAAGTGTGTACTTCATTTTCTGTAAAAAATCTCTTTACATTGTATTTTTTTCATAAATTTGTTCAACATGTCCTTTACACTATTTTTTCATTAATAGATTGGATCCAACGTAGAGGTCAATTAATGTAAGGGACGGGACTACAAGATACCTAACAAAATACGTTGTTGTAAGGGACATCTATTTTCTTAAATAGCTAACTCATTTAAATAAATGTTACACATATAGATAGAGCACTAAAATACAAGTTCATGTGTGAAATCAGACCCGAAAAAGGTTAATAACAAAAAAAGTTATGGGCGATTTAGTCCGAAAAAAAACTTTGTCGGCCTCTCCTGAAAAATCGTATTTTGTCCCTTACAGCAATTGAACCTACGGTCGACGATATCTACTAAAGCTTGGCTTGCATCATGGTAGGCAGAAGAAAACTACAAGAAGCCAAGGCATTAACTTAAACCAATTTAACTACTTCGGTTTAATTGATCTTTATTTATACGAGGCTAGCAGTCTTAAAATAATAATATGTGCAAGTATGTAAAAATAAATTATCATAGGGCATGAAAATTTCGTCCGCAACCCTGTCAACAGGAAAAGTGCCCAAAAGGCTGGCAGCATTGCCACGTTGTATGGCAATGCTGATTCTTTGGCCAAAAAATAGGTCTGCCCTCTGGTCATGTGAACAGTCGACCGACCGTTTGGCGATGTCTCGAAACTAAGTGGGCACTCGGATCCCATGGCCCTAGTGTTTCAACCCTAAACAGTTCCAACATATGAGTCCCAAAAAGTTTGGAACTTAAGCTCAACATAGTGCACTCTACATCTGAACTAAGTACGAAATGCCAAAAAAAAAAAACAAGAGAGCCACAGTGAAACAAAAAATATGGTATCTTTTTTTTTCCAATCGGGTACAAAAACCCTGGGATTGCTTAAGGCATGTGAATTAATTTCCCGAAAACAGTAGATTTTAATGTCCACAGAGATACTACGGTCAGAAAAACAAGCTTTAATCGCATGAATAGTTTCGCTTTTAGCTCCTGACCGCCCATTGTGTCAGTCAATGTAAAATTTCTACATTTATATCTGTAGTGTTTATGGTGTAGATACATACATAATAAACAGTATTCTATATATCTATAGTTTATTTAATTACAACACAAAAGAACATGCAACAGCCAAACAATGACAAAACAATCGACGTATTTCTACCCATTTACTGACCGCCCGAGTCCCAACCACACCTAAATTCGTACGTCGCCAGCGCACGTTATCGCGGTAATAGGTGACCCACATATTACAACTTAAGTGACGCTATCTAACTGTTGGTATCATATTTTACAGCTCGCCTACTAAATCGGTAGTGGAATTGAGTAGTTTAACTTATGTTTAATTTTAATTTTAAACAGGGATATTATTTTTTTTTCCGGCCTATGTTGTAGAGCTAATGCCTCCCTTTGTTTATTTATTTATTTATTTAATACTTCAACCACATAAACGTACAGGTCAACCTTTGGGTGACGCAGAATATGAACAACTTTTACTGTGGAACCAACTCTGAGATAACGAAAACAAAATCAGCTGTTTCATACATTTTGGTCAAGTAGGTATTGAACTTTTGTATTAAACAGCTGATTTTCTTTTCGTGATTTCGGAGTTGGCCCCATAGTGAAAGTTGTTCATATTCATGAGTAGAACACCCTGTAAAAATTTGGAGCCTGTAAAAAAAGCATCCAGTATTTTAAATATAAAGATACGCATAAACCTATTAAAACTATAAATATAATATATACCTAATTAAATATATGTATATACATAAATACGAGGGCGGGTCAATAAGTCCGTGACTTTTTGAATTTCTGACCTCTTTACTGAAAAAGCAACACTACTCCTGTCAACAGGCATCTGTCAGTTGACTCCTATCAAAATTTGAACTTACTGCGTCAGTTAGTTTGTGTTTGACAGCTATCTTTATCAGACTACCCAGTAATTTGAGGAAAAAATGGAAAAAAGTGAATTTCGTGTGCTTATTAAGCATTATTTTTTGCGAAAAAAAACCATTACCGAGACCAAGGCTAAGCTTGATAAATATTATGGGGACTCTGCACCATCGATTTCAATGGTAAAAAAGTGGTTTACTGAATTTCGTTGTGGCCGTACAAGCACTGAAGATGCCGAACGTCCTGGACGCCCAGTTGAGGTCTCTATACCCGAAACAATCGAAAAAATTCACGATATGGTGTTGGCCGACCGAAGATTGAAAGTGCAAGAGATTGTGGAAGCCGTACGGATCTCGCATGGCTCAGTCGTTTCAATTTTGAATGATCACTTGGGCATGAGAAAGCTTTCCGCAAGATGGGTGCCGCGTTTGCTCACAGTCGACCACAAACGCAATCGTGTAACAACTTCACAGGAAGGTTTGGCGTTGTTTAATCGCAATATGGAGGAGTTTTTGCGCCGTTTTGTAACCGTGGACGAAACATGGATCCATCACAACACACCAGAGACCAAACAACAGTCAAAACAGTGGGTTTCTAAGGGTGAATCGGCGCCAAAGAAGGCCAAGGTGGGTTTGTCAGCCAATAAAGTTATGGCGACTGTTTTTTGGGATGCACGTGGGATAATCCACATTGACTACCTTCAAAAGGGAAGAACAATCAATGGGGAATATTATGCCAACTTATTGGACCGCTTCAATGACGATTTGAAAAAAAACCGACCTCATTTGGCCAAGAAAAAAGTTCTTTTCCACCAAGACAATGCAAGGGTGCACACATGTGCAGTTGCCATGGCAAAAATCCATGAATTGGGCTATGAATTGCTCCCTCATCCACCCTATTCTCCAGATTTGGCTCCGAGTGACTACTTCTTGTTCCCAAACCTGAAGAAATGGCTTGGTGGAAAAAGATTTGACTCCAATGATGAAGTCATCTCGCAAACAAAGGCCTATTTTGAGGACCTCGACAAATCATATTTTTTGGAAGGGATAAAAAAATTGGAGAAGCGTTGGACAAAGTGTATAGAGCTCAAGGGAGACTACGTTGAAAAATAAAATTATTTATTTATCAAAAAATCTGTGTTTTATTCCAAAAGTCACGGACTTATTGACCCGCCCTCGTACATGAATAACTAAAAAGAAAAGACAAACAATAAGAAAATATTAGCGTTGTGATGATACTGCCAGCTTCTTGCGAATGTACTCGCGAACCTTAACTTTAAAGGATAATCGGTTGGTTGCCATCATGATTTCCTGGGGGAGCGCATTCCACAGAGAGATTTTCTACTCAACTCAACCTTGAGCTAAGTAATGCGGACCAGTCATCCTCCGCACACAATAAGTAGAGCTCGTCACAAGGAGCAAAAAAAAATAGAGCACCCAACTTTTTTGGATGTATGTACCATCCGTCATATTTATTTTTTTCGTATAAAATGTAGCTTTTATACCACTGTGACTAACAATAACGAATCGACTGACACCTTATTCATCAAAATCAGATACGTAAATACAAACATACAATGCATAGACTGCTAAAAACATAATTGGCTTTGCCATAGTCTGGTAAAAATTTAAGAAGGAATTTAAGGACAGGATACAGCTGGCTGTTCAAAAACCTCATACTCTTCTAAAGAAATACCGAGTCGATGCTGTACTAAAACTGTTCAGAATAAATATTATTAGTAATCAAGTCAATGACCTTGTCACCCTGTTGATAATGTGAGCTTAAAGTAGGTCAGAAATAATTTTAGTAAGTCAGTTTATATTAAATTCTCTTCTGCCTCTTGTTGTTGTTTATAAATGGTTTAATTTACTTAATCAAGCGAAACCTAGCTACTGCATACTCAATGCAAATCAAATTATCATTTATTCAGTCCCATTCCTATAAGTCGCAATTTTCATACAAAGGGAAGGGATAACCTTACACGGCCCTGGGCATCACACACAGAATACAGTCTAATGCGAACCATTAATTTACAAATGTGTTAAAATTGTGAAGAATACCATGATTCTAAACTACTAAAAGTAAGTTACTAAGAAATGTTTTAATAAATTTGGTTCAAGCTGAAGCAGATTATAAACAATTTGTTGGTTGCTGCACCCTACACTGAAGAAACTTTAGTAAGTACAGACACCAGCACATGAAGCTACCCGAAACTGTCAAATTTTCCTAATTAACCATGAATCTATTGCTTTGGCGATAAGGTTGAAAATCTATTAAAGAAATTTGACAGATTGTAGTAGGTAGCTTGATGTGCTGGCGTCTGTACAAAAGCAAAACATGCTAATTAAATGGTTTAGTCTACATTTGACAGATTCTACTTTTGACATCATAGTCTACATATGACAGATTCTACATAAGACAGATTCTATATTTGACGGATTCTACATTTGACAGATTTTGAAAAAAGTGAGACAAGCAAAGAACATTATGGCATCAAAATTAATACTATTATATAGTATTCATTATATTTATTGATAAGCATAATTTGATTTTATAACTAGTATTAAAAGTTTGTATTATACAGCGTGTAACGGAAGGGGGGGTATCAACCCTGAAGGAGGTGAATGTGCTCATGAAACTCAACAACTTTCCCCAAAGAACATAGGTCGAAATATGAAAAAAAAATTTGGCCCTCCCTTACAAAACTGACTACCAGCTGATTGATTTACTATGGGAGGGCCAAATTTTTTTTTTAGTCTCACTTTTTTCAAAATCTGTCAAATGTAGAATCTGCCAAATATAGAATCTGTCATATGTAGAATCTGTCATATGTAGAATCTGTCATATGTAGAATCTGTCATATGTAGACTATGATGTCAAAAGTAGAATCTGTCAAATGTAGACTAAACCAATTAAATAGGCACAGGCATTAATGCAATAAACCATCAGCAAATTAATAGTGAATAGGCTTCTTCTGGGCTTGCTCGTTGCATCATATACCTCATCCATCGCTTTCCACCAGGCGAGATCAAGAGTTGGCCCATTTTGACATTAAAAAAAAAAGCAAAAACTAAGTAAAAGAAACATGGGTAGAGAAAATGTAAAAAAAATCTCAACATGCATATCGACACTTGAAAGGTAAAATTGGCTAAGCGACATAGGGCTAACTTTACAGGAGCACAGTTTAAAGTTTAACTTTTCATTTAAAAAAAAAACATATAAATTCTGATTCAGATCATAAAATAAGATTTCCAAAACAGTAAGAATTACGCCTTTATGATGATTACAAGTGTTCATATGATTTTTTTCTGAAAAGTTAAATTTTTCTCCTATAAAGTTAGCCTTATGTCGCTTAGTCAATTTTGCCTTTCAAGCGTCGATATATTTCGCAAACTACACAAGATTACAAAACCATCATGAGCAAATAATAACGCACCACCATAATAACTAAAAAAATAGTTTGTAAGTGAGAATATAAATAAAATAAAAATAAAAAACTTTTTAATTTTATGACTACCAACTTAACACAAATTAATCATCAAAATATTAATAAATTATTGAAAGCAAAATAGTTGACAGTTTTATTAAACTAGAATTAAGTAAATAAAATACAATATAATTATTTAAATGTTATTGTAAGCATTTAAATAATACAACCACCTACTGGGCTCAAATATATAAAAAAAAAAAAAACAAAGAGGAAGAGTAGCAGCAATATGAAAAGGAGCAGACTTATAACTATAAATATTCTATTGTATGTATATTTTGGACATAATAATACCTACTTAGCAAGTTAATGTTACAGGACGGTAACTTTATACAACTACTGTAACTTTGGACATGTTTTTTATAATATGGCAACACTGAACATAGAAAAGCCAATGTAGGTATCTTCCTATCCTCAAAATGCGCCATACTGTTTGCTAGGGCATGTTGCTTCTAAAATATTAAGTAATCCAAGTCAGCCAGTCATTACATTTTATCACAATCAGATAACAGAAAACAAAAGCAAACTGTGATATCATCCAAAAAGACAAAGATGTTAATTCTCTTTATCATATTATTGTGTGAAAAATTTGACGTCATGCCGTGATAATGACCAAAGTTTACCTTGATATTATTATAATGATGTCAAGTTCATTAAAATGATTTGTTATTATAATAAATACCTTTTTTATCAGTCTTAAGATTTAATATTGAATGGCAATGTTTGCATCATTAACTTATCATTTATGCAATGCTAAGTGTCAAAGTCAATAAATCAAAAATCATGTTGCATGCAAGTGATTGGTTTGCTGGGGACATACACTGGGTTTTACTATTCTCAACAACTTAGGTTCTACCAGTTTAAAGCCATAATTACAGAAACAATCAAAAAGCCATTATATCTAGTGTGGATCCACTTCTGGCATACAGAGGGTTTTAATTGTCATCTTACAATTTGAATATGGACTCTAATAAAGTAATAACATGCAGTAGTAACACTGAAATAAAAATAATTTACTAGCTTATAATGAAGGTATAGATACCAATACCTAAATTATAAGCTAATAAATGATTATTTTTTTGACTATTTATGATAAGATGTAATTATTTATAAATAGTTGTGTTTCATTTTACTTTATGGTATGCAACATTTTCTTCTAAAAATATTTATTTATTTAGGGACAACCAACAGCAGTGTAATAATAAGTGAACAAAAGTTAGAAAACAAATACACTACTCACAACGCTATCCACATATTACTAAACAGATCTAATAGTTGTTAGAAACAATGATATAAAAATGAGCAGAATAAAAGTAATCATTACTTAATTATTAGGGTTCTGTTCACTTAAAATAGTAACAATTTCTTTTCTAAATATAACTCTTATATAATTTAGTAAAAGCAAAAGGTAAGTTAATCTAAATAAAGAATCTACTATCAAATATTGTTACATAGAATATAAATTATCAAATATATTATAATAATAATCGCAAAACAAAAACATGAAAAATTCAACTATTAAAACAAAATAATTACAATTTTACCTACAAACAGCAACATTTAATAACCAACCACCAACCAACTAACAATAGTTTTCTTGCTTTAAGCTATTGTCAAAACTTTCAAGCCATTTTTTTGACAATGGCTTAAAGCAAGAAAACAATCAGCTACCAGAACAGCTGTACCTTCATAGTATTTGTGACAGATATTGCAAAGTTAACAACCGTACATAAACTAAAACTTAGCCAGCAGAAGTGTTACAGTAGAACCCACTCATAATTTATTAATTTCCTTAAAAACATACAGAGCACAGAAAAGTTTCAAGCAAAACCAAACATAATCAAACAAAGGAAACCATAGTATACAATTAGTGAAAAGGTGAAAACCCATTGAACAAAGATTTGAAAAGAAATCATTTTTCAAGGTGTTACATGTTTTATTTCCTTACTGAATAGCCCAGAACCCTAATGCTAAAACACTCTTGTGCTGTTTCTTGAGTTAAAAAAAAAGTAAATAAAAAAACAATAGGCTGTATGTCACCTACTATAAAAATAAGCATCATGATTAGGTATTAAATCTAATTTGTTATGGTATAAAAATAAAATAATAAAGAAAGGATGTTATGGTGTCAAGATCCTAGGTCCCTATTGGATAATCATTCCTTTAATAGTGTAAAATAAAATACATTTGGAAATACCAAATAGGTACTCATTTGAATTCTAAGTGATAGAATATTTCTTCATAACTGTTGGCAATACTATAATCAGCAATGCTAAGTGAAGCAAAGCAATGTATAAAGTATAATGTGGCATCTTGTGGAACCTAAATTCTTTTTACTCTGCAAAGTTCTTTGAATTTATGATAGCATAAAATTATAGCCTAAATGGTAGGTACATTTTAATGAAAATTAAGCAGTTTTACCCGCACTTACAACTTAAAATTTAAGTGGTCTTATTAAAATAATTATGTGTGTAAACATGTAAGTTCATAAAGTTTGAGTTAATTTTCATATTTTGTAAGATATACGTAAGGTTAAAATCCTGTCGACAGGTCCATGATCTTAAAAAAAACTTAGGCAGTCGCAACAAGCCTTCGTGACAGACAAGTTTTGCGAGAAAAGTTCAAAACTAGACGTTTGAATTTTGAATAGCTTTTACTGTTAGCTAGAAGCTAATTAAAAGCCAAGGTTATTATTTTTGGCAGCCAGCTAGCTGTACGAAATATGTAACCATCTAAACAATTTAGTAGCAATTAGATAACAGTGAAGATAGGTAGCAGAGATCTTATCTGTACTTAAAGTTTAGTGTCGTGTTTATTCGTAATAATTCCGTTATGAGCATCGAAATATCTTACGAGGCCGATTTTTTGTCAGTCTACAATTATTTCAAATGGTAATACGGCGCGTCGCGGCACCGCGGCCCAGCATTCTATTCCGAGGGCGTTCAACCGAACTAGAGCCGCTTAGCAACACCCAAAGTTTTTCACAATGGCCATGACATCGAAATCAAACAGCCTCCGGTCACTGGAGCATTGACTCTCAGAACATCGCGGCCGCAAACAAACTTACGAAACACGCGAGCGCATGTTTTGCTAACATAAATCAACATCAATTCACCTGTCAGAAGACTCGGAGCTATCGCATCGGTCCAGACATCTCCTCTTCCTGTCGTCGCCATCCACAGTGTTCGCATCAGAAAATTTTCGGGAATACGTGCCGCCGACCGCGGCGCGCTTAGCGGCCACGCCGCGCGTATCACTTTTCTCACACGAATCACTCGTTTCCAGTTCTCTGTAGAACGATAACTTTACACTATCGCCGCCAAATGTTTCGCCACTGCACTTTTTTGTGTCACCAAGTCCTTTATCGGGCGCGGAAAAAGTTAAATCGTTCATTTGTTTCGGGCCGGCGCGGTCCACGGGCGACCCATCCGCCATCTTTGAGCGCACGAGTGTTTTGTCGCGAGTTTCCGTGCGACGCCACGGCCAGCATGGGCGCTGTCGTCGCGCACCAAATGTGCGGAGCGCGGCGCGAGGGGCGGTGTGACGTCACGGCGGCTGCGCGGCCGCGGGGGCAGACCGCGGTGACGTAAGGACTCCGCCCCGTGCATGTGCAGGGGCGCTGTCATTGGCCGCGCGTTACGCAACGCGAGCCTATTCAAATACCGGCGCGAGAAGGGAGCGTAGGATGGCGTAGGACTCGGCGCCGATAGGGACAGGCCCATCCCAGCCCTAACGTAACAAATAATGCAGCGTAATGACGGAGCACACGAGCGCACACTGCCGCGAGCACGCTCGTTCTACACTAACAAGTTTAGTGCATCCAAATTAATGACACGTTCCACCCTCTAGCTTTTTGAACATTATCATAATCTCCAATTACACACTTTTGATATGAATGATTCCAAAGTTTTGTTACTTATGACTACATAACTAATTAAAGTATTCATTTCTATAGGTAAGTCAGTGCTTAGAACAATAGTGAATGAAAAAAAACACTTGGATACTTGTACACTGCAAGAAAGCACCGTAGTACTTAGGTAATACTTAGGTGCCTACTCAATTTACCTACGGAACCCTAAAATCGAATACCATAAGTACTAGATTAAAAGTTGAATAGGTAGGTATCTTAGGCTTTAGGTATATCAACCAAGGTACGCGAAAAAAATCAGCTGTTTAACATTTATGTTCCCATAACTCCTCAAAATTTAGGGAACAGCTGATTTTTTTTTCGCGAGTTTCTGTTTGGTCCCATAAATTATACTGGATGATTTTTTTACAGTCTCCAAATTAGAGGCTGTTCTAACCATGAATATGAACAACCTTCACTATGGATCCAACGCTGAAATCACGAAAAAAAAAATAATCAGCTGTTTAATAAGTACAAAAGTTCAATACGTAAGTACCTACTTCACCAAAATGTAGGTACACACGAAACAGCTGACTTTTTTCTTTTTTGACCTCAGAGTTAGTTCCATAGTGAAAGTTGTTCATATTTATGGGTAGAACACCCTGTAAAAATTTGGAGATGGTATAAAAAATCATGCTGTATAGTAAATAAATTTTGAAGTTGAACCCCCTCCCTTACTTTTAATCAACTCGTTTTTATTCTTTACGTTTTTATTCTTTACATTGTATCCTAACCTAACCCTAACATCCCGCTAATGAATAGGTACGTAATTTACTTACTATGGTTTTCACGTCGATCGATCAGGTTAAGCTACGCTTGCCGCGGTTGGTCCGTGGATGGGTGACCATCTTCACATACCAAGACCCCTCCGTGCCCCGGAAAGCACGTTGGTCCGGCTATCATTCGTGGATCTTTGACAGTCGTTACGGGTCGTCAGTAGCCCGAAAGTCTGACAACCAGTCTTACCAAGGGGTGTCGTATTACCCAGTAACTGGGTTGTGGAGGTCAGATAGGCAGTTGCTCCATGTAAAATACTGGTATTCAGCTGCATCCGGTTAGACTGGAAGCCGACCCCCTCTATGGTACAAGATAGATACCTATCGTTATTTATTCCTAAGTACGTAGGTAATCATTAGGTATTTCCTTTAATTCCCACGTACATAGGTATTCCTTTCCTCTAATATCTACAGCTGTTTCATTGAAACCATTTACCTGATTGGCTTGTAATATTACCTGTTTAGATATTAAATCCAATGCTAATCGAATCGTTACATGTAATATACACGGTACATTTTCCCTTGTAATCTATCAAGTGATTGCTTCAAATCCACCCCAACCTAATACTGCCGTCTCTTTCGCACGCTTCTCCCGCCCAAAAATGCGTGCGAAGCTTAGGTAATGAACTTGTCGGTCAGTGTCGATATAAAATGTTCGACCTATTTAATGATTTGTACACCTCTAAGCCTAATGGTGGGTCCACACGATACAGACTTTCATACAGACTACAGACTTTCATACAGACTTCTATAGAATTTTGTCTGTGCAACTAAGTAGTATAGACAAATGTCGGTGTGATAAAATGTCGCACAGACAAAATTCTATAGAAGTCTGTATGAAAGTCTGTATCGTGTGCACCCAACATTAGGCGTCAAGTGAAAACGAAATATTTAATTTATCCTGTAAGTCACACAAACACTACTTTAGTAGATAAGTACGGTCAGCAGCGAAAGTCGGAGCTTTCCAATCAGAATAAAATTATTGAAGGCAAACGACATCCCTACAGGCCCAGACGGAGATCAGTGGGACAATAATCACTGATAAATATGTAGTAATAAATAAAATCGACTATTAAATTACTTAGGTATGAATTCTTAATGACATAATATAATAATAATAATTTTATTTATTTGACACAAAAAAATACAGATGGGAACCTAGGTACATCTGGTTCTATGTTAAACTCTGTACTCAAGTATTGTAACACTTCCTCTTAAACTAGGTAAACAAACACAACAAATCATAACAGACAGAAATATCACGGACGTATTTCCCAAGGAGTTACACCTATTGTGAATTCTTAATTGTGTTATCTAGGTAGGTAGTTAGGTACCTACTGTTACATGAAATACTTACTGAAAATCAGTGGGTATACTTACCTACTTAGGTATTTCGAATAAGTATTATATTTTTAGTAATGTTTTGCGAATAAAAAATATCTTTTTTTTAACCGACTTAAAAAAGGAGGAGGTTCTCAATTTGGATGTTTAGGTTTATTTTTTATGTATGTTTGGGCATAACTCCATGTAATAGGTATATGACGGATTTGCAAAATTATTTTTTGTCCGAAAGAGGTTGATTCCTTAATGGTCCCATTTAAATTTCGTAAAGATCTGGTGATGAGTTTCGGAGACAAAGGAACTCTTCAATAAATACCAGTAAAACAACCGCGATTGCTGCTATCGCATGTGTATGCATTGTCTACGCAATCACACCACATAACATCACGCCTGTACTCTATAAAGGGGTACGCAGATATACCACACCCTCATTTCTCTCAAAGTTGTTATTGGGGTACCTCTAATCTTTCAAGTAAATTCGGGCATAATTGTTAGGGACTGTTTATTTATTACGTAAGACGATTTTGAATTTTTTTTAAAAATACTCAAGATTTTTTAAAAAATTTCAAAAACGACTTTTTGCTTACTTTAGCGATCTTTCGTAAGAACAACCTAGACCCCTCCCACTCCCACGTAAGACAAAATAAAACTAGTTTGAACGCCCTCCCCCTCAAATAGTCTTACGTAATAAATATGCTGACCGTACCACTTAGTAACTATAAATGGATGAGAAAATGGAAATGCTACCAATCTTATGTAACCGTTTGTTTATTAGTCCGTAGTTTCAAATAGTCAATATCGTCTTGTACTCTGTAGTGTTACCTATCATTATCATTTGAGAATTTGAAATAAGTACTGCACATCAAGCTACTACAATCTGTCAAATTTTTTAATAGATTTTCAACGTCACACAACTAAAGCATAAGGTTCAAAGTTGATTGGGAAAATTTGACAGTTTCGGGTAGCTTGATGTGCTGGCGTCTGTACTTTATAAGTATTACTTATTATAAATACTAAAAATCTTTTTTGCATATCACATGATCCATTAAAAAAAAACAATTCAAAGAGAAAAATAGGTAAGTTAGGGTACTACAAAAATAATAATTTTAAATAAAAAGGGTACTACAAAAATAATAATTTTATATAAAAATAAATTTTAAATAGGTATACATAATATAATTCAAATATTGTATTAAGTATGTATATTTATAACAAAATCTCTAGTTGAAAAGTACCTACGGAAAAATGACAAGTCGGACAGGGTGCCGAAAAGCCGGACATGTCCGGACAAATCCGGACGAATGGTGTCCCTAGTCACCTAGACAGACTCATGTCACTGTGTATAAGCAACAAAGTAAGTACCACTTGTTTCGATCTTAATCCAGTCAAGCGCGAATGGAATTCCGTACCCAAGTGGCGGAGGGTTCCGTAACCGTAATTAGTAATTCGTGTAAAAACATAAAAAAGAAGGGCAACGCGTTTTTGTTTTGTTTTCGTCGAAGTCCCTTGGATATATTTTTTTTTTTTTGCTAGTGTTAAAACGAAAGTGCTTATACTCCATTTGAAATAAGATTAGACATTTAAATAAACCTTTTTTACAGTCCGTTCAACCGATTTGGAATTCTATTGCGTTGGAAACATGACAAATCGCAACTGCAGTAAACAGTTGGTGTTATAACCACTTTTTGCTTTTAATCCTATCCTTATGCCTACGGCATAGAAGTCAAAATCGGTTGTGCGGACTGTAAAAAAGTTTAATTTAAATGTCTATTAATCTGCAGGCTAATTGCGTAACACACTATCAGTAGCAATGGGTTTCATTTTGACAGTTCAACAACATCCATTGCGTTATTTACGTTGTTGAGCAGACAATTTTTCCAACACATGGAGCAATGGATTAGCAATGTGCGTCAAAATGATTCAAATTGAGAGTAATAGTGTGTTACGCAATTAGGGTGCTGTTCTGTGTAGTCGGCGCCGGGTAAGCACCTACTCACACTAAAAACGTCTGTACGTCATGAAACTTTCAGAATTAGGTAATTCTGAAAGTTTTTAGACGTACAGTCAACAGTACCTACATTAGTGGAAACAATTTGACAATGGCGATTCTGTTGTTCACAAACTAAACTAAATTTAAGTTCAGTGCATCTTTTTCTTTCTATTTCATTAAGAAAAGGACAGAAGATAAATTTTAGTTCAGTCCTGTTAAATTAATTAGCGCCTGGCGTAATTTTAGTAGGCATGTTTTTAATCACGTCTAAACTTGTATGGAGTAGTGTTGTATGGTGTGTGGGCCGTGTCCCAGCAGTGGGAACATTATAGACTTATAACTACGAGGTTTTGACTGCACATACATACGCACATCAAGCACATCAAGCTCATCAAGCTACTACAATCTGTCAGATTTCTTTAATAGATTTTCAACTTTAGCCCTAAAGCATAAGGTTCAAAGTTGATTGGGAAAATCTGACAGTTTGGGGTAGCTTGATGTGCTGGCGTCTGTACCTACGTTCCGCCACTATTTACCCGGTCTACCCATAACTTAACCCTTAAATGCATAATGTTGCCATATGGCAACAAAGTACGTCATTTAATTTTTTTAAGAATGTGATAGCTGTGAGTTTCTGAACGCATCTCTTTTTGTCAAAACAATATATATACTCTATGAATATTAATATTATTGTATAATTATTATATATTTATTACCTAAATTCTATATATAAATACCTATACAATAGCATTTTTTGCAATACGATAAAATAAATCATGCATTTAAGGGTTAACCGCGTTCAAGAGCTGTCAGTGTCAATATTCCTCAACAAACACAAAGTGTTTATTTGAAATACCTAAACCAATTAGGTACAGGCACTTTTGAATTGTCAAGGGGTCCGTCAGTCAGATAAATGAAGCTAGTTGCCCATTCCAAAGAGTTGTAGGTACCCTATGGAGAAGAACGGGCAAGAAACTCCAAGGACACTCTTTTAAATCAAAATAATATGTTTACAAAATATTGTATTAGAACTGACCCCGCAGCCCCGGGAGTCCGGGACGTGTGAAAGGGGCCTACGTGACGTGACACGTCACATGTTTATTAGTAGTTACCTCGAGTCCTCGAAGCAGACACCACCTGTTGCATTATGTATCCTACAGGTAGTTTCGAATACTGCCATCTAGTAGTAAGACATACATTTCAATATGTACTGTGCAACCAAGGGTGAAGCATTCGATTGAGTTAAATGGAACTGTCAAGCGTATTGTTTTCATTGTGTAACTCTAGATGGCAGCTCTGTGGTGTTAGAGTTCGGAAACGAGGATAGCAAGTCGGTTCCATCACCCTGTGGCCTTAAAATTATTCTAATCAAAAACCGCCCGTTGTTTTCAGCCCCTTATTACGTACTTACAGTCCAGCCGCCAAGAGAATGCATTCCAGATACCTGTCAGTGCGACGATTCTTAATAGAATCGACGAATACGTTTTTTTTGCGAATTAGGTCTTTATTAGTTAAAGAAAATAGAAATTAATAGCATTTTTTTCACTGCTTCAAGGGACTGCAGCCCTGAGTATTTCAACTCGATAACTCCACGCGTTCCTGAGAAAAAGGATCTTGACAGACGGACAGACGGACAACGAAGTGATCTTATGTTCCGTTTTCCTTTTGAGGTACGGAACCCTAAATACAAGCATGTATAAAACAATTAAAAGCGTTTTTATAAAAAGATTTTTTATTAACCAGACAGCGCAAATTACACGGATTCATCTCAAACATTAATAAAGTTCCACTTAAATATATATTAATAAGATTAACTAATAATTCATAAATCTCTGATTAAAACCACAATAAAATAAAATAAATAGTATTTCCACCAAATCAGGAATCATGTACAATCTCAAATGGATATTATTTAAATTAATAACTATTAATTATTAAGAAAAAAAAAACAGCCATTACGAGTCAAAGTGGACGAAGCCTCTACGTAAAATAGTTATACCAAACACATTTTTTTTATTAATATTGTATTCGAAATATAAATGAAAATGATGCAGAAAATAATTGGAAAATTCACAATAGATTGGATTATTTTTTTAAATAATTTAATTTAAGAAAAGTGTTTTTGTTTTTTTTTTTTTTTGGAGAAATTTTCTGTTGCTTCTACATTTATGTAGCACGTAATTCTTTATTTTCTTTTCATATTTTTATTTTGGGCATTATTCTTTTTTGTTTTCTTTTTATATTACATTTTTTGTGTGTTATAATCATGGTATGTTGGTCATAAAACATAGTTATTATTTCATTGTAAACCGGTGGTTTTTATTGGAATGATAAGTCAACTGTATAGGAATGAGAATAGGCATGCATGCCTGTATTTCTTCAGACATGTGTAAGGTTGGATAGTTTTAATACTGTACAAGAATTTTAATTCGTACCTACGTTAGTAATTAGAATACCACGGAGTAGTAAGTAAATGGAGAGACCAGTCGTAGAAAATGCGTTTTTTTTTAGTATCGTCACTTCGTTTGCAGCGCATTCCTTTTTAAACATTCATTTGGTACTAGAAGATCCAAAATTAGTCTCTGTTGGCAATAACAATAACTCTGTAGCTTCGGAATGATAAATGCGTCTTTAGAAACGACTGTGGCAACATTATAACTTACTATTTTAAGACTAAACAGTGTTACATTAAAATAATATATTGCTGACAGTATTTCGTTGGACATCAGGTTAGTATTCAAATAAAACTAACGTTAGCAAAAGTATTAGATAAATAAATAACTAATGTAATATGACTACTCTGAGTCGGCCGGCATTGATTAAATTATACCTTGTATACCTACACATAAAAAATAAAGTTATTTAAAAATATTAAGTAATTGTAATGACGGCATAAATTATCGTATACAAGTTGTTACTTAAATAACGCACAACCTCTTAAGGGGTCACTTTACTCATCATTATGAACTACTTTTACTATGGGACCAAACCGGAAATCGCGAAAAAAAAATCAGCTGTTCCCTACATTTATGTTCGCATAACTCGTCAAAATGTAGGGAACAGCTGATTTTTTTTTCGCGATTTTCGTTTCGGTCCCATAGTAAAAGTTGTTCATAATGATGAGTACAATGACCCCTTAAGAGGTTGTGCGTTATTTAAGTTACACCTTGTATAAGTTTGGATAGTTATATTTAATAAATTACATCCTGCAAGAGTTAAGTTGAGACTTCGCTCGGATGACGTAAGCGCGCAGTACTAAGGAGTCGGTGGCAAGAGCGGTAATACCGAGGGGGTCAGGGGGGGGTCGCTCGGGTCTCAAGTTTACTCTTGCGGGTTGCAAGCTCGGTAGTTGGTACTTTACTCTAAACGTCACCGTTAAAATATGACCCAACAAGCGAAACTATGACTTATTTCTAGTTTTAATCAGCACCTAACAAGTAGCAGTAGAAATCACAATTCATTCTTATATTGACAAGAGGACCTAGACAAGCGGCAAAACTAAACTAAATTTAAGTTCAGTGCATCTTTTTCTTTCTATGTCATTAAGAAAAGGACAGAAGATAAATATTAGTTTAGTCCTGTCAAATTAGTCAGCGCCTGACGTAAATGAACGTATTTTTAGTAATCTATTTTTTAATCACGTATAGGAATTGAACATACACTTTTCGTACATTTTTCTTGGCCCATAACAAAGTCTAAAAGTGGAATACTACTCAGTTAAATATATAGAGCTCGCTAGAAAGAATACTAGCTGGGGTGACACGTTGATTATTGTTTTCTGCGAAGTCTTTATAGTATATATTTTTTTATTTAGCGTACAATTTCGTACATTTTTCGTACAAATTTTAGACACACTGAAGTTCGTATAGTCATGTCACCGCTAGAAAGTATGACACGTCTAAACTTGACTATGGAGTATCTTAATTTGACAGGACTAAACTGATATTTATCTTCTGTCCGTTTCTTAATGAAATCGAGAGAAAAAGATGCCTTCAACTTAAATTTAGTTTAGTTTGTGAACAAGGAAATCGGCACCAATCGCTTTCAAAGAGTTTCGTATTTCTACAACGATTTTCAACAGGATTGACATGAGCTATTCAGTAGCGTATGTCTCCAATACATTTTTGAGTTTTCCATCGTCTATACCGCTGATAGCATGTCACTTCTCTTCTGCAGGCGATTATCACACTGCACTGCTCTCCATAGCATAGCGTGGGGCGG
Source organism: Eremobia ochroleuca (assembly GCA_949629135.1). Lineage (NCBI taxonomy): Eukaryota > Metazoa > Arthropoda > Insecta > Lepidoptera > Noctuidae > Eremobia > Eremobia ochroleuca. The sequence goes on from OX451392.1 coordinate 18,852,517, forward strand.
GAGTCAAGCGTGCAGACTGTTTGCTATGGGCCTATGACCGCCCCGTGCTGTGCGACGGAGCGCGATACAGCGTGATAATCGCCAAGGCCCTAAAGTATCAACTTGCTTAGGTCAGTTGCGTCGAAAAGTGTTGGCTCTTTTAACCATAAGCCAGTATATTACGGACGCTATAAGTATCATATGGACATGGTAACTAAAATAAATATATAATAAAAAAATAAAAATGGAATCTCTGTAGAAAACTACTTCAGATCAACAATTACTCACTTTCATTTCATTCAAAGACATTAATAACTTAATTATTAGATTAAATTGCACAAACACTCCCATAAAACTTATTTTTAAGAGGTACGTACTTAGCTTTCCATTTATTATGCACACGTCAATAATTATTATGAATTACACAACATTTACACTTATTGATAAAGTAACGCTATTTAAATAAAGGCAATACGAAAATTAGTACCTACACAGTATTCACGAAAAACCCAAAAAGATACCTTACGCGAATTTCCCGTCTGTAACGATTTCACCGTCATTACAGTCAGTTCCAAAATAAAGATACTATGTGAGGTGGTTTAATAAAAATAATAGTATTACCTCCGTGGAACATTTCTTTCCATTTCTATGAAGAGAGAAGGCACTGATGCCGAAACTGTTGTTCAGAAACTTAAGTAAATTTAAGTTCATTGGATCTTTTTCGTTCTATTTCATTAAGAAAAGGACAGAAGATAAATATTAGTTTAGTCCTGTCAAATTAAGATATTCCATAGACAAGATTAGACGTGATTAAAAAATTGTCTACTATAAATACGTCAATTTACGTCAGGCGCTGACTAATTTGACAGGACTAAACTAATATTTATCTTCTGTCCTTTTCTTAATGAAATAGTAAGAAAAAGACGCACTGAACTTAAATTTAGTTTAGTTTGTGAAGAAGGGAATTGGTGCCAATATTTATTTTCCACTTTAGTTATAAGACGTTGATTTTCGGAGGTAAGTAAATACTTAGACGTTTTCAGGAACATGATTTCATTGCTTTTTGCAAAATGCCTCTAATGCTGACGGTGAAAAAGTCATAGAAACTAAGCATCATAAACTAAATTAACTGCACCAAAATATCTATTTTCAGTACACTCTAAACCCCTTTCTCAAGCTCAATACAAAAAGCCTATTCAATAACTAATATGTAGTCAAAAGGGTATTATGATTGGCCCAACGCTACAAGTTTCTAATAGCGCGTGGAAAAATTGGAACTAACGCCGCCATCTTGTTTTGTCAATACAATTTAATGAAAATTTTACAAATGTGTACCAACAACGCCTATCATTGTCATTTTGGCACCAAAAGATCTTTGTAGCACTTAAGAAGCTTATAGAATAGAAGTGGAGGCAACACTCTAAATACCTAAGTGCAGACGCCCGTGGTCTCTTTCTAAATACACACATAAGAACGAGACAGTCATATGTGTTTTCTGTTTCATATGTATGTATTCAGAAAGAGTGTCCGACCACAGTCATCTTCACTTGGGTATTTAGTGTGGCCTCCACTTTTATCTATACGCTTCTTGGTAGCACTCGAAACTCGATTTTTATTTTGCTAGACCAAAATGACGGAAGACTAATGACATTTTGAAAAAAGAGTTCGATCGCAGCTGTCATTTTAGTCGAAAAAATTCAAAATCAGTGTTAAGTCGTTCTTTTGGACACAAGATAAATATTATTATGTTTATTATTATTATAACAACAGCCGGTCGATTCTGTAAAAATCTCACCGTGAAATCATAAGTGAAGCTAGCTTGAAGTGAGCAGTGTCAATAGTGTTAGTCCCTAATGACAGCTCACTCCACGCTCACTTCACCCAAGTTTTCACGGTGAGATGGTTACAGAATCGCACGGCAGCATTGACAGCTAGTTTACTTGTGTGTCTCTTTGTTCGAGTTCTCCCCGATTTTTCCCATAAGAAAATTCTCGGTAGCTGCCCGGAGTCTGGAATATTTAGCAGAGTCATACTGTTAATCGGATTTGTGGCTGGTCAATGTCATGGCACGACACGCCCTATTACATGGGTCTTATAAAAGACGTATGGCAATATTTTACCCCCTTCAAGGGTTCAGGTCCAAAGTGCGGTCGGCATCATACCTTCCATGCTCGTAGTTCTAGGAGTCAGGGTTTCGTTACAAAGGAATTCTAATGGCATATCTACTAGAAAACCTTGAATAAGGTCTATTTTCCTGTTGGCAAGTGCTGGGTCCGTGTTCCATAGATTTTGGTTTTCTTCTTGATATTTCTTTAGTTCGGCGAATGTGTGGACGGAGTCTGTTGGCAGAGTATGGAACACCTGGAAAAAGAAAAAGGCAAAAGTTGGTTAGTTTATTGGTTACAAGGTTTTTTTTTTGGTTGAATAAGAATATGAAGAAGGTTATAGGAATACTACGCTTGACTTTGAAAAGTGTCACTATTTATGACCACCTCTAGAGGAGTGTTTCTCTTACCTTGTCCAAATACATACGTGTTTCATTAACAAAATACAAAATACACCTTATAGTTATTGAAATCCTTACTATTAATAATAAAGCTGAAGAGTTTGTTTTTTTCTTAACGTTTCATGCGGACTTAATACTCACATCCTCATACAAATCAGTATTCCTCTTAGACGTGGCCTTCCAGTGGTTCCTATAGAACTCGTGGCAACAAGGATCGTCCAGGGATAATCCGTGCTTGTCCAGGTCTTCGCCCATGAGTCCCAAGTGTTCGCGGAACAGTCTCTTGCGTAACGCTCCCGCTACACGACCGCAGGGAAACGCTTCGCCGTTCATTGTGCCGTCTATAAATTGCTCGTCCTGCGAAAAGAAAGAAAGAAGTTGGATTTTGTTAAGGTGAAACATACAGTCTGCTCGTAGTCGTTTTTCCGCTAGATGGCGCTGAAGTACTTTTTTTAAAACTTTGTTTTATCTTTGTTTGTTTGTTTGTTTTTTTTTTCCTCCTTTTTTTTGTTTTTTTTTTAATCTAGAGAAAAAAAAAAGAAAAAACGGTAAAATTGATATTCTGACCAAGTTTCTGTTTCGCTATTTTTATTTATTTATTTAAATGCCTTAAAACTATCATTACAGGTCTAAACCTAATGCGATAGCCAAGTCACGCAAATTTTAAAACCACACAAAATAATAATGTTTTGACAACTAAAATACTAGTTTTGAAATTATATAAAATGATCAATACAATTAGCATAAAAAAAATATTATTAAAATCTCGATTATGATTGTAAATATTTGCTTGGTCAATCCCTAGCATCAGTGGGATGACACTGACAGCTCACTCCACGCAAGTTTTCACGGTGAGATTTTTCAGAATCGACATGCTGTATACAACGTGTAACGTTAAATGCGCAAAACCTCAGACACCCCAACTGATTTTTAATTCAATTGACCTATTTCAGAGAGAAAATAAGTCATTAAAAAAATTGTAAAGGTTTTATGTGCTGTTTTAGTTTTACTGGCCATTCTGATCGTTTCTTGCGTCTGCGACGACGCTTTACCGAGGGAGGAGTCGTCACCGGGCCGCTGCGCCGCGCTGACATTGGCTTGCTTGACCTATTAATAAATAGACACGGCAGCGTTTTTAATGTAGATTTTTTGAAAAATGTGACCTATATTAAAAAGTGGTTCAATTAATTCTGCGCGTTATTCTGATCAAACTATTTTCAGGTTTTGCGCATTTAACGTTACACGTTGTAGAATGTAGTAACTAACCTGTAAAAGCACAGCGATCTCCGAATCCCTCTTGCCAATCATAGACCTGTCATTAATGTTCGCGCTGCCGCATATGATGGTCTTGTCATCAGCTATTAATAACTTGGAGTGCACATAAATCAGTTCGGTGACAGGCTCGTCTCCTAACGCCGAGTGGGTGCGAAGACCGTGGAAGGTGATGTACTCGAATGGGTCTGGGACGCCGGATTCGTAGAGGCGGGTTATTATGGCTTCACGGCTCCTGAAAAGAGAAAATATTAAAATTATTATTATATAGGAATTTATACAGGTTGAAATTGAAAACATGTGACAAATCGAAATGAGAGATTGTACTCATCATTGTCATAAACTTTTACTATGAGATAAAACCAGAAATCGCGAAAAAAAAATCAGCTGTTCCCTACATTTATGTTCGCATAACTCGTCAAAATGTAGGGAACAGCAGATTTTTTTTTCGCAATTTCAGGTTTGGTCCCATGGTAAAAGTTGTTCATAATGATGAGTACAATCTCCCATTTCGATTTGTCGCATGTTTTCAATTTCACCCTGTATATACTTTATTGTACACTAGAAAATTAACTATGGGCGGCCTTATCGCTTTCTGCGATCTCTTCCAGGCAACCTTGGAATGGACAGTGATTTTCCTGGAGATAAAATAGGGCTGCCGCTGGTACTAATATTTAAAATATAAAAATACGCATAAACCTATTAAAACTATAAATATAATATATACCTAATTACATATAAATAGAAGCACAAATAAATATACATAAGCACATGAATATTCTAAAAAGAAATAAGAAAGAAAGAAAGGTCGCTCTTAGCGATAAGACCGCCCATTGTGTCACCCTTTGTAAAATTTCTATATTTATGTCTGTAATCTATATGGTGTACATAATAAAGAGTATTCTATTCTATTCTAAGACAAACCATGAGAAAATATTAGCGTTGTGATGATACTGCCAGCTAATTGCGAATGTGCTCGCGAAACTTTTAGGATACTGCTAACATAAAGCTCCATTAGATACAGCTAAAGGGGTTTGTGACTAAATGATAACAGCCGCATGGATCGATCGAAGCCATCTGACGTCTGTTAGCCGGAATAAACAGACAGACATAAAAAAAAAAACGAATTTAGTAAAAAGCTGTTGATTTAACATTACAAATAGACACTTCAATTTTATTAATTTGTATGTATGTATACAAGTTGTAACTTAAATAACGCACCACCTCATAAGGGGTCATTGTACTCATTATTATGAACAACTTTTACTGTGGGATCAAACCTGAAATCGCAAAAAAAAAAATCAGCTGTTCCCTACATTTTGACGAGTTATGCGTATATAAATGTAGTTAACAGCTGATTTCTTTTTGTGATTTCAGGTTTGGTCCGATAGTAAAAGTTGTTCATAATGATGAGTACAATGACCCCTTAAGAGGTTGTGCGTTAATTCTGGGCCATGTTGTAGATAGTTTGAGATTAATAATGTAAGATAACTAACCTGCTAATACTCTGATAGTTCCAGTGCGTGACGGCGTGTAGCGAGGTGCCCGAGGGCGCGCCCACCTCGCCCTCGAAGCCCGGCAGCAGTGGCATCACCACGTATACCCTGAAGGTTTCCTTCGCACGGTATGCTCGCATTATACGGTTGTATAACGCTTCGCCTATCTGGAAGGTAAATAATTATGGCTTGTAGTAATTATCGTGGAAACGGTCAGCAAATTAGTAATCTGTGGAAAATTTCATGCGCGGTGGGTTTTTGTTAAGTTACATGTTATTATTGCATTAAATAAATTATGGAAGATAAAAAGTTAAAATAAAGCACAAATATTATTAATAAAATCATTTTATTAATATAAAGTAAAATGTCTTTTAAATTAAATAAGTATACCCCTAGCTGAATGTTAAAATCTAAAAAATATGTGATCCTTATGAGATCAATTCTTTTTGTGAGTAATGCAAACACATTTCAATGAGTAAAGGTTTAGAATAGAATAGAATACTCTTTATTATGTACACCATATAAATTACAGACATAAATACAGAAATTTTACAAAGGGTGACACAATGGGCGGTCTTATCGCTAAGAGCGATCTTTTAAAGCCAACCTTTGGATGGATTGTGGTGGTGGTGAAGGGGGGGGGGGGTTAGTAAAAAGTGATTAGTTGCTATCTTTTGCAGGTCAGCAGTAGGTACAGGAGTTTAGAGGCTAAGAAACTCATAATACGACGGATCCTTCTCAATAAATAATATTATACATGGTGTGTCAGAAAGTTGTGGTCAAATTTAAGAGCCATAGAACTGAACAACTTTCTTCATAGGACTTTAAATTTGACCACCTTTCTGATACACCTTCTAGAGAAAGAACCGTCGACGTCAGTCTTTTAAGTCGTTACCTGCTTGCTATAGTTTGTTCTGACGAGTGTTACGCCTTGGCGACTGCACCGTGACAGATGTCAAGTAAGTGTTAGTTAATGCGTGTTACCTGGTTCTTTACCTGGTTCCTCACAGCTTGGCTGGAGCGTGACTGCGTGATAAAGAACTGGTTCTCAATGTATACGTAGTGCTGCGCGCGAGTGATCGTGTCTGCGTACGCTTCGTGTATGCTTTGTTCTACTGTGTCCGGGTCTAGGAAACCTCCTGACCAGCTCGAGAGGCTGCGAAGCACCTGGAAATTAAATAATTTTATTTGTATGTTTATTTTACGGTTTGGGGTCATAGAGTATGCAAGGGTATTGTCATATTACTATACAGGGTTATTTTAATTTCTCGTGACGATTTCCACCAGCCAAATGCTTGCTATCGCTAGCCGCGTTAAGGAACTTCGTACCAAAAATGACAGTACATACAGCGGGCCGCTTTAATAGCGACATTAATTTCACGTATACGATTTCGCGTTTTCGTTTTATGAACATCAAACGTTATTATTTATTTTCAATTTTTTTAAAATAGCACCTTGGAGCTGTACTTAAAGAAATATATAGCCGGGGACATTTGCCATTTGGTCACGGATCATAACATCGCATCAATGAAATTATATCGAATAACGTGCAAAGAGTAGGCGTTCAACGTCATGTCGGACAGCAATGTCCAACATGGCGTTGAACGTGTTAAAGGAAAGAGAGAGAGCTATTTGTTCAGCAGCGGCGCAGGCGATAGTTTTCAAATTACGAATTATTTTATATGATTAATTATTATGATTACGGGCCACTAGCCCTACCCGTGTGTTACATCAATGTCGCCATTGTAGCGCTTTGTATACAATAGTTACCTGACAGGATACGTTGTTGATGTCACATTGAAGGTGTTTGTCCAGATCATGTAGAGGTTTGATATCGATGTACGCCTTCGGTAGCAAATACGGGTAGCTCGGGTTTTGTCTGAAACATGACAGTTGCATATCCATTAGCACTTCTGTTTCTGCGGGTGTCGTGAAAGTTGACCGAAAATGTATGTGAAGAGTTAATAACCATAAAGTTTACATAAGAGAAACTTCTTCAAAATGTTGTTTATGAATAAGAAAGCAATAAAAACGTATATATTTTTTGCAACAGCGACTAAAAGGGGGGAGGGGGGTCTTAAAAATTCGAAGTGGGGCTACTAGCGCATGTGAAAGGGGTATCATAGGAAAGAGTGCTGTTTGCACATTCTAAAACTTTATTTAGGCCGCATAGTTTTCGACTTTTGACGAAAAATGTAAAAAAAAAAAATACTGCCCCTCCCCCCCTTATTTCCGAAGTTTGCTTAGAGAAAAATCTAAAATGATTCAATGTGATAGAAGTTTATGTAAAGATTACAGGAAAAATAAAACGATGTCTCTGAACAGCACACCTTTTCGAAAAAAAAAAGAAAATTTAATATAATAATAGTACGGAAACTTTGGTGCGTGAGTCCGACTCGCTCTTGACCGGTTTTTTTTGCTTGTCAATTAAAACACTAGCTTCGAAATTATATAAAATTATCAATAGAATTAGCATAAAAAACTATTATTAAAATCTCGATTACGATTGTAAATGTATGCCTGGTTGATCCCTAGTATTAGATGGTATGACACTGACAGCACACGCCACGCTCACTTCACCTAAGTTTTGACGGTGAGATGGTTACAGAATCGCACTGCAGGTGATATGACATGTCGGGACGATAGTACGATGTGAGCAAGACCGAGTGTGTGAAAGAGTAAGAATAGAAATAGAAAAAAGGTGGTGTGCACGTTGCTGCGTTAAGACGTAGGAATAGTATACCTGCGACTGCAACTAGAAAATTTTATTTTCTTGTACAGACGCCAGCACATCAAGCTACGAGTACTACAATCTGTCAGATTTCTTTAATAGATTTTCAACTTTATCGCTAAAGCATAAGGTTCAAAGTTGATTGGGAACATCTAATAGTTTCGGGTAGCTTGATGTGCTGGCGTCTGTACATTTTGAAGTTCAAAAGTGCCTTATATGTGGCTATTTGAAATAAAAGATTTGACTTTGACTATAGGATGTTTTAAAGGAGGATGGCGAGGTTGCATGTACAATGGGACCCACTGTTAGGAGTATCGTGCAGTACGGAAACTTATACCTAGTTGTAGAACTATATAAAACTAGCAAAAAAGCAAATGGGCAGTAAGTCGTAGAGGCTGGGAGAAAAAAGATATGCAATGTAAAAGATTATAACCTAAAACGAATCTAATAGTGCTTATTTAATAATATAATACAATATCTTGTTTATGTATTATGTAGTTTCAAAAAGTTGATCAAACGGAATAGAAATATTTACCAACACTACCATCGTGTTTCTGTATCAGTCTCTCTGGCAAAATATAGGTAGGTACTTACATACCTACTCAAAATAAAAAATACGTCTGGAAGCTAGGAACTAGAAAATAGTGACATGGTCAAAACGAGATATGAAATTGAAATTAATACTGTAAGCATAGACTGGATTGATATAGGATGAAACTACTCGTATAATCACCGACTTCTACTCGTAATACGAAACACGGTGCGTTTAATTACTGCATGATGACTTATTTTTATGTAAATAAAAATGTTTTCTAACTTTTAATTCCCATCATCTAGTGACTCAATATTTTTTATATAATCCTCTTATAAACTGTTAATTATAGTAAATATGAATTTGCAAGTGAACGTCACTTGGTTAATTTATAAATAATGTGGGTCCAAACTCGCCATCCTCCTTTAAATAAAGTCCAGCCGGTTCTTGAAAAATCTCACCGTGATAACTAAGGAGCTTAGAGTGAGCAGTGAGTCATGCTGATTCTAGGGATTGACACTATTGACGACTCACTCCACGCTCACTTTACCCAAGTTATCACGGTGAGATGGTTATAGAAACGCACGGCAGCGTTTAATTTCCCATATAACACGTGACTAACCTCGCCTTCTCCAATTTGATAGCATTCCACCTCTGTATGAAGTGCCGCGCCACGTCCCGCGCGGCCGCGCCCTGCACCACGACGCCCACGTCGTGCCACGGCATGCGAGGGGTTGAGTTTCTGTCCACTAAGTCTGGAATCATACACATTGGTTGTTGAGTTATTGATTTGTTAAAAAATTGTGGTGGCAATTTGTTAAGTTAGGCAGGGTTCTGAAGTATAAACAAGACTAGTTTTCATGGAGATGCGATTCCCTTGTTCACAAACTAAAGTAAATTTAATTCCAGTGCATCTTTTTCTTTCTATTTCATTAAGACAAGAACAGAACATAAATATTAGTTTTCCTATCAAATTAAGATACTCCATAGAGAAGTTTAGACGTGATTAAAAAATTAGCTACTAAAAATACGTCAATTTACGTCAGGCGTTGACTAATTTGACAGGACTAAACTAATATTTATCTTCTGTCCTTTTCTTAATGACATATAAAGAAAAAGATGCACTGAACTTAGATTTAGTTTAGTTTGTGTCAGTGTCAGGTTGTATGTTGATCAAAGTTTGATTCCCGACCGTAACAAATGAGTATAATTTACAGAATTATAATCATTTGATGCATCAATACATCTTTCACCATCTCCTAAAAGTGAGATTCTATAAATAATGGAATGACTAACTAGACAATCAATATTTAGATAGCGTCTGATTGTACTGCATGCGGACTCCAACTTAACTGGAAAAGGGGGGATGAAGAGGAATGACGTTAATTACAATATAACTAATTTGGGTTTCGAAGCAAAGAGCCCCAAAACAGTACATGTTTTGGGACTCAAGAAAGGGTACGTTGTGGTCGAAGGCTGCAAGGAATTGTACCTACTTTGATTAATAAAGTATACATTTGTTACACATTTGGTGGTTTTTTGGTGTATACATTTGGTTTTAGGTTTGTTTAATTAACCTCTCAAAAGGTTTCAGATTGCTAAACCTCTATCCATCATTTGCTAAGTTCACATAAAACGCAAGGTGATAAAATTTTAAACATTGTTAACTTACCTACAAACGGCAGATCTAAATTATTAAAATCCTTAACAATAAAATTGGTGTAGTCCTTTCCTATCCACAGTTTCGAGTTTCCTTCTATATCCTCCAATGCTTCCTTTGTCTTCTCCGTAATAACTCTACCTTCGACCACTTGCGCTAGTGGAGTGGGTTGACTGACTTGCCTACTTACCACTTCCACTGGCTTTATACCTAGGGCGTCAGTAAGTAAGATTTGATCGGTCGATAGAGCATATTTCTCAGCTTTTTTTCTTTCTGAATCATCGAATTTTTTTTCGTTTCTTTCTTCTTCGTACTGTGGATATAAGATACTAATAATATTTTTTCCTCTATCTGTTATTTTTTCTACAACGTTTCTTCTTTGGACCTCTGGGCTTGGGCTCTCGAGTTTGGTCAAGTCTTGTGTCTTTTGTGGGTTGGAATTTATGAGGAGCTGGTCTCCTGGCTCTAAGACTGGAAGGTTCTCGGGAATGGTTTCTGTTTCGCTGGTTTCAGGTACTTGTTCTTCTTCTTCTTTCTCTTTTTGAGTGTCGTCTCTTAATGTAGCGCTGTGAATGTAGATGTGCATGTGTTAATGTTGGCTGTTGTGATAAATTCTAGATGTCTTGTCACATTAGAACAAGTGGATGCAAAGGGGACTGAATATTTTTATATGGAGTTTAGGCTATGGTCCATATTTATAAAAATCTCCATAAAAAAGAAATGGTTGTCTGTAAAGTCGGTTTACGGACGATAATTTTACGTGATAACGTCATAAGAAAACATTGATGAAAAACTTTTCACTTCACTTTATAAACAGTTGACATAACAGTCCACGTGTAGGTTATGTGCTGTCACTGTTTCTCTTCTACTCGGACGCATCGGCCAATGGAGTGGAAGAGAGATAGATGCGTCACAAGCCCGAACGCTTAGGCCGATCGTGCCTTTCTATCGCTTGTTCCACGCTTTCGCTTGCACGCTCGGCTCAGGCGGAACGTGACAGTGAGTCATGCTTTTTCGTGCGTGCAGCCGGCGTTCAGCAATTTATAAGACGTTATCACGTCAAAAAACAAAATGGGGCTACAGTAGGTATGCCAAGGACCGCGCCATTTTGATTTTTTTTTCAAAATTGCGGCAACGCTATTAACCTACATAAATCGATACCGAACATCAATGTAAACGGAAAATATAATAGGACCAAACACCGTAAAACGTCACATTATTGAGATATTAACGTTCAAAGTTGATCCCGTGACATCCACATTATTTGAACTTGCTGCATAAATGTTTGATTGCTTTAAACTTCCTAAGTGATTATTTCAAACATCTATGCAACAACATATAAGCAAGTTAAAAAAAAAAAACCGGCCAAGTGCTTATCGGAACACGCACAATGAAGGGTTCCGTAGTTAGAATGAATTTATCCCAAGAACAAACATAAGATTGTAGTTGAAAATCATGTTCTCCCATACATTGCAACTGCAAATGTAAGTTGGTCGACTATTACTCGTTAACTTGTAAAGCCTACTTAGCTGTGATAATTTTTCTTTAACTTCGTTATATTATATACTACTACCGTGATTTTTTTCATATATCCAAAAACAACCATTTAGCTGGCAGGGGGGACACTTTGACTCTAACAAAAGTTAGCAGTTTAAAAGTATTACACAAAAGGATCCCTGAATCGAAAACTTGTTTTCACAGACCCGCAATTTTGAAAAACCCATCCAACGATACGCCACACGATGGAGTAGACGAGAAAAAAGCATCCCCACTTTACGTGTAGACCCTAAAATTTTTTTTTAATGATTTTATTTTACCACTAATTGTCAGCGTGATTAATATGTATATCCATGCCAAATTATAGCTTTCTAGTACTAAGTCTCTGAGCGGACGGACGGACAGACGGACATGGCGAAACTATAATGGTTCCTTGTTGACTACGGAATCCTAAAACACGGATGTCACGTGATCATCTTTGAAAGTTAAAATAATAGCGGACAGGATTGCTACGGATTTTCAAATCCCTTATCTATAAGAAATTGCTTTTCTGGGAGTTCGAAAGACCAATTTTTCTGTTTTTTTTTTGCTACATGTGGTCTTCTATGTGATAACGACAAATGCACAAGACATTCCCAATTCGTATGCTTAGAGGCTTCTATTATGTCCTTTGTAACAAGTTTGAGCTGGTACAATGTTACTTGCTACCGGTACTTTATGGTTGATGGCTAAATAAAGTAACTTTTAACATACTCGTTTAAACTGATGACTAGATCCTTAGAGCTCTTGGCTAGTTCCAGCGCGGCCTCGAGTCCGTTAGAGTGAGGTAGGTACAGTCCGCCGCCCGGGGAACTTGATGTTTTCTTCTTTGTTCGTAAGTGACTTTTGGGTTGGACTTCGTCACCGAGGTCTGTTAGCCTGGAACGATGTGTTAGAAAATGTTATTGAGTAATCAAGTAGCATGATTGACGTGTGGTCTATCCAAAGAATGGGCCTCTCCTCTTTTTTTTTTTTTTTTTTCATAGGTCCGATAGGTAAGGAATGGATTACCATCATCATCATCCTTTTCCCAACTATTTTTGGGGTCGGCTCTCAGTGTAACCGGATGCAGCTGAATACCAGTATAGTATTTTACGAGGAGCGACTGCCTATCTGACCTCTACGTTGAGGTTGAGGACTAGTTGAGATGAATAGGATATGCAGTAGTATCTTGTCTAAACCTTAAAATAACTTCTACTAATGTATGTACAGACGCCAGCATATGAAGCTACCCGAAACTGTCAAATTTTCCCAATCAACTTTGAACCTTATGCTTTAGCGATAAAGTTGAAAATCTATTAAGTAAATAATTTTGACAGGTTGTAGTAGATTGATGTGCTGGCGTCTGTACTAAGAGCATGAATTAGTTTTACCACATTTTGCCATACTGCTACTGAATTAGAGCTTTATTAACCCTTTCAGCGCCAGAATATTTTGATATGTTGTATGTATGTTTGAAATTATCATGCGTTTTCATTGCTAATGCCAAACGTTCAAAATCCGACCTTACCTGTAGTGCCAATAAATATTTTTTTGTGTAGAAGGACCTACAAAATCTACGAATATATACGTAGTCGGCACCATGCCGAAATCCCGCACTACGAGTTATCTCGTAGCTGGCACGCAAAGGGTTAATATACGACTACGGTGTAGATTTAGGTGGGCAAGTAACACTTACCTGTGTTTATAGTCGTCCCACCGTCCGTAGCACAGGTCGATGCCTCCAACGAACGCGACGGTCTGGTCAACGCACACGATCTTCTCGTGATGTGCCCAGAATAGGACGCCGGCTTTTGCGTGGTCTGGGTGACGGAAAACCTGGAAAAAAAAACAATATTTCATGATTGTGTGTTTCACATAATTATCTAGATCCAATGTGTGGTGGTTAAGCTACTTTTTTTCGAGGCAGCAAGAACTTATACCACGTTTAATAGATCGTATCGAAATTCAAGATGAAAGGTTACTCTCAGCACGTTTAATTAGTAGTAAGTCTGATTATTCAAATCGCGCCGTTAGTCTTGGAATCACTTGTCAATCTTGTAATACCTTTTTTTATTCTTTTTTTTTCTGCCTTATCCCACCTATGTCCTTGTCGGCTTCCAGTCTAACCGAATACAGCTGAATATTAGTATTTTACATGGAACGACTGCCTATCTGAGCTCCACAACCCAGTTACTGGGTAATACGATACCCCTTGGTAGACTGGTTGTCAGACTTTCGGGCTTCTGACTACCCGTAACGACTGTCAAAGATCTACGAATGACAGCCGGGACCAACGGCTTAACGTGCTTTCCGAGGCACGGAGGGGTCTCGGTATGTAAAGATGGTCACCCATCCACAGACCAACCACGACAAGCGTGACTTAACCTGATCGATCGACCCATGCGGCTGTTATTATTTAACCACAGGCCCAAACCTTTTATTATTAAAATTCTTACCTTAATATATTCACTAGCTAATTTACTTTTACTGTAGAAACTGTTTATACCGAGCGCCATCTCCACTTCTTTGTACAGCATTATGAATATTTTTACACCTTGCGCCTGAAACAAGTAAACAACAATCTTTTAGTAAGGTTCCCTTTTTTTGGCACATTGAATAGCAATGCTAATTCTTTGGGGCGAAAAATATGCTAGAAGTCAACCTGTCTCTTGGTGATGTCCTGAAAAAGTAAGCAAGCACTATGCGCCCAATGAACTGAAATTCAATACTACCAATTTGGTTGTTATCTTTACAATGTTTAAGATTTTCTACTGCCCTCAGACACTACAGGTTGAAATTGAAAACATGCGACAAATCGAAATGAGAGATTGTACTCATCATTGTGAACAACTTTTACAATGAGATAAAACCTGAAATCGCGAAAAAAAAATCAGCTGTTCCCTACATTTATGTTCACATAACTCGTCAAAATGTAGGGAACAGCTGATTTTTTTTTCGTAATTTCAGGTTTGGTCCCATGGTAAAAGTTGTTCATAATGATGAGTACAATCTCCCATTTCGATTTGTCGCATGTTTTCAATTTCACCCTGTATATTCTTTTATTAAATCAACAAAACTTACCGCCTTTCTCTTTAAAAGCGTGTCCAGTCTCCAATAGCTCCCATTAAGCGCTGGTCTCTTCAGATAGATTTCAGGACTTAACCACCAGTCGGCTATAAAGATCTCTTCCTTGGCCAGTTCCATGGCATCGGCTACGGCTGATAGGTATGCGGAGCCGTCTACTAGCGTGCCGACGGGTGTCGCCGCGCGGGGAGGGGCGAAGGAGTGGTGGACGTTTGGGTAGGTGAAGTCTCGGGCTGTGTATGACATATGGAAACATAAATAACGTATGTTGGTTTCTTTCTAGCTGTTATTTAATAATGTTTTTATATAGGCTCAGTTTTGTATTTGAAACTCCATGACGAACTGATACTATAAGGGGTTGTTCATTTATTACGTAAGACAATTTTAAGCACTTTCTGACCCCCCCCTCCCCTTGCGTAAGAAAAAGATAAGACTTGGATAAACCCCCCCCCCTTTTAATCTTACGTAAGATCAGTATCTACCATAATTGCAATGAAAAAGTAGCAAAAAAAAAAAAAGTAGTAAATTAAAAACTTATATTTATTGCTTATTTTGTGATCTTACGTAAGAACAGTCTAGACGCCTCCCACCCTACGTAAGAAAAAATAAGACTTGATTGGACCGCCTCCCCCCTCAAATCGTCTTACATAATAAATGAACAGCTCCCAAGATGTTTCTCAGAGCAGATAAAGTAGCCAAAAGAACTATGCTTGATTTAAGAAAAGAGTTATACTGCTTTTTAATATAAGTTACATCTTGTGACAATTAATTTATTTCTAATTTTGTTTTGAATTTTTTTTTTCATTTTATGCACAGTTGGATTGTTTAATTGTTTGCACAGACTGGATTGCCCGTATATCCGGCAATGCTGCAGTAGACATATTGTTACCTTGTGAGTGTTAGTCTTTGTCTGTGCTTGTTATCCTGCCTGTATCCCTTTATGTATCTGTTTGTATATGAGTCTTGTTACTTGAATTAAACTAATTTTATTTTATTTATTTATTTAAAATCCAGCAAAGAATCGCTATGAGGCAAATCTTGTTAACGGATGTTGCTCGCCTTCTTGGAAAAACGTTTCCTTAGGTGCCTGCTGCAATCCACTAACGATTTATACATTCCACGTGGTTCCTCAATAATGAATGAACAATTGAATGTTAATCATTCATACTTTTGCCATAATTTTCATAAAACATACCAGTTTGATTAGCAACAGCTTTGAGGTACTGCATCCACTCTTTACTCTTGCGTTTGGTCCAGCATTTGATGACCATCTGTCTGCTTTGGTTCAGGATCTGAAGACCATGGTTCATCCCAGTGGAGTACATGCCGCTTGAAACTTCGAAACTATGGAGATTATGAGGAGGATTAATTCAACTGAAGAATAATGTGCGATGATAGTTGAGTAAGTAATTGTGATTTTGTCTAACATGTAAGGGCCCTTTCCCATGGCAAGATACCGTTTTTTGCAGGTACGGTTTTTTGCAGGATCCCGTTTAGTAGTGTACGTGTTTAAATATACATACTCACACAAGCATCCTGTTTCCCGGATACTGCAAACAGGATGTTTGTATATTTAAACACGTAACTACTAAACGGGATCCTGCAAAAAACCGTACTTGCAAAAAACGGGATTTTGCCGTGGGAAAAAGCCCGAACATTAAGCTGATGGCAAGTTTAATTCTGACGGGAAGATTATTTCAGAAACGGCATTATGAGAAGTAAATAATGTGGCGCTTGCGCTACGGTATGCTTCAACAACATTTCTTTTAAGGCATTTTTATTTTTAGCGTTTTATTGATGTCAGAACAAAGCTTATGAATTTTGGGTTGTTAAATTGTAGTCTCTATGCTAATATACTAATACCAATAAAACACTGAAATGTATTTTTAAACATGAGTGTGGTGTAACTATAAAGTTATTTATGAATTGCTAATAACTCATGAAAAATGAAATTAACCTAACAAAATGGAGTTACTAAAATTATATATTTCATTCAAAAACCACATTTACGTTAGGTGATGCTATTTTTTTTTTTTTGAAAAAATTCATATAAACCTCGACAGTATTATTACAATTAGCACAATTCACACATACTAAGATATACTCACAAAATTGACTGAATGGGCTGCGTGGAAGAAAAAACAAGACAAGATAAATACAATATTTCTGCTTAAAAATAACTACTGAACATAACACAACACTCAAAATCAAAAGTCATTTATTCAAACTAGGCTGAGAATCAGCACTTTTCGAACGTCAAAATTACAAAAGACAGTCCCCCAAAACGCCCGCCCTTCACCACTTCCTAGTGCTTTCGCTGGGAAGAAGAAGTGGCGCAACAAACTCCCCAGCAGCACAGCTGTCTGTTCAGTTAGAAAATACTTGACTGAATACAATACAAGGTATGCTGTTTTTCCTGAAGAGTTAGACACCTTAGTAAACCAACATATCGCCCATTATGCTTGTCTAGTTATTAGGGGGCGAGTCTATTGCAATCAAACAGGCACAACTCTAGACTCCGGACTGATCATCATCATCATCATTTCAGCCGAAAGACGTCCACTGCTGGACATAGGCCTTCCCCAAACACCTCCAATTCGACCAGCTTTGTGCTTCTCGCATCCAACTGGTTCCTGCGGCCTTCACAAGGTCGTCGGTCCACCTTGTGGGAGGCCTTCCAACGCTACGTCTTCCGGTACGCGTTCGCCACTCCAGAACCTGTCTGCCCCATCGGCCATCTGTTCTGCGAGCAATGTGCCCTGCCCACTGCCACTTAAGTTTGGAAATTCTTCGGGCTTCGGGTATTTTTCAATGTGTTATGGTTTCTTTATTGATTCATGAGCCTACTGCTCTTATAACTATTTATTTAATTATTTCCGGGAATCCCTGAAAATGCGTTTCGTTTTCAAGCATAGACAAGTAAGGTTCCCATAATAATAAGTGTTCGAACCAAAATTGACTAAATTTTGTAAAAAATCCGAAAAAGTGAAAAATAAATACTGCTGACGTAATCACCTTCCGGACCCCCATCCCCCATGTCATCAAATATAAGCAAAGCAAAGACCCCCTCGCCCCCCTGTAGTGCTTACGTAACACTTTAATGGCCCCTAACCAAGTTAGTACCTAGTTACCTAAATGACAGTAAAAGTAGTTTTTACTTTTTTATTTCAAAAGTATTTTGAAAATACATTACTTGGTTTTGCTAGTGCATTATAAAGTAAACAAGAAATGTCGTCAGATTAAGCATTAAAATAATAGTAAAACAGCATGTCAATTTTAAAATACATTCTACAAAACTCGAAAATACGATTTTATTATAAACATTTAGCTCATTTTAATTTACATAAAATTAAATAATACAATTTTAATGATACTATTTTAATTTAATATTAATTTATTTTTTCTTAACAATAAGCGCCTTCATCCTCTCTCCTATTAAATATTAACTTTGCTGTGCCCGACAGGGTCCATAATTGATTCAATGTTAAACATTCAACCATTATGTACACATTATGGAATGCAATAAAGTATTGAGTATTGAGTATTGAGTATTGAGTATTAATAAAAAGTTGCTATAACTGCATTAGATCACTTACCCCTGATCAAACAGCATGATAGCTTTAACCACGCCATCTCTCGGCCGTACGTATCCGAAGAAGGTATCCTTGACGAAGAACCACCGTTCTTGCCATTTCGCACACACCAGACCCGTGCAGAAGTAGTTACACCTGGAATGGAAATAATTGTTTATTGTAAAGTGCAGTCATACATAGCAATATTCTTTTAAAATGCAGTATGTTTGTTTTTAAATAATGGTGCTTTTTTGGTTACTAAATATTTTATTAGTTTCTGTATCAAGCGGCGCGACCATTACTTTTCGAATTAATATGGGAATGGTGATGGCTCGCTTGACCCATGCACCACGCACTTGCATAAGGACAATAAATTGCACGCAATAATGAGGTTAGTACTGAATGCTTATTCAGCATGAACACTGTGAAACTAAAACTATCAAAACCCCTCAGGTCCAGGGCACAGCACTAATCTCATTGTTCATACTGTTGCGCGTGCGCCTGATATAGAATAATTTTGAGCAAGTTGATGCTGGCTGTCTCAAAAACGGTGGCCTTAAAAACTTATATACTGGATTCAGAAAAAAAATCAGCTGTTTAATACAAAATTTCAATACCCACTTGACTAAAATGTATGAAACAGCTGATTTCTTTTCGTGATTTCAGAGTTGGTCTTATAGTGAAAGTGGTTCACATTCATGGGTAGAACAGCCTGTAAAAATATGGATGGTAAAAAAATCATCCGGTATATACTGCTTATATAGCTACTGAGGATAAATTAAAGAAATAAAACAGATACATATAATAAAATACTAATTCTACCGTTATCTAACCTCACACAAACCATGTTCCCGAGCAATCCGAAGCAGTTGCATCCCGCCTGGCCGGGTTGAGTGGAGCCGGTGCGTTTTTGTATCATGCCCTCCTTGCCTTTGCTGCCTAGCTCCGATATGAATGAGAGGTTTGATACTTCGAGGAATTTTACCTGGAAAAGATTGATAAGAAAGGATGTAGTAGAATATTGTTTATTGTTATTGTTAAAAACTACTATCTCTACAACATATTTCTAGGGTGGACAATAATAAGAAAAAAAAAAAAATAGAATATTCAAGCATCGATAGGGAAAACCAGAAACTAAGATATGTACAAGAAATATTCTAAGAAATACAGGAAAAGATGGAAAGAAAGTAGGTAAAGTCTAGGGAGTCTTCAAAACATTCTGTAAATGAGCAATACAATTTCTGTAAAAGTAAATTACGTAGGCGTTTTTTTTTAAATATGGTTTAAGTGCAGTTTATTTAAGTTTTGCAGAAATCTGAAGAGCAATTCTCGTAATTTTAAGAACGTTCACAGTCTGATATCAGTCTTAATCTGTGAAAAATACCTCTAATTTCCCAACATCTTGACAAGTTTTTGACGTTTGTTTGTCGCCGAGACGAAAGTGCGACTAGATTTTGAACGTTTCAAATTACGAGAACTGCAGTGCTATTCTGTAAAAATCTCACCGTGAGAACTTAGTGAAGTGAGCGGGAAGTGAGCTCTGTCATTCCGTAATGGTAGGTATTGACACCATTAAGTGCTCACTTCACTTATGATTTCACAGTGAGATTTTTACAGACACGACCGGCTGTCCCTTTGGTGTTGTGAATCGCACTTTATTCTAATATTCCTGGTTCATATTAAAATGACACATATCAAAGAATACTTCTTTGATATGTGTCATTTTAATATGAAACAGGCACGAGTTACACCAAAAAAGTCATTATCTTTAGACTACAGGCTTAAGGTCTCACGTGCCTGTACTTGCTTTGGACTGGCACTCACAGCCCTTAAACCGGAACTTAGTGATGTTGCTTAGGCGCCAAAAAAAATGGTTGTACATACTACTTCCTTTTACAAGGCCAAGTTCATTCACAAGTAGCTCTACTACCGTTGCTACAAAATAAACATTGTTTAACTTGTAAAGGTTAGTGATGTGTATCCGATAATAATCAGAATAAACATACAAAAACTATCACTCCATAATCGACCTTGTGCCTTACAAAATAAGGTTGATTTTAGATTGCTATGTCGTTTTAGGACTAATCCAACTGTGACGAATCGAAGGTGAATCTTACGCATCGGCCTCTGAAGGTTCTTACCGTCTCGTGGTGGTTCCTGTATATTGAGATGTTTAGTAAATTGTATAGATATTCTTCGAGCTGCTTCATTCTTAGCTGTATGCCTTCGTATGTCACCATTACTTCGGGTTTTTTTGGAAACCTGAAAATAAAGTATGAGAGTATTATCTTTCTATCCGGTATCCATCGAGATGTTTTTTTAGGTTGGTCTTAATTTTTTTAAGTGTTATTTTTTTAATTTATTTTTATTGCTGATGGAAAGCGATGGATTTCGTCTATGATGGAACCATCGCAGACGGGTTAAATGTGGGAGGCAACACAGATGCCGGCAGAGAGTTCCACACTTTGCCTGTGCGCATAATAAACGTGAAGGAGAAGCGCTGAGCTGAGCTGCTATTGTTTAGTGTCTCGAGCAGAAGATAAATAAAACGATCCCTTTAAAAATCTCATAGGTATGTGTGGTATGACTGTCCCATATCCGTTGGACCATTTGCTCATAGGACATTTTGCTAATAGGTTGTTTTATTTATGTATTTATTTATTAAAACTTTATGCACAAATAAAAAAGTACCTACTGTACAAAGGCGGACTTAATGCCTGAGGCATTTTCTACCAGTCAACCTTAACCTTGTACGCGATGTAACGCGATTGGTCCTAATAGTAAATATTAGGACCAATCGCGTTTAGGACTTTATCTTAATTAGCCCATAATTTTCGATTATTACTCTGAGATGCACTAACATCTGGTTACTAAAACTACCATCACCTACTACCCAACAACTCCCCTTTAGCTTCTGTATGACCTTGGTTATTAAATCACATGAGGTACAGAAATATGTTTTAGAATTCCACAAACTAGAACTACAACCCTTTCAGGCGATTGATAGAATAAGACCAGCAGGGTGATTGCGTAACACACTATCAGTAGCAATGGGTTTCATTTTGACAGTTGAACAACATTCATTGCGTTATTTACGTTGTTGAGCAGACACATTTTACTAACATATGGAGCAATGGATTAGCAATATGCTTCAAAATGATTCAAATTGAGAGTAGTAGTGTGTTACGCATTTAGGGTGGTGGTAATCGTATACTAGTTGCAAGAAAGTATAAAATGCAATATTGACCTTGGCAACGCCCCTTTCCTCTTCCTAGGTCGAAGCTGCCTCTTCGAGTTACTCCTAGGCACCGCTTGCAGCGCCACCTTCTCAGCCTTCTCTTCAGTATCCACGGTATTCTTAAAGCTGGCTCTCCTGGTCTTATGGGTCTTGGTGGGGAAGGGAATGTCGAGAGAAGCCCTGTAGAGAGTGAGTTGTTGGTGCAGGTAGAGAATGTGTTTGTATCGCTTCTTGATTGACCAGTTGAATTCACCATGTTGGAGAAAGATTGTGTATCTGGAATAAATTGTTTATTTATTAATTACAAACAAAATTTAGAATCATGGACGCTACTGAAGCAGTTCCGGATTAGCCTATAAGCAATTGCTTAGGGGGTCTCGGGGGGTACATAATAAAGAGTATTCTATTCTATTCTAACACATGAAAGGCAAGGCTGTTCGAAAACCCGCGCGTTTTGTCGGCGGGAGATGTCGTCGTTGCGTTGACGTTGGAAAGGCTCGATGCTTTATCAATCTAAATATTATATATATCTAAATCTATCTATACTAATAATAAAACTGAAGAGTTTGTTTGTTTGTTTGAACGCGCTAATCTCTAGAACAAAAAACTATGCGGCCTAAAACAAAGTTTGAAAATGTGCAAACAGCACTCTTTCATATGATACCCCACATGTCCTAGTAGCCCCACTTTGAATTTTTAAGACCCCCCTTTCAGTCCTGTTGCAAAAAATAAATAATATATTATTATTTCTTTCTTATTTACAGAGTAGTTACTTAAGTATTGTCACTTGTGGAAGCTCCTATAATAATTAATTCCATTAGTCATTTAGAAGTGGCATATTAAAGTGGGAAAATTTATACAGATTGATGATTGTTTCTCAGAAAGGACTACTTAAACATAAGTATGTGCCTTAGTTGCCACGGCACACAGAGTGGAAATTATACAACAAAACAATCTTTACCTCAACACCGAATTAATACATACATAAATTCACGACACACGTAAACGGGGCAAAAGGAGTATGTGAGGGTCGTAGCAGGTGGCGTTCTGTAGTTTCTGCCTACCCAAATGAGAAGAAGGCGTATTTGAATTTATGTACGAATGCGTACATAAGCTCGCGCCTACTTCCTATAGGGGCAGGCAGAAACTACAGAACGCCACCTGCTACGATCCTTACATACTAACGTACCGAATTAACATTATTTATTTAATCTTCTCGCACACAAAAAGGTACAAAGGCGGACTTGCCTTAGGCATTCTCTACCAGTCAACCAAGGGTGGTGAAGAGATTAGATGGCAGGTGCTTTGCTTGAGCCGAACAATGATAAAAAAACGATTAAAATTATTGAGCATAACTCAATAATTTTAATCGTTTTTTTATCATTAAAATTATTGAGTTATGACGAACATTATGAGGACATTCAACAATTTAATCAACAAAGATTATCAGCCTACGCGACTTACCTATTTAATTTCCCATTCAACGCTAATCAAGACAGAAAATGTCACTTATCTGAATAATAAACATTTACAACGTCGTTAAGCTAATCAGCGTACGCGCAGCTGTGATGTAACAAGTTTAACGCTAGTATTCTACACTATTACATTATAGATTTAGTGAAGACAACGCATAAGTGTAGGTACAATATCAATTTAATGTATGATTCAGACTGTAGTGTCCGGTACTTTAAATACCTTTAGTCATCATTCGACTATACTGCCGGTCGATTCTGTAAAAATCTCACCGTGAAATCTTGCGTGGAGTGAGCTGTCAGTGTCATCCCTCTGATGCTAGGGATTGATCAAGTAAACATTTACAATCATAATCGAGGTTTTAATAATATTTTTTTATGATAATTCTATTGATCATTTTATATAATTTCAAAGCTAGTATTTTTGTTGTCAAAACCCACGTTTAATCCCACGTAGTTTGTGTGGCGTGATCACTTCACCTGATTCACGAAATGTCGTGAATCGGGTGAAGTGATCACGCCGACTCGTCAGGACTACTCTAGGAAAAAAAAAATCATTGAGATTCTGACTGAGTTTCTGTTTTGCTATTTTATTTGAAAACCCCACAAAATATTAATATTTTGACAGCTAAAATACTAGCTTTGAAATTATACAACGTGTAACGTTAAATGCGCAAAACCTGAAAATAGTTTGATCAGAATAACGACCAGAATTAATTGAACCACTTTTTAATATAGGTCACATTTTTCAAAAAATCTTCATTAAAAACGTTGCCGTGTCTATTTATTGATAGGTCAAGCGAGCCAATGTCAGCGCGGCGCAGCGGCCCGGTGACGACTCCTCCCTCGGTAAAGCGTCGTCGCAGACGCAAGAAACGATCAGAATGGCCAGTAAAACTAAAACAGCACATAAAACCTTTACAATTTTTTAATGACTTATTTTCTCTCTGAAATAGGTCAATTGAATTAAAAATCAGTTGGGGTGTCTGAGGTTTTGCGCATTTAATGTTACACGTTGTATAAAATGATCAATATAATTAGCATGAAAATATGATTAAAATCTCGTTTATGATTGTAAATGTTTGCTTAGTCAATGCCTAGTACCAGGTGGGATGAAACTGACAGCTCAATCCACGCTCACTTTACCTAAGTTTTCACGGTGAGATGGTTACAGAATCGCACTGCTGGAACGTGTCACGAGTTATACGAACATAACTGAACGTTGACGAGTTGTGCGAACATAAATGTAGGGAACAGCTGAATTTTTTTCGCGAACGATTCCGTTCATTTTTTGTACATCGTCAGAGAAGACGATAACAAGTACGTGGTATAATTTATTACATAGAAATGGTTTCCATACCTACTGTATAAGGTTAATGGTACCATCAATTTATGTCGGTATGCATTAGATTATTTTGGGTATTTGAGTTTATAAATATTTATATCGTAGATAAACGCATGTCGTTGGTGACGGTAATCATATCAGTTGTGTTCCTGTTAATACATGTTTTTCCGGTTAGATAAATATTTTTGCACATGTAAGATTATGTTTTGGAAAATGGCCTTTTTTGGTCCACTGCTGCATGATATCCTGATCAAACTTTTGTAAAATATTGATTTAATGTTAATATGTTTGTAGCAGTAAAGAGGATCTTGAAAATTCAAATGATTTACTATGGTAAGTTTAAAAACCCCAACATTAAGCTGAAATATTATTCTATACTTACATATTTTTTCTGGTGGCCACAGAAGCTAAAATATTATTTATTTTTTTATTTTATTTGAGCTGAAATATTATTTACCTTTATAGATAGTATTCATATACAAGGTGAAACTTAAATAACGCACAACCTTTTAAGGGGTCATTGTACTCATCATTATGAACAACTTTTACTATGGGACCAAACCCAAAATCGCGAAAAAAAAATTTAGCTGTACAGAATTAATCTCCATTAAGTTAGTGGCCATTGAGTTTCGGCGGTAAGTAGTGCGTTGAAAATCCAGTGCGCGAAAAATAATCGCCGGCGGACAACACGCCCGTGCGAACCTGGGCTTAATCTTCTAATAAAATTACTTGTAACAAAATAGGTACGTAATCTTTATTTTCCCCGCATTGTGTTATCTTTAAAATTACCTATAAAAACTGAAATAAAAAGACAATAAAGTACTGTTACAATAAATGAAGACCACGAAACATGACAAACGTTTTAATGTGATAATATCGAGTGATTCCGTTATCTGAAGGATATTTATTTCAGTTATTGTTTAACCAGGCTTTAGTACCTACGTCAAAATAATAGAAATCATCATCATCTGCCTAGCCTTTTCCCAACTATGTTGGGGTCGGCTTCCAGTCTAACCGGATGCAGCTGAATACCAGTATTTTACATGGAGCGACTGCCTATCTGACCTCCACAACCCAGTTACTGGGTAATACGATACCCCTAGGTAAGACTGGTTGTCAGACTTTCGGGCTTCTGACTACCCGTAACGACTGTCAAAGATTTACGAATGACAGCCGGGACCAACGGCTTAACGTGCTTTCCGAGGCACGGAGGGGTCTCGGTATGTAAAGATGGTCACCCATCCACAGACCAACCGCGGAAAGCGTAGCTTAACCTGATCGATCGACCTGTGCGGCTTTTATTATTTAGCCACGGGCCCCTCTATCAAAATAATAGAAATCTGCAGCATAATTTCTTGATCGCTTTCATTTCAGGCAGTTATCAAGCCCAGCACCCTAATTGCGTAACACACTATCAGTGTCAATCTAAATCATTTTGAAGGATATTGCTAATCCATTGCTTCATATTATGTTCGAATTTGTCCGCTCAACAACGTAAATAACGCAATGAATGTTGTTGAACTGTCAAAATGAATCCCATTGCTATTGATAGTGTGTTACGGGATTACCCCGCAGTTGACATTTTGGCATCTAGAATGCCAAAGACAAAAAAGTTTACCAAAAGTAAAACTTAGATACATAATGGTTGGCAACAGTTTTGTTGATAGAACTAGTTTTTAGTAACAGGAAAATACTGATGATTTTTAAGATTTTTTACGGGTCTTTTTTACGGTATTAAAATTCGCCGAGAGTCAACCAAACTTGAAGGGTTATTGGGTTGTTCCAAGTATTCCTCAGAGCCCAGAGTCTGGATTTTTGCCCGGTTGATGTCAATAGCCTCGTCGCCTCCTAATTCATTGATTTAAAACATAACTAGCGAGTTTTTATTCATTTTAATTGATTTTATTATGCTTCTGATGATTTCAATGAGGGTTTTCACAAAAATTTACGCCACCAGTTGGCGCCACTTTGGCAAGAGGTCTTCCATTTCGGCAATTAATTTAAAATATATGATGACGTTCATCATTCGTTTCATTCATTCGTTTTTCATTCAGTCAGGACTAAAGAAAATATAGGCGCTTTGACACTTTTGACAGGTACTCGGACCTGACGTCTCAGTGCTGCCACCTAGTGAACGTCATTTCAGGAAACCCTCATTAAATTTTGGTTTGATTGTATTATTACGTGTACTAAAATAGTTTAAAATACTGTGCTGGTAACAAAATATGTATTGTTATTGCCCAAAATAAACGTTTTCAATTGAATTGAAACGTGTGTGTACTTGAGTTACAGCCTTGCCTTAAACCCTAGGGAAAACAGGCATAAAGTTTTTGTTTAAAAAAAAAAAAAAAACTTACAGATTAGGATTCAGCAAGTGTGTTGTGACGCTTCTTTCGTTCTCCACCAATCTAACCTTTATTTCCACACCCGGAATGAACACTTTCCTGTGCACCGAGTTGAATTTTATAGGCGGATTGTGGACCGCTTTAAATGGCACTGTTGTTTGTGTTATTGCTGAAAAAGAAAGATGTTTATAGTATCATCGAAGAAACAAACGACCAGTGGTCCACTTTAGCCCTGGATCGAAAGGAGCTGGGAGCTGCTGGGGAGTTTGTTGCGCCACTTCTTCTTCCCAGCGAAAGCACTAGGAAGTGGTGAAGGGCGGGCGTTTTGGGGGACTGTCTTTTGTAATTTTGACGTTCGAAAAGTGCTGATTCTCAGCTTAGTTTGAATAAATGACTTTTGATTTTGATTCAGGAAGTCATCGGGGCCTTTGCCCAGCAATGGGATGATGCTGGCTAACAGTAACATTGAAGAAACCCTCGGCACGGTGAGGTTGCTCCGCGAAGCCTTGGTGCCACCGGGGAGCTTCTGTGCTTCTGGGCGGAGCTAAGCTGACAATGTTAGCCAGGACCTACCATGCACAATGGGTCGAAGAAAAGACGAGAGAGAAGTGCGAACAAGGGAGTCCACTTACATACAAACATCATCAAATCAGAGTGTTTTACTTTGATGGTAATAAGGTCGTATTTGGCGCAGAGCATGACTATCGTTTAATTTATCGGACACCATAACCGTACAGTCACAAACGCTTATATCTATGTATACATTCAGCAAAATTCCAAAGGTTTTTCTCGTTGAATCACGTTTGTAACTATCATAATAGTAGTGTATATTTTATGTCTTTTTTTATTATTATTTATTTTTTTATTTCTAACATGCGTTTTGTTTGTGCAGAATAAACGTTTTTTCTTTCTAGTATAAGTTGCAATCGTTATTTCATAAAATTACAAACAATTTAGTCACAAAATAAATTTACAAGAATTAGGAGAGCATCACTTTTATTTGCTAAGTGTACATATTAGCGCTTGTGACTTGACGTTACATCATACCTCAATACAAAATGTCGTCAAACAAGTGCGAACGTACAACCGAGTGTGGATAGCTTTGGCGGTATGTCTGAAGTTGTTCATGGCTTAAGTAGCAACAAAATATCCATTTAGCTGGACTGCCACGCGTATTCATTTATCAAGACAGCCTCATGTAGGGTTACAAATTCGAAGCTTGGAAAAATCCTGACAAAAAGCCGGATGTTTACAAAAAAAGTCTGGGAGTTTGCTATATTTATCTTTACTTTTTCAGTCCTACCTAAACATATTTTTTTTTTACTCTCGAAAAAAAAGCTGTGAAGTCGGAAAATCCGGACCAATAACAAGGCCGGAGAAATTCCGGACGGGGAGCCTAACAGCCGGACATGTCCGGGAAAATCCGAGCGGGTGGTAACGCAGGTCTCATGTCCATATAGCCAAACTGTCTCATGTCATTGTCTATGTGTTTAGTCTAGCTTTAAAGACCGGTTACATTGCCTTAAAAGACGCCCCAAGTGGATTATCCAATGGATACAAAAATACACAGCCAGAGTATTCTCATGTTTTTTGTTTGTTTTGTATGAGGAAAGGAAAAGTAATATAATATTGTTATCATGATTAGTCAGCAGTTATCAGCTTTATTGAGATTGATAACGAGATATTTTCCTAATCTACAATTAAAATTAATTTGTATCAATATATTTGAATTATTATTTGTTGCATGTGGTTTAGATTTTGGGCAGTACTTCATCATCTGCCTAGCCTTTTCCCAACTATGTTTGGGTCGGCTGCCAGTCTAACCGGATACAGCTGAATACCAGTCTTTTACATGGAGCGACTGCCTATCTGACCTCCACAACCCAGTTACTGGGTAATACGATACCCCTAGGTAAGACTGGTTGTCAGACTTTCGGGCTTCTGACTTCCCGTAACGACTGTCAACGACTGACTGTCTGGAGAGTCTGTCTGACTGTCGACTGTCTGGAGATTTTGAGAAACCGCTACCTGACCGCTGTTGAGATACGCCAGCGGCTTCAAATTGTGAGAGGCGTTAATGTTAGTGAGCGTACGGTGAGAAGACGAATGGAGGAAGTCAATTTAAAAACTTGTAGACCAGCACGAGGTCCAGAACTTCTGAGACAGCACCGAGTAGCTCGACTTCACTTCGCACGAGAACACGTTAACTGGACCCACGAGCAATGGGCTAGAGTACTGATCACAGACGAGTGTCGAATAGCTTTACGTTCTCCAGATGGTCGAGAACGAGTGTGGCGAAGAAGAGGAGAGCGGTTTTTACCCATTACTACCACTCAAACAGTGAGTTTCTATGGAGGCTCAATAATGGTATGGGGAGGTATAAGTTCCGACGCACGTACAGAGTTGGTTATCGTCGATAATCGGCTAACAGCTGTTCGATACATCGAGGAAGTTCTTCAGGAGCACGTAATGCCATATTCGGGGTTCATTGGACACGACCAATTCCTCCTAATGCACGATAATGCACGCCCACACATTGCAAATTGCGTTGAAGAATATCTGGAAGAGGTTGGCATACAAAAATTGCAATGGCCAGCTCGTAGCCCAGACTTAAACAAAAGAAAGATAAAGTCCAGCTCCAACCCGCCGGAAACTCTAAACCAGCTCCGTACTGCAGCGCTGGCCGCTTGGCGCAGTATACTGCAAATTGATGTCCGAAACATCATCCAAAGTATGCCAGATCGAATGCAGGCAGTTATCAGGGCTAGAGGAGGAAACACCCGATATTAAAACGTACAGACAATAACGAAAAAGACCTTATTTTTTATTTTGTAGTGTTTTTAAATTTATAGTGAAATATTTCTAATTTCAGTGAAAGTGCGTGATTTTAAAAACTGATTTATTGGTGAGGTAATCTTTTAATTTCTAAGTCCTTAAAGCATAAGAGACACGTATTAAAGCCACTTACCCTTAATTTATTGTCATAAATGCAAATGCAAATTTTTTTATGCAAATAATCAGGAAAATTACGAGTGGCCAAGTTTCCGTGCCGGTGAGTGTATTATTAGTATGTATACACGGAGAGAAAAATCTTAGAAAAATTACTGTGCTGTCTCATAATCTGAGTGCATTTGAGTGGTAATGGAAAAATTACCATGCTAGCACAGTAAAAATTCTTATGCTGTACAGTAAAATTTATTGGACAAATAGTGAATTTTTCTCAATCTCACTCAGAAAATTTTCTGTAGATGTCACTTGCGCTCACTTTACGGTGACGAGCACAGTATTTTTTCTAAGAATTTTCTCTCCGTGCAGGTACAGAGAAAAGATAAAGAGAGCGCTTGGTCTATTTTGAGACCAGTAACAAGACTATGAAGAAGTATCGAACAGCCTCGAACTTGACAACACTGATTGTGAGATTGATCTAACAAGTTATCTTAATCTCCCCTGGTAGTCAATTTGCCTTCGTATTGACTGCAAGGGAGAGATTAAGGTTGCCTTTTGCCTTCTGGGCTGATAAGAAATGATGAATGACAGTCGGTAAACAATTATTTCTATTTATTGCAACAGCATTAACATTCGCCCAAAGATAAAATGCACAATACAATGAATTGCACGGTGTTGTTCTATCACTATGCTAAGCGGTCCGTCTACAGCCTGGGCGCGGCCCTGATATGTGTGGATAGACCTTAATAAAGAAAGTATAGTTGAAAAAGACAAGTTGAGCTGACTCCAAATAAATTGGGATAAAGACAAAGGATTGATGATGGTTATGATAGGCAGCATACCGTTATTTTGGATTGGCTAGTTCAGCAGACTGAAGAATCACCTGGGTGGGATGGAACTGTGTGAATACCTAGCCAGTATAAGTAGAAGAAGGAACACCCAGAAGTCTAACGGATACCTTCGTGTTCGCTACGGTGCAGGTGCGGCGGTAAGTCTTGAGATATGTACGTAAAATACGCGCCTGGACGTGGAGTTGCGGACACCAGCCCGTTATACAATTATACAAGACAAGCCATGAGAATTTCCTCCACTTAGTAAAAGCGGAAGAAGAGCTTTTCCTAGTAAATAAACAAAAACAACTTACCACTAGAACTACTCCCTCCCTCTTTATTATCAATTTTATCAGTCTCGATAACCGACAGTGACTCAGGTACAGCTAGACTCTCGTCGAAATCCGAATCTAAGCCCGGACTTAGGGAATCCATGGTCTGAAAGAATCCTGGCAGGCATTCTCCCGACGCGTCTGCCACTGGGGTGGGAGTATCCATCCCGTAGTTTGTGTACCCGTAAAGTTGTTCATCTGTAAAATTGAAACACATAATAGAATATTTACTATAGTCTGCAGATGATTCTAACAATAATTAACACTGAGCAGTTCAGTCACGCTAATCACACAGCCGGTCGTTCACATAACCCCCACAGATATACCTTAAGAAAGCCACACATGTCCCCCAGAAAACATACTCATATCTCAATTTCCCCCACAGCCCAAGCATAGAGCCCAAGTATACCCAGTTCCTCCACATTTTCCCCCCAGTAAAAAACACTTTAAGGAAACCCACTAGTATTCCCCACAGACCGCATATCCAGTACCGGATTAGCCACGTAGTATGTGTAGCAAATGCTACAGAACCCGCGCTGTGGGGACCGCGCTTGGACGTACAGACGCCAGCACATCACCCTACTAGACTCTGCCAAATTTCTTTAATATATTTTCAACTTTATCGCTAAACAATAAGGTTCAAAGTTGATTGGGAAAATTTGACAGTTTCGGGTAGCTTGATGTGCTGGCGTCTGTACAAAAACCAGTCATAGTATATACCCCATACCACCATTAGGTTCATTGAAATAGCTCTCCGAGATGGGATGCTAAAAAATTTCGAGCTTGCTTCGCTCGCTCTTACTAAGGTTTTCTCAGAACTTGCAATCACTGTTAAATATGTGAAAAATGAATCATGTAGGTTTTTACAAAAGTACTTACTACACTGAGCATTGTTTGAAGAAAGTAATTTAGCTCAAGTATTTCAACTGATATGGAACAGAAAAGAACATA
Source organism: Eremobia ochroleuca (assembly GCA_949629135.1). Classification (NCBI taxonomy): domain Eukaryota; kingdom Metazoa; phylum Arthropoda; class Insecta; order Lepidoptera; family Noctuidae; genus Eremobia; species Eremobia ochroleuca. The sequence goes on from OX451392.1 coordinate 18,884,326, forward strand.
TGTATCTGTTAAGAAACATTGATGTGACTACTGAAAAATCACTACACAACTAAAACTATTATGAAAAATTCTGTTTTATATTGTAAATTTTAGAACCATAAACAAACTAAGTACTACCATAAAGGGTACCATTAGGTAAAATTTGCTACAGGCTCCGCGCTGGTTTAATCTGACACTGCCCATAACAATCCACCTATATGGAGTTTGACATCATCAGTAATATTGATTAAATAATGAGGAAAGTTCAAAAGAATACATCATTTAAATTAAAAGTTGATGCTACTTTGAGTCAGAGGAAGCTATTGTGGAATATTAAACTATGTTGTGCATTCTACATTATTCGATAAATGGTAGCAAGATCCCTAAGAATTACATAATTGAACAACAGGATGGAACACTTGAAGCTAACCAGTAATCATACTTAATATGCCTCCGACACACTATGCTGTATATGGTAATTTATGTTCTAGGATGATACTAGAAATGTCTGATGAAGTAGGTAATGTAGTGTTACAATAGTAATTGATGTAGGTATATATACAGCGTGTAACGGAAGGGGGGTATCAACCCTGAAGGAGGTGAATGTGCTCATGAAACTCAACAACTTTCCCCAAAGAACATAGGTCGAAATATGAAAAAAAAATTTGGCCCTCCCATAGTAAATCAATCAGCTGGTTGTAAGGGAGGGCCAAATTTTTTTTTCATATTTCGACCTATGTTCTTTGGGGAAAGTTGTTGAGTTTCATGAGCACATTCACCTCCTTCAGGGTTGATACCCCCCTTCCGTTACACGCTGTAGAGGTACATTTTGTTAGTGTTAGAAATTATTTACTTACTACACTGAATGATTATTTTATTCCCATTTTATATTTTAACACAAAAAGAAAATCAAATAGTAATGATGGCTCATTAGTTACTGAAGGATTATGATGGTATAAATCAGGAGGCTTGTGGGCAGTTATTGGATGGGTTAATATGGATGGCTAATAGTGCAAGGAATATGTGTTCTGATGGAATAGTAGCATAAGCAGAATCAGCCTATACTGTTCTCACTCCTTGGACACAGTCACACAGACCTCCTCTCTGTGAGAGGCTGTAATCCACCACGCGGGCCCAGTGTGGGTTGGCGGGTGTCACAAGTCTTCAAATTTTTGGTTCTGGGATAAGCTAGTTTCTTCACAATATATTCCTGCACCATTTTGAGAGAAGTGGTGATGAAGTAATTTACACAAAGTAAAGTGCAGTGATAGAATAGTAATAACAGGTAATAACTATGTTTGTAAAAAAGTTCCTAACATGTTCTTATATCATCACTGTACTGTTAATCATTTATGAGGATTACAGTCTTACAGTAATCTGTCCAAAGCATAAACAAGGAATGATAAGGACATAATGCGTAGTGTCCAGTAATGTTGGTAAAGTGGGAGAGAGAGAGCGAAAAAATTGAATTTATGCGGGAATTATAAAAGAATGCTATCTCATTGCAGACAGATATAATGACATTCTCATATAATTGTCAGCTTTTAGAAGGAATGATATAACTTAACTTCATAACCATAATTAAGTTTGAATTACTTAATCATTTTTTAACAGGAAAACTTGCTCAGCCTTAAGAGTACATACTATATTTTAACATCAGGAAAACTTGCGCAGTTATTAAAGTATTGAATCATAATTGAATATAAAGTTAATAAAATATTAGTAAGTAATAGAACTATCCAAAGTGAGTGTAAAATGTAAATAATACTGTAGATAATTATGTCCATTAGAATTTCATTACCATAATATTTACCGCTATATTGTGGAGGAGCATTACAATGTTCTTTAACCGAAATGTATAATTATGACTCAAGGTTTTATACTGTTCATTTAAAAGTTTGGTGAATATAATTCTCATTGTTATGGTCCACAGTTGAAATTATTATTAATAATCATGAAAAATGTTTTTGAAAATATTATCAGTTTGAAAAAATAAATCACGGTAGGTAATGATTTTAAAAGCACAGTTATAAATAAAACAAAATAAAAACACTAAGCATTTAACACCAAGTCACTGCATTAACTTCACCATTGAAACCTTTTTATCACTCACTTGGTAATGACACTGGCCACTCATTTAAGAAAATTAAAAACAAATTCAAACATAGAACACTGTACCGTACCTCGTTTGATTAAGTTATGGAAACTCAATGTCAAATCCTTACGTTCCATACGTTTGTTGGTTATATTATTTTCGTTGTATTCAGTGGTAATCATACGGTACCCATTGGAGTGCTGGTAACTAATGTGTTGTCCATTACACGGTACAAAACCAACACTTGTGTACATAATCTACGCCGATAAGATAATAAAATATCACGCTTCTATTAGTACTGTTTTGGCAGTTGCGAAAAGAGATTGCATTATATAAATCTACTGTTTTCATGGCAAAAGTAGTGCCGACGACAGTGAATCGTCGTTCACGGCTGAGTGAGCAAGGCCTTTAGAAGTTTTTGCATCGGGATAAGTGAAATCTTTACTTACTAATATTGTTTCGTTTAGGAAATGATGTTCGAGGGATTCATGATGTAGCGACAGTGAATGAAACAAAGGCTTCTGAAGCCCGGATGAACTAACACTCGATTCATTCGAGTAGGTAATTACTGGTTCAAGGCCCTAAGCCTTAAAAAATCCAAGAAAAATGACGTAATGGGTATCGTAAAGTAGTTTAGATAGTGGTCATAAACATTTTTAAGTAGGTTCATCTTTTTTGATATCAACTAAGATAAACCTTACCCTTACCCTTATCGAAAAACATACGCAAAAAAGCAAACACAAAGTCAGAAGCAGAGCAGTTTACTTATTTAACTGATGTATTTGATGCAAACAGCTTAATAATATTAAGGAGTAAAGAAAGAAAATATTTAATAGGTATAGTGAAATGTACTTATCACTAAAATAAAATATTGAATTATTAAGAAAAGCTTTCTATTGATACACACATTTTGTAATTATGAATTAATTAAATAATTAATGTATATTATGAATTTTGTAATAATATTTTAAATTCGGTCTATTGAATTAAATAATCATTTTGTTTTAGTTAGCACTTTGTGGGACACGAAACACCCCCAGACGTAAGGCGTAATACCAATAAAACTCCGTGTCCATGAATCGATTAATTAGTATTAATATAACTAAAGTACTCAAAATGTTTGTGACCTCTGACATACACATTCATGTATGTGACGTCATCAGCGATCGACAGAATGATATTAGATTGACAGTTGATTTTACGTTCTGAAATTAGATTTATAACTTGAAAGATGCTTATTCGTCAAAAAACTATTTTTGTTGATGGATTATTCTTGGTTACATTACATTCTTGATATATTAGGCACTATTCTCACCATATGTAATCCACACTTCCTTGGCATTAATTAAACTAATCAGCGAACCAAATAATGATGACCTAATCTATTATGTCTGACGCCTTTCGTATTTAGTTGAGCAAACCTCCTTGTCGACAACATGCAATGGTTAGATCAAGTTTTCAAGTTGGTCGTAGAAGTTACATGCACATTGTTTAATATTGAAAAAATATATAGTTCTTCCATTATCACTGAAATCAGAGAGCCATGTACAGACGCCAGCACATCAAGCTACCCGAAACTGTCAGATTTTCCCAATCAACTTTGAACCTTATAATTTAGCGATAAAGTTGAAAATCTATTAAAGAAATCTGACAGATTGTAGTAGCTTGATGTGCTGGCGTCTGTACAACTTGTTTTATGTCTACAAAACCATATAACCGTTTAGGAACACCGTTGGTTTTTAGATAATCTATTATATCTCGCAAGATTATAAACTATCGAAAAATTTTGAGCTGCAACAAACCGTTTACAAATTACCGCATTATTATTTTACGATAGATTATAATCTGTACATGGCAAACCGACAAATTGTGAGCTGGTATCGGACTTGCATGCCTTTTTTTTCCGGGGTGGAAAATCCTCATGGATGTCCACCGCCCTGGGGCGGGCGGCGGGTTCTGTCAGACTCTTACTGAATCACCCCGGTGTTCCATCTCTCACCTACGCCGAGGGTCGCGGGAACGTACGATCCTTCCGCAACCCCCGACTGGTGCCGGCCACTGCGGGCCTTCTCGGGTCAGGGGGGGAGTGAGGTGTTTGACTCCCCCGCGATGTCTACGAGGGGCACGCGTGGAATACTACGCGCCGCCGCCTCGTGTCCTGCTGACACGGGCTGCTGGGGTGGCGGACGTTCCCAAGTCTGCCATCCCTCAGGACCAACTTAAGGGAGCTGGAAGAGTGCGTTATCCACCCTCCACCAACGCCCGGTGCACCTGCTGCTGGTCGGGAGATTGGATAAGGTCTCGCCTCTACCTTTCCGCAGCCTCCTTCTGTAAAATGACTGTTTCACAGAAGGGGATCACCGCATCCCACGACTCGGCGGTCCCGACCATCGAACGAAAGATGGCCGGCAGCGACTAGTCGGGTCCGACTTCGGATACGAGGGCACGGCACGGCTCCTCCCATGTGGCACACTCTGCCAGCGTATCGGCGTATGCCACGCCGTGTCACAGTTTTAACCTAACCTATCCCATTTGGCCGGGGTGCCCTGGCTTAGTTACTGCGGCCATGACTTACGAGTTGTAGGACGTAGGATCGATCCCAGACAGGCGCTTTACTTTGTGTTAATTATTTCATCACCACTGCTCTCGAAGCGGTGAAGGAAAACAACTTGAGAAACCGGTACGTCCTATACCAAAAATTCGAAGACTTGTGAGATTGACATCCACCAACCCGCACTGGGCCCGCGTGGTGGATTACAATCTACTACCTCTCACCGAGAGGAGGCCTGTGTCCCAGCAGTGGGAACATTGTAGGCTGATTGGGCATAAACATAATCAACCTTTAATGTTCCCATTGATTTTCGGCAGTGTTGGGCACAATTAAATTAATTTTTTAATTGTAGAGGCCAACAATTACAATTTTTATTTCAACTAAATTAATTGCAATTAAATTAATTCAATTATTTTTTAATTGTGAAATACAATTAAAATCAATTGCAATTAAATCTGTTAATTGTGGTTTACAATTAATTCAATTGCAATTAAAATTTTATTTACAATTAAATTAGTTGTTTTAAACAATTAATATTTAATTTAACTACGTATTTGATTGATGTAAATATGGCAGGAGTAGTGTTGTAAAAATACCGTATAATACCAAAAGGCTAATACCGTAAGTTATGGTAAAATACCTGTTTAATACATAAACAGGTATTTTACCATAACTTACGGTATTATTGGTATTTTATGTATTTTATATTTTGATTCACTTTTTAAGATCCTGCGTTATTACGAAGAGTTGTAGTTTAATAAATAAAATATATTTTAACTGTGGATTGTATTCTATATTTTAGAATGACTAACTTTAATTTAATGATTACTTTCATTTATTTATTTATTTGCAAACATGGGTAAAAGATACATAGATATTTTGTTATTATTTATTTACTTAGTAATTAAACTTCACACATATTATTACAGTATTATATTTCCGTCTATTTTCATCATCATCGTCTATTTTTATATTATTATTTATTTACTTAGTAATTAAACTTCACACATATTATTACAGTATTATATTTCCGTCTATTTTCATCATCATCATCATCATCGTGATCATGATCGTGATCGCCATCGTCATCGTGATCGTCATCGTCATCGTCATCGTCATCATCGTCATCGTCATCATCGTCATCTTCATCATCATCATTATCGTCATCGTCATCGTGATCGTCATCGTCATCGTGATCGTCATCGTGATCGTCATCGTCATCGTCATCGTCATCGTCGTCATCGTCATCATCGTCATCTTCATCTTCATCGTAATCGTCATCGTGATCGTCATCGTCATCATTATCTTCATCGTCATCGTCATCGTCATCCTCGTCGTCATCATCATCATCGTCATCGTCGTCATCGTCATCGTCATCATCGTCATCTTCATCTTCATCGTCATCGTGATCGTCATCGTGATCGTCATCGTCATCGTCATCGTCATCGTCGTCATCGTCATCGTCATCATTGTCATCTTCATCTTCATCTTCATCGTCATCGTCATCGTGATCGTCATCGTCATCGTTATCTTCATCGTCATCGTCATCGTCATCCTCATCGTCATCGTCACCATCATCATCGTCATCGTCGTCATCGTCATCGTCATCATCGTCATCTTCATCTTCATCTTCATCGTCATCGTCATCGTGATCGTCATCGTCATCGTTATCTTCATCGTCATCGTCATCGTCATCCTCATCGTCATCGTCATCATCATCATCGTCATCGTCGTCATCGTCATCGTCATCATCATCATCATCGTCATCGTCGTCATCGTCATCGTCATCATCGTCATCTTCATCTTCATCTTCATCGTCATCGTCATCGTGGTCGTCATCGTCATCGTTATCTTCATCGTCATCGTCATCGTCATCCTCATCGTCATCGTCATCATCATCATCGTCATCGTCGTCATCGTCATCGTCATCATCATCTTCATCTTCATCTTCATCGTGATCGTCATCGTCATCGTCATCGTCATCGTCATCGTCATCGTCATCTTCATCGTCATCGTCATCGTCATCATCATCCTCATCGTCATCGTCATCATCATCATCGTCATCGTCATCGTCATCGTCATCAATCATCAATCCTGAATTATTCTAGTTAGGTACCTGTGCTACACTTTTACGTAATGTTCTGGCTTAAATCCAGACTTTACATACCTTTGAAAATATTAAGGAGAATGCTCTTGTATTGTTTGCATTATGTTTTTCAGTTAATGACATTTATTAATTGTTAACTGTAATTGTAAACGTGTATCAAACAATTAACAATTAATCAATTGTAATTGCAAATTTTTACAAGCACAAATAATTTAATTGTAATTGCAAAGTTTTACAAGCACAATTAATTAATTGTTAATTGCGATACGTTACAATTACAATTAATTATTTTAGTTGTTAGTTGCAACTAAATTTGGCAATTTAATTGTTAGTTGTTAATTGCTTTCACAATTAGTTTTTGCCCCACTCTGATTTTCGGGCAGGTAGGTACAGACGCCAGCACATCAAGCTACCCGAAACTGTCAAAATTTCCCAATCAACCTTGAACTTTATACTGTAGCGATAAAGTTGAAGATCTACTATAGAAATTTGACAGATTGTAGTAGCTTGATGTGCTGGCGTCTCTACCTAAAAACCCGTAAGAGAATGCGACGAGGATAAAGTCACTATACTGCAACGGTTTGAACAGTTTGTTGATTTATAAGTTCGCACGGTGACATACCAAGCTATACGTTTCCAGTATAAGCTGATTTCTCACTGTACAGACGCCAGCACATCAAGCTACCCGAAACTGACAAATTTTCCCAATCAACTTTGCTTTACGCTTTAGCGATAAAGTTGAAAATCTATTAAAGAAATTTGACAGATTGTATTGTAGTAGCTTGATGTGCTGGTGTCTGTACACGGAGAGAAAAATCTTAGAAAAATCACTGTACTGTCTCATAATCTGAGTGCATTTGAGTGGTAATGGAAAAATTACCATCCTAGCACAGTAAAAATTCTTATGTTGTACAGTAAAATTTATTGGACAGATAGTGAATTTTTCCCAATCTCACTCAGAAAATTTCTGTAGATGTCACTTGCACACACTTTAGGGCGCGTTCCCACTTTGTCGTGACGACAGATAATCGTGTAGTTTTAAGTGTCGTGGCTTATATGTTTAAATGGAGGTGTTCACATATAGAACGACACGATTTGCTGTCGTCTACAAGATTTTTTGCAGTGACAACAAATTGTCATGACAGTGGGAACGGCTAGCGCGACAGTCGTAAAACAATAAAAAATCATTACGACTAAAACGTAGAGGCGACTGTACATTTGTAGCTTGCTAATGATGTGTAAACGACAAAGCGACTGCCGTGGAACAATAAAATGTCGTCGCGATCCAATGGGAACAGCTAGATACGATGGTCGCTAAACGATAAAAAAATTTGACGACAAACAATCGTATTAACACATTGAACGCCGTGGTGGTCACCAGCGAGCAACAGCAATTATTTTGTTAATTCTTTGGATAGTAATAATACATATTTTTTTTAACTATTTTGAACCGTATGAGCCAGGAAAATATAATGTGTAAAATTTGTCGAAATCGCGAATCGGCGTCGGCCCAGATGGAGAGTATAGTGTGGTCACCGATGACCACCACGGCGTTCAATGTGTTAATGGGAACAGCTAGAGACGACAGTCGTCCAACGATAAATTAATCGTTACGACATAGTGGGAACACGCCCTTACAGTGACGAGCACAGTAATTTTTCTAAGAATTTTCGCTCCGTGTACCTTGAATAAAATTACTGTACCATGATAGGTAAAAAGGATTAAAAATGAAGCAATAACAAAAAAATTAAATCCTACTAATATTATAAACGCGAATGTTTGTGAGGATGGATGGATAGATGGATGGATAGATGTTTGTTACTCCTTCACGCAAAAACTACTGAACGGATTTCTATGAAACTTCACAGTAATATAGCTTATACATCAGAATAACACATAGGCTACAATTTATAAAGATTTTGTGTAATTTCGCTATAATATAACGATAAATGTCAAGTAAGTCGGGAAAACTCCTGCCATCTGACCGCTATATTGCCGTGCGCTGCCTAAACTGTTAGAGTTACACGAAGATAATGTATGGTGGGACTGTTTGTCTTAAACAGTTCTAAATAAAAGTCCGCGACAGCATATATCTATCTTTTATGTGGAAGCCATTATATCCAAAATAGTGAGCCACAAATACATTTAAATTGGATACTATTTTGCAATGCTTATTTTAGAGTACTTTGTTGATTCTTATAAAAAATAATACATTTGTCGCTTTCGGTATTTAATGTAGATAAACTTTGTCTTGTACACTAAGCAATTTGGACAAATATTTTAGAAGTTATCATGATATGATCGACATGGGTCGAGCGCCATTAATGCCTACTATGACTATGAGTCGGCGCGCAGAGCAGGGAGGGGTTGGAGGGGCGCGGGCGGTCCAGGCAATGACGATCGCCGAGTGCGCGACCCGAACGCGGGCAGACCATACTAGACGCTCACGTGTGCGAAACTGAGCCACGTCTGCTACCCGAGCAAAACGAGATTTATCACAAAATATTACGACGAGTTGAGAATGGTGAAGGCGGGCTTTTTTTCCTTGATGCCCCGGGTGGTACAGGACAAACATTCTAGCTAAAATTCGCAGGGACCATAATGTTGCATTAGCTGTGGCTTCCTCTGGAATCGCTGCAACATTGCTAAGCGGTGGACGGACGGGACATTCGGTATTTAAATTACCCCTTAATCTGGCGAGCGAAGAAACCCCAACGTGCAACATCAGTAAGAGCAGCGCCCGTGGCATCCTGTCCTGTTGCAACAGTGCAAGCTGATCGTGTGGGACGAGTGCACTGTGTCACACAAACGCGCCATCGAAGCTCTTGATCGCTGTATGCAAGACATACACCGCAATCGAACGTTAATGAGTGGTGTGGTGGTTTTACTGGCTGGGGACTTTAGGCAGACTTTGCCTGTCATCGAGCGAGGCACTGCAGCAGACGAAATTAACGCATGTCTGAAAGCATCATATGTGTGGAGCAAAGTTCAAAAGCTGCACCTCACCACTAACATGCGTGTTATTCACTGATGTAGAGTCGGGCGCGTATGCTGAGAAACTGCTCGAGATAGGTGAAGGTCGACTAGAAACTGACGATGAAGGTATGGTTCTATTCACCAACCAATTTTGTCATGTTGTGCATTCGGAAAACGCGCTTATTGCGCAAGTTTATCCAAATTTGCAACAAAACATCCAGGATGAAAATTGGCTGTGTGGAAGAACCATATTAGCACCAAAAAATGAGACTGTTAGGAAAATTAATAAAAAAATCTTGGACAAATAACTAGCGATACATCAACGTACAACTCCATCGACACAGTCATGTCATCCCATGACTGTACGAGCTACCCCGTGGAGTTTCTAAACTCTTTGCAGCTATCCGGGGTGCCATCCCATAAGCTGGAATTAAAGGTAGGTATACCAGTTTTGTTAATGCGCAACTTGGACGCACCGAGATTATGCAACGGTACTAGATTGCGAGTCACTGAATTAGGGAGGCACATTGTGAAAGCCACAATTTTAACTGGAGAAGCTAAATGAGACAATGTATTTATAACACGCATACCTATAATACCCAACAACTTACCCTTTAGTTTTAAACGTCTGCAGTTCCCATTAAAGGTTGCATTTTCAATGACGATCAATAAATCGCAAGGTCAGACCTTAAAGGTAGCAGGGATACATTTGGGCACGCCGTGTTTTTCCCACGGGCAGCTCTACGTAGCTCACGTGTTTCTTATTCGCAAAATCTGCATGTTTTTGATGAACGAAACAAATCATGTAACATAGTTTACAGAGTATATTGCAGTAAGTAGAACCGACCGAAAACATGTCGATAATTACCTATGTACTTTATTCAAATCTTTTCAGTTTTTATTGTTTACTGCTTCCGTACGACAACTGAAACCGCTATATATCAAGTAATCCTCTTCAATAATAATGCATACTAATCCTTACCCGACATTATAAAAACTAAAGTAACTTCTAACTGTCTGTCTGTCCGTTTGTCAATCTGTGTGAATGTATGTTTCATGGTTAATCTGCTGAGCCGTTTGTGATGAAATTTGATAAAGATAGTCTGAAGCATGGCGAAGGACATTGGCTACTTTTTATCAAAACACCACGCGGGCGAAGCCGCGGGCAAAAGCTAGTATGTGATAGATAAGTACTCGTACAGACGCCAGCACATCAAGCTACTACAATGTCAGATTTCTTTAATAGATTTTCAACTTTAGAACTAAAGCATAAGGTTCAAAGTTGATTGGGAAAATCTGACAGTTTCGGGTAGCTTGATGTGCTGGCGTCTGTACATACATGCATAATAAGCCTATAATGTTCCCACTGCTGGGACAAAGGCCTCCTCTCGGTGAGAGGGAGTTGTAACTTACCACGCGGCCCCAGTGCGGGTTGGTATATGTCACATGTCTTCGAATTTTTGGTTCTAGGACATGCCAGTTTCTTCACGATGTTTTCTTTCACCTTTCTGAGAGCAGTGAGGATGAAATTATCTACACAAAGTAAAACGCCTGCCTGTGTTCGCACCCACGACCTACAACTCGTAAATCGGGGCCTTAAGGTCTGGGCCACCTCTGCTCTCTACATAGATACATGGTGCTCACATATTTACAAATATTGTAAAAGTAGAAGAATTACCAAAAAAGATGTAAAATTATTAATGTCATCATCATCTGCCTAGCCTTTTCCCAACTATGTTAGGGTCAGCTTCCAGTCTCACCGGATGCAGCTGAATACCAGTATTTTACATGGAGCGACTGCCTATCTGACCTCCACAACCCAGTTACTGAGTAATATGACCCCTTGGTAAGACTGGTTATCAGATTTTCTGGCTTCTGACTACCTGTAACGACTGTCAAAGATCCACGAATGACAGACGGGACCAACGGCTTAACAACGTGAAATTAACGGAACATTAATACAACGTAAAATTAATGTCAGAAAAATAATAAATTATACTTCGTCGCTGCATCCTCGAGATTTTCATATTCACCAAGTAGTCCACTCCTAAATGTACCGGGCAACGAACACTTTTTAGAGCAGAAAAAGAAAATTTAAATCCGAAAGACCCCTATGGAGTGCGCGCGCACGGCGCCTCTGGTGTCAAAGTCGTCATTCGTTTCTAGTGTTCGGGCACCAACAACGCTTTTTTTTCAATTTTAAATTGTAGAATTATAGTTTAAACAGTGTACTTACTATTATTTTGTCATTGTATTGTTAAAAGTGAGTGTCGTTTTATCATGGATAAAAGAAGACATAAGACAAAATATCTGGATAAAATACGGAAGAAGATACGACGCCTGGAGCGTCGGTCAATGCAAAACGATAGCAGTTTTGACGTAGGTACACGGTAATGAGCAGTCCTTTAATGTTTTCATTATGATGTGATATTGTGATAACGATTACCTATTGGGCGATGTAAGAACATATTCAGAATAGAATCACGATGCGATTGTGGTCAATTCTTTATTGATGTACTCTCAGAGTTGTGATGCGATTACAACCGATACTCCACATGTTGCTGTCAAAATATCAGAATAGTACCACGATGCGATTGTGGTCAATTCTCTATTGATTTACCCTCAGAGTTGTGATGCGATTACAACCGATACCCTACATGTTGCTATCAACATATCAGAATAGAACCACGATGCGATTGTGGTCAATCCTCTATTGATTTACCCTCAGAGTTGTGATGCGATTACAACCGATACCCTACATGTTGCTATCAATATATCAGAATAGAACCACGATGCGATTATGGTCAATTCTTTATTGATCTACCCTCAGAGTTGTGATGCGATTACAACCGATACTGTACATGTTGCTGTCAACCTATAATGTTTACGATGAGTTACCACAATGCGATTGTGGTCTTTTACTCAAAAATAAAAACGTATTTACGGAGTTGTGATGTGATTATGACCGAATACTGATTGATATCACTCATAAAAAAATATGTTACGGATATTTCTGTTACCCTATCATAATCCTTAATCCTTACAGATTATGAATCTGACAATTCACATTATTGGGGTCCCAGCTCCCAGTCAATCATATCAATACCTCAAGAGATAGATGAACATGCCCTATTGAGTCAATTGTATGCATTAAATCTAGTATAGATAATAGAAATACTGGATTGGATATACAGATCAACGAAGTGGGTGAATTTCCACTGGATTTTCCCGCTTTATCAGGCGGTATATTGGAAGCTCTAAGAGAGCCTAAAATTAAATTAAATTTAACTCTTCAATAACTAAAGATAAAATTGAGATTTACGCCCCTAATATCAGAACTGAAATGAGATATCTGAACGTTGGGGTAGAATTGTAGTTGAAGGACTGAGTAAGGAATCAGTTCAAAAGCTTTGGAAAACATTTATTTCCCAGAAAACCTGAAATTACTCAAAGCCCTCGAACTTAATCCGGAAATCTCGGCAGTTGTATCTGAATCAACAAAAATAGGGAAAAACGCCTTGAGAAGGCGCAAAACCATTTGGGGAAGGGTATCGCTGCAGTCACGAAACTCATGTTTACCATCATAGAAGATATTGGTCAGTTAATTTTAGTCTTACACTGCCAAGATACACTAAGCAGAAGGAAATTGATCATGTATAGCCTAGCCTATAAAAAATTTCAAATATAGTACAGTAAAAAGTGACCGTTCCTCGTTTAGCGAGAATCTGGGTAAAAGAATTAAAACAAATAAAACGGCAGAGACGTCAGGATTGCAGATAAAATGGATGTTTGAACCTCAAGCCTCAACTTCAGACTGTGCTATTCCACTGACTATACGCCAGGGAGACACGAGGGCCCTTTCCAAGGTATACTACAGAGATACAGGTCACCAGAGAGACAAACGGGGAGGGGCTAGAAAGCATGCCTCTTCACAGACGACAAGGCGTGCACCAGCGAGGAGCGATCGACCCAAACCAAACAACAACAAGCCCCCGTTCAAGCGTTAAAGGTAACCAGTTAGGCTGGTAGATTATAGTATTATTTTAATGTATGGAGAACAATCAGGGACGATCCCGTACTGCTTGAGTATATATCCGGGTATAAAATCCCATTTACTCAACCTGTGTTCCAAAAATACGAACCTCTTTTTCACCTGTTGAAGTCCATCATATCAAATTAGAGAAATCAAAGCTAGAAGTCTGAACTGCCTCAGACTTCTATAAATGATAAATAAATTTATCATTTATTTATCATTTATAGAAGTCTGAGGCAGTTCAAGAATGTAAGTTTGCTGCTGGTGAATTTATTTTTAATATATTTCTCACTCCAAAGAGAGATGGCAGCTTCAGGTTTATTCTCAACCTTAAAAAACTTAATAATTTTACAGAAACCCATCATTTTAAGATGTAAGACATCAGAACGGCATCAAAATTAATTCGTAGTTTAGACTATATGGCCAATGTTGATTTAAAGGGCGCTTACTTTTTTATTCCAATATAGGTAAAATAGATGAATTCCAATGTTTACCTTTTGGTTTAAGCTCTGCGCTTTCTGTGTTCACTAGAATTATGAGACCAGTAACAATTTACTTGAGAAATCGAGGCCATCTTCTAGTTATTTATTTGGACGACTTATTATGTATCGATAACTCCTTTGAAAGCTATTCTCGCAAAGTTGCAAAGGCAATCGATCCTTTAGAGAGTTTGGGATTTACTATAAACTATAAAAAGAGTAATATCCAACACAGTCAAATAAGAGCATTTCTGGGTTTTGAAATTGTCTCAAATGAAATGGCTCTCAAGTTACCTTTGGTTAAACGGCAATTTTTTTTATCAACTGTAAAAGATATTCCTAAAAACATTCTATAACCATAACAGAATTTGCCAAGTTCTTAGGATTACTAACTTCAGTATGCCCGGCGGTAGATTATGGTTGGGTTTATACAAAAAGTTTTTGAGCCCTTCAACGCTCTAATGACAACTATGATAAAAAATGGAAATAAGGCCTGAACTAAAATCTAGTTCTGTTTGATGGGAAAACAATATAATTAATTCTTTCAAACCACTTCGCAAGGACCAGTATGTGCTAGAAATCCTTTCAGATGCATCTTTAACAGGTTGGGGTGTCTCTTGCAATGGCAAGAACCCAAGCGGGTTTTGTAGTTTATCGGAATCCCAAGACCATATTAATTTATTGAAGTTACGAGCAGCTTTCATAGGACTTAAATGTTTTGCAAATAGTCTAACTTATACAGAAATACTCCTACGGATAGATACCACGACCGCGATTTCCTACATAAATAGATTGGGGGGCGTACAATACGATCACTTAAATATTATCACACGTGAAATTTGGCAATGGTGCTAAAAACTCTGCGTATTTATCTTCGCATCGTACATTGACTCAATGTAGATGCAGATCGAGGATCACGCTATACCAACATCGACACAAGAGTGGGAGTTGTCTCACACAGTTTTTCTTAAAATTGCAAAGACCTTTAGCTCGCCATAAATAGACCTGTTTGCATCTTGGCTAAATGCAAAATGTCTCAAATGTGTTTCGTGGAAAAGGGATCCGAATGCCTTCGTTATTGATGCTTTTACCTTAAACTAGGGAAAATATTTTTTCTGTTGCCTTCCTCCGCTTTCATTAATTTTGAAATGCTTCCCTATAAATTCTCTATAAATTCTCTATAAATTGCCTATAAATTCCCTACTGGCCAAGTCAAGCATGGTATCCCTTGTTCTTATACCTTCAGTCTTCAGAGCCAGTTTATTTCGTACCTGAAAAGTATTTGTTATATTCTCCTTACGGGACCCAGCACCCGCTTTGGCGAGGCCTTACCCCGGTGCCATGCCGCTTATCAAGAAAGCTTTCGCGCGGCAATCCCTAACACCGGAAACTATTGATATTATGATTACTCGTACTTCTCTTTCTCCTCGTACAATAAAATAATATGAGACAGCCTTTAAAAAGTTTTGGGCCTTCTGTCAGTGTTATAAGATTTATGACTGCTATACTATTTCTCATTTGTCAATTCCAAGCAGGAGCTGGATATTCCACATTAAAAACACTTCGGTCAGCACTTTCTCTTATATTAGAAAATCGTATTAGTTCAGATGTTAATGTAACTAGATTGCTTATTTTATTCAAAACCAGGCCATGTTTCTCAAGGTATCAAAACCCGTGGGACACTAATATTGTCCTGTATTTCATTAGCCAATGGTATCCGAATGAAGACCTTTGTCTATAATTATAAAGAAATTGGTGACGCTGCTCGCATTGCCGACAGCGCAACGAGTTCAGACGTTATCGTTAATTAAGATGTCCAACATTAAGCTTAGTAACTCTAGCATTGTTATAGCCATAGAAGAAAACAACCGCATCTAATCAAAATTTTTTTATTGCGCGCACAGCACTCTTCAGGCAGCAACATCGGAGGTGTATACAGATAATTTAAACAGCCGGCTGGTCAGGAAGTTCAAACGTTTTTGCAAAATTTTAAAATAGATCTCTTACTTAGAATGACTGTAATACCTTTGCCAATTCAATTCTAGACGATAATGACATTATAGATGCTAATCCCCAAAATGAAACAATTTTAATTATTAATTTTATTTTGGTTTCCTAAGAATATAACAATCTTAGATGGCGATTTTCGTAAAGCTCTAAACATCTACTTGGTGAATATGAAAATCTCGAGGATGCAGCGACGAAGTATAATTGAAGGTTAAACAAACTTACCTTAAGTGAAGTTTGACCGTAATTATACGAGTCGCTGCATCCGAAGAGATTTTCGGTCCCCCCCTCCCGTAAGTTTCTGCTTATAAAACTTACCCGTTGAACTATGTGTTCTTTTTAACTTTACGAAAATCGTGCTCTGAAAGGAATGACGACTTTGACACGCCGTAGAGGCGCCGTGCGCGCGCACTCCATAGGGGTCTTTCGGATTTAAATTTTCTTTTTCTGCTCTAAAAAGTGTTCGTTGCCCGGTACATTTAGGAGTGGACTACTTGGTGAATATGAAAATCTCTTCGGATGCAGCGACTCGTATAATTACGGTCAAACTTCACTTAAGGTAAGTTTGTTTAACCTTCAATTATACAATTAAATAAGCAATTTGATTTTATATAAACTCCAGATTGTCCTATGGAGCAGCATGATTCCAAGCATTCCTATACCCATGATAAAGAAGCAGATTACAAATTATCCATATATAATCCTCTAATTTGTAATCTGCTTAGTGATGTATCGTTCTAAGTGTACTTTTATTTATTTAATACTTCTAGCCCATAAATGTACAGAGGCGGACTTAATGCCATAGGCATTTTCTACCAGTTAACCTTTGGGTGATGCAGAGACAAACAGTAGTAGGTGCAGTCATGAAAATTGAGGAATAAATATTATAAATATAAATATAATACATTAATACCTAATATAAATATATCAGAAGGTATTTTGTTGTAACATTTAACACGCATACAAACATTATCTGCCCTTTTTACCCCCTCAGAATTTGAATTTCCAAAAACCGAAGGGGTTTTTGGAAATTAAAAAAAAACTCCTTTTTAGTGCTCTACTACAATATAAAAGGAAGCCACATGTAAAATTTCACGGTCCTAGTCCCAGTACTTTTGGCTATATGCTGATATACAGTCTGTAACGTAATCATAGACGCACTATGAATTATATGCATTACTTTTTTTTAAATAAATATTTTCGAATTCCAATTAATTCATTTTAAATGTCGCGCGTTACAAATCTCATATAGCATACAAAAAAGTTAGACGTCATCACTTACAAAATATTGTGCAACTAGTTTGGCAAAGAGTGTGCTCAATATGTAACATAATAATAGACGCATCAGTGTTTTTTAACTTGACAAGTAACTTTATACTGATTAAAGTAAGAAAATTTGTAGAATATAGTATGTCTTTAACTTGAGTTATTTTTTGATAGTGCAGTATTCTCATTTTCAAAATGCCGCGAGGTCGAAAGCTAACAGATTATGAGAGGGGTAAAATCGATGTATTACTCTCTGAAAATAGAAATTACCGTGAAATTTCTCGATTGATTGGAAGATCAGATCACGTTGTGCGTAATTATGCTAAAAATAAAGAAAACTACGGTACAAAACAGTCATGTGGTAGAAAATCAAAATTGACAGCGAGAGAGAAAAGAAATATTTTAAGACTTGTATCGGAAACAAATCAATCCGCTGAAATAATAAAACGAGATTTAGGTTTAAACGTGCATAGACAAACTATCTGGAGACTGATAAGAGGAGCATCACACTTGAAGAGACAAAAACTCAAAAGTAAACCCTCATTAAAAAAACAACATATTAAAGTTCGATTGGATTGGGCGAAAAAATACATGCACTGGAAACGGGAATGGAGAGATGTGGTGTTCAGTGATGAAAAGAAATTTAATTTAGATGGACCGTATGGTTACAATTATTATTGGCATGATTTACGTGAAGAGGCTAAAATTTTATCAAAACGTGTTTACGGTGGGGGTAGTGTAATGGTCTGGGCAGGTTTCGGATATAGTGGAAAAACAGATATAGCTTTCATTTCTGGTTCAATAAACTCTAAGAAGTATCGTGATATCCTTCAGAATTATCTTTTGCCACAAGCATCAAAAATCGGTGGTAACAACTGGAAATTTCAGCAAGATAACGCGAGTGTTCACACTTCCAAAGATATGAAGGAGTGGTTTCAGATCAATCTGGTTAATTTATTAGAGGCCAGCTTTAAGCGCAGATTTAAATCCCATGGAAAATTTATGGGGTTACATAACACGCAGGTTATATGAAAATATTCGTCAGTTTTACAGTGTTGCAGAACTGAAATCAGCTTTAGTCGATGTTTGGAATGCTGTACTTCAAAAAGAACTTCGAGCTCTTGTAGATTCGATGCCAAATCGAGTATTCAAACTTATTTTGAAGCATGCCAAGTCAATCGACTATTAAACTAAAAAATACATTGGCGTTTCTCTTAGTGCGTCTATAATTAAGTTACATGTTTATTACAAAGTTTTTTAATATTTCAGTGTATTTTTTTTTCAAGTACCATTTTATTCCACTCTAATGTTTAAATACCCAGCAAAGATTAGTTTTGTCTTGTCACGCTGTATAAACAGTATATATTATTTAACAAAATAAAGAAAAACTATTGCGTCTATGATTATGTTACAGACTGTATTAGTTAGTCAGTTTCTCCTTTTAAGGGCTGATATTTCCATTGCCAGATAACTGATATTCGTGGAATAAAATTGACATTTGACAGTTTTGGTTTGAAGTAACTGTCAAGATTTCAAAATTATTCCTCGAATAAAGCTGATTGAAAAATCAGCTCTAAATAAAATTGTATATACAAGGTGTAACTTAAATAACGCACAACCTCTTAAGGGGTCATTGTACTCATCATTATGAACAACTTTTACTATGGGACCAAACCGGAAATTGCGAAAAAAAAATCAGCTGTTCCCTACATTTTGACGAGTTATGCGAACATAAATGTAGGGAACAGCTGATTTTTTTTTCGCGATTTCAGGTTTGGTCCCATAGTAAAAGTTGTTCATAATGATGAGTACAATGACCAATTAAGAGGTTGTGCGTTATTTAAGTTACACCTTGTATACAGACTACACATCTATACAAATAAATACAATTGTAGTGTCTGTTTGTAATGTCAAAATAACAGTTTTTTTTACTAAATGCATATGAAAGTATATACGGTACTTAATAGCACAGGAACAATTTTAAAATTTTGGTCTGTTTGTTAAAAAGAGCATTGTAATAGTTGCTGAATCACCTGAAAAATATTTCAAATTACTGAGTATGCATTATGTTTATAATTTCGTTAACCATGAGGCGGTGTTTAATTACGATGTTGAATTGTTTTAGATTGTTTATTTAAGATCAGTTCTGAATTACTATTAAGTAAATATTTTCAGTTGTGTACTTTCAAATGATTCGTATTCTGCTATAGTTAAAAAAAACCGTGTTCGCTTTCAGCATGAAAAGCTATAATGACTACGGAATAGAAGAGTTTTAAAGACGATTTTTTTTTCAAATTTAGTTTAACATAACACGGTTATGTACGAACGTTTTGTTGTTCCACGTGCAAACATGCTTTAACATTATTTACGTAACCAAGGATGTAGTTATCATGTAAAATATTTTTACAAAACAAATTATGTCAGCTTTCATTTTTGAAATTAGACTGAAAAATCACGGCTGAAACCGAGCATTGTGCGAGCAAACTGGCCTATCTCTATTTGAGACCGACCAATATCCATTGAGCTGTTTAAATTACAAGGTGTACCAAACTGTGAACGGTAGAGGGATTGTTATATCGAATGCAACGGCTCAACGTTTATCGGTTAAACTAAATAATATCACGGATTAACATTTACACATGCGGCCACTGGTGGGCAGAGAGTGTCGCTACAGCAGCAGTGACCGCAGTCGCTTTTCGCGCACCGTCCGGCCTCCGCGCACATTTCCGAACGCACGCTAGCAACGTAACACACGCTTCCCGCCATAAATTCAAACATCTTAAACTTACGTTCGAATAATCGAAATAATTATTTTTGTCCATTGCAATCGAAGCGCACTGGCGCGTAAAGTCCGAGCCGACGGCGACACTTGCCGCCAGTGTCCGGATTGCGTTGAGGACGTTGACATCTATCAACTGATACGGAAATCGATCTATCGATTCGAATTTTTCGAATAATGTAGATTTTGGGCGGGAAGTGCGTGTTGTGTAAAAAGTTTTTTTGTCTAACTTAATAGTGAAGGTGGTATCGGTGTTTTCAACAAGTGACATGGAATAATGGTGGATTCCACGAAATAAATTAATCAGTGCTTTTTTACAACGAATTGAAGTTGAAGACAGTTAAATATTACTGAAAGGTGAGTTTCACGTGACATAATTGATTTTTATTTGATTGAGTCAATGATAAATCTTTCGCTTTCTAAAGTCTCGACCATGAGTGTGGCAGCAGTCACGATTGAGCACTGTCCGAGCTGATAGCTAGATACTTTAATTTTATTCATAAAATAAATCTTTTTACACGTTAAAACTTGTATGGCACGTGAAATAATATTCATAATGATATGTTTCGGTAACATTTTGCCAAGTGCAGCTTGTGCAAAAACTTGATTTATGAAAGTAAACGGTGGTACCCTATATTACTGCGCTGCGTTACGACATTTCACTTCTGAGATAATTAAATATTGTTTTAATCAACGTAAAATAACTACCTTTCTATTTGTTATCAAAAGTAATTTCCTTTTTACACGCCTAACTTACATCCGCACAACTTTTAGCTAGAAATATGAAAAAGAAAAAGGTTACTCCGGAAAATCTAATCTTAGTTTCGTGAATGTATTATTATGTAGGCACTTCCACATTGTTTACGATACATACAATGTTACAGAGTAGTATGTAGCACAGAATGCAATAACATTTATTATCTAGCACAGAATTTATTACTTTAAAAGCACCTATTAAATAATTGACAGATAAATGGAAAAGCATGCTGTCTGTATCTACCTATACTTTTCTAATCTACTTGTTTCCGTGCTGAAGAAATACTATAGAACATTTATTCAAGCTTTAGCCTGATCTCATAAGATTTAAATATTTGGCCATACTGAGGACGAAAGATGCATCAAAGATGCACCTACTAGTAGAAAAAAAAACGCTGTAAAATCAAGTAAACAGAATACATAAACTACGTAAATACAAAGTCCATTAAATTCCCTTTCAATACAGTTAGAGCGTGTTTACACTCGAAGAAAGAGACAGCATTCGCGTAAGAACGATAAATACAATTTCATACCTAATTTAAACGTTCCTGAATCGTAACAATAGCTTTATTACACTATCAAAGTATATAAAGAAAATATTTTAGGCTAGTTGTAGCAAACCAGTACTAGCCTACTTACTCTACCGAATGTAAACGAGCCTTCAGTTACCAATACAATTACCCGGATCCAAAGCAGCTGTTAGCTGTTACACGACTCAAATGTCGTTGGTCAAGAATTAGATCTAATCGGAGTGTTGTGCCGCCATTTGCCAAAATGTTAGCATTGGTAGCAAATGTGCTACCATTTGCTCGACAATGTTCGGACCTTGCGGCCAATTATGACCAATGCCGAATATTTTCATTTTTGAAACAACTGCAAGGATTGCGCAAGATCAGATCTTTTTTGATTTAAATCTAGTCTGAATCACGTTCATTAGCAAAAATGCGGTTGAAATATTTTTTTAATGCCTATAAAGCGTTGTGTGTACTTTTCTTTGTCTACGGACGAAGTAAACAATACTTACGTAGCATTTTTTCAGAAATTACTACAAGGTAAATGGAATGTAAAGTTTGATTTAAATTACTTTAGTATGTATGGAATGTAAAAAAAATGCTTAATGATTCTAATATCATTAAAGTATTTTGATTATTTATAGGTAACTCCGCCTTTTTATATTTTTTATTTATTTAATCCTTCAAGCCCATAAATGTACAGAGGCGGACTTAATGCCATAGGCATTTTGTACCAGTTAACCTTTGGGTGATGCAGAGACAAACAGTAGTAGGTGCAATCATGAGAATTGAGGAATAAATATTATTATTTTTTATTTTTTTTATGAGTATTATATTTTAAACTTGTGTACTTTTATTGTTTGTGTTTTTTCTATGCGTCATCTTTACCGAAAATAAACGTATTTTCTTTCTTTCTTTATTTATTACGTGATACAAATTCGAGAAATCTCACGTAAATAAAAATCAAAAAACGGCGAGAAAAAAACGAGCAAAAAAATCTAATTCCCAAAACAAACCACAATGCTTTCGATTTTATTCATTAGATCTATTTATTGAACTACGTACAACTTTTATGTGTAATGACGAGGTACGATAAAAAAGCGACATTCCATATTATCGATTTTAAATCGCTTGATGTAGAAAGCGTGTGCGTGAGTGCGGCTACCGGCAAACATTTCACTAGAGTGTTTATATTGAGACGCCATTTATATTTTGCATGTTAATCGTTCGTTTTTGATGATAAATATTTATTTGTTGAGGTAATTAAAAGAAAGGTGGTGTTTAACGTTGCTTCTGCTGTAGAACACACAAAAGACGGCACACGTTTCGTTTTTGTTGTATCGCCATGTTTTTTTATTTAAATGAAGTTTAGTTTTAATAAGAGTAGGGGAAGACCAAACGTTGGATGGGCTGTGTGAATGATGATATGGTTTGAAAGATGACGACTAATAGAGAAGTGTGGAAGAAAAGGAGATGTGGCGCCGACCGCAAATAAATTAGAATAAGGGCGGGATATTGATGATGATGAAACGATTGTTTCAATTCCGTCTTCTTCGTAATAAATAAAAAAACATACCAAAAACAAATAGCACATTGAAAATTCTCCAGTGCCTATGGAGTTAATCACACATCATTTTGTTTTGAACAAGTAAAAGGAAAAGGTTAGGAAAGATGGTGTACTCCAGCAGCATTACATACATACATCATCATCTGCCTAGCCTTTTCCCAACTAAGTTGGGGTTGACTTCCAGTCTAATTGGATGCAGCTGGATACCAGTATTTTACATGGACCGACTGCCTATCTGACCTCCACAACCCAGTTACTGGGTAATACGATACCCCTAGGTAAGACTGGTTGTCAGACTTTCGGGCTGCTGACGACCCGTAACGACTGTCAAAGATCCAAGAATGACAGGCGGGACCAACGGCTTAACGTGCTTTCCAAGGCACGGAGGGGTCTTAGTATGTGAAGATGGTCACCCATCCACGGACTTCCCGCGGCAAACGTAGCTTAACCTGATCGATCGACCCACGCGGCTGTTATTACTTACAAGGAAGGTATCCCGACGTGTCGCCTCCGATTTTTTGTGGCTGATATATGTTATTCTCCATCAAATTTTAAGAGACACGT
The DNA here is from genome assembly GCA_949629135.1 of Eremobia ochroleuca. Lineage (NCBI taxonomy): Eukaryota > Metazoa > Arthropoda > Insecta > Lepidoptera > Noctuidae > Eremobia > Eremobia ochroleuca. The sequence continues at coordinate 18,907,997 of OX451392.1, forward strand.
ATTTTTTTTTTTTTGCCAACGCGCCTGTTTTGGGGGTGAAATAGCCCCCTAAACATTACCACCTTTCGGGGCAGTTTGAGGGTTTTACATACTTCTAGTTAATATTTTTCCAAAAGAACAAATGTATATATAATATATATTAATGTCCATTTGGTCTGTTGGCAAAAAAAAAAAAAATACGTGTCTCTTAAAATTTGATGGAGAATAACATATAGGTATCGCCACAAAAAATCGGAGGTGACACGTCGGGATACCTTCCTTATTAGTCACAAGCCCCTCTCCAGCATTACACAAATAAAAACATACATAATTATACATTACAAGAATCAAGATCTCTTATGATAAAGTCTATAAAAGTCACGTTGTTTACTTTATCTCATCCAAATCGCTGCCTCTCACGTGCTTCAACGATGTCTGACATCATAAAACAAATGCCTATCTGTCTATTTAAGCTTATCTCAGAAACTACTGAACTTATTTTACTTTGCTTAGAACAGTTTCTGCCAGCCGATTGATTAACTCTATAGATTTCTACTTTAATTTAAACACATAATAATACCTACTACACGAAGCAGAAGCAGTGTGTAAGGATCCTAGCAGATGGCATTCTGTAGTTTCTGCCTACCCCCATGGGAAGACAGCGTTACTTTATGTATTTTCGTATAATAATACTCTTGTAAGTAAGCCAATAACTACTCTATATGAAATATTGCATACAAATTATTTTTCTACGTTGTGAGTCATTTTCCTCATAAAAAGAACTCTTAGAAGTATATAAAAAAAGTTTGGGGAAATAATCATAGGGCATCAAAAATACACTGTCTATTTGTCCAAACACAAAAACGTTTTATAAACTCTTATTTTATTCAACAAAAAGCTTCATAGTAAAAGATGTATATCGATAAACTCGTCCACTATTATCGTCTCAAGACCGCTACCTCTCGCGTGCCACCACACCATCAAACAGCAGATAGTAATATCGAGGATATTATGTTATAATGCTTTAGAACATATTTTGTAACAACTAAGATAATAACACTGGAAGTGAGCACGAATATACTGGTGACACGGTTTGATAGTGCCATGTTTTTCACTCTGCTTATATTGAAAAGGTGAGTAATCACTACATAGTATAAAACAAAGTCGCTTCCCTGTCTGTCTGTCCCTATATATGCTTAGATCATTAAAACTACGCAACGGATTTTGATGCGGTTTTTTTTAATAGATAGAAAGATTCAAGAGGAAGGTTTGTATGTATAATACATGCATAATATAGTAGAGAAACACTGATCATTTTAGAGGTTTCTAATGTAATGTCGTAAATAAACACATTTTTTTGCGCTTACATTGTAAACGCTGGCTGAACGCGTCGAGATAGATCAAAATAATGTACTACAGTATTGTACACCTTAAAAAGGTCTACAAAAAAATCCGCGATGGTATATGTCTATCTCTTAGGGATAACCCACAATAACCATTTTTTATCCTATACTTTTTACGAGAAATAAGGGCTCTAAAATTATCAGTGTTTCTCCATTGCACCCGTGCGAAGCCGGGGCGGGTCGCTAGTAAACAATAAACAATATTTATTTGTTTAAGACTTAAACGTATTACAAGTTTTGAACCTTATTAAATTAAGCTATTGTAATTCAATACAAGACAAGATGCAACTGGGCTTAAACTAGGAGGACTCCTGTGCTATAAGCACCAGTTACTTCCGCCACCACTGTGATCGAACTGCCATTACAAGTTTGGTCGTAGAAACATAACATAATATCACGCCTGAAGTCTGTAGTCCCCGAAGGCTTAAACAGAGATGCAAGTAAAATACACAGATATTAAGTCAGTTATCTTCGAGTCCCATGTAACAGGGGACAAGCTTATTACCATGAACTCGGCACAGATCCAAACTTCGGGCTCTTACCGAGAAATTCCTGTTGAAAAAACCCAATTACACTTTATCCGACCTGGGAATCGAACCTAGGACCTCATGCTCCCAATGCTGGTAATTTATTGAGCTCACCAATTATTTTTTAGTGTTCAATCTACAGAAGTGGTATGTCCACGGTAGTATTGTAATTTAGTGGTCCCTAGTGATTTATATTTTTTATTCCTTAAAAGGATACTGTTACAATTACTGATTTTCAAATTGTGAGTTGCCATTAAAACCAGCCCCTAATTCTTTTCCATCATCATCATCATTATCAAGTAAAACACTGTTACCGCATCTCATCGCCTGTTGTCGTATCTCGGTCTTATTGATTGGAGTCCTAACACAAATAGAATATCGATATAAGAAATTACTCAACTTTTACAACCCACTACACTTCGCGACGCTATAATTACTTCGTTCCTTATGCACTAAAGGAAGTGACTTGTTTTGCCAAGTATTTGCATGTAATTATGAAGAAAAACTAACCAATAAGAACCTACTTTCATTATTCCTGAGCATGTAGAGATTCTAGTTTTATTCAGGTCTACTGAAAACAGAATACATAGATGCAGACGATTCTATTATAAAAGTCCTTTGTGTAACATGTCCGATTTGATTTTTAAAAAGAAGGGATCATATTCTCGATTAACGTAAAACCAACATTTAAGTGATTTTAAGGATGCCACCAAGATCTCTTTACAGCATGCAATCTTAAAAATAGAAACGGATTTTTACATAATTTAACTCGCAAAAAAATCTCTACCCGTTCAAACCAAACAAAAGTAATTAACATTACCGTACTTACGTATAAAACTGTAATAATACATACATAATAATAACTGTTTTATCATTACGTAACAATAATACAGTCTTCACCGACAGAGAGGCAGGTAACCGAGACACGACTAAGACAATGCAAGTCGTTACTCATTAGCCGAAGAGAAATTATACAGAAAGTTTAAAAACTATATTTCAGTTAGTATTAATGACTTCAGCATAGCATATTGTTTCAGTCTCGGTGGTTAGGCAGGAATTGGAAATTATAAAGGAAAGAATATTAGTATTTATGACATAAAGCTAAAGAAAATAGTGATTTTTATTTATGTAACAGTAAATAGCTTCGAGAGAATGTGTAACTAATGGGCTCCATCGAATTTTTCATCTGTACCATATAATACTAGCTGTTGCGCGAGATTTTGTCTGCAATCCAAGATAAAAGTTGCCTATGTTCTTCCTCAGGTCTACCCATGTGCCAAATTTCATCCAAATCCGTTCAGGCGTTTTAGTGTGAAAGCGTAACAAACAAACAAACTTACTTTTGCATTTATATTATTAAGATACGATTATAAAGAGGTAAAATTTGTGAACTTGTACGTAGGGCTAATTTTCTGAGCTACTGATCCGATTGGGAAACTTCTTTCACTGATGGGTAGCTACAATATTGTCAAGTGTCACAGGATATCTTTTATGTTAAAACATGAAATTTCACGCGGGCATAGTCGCAGGCAGAAACTAGTATACTTAAGAGGTCTCAGGATGATTAAAGTTAAAAGACGTTTAAACGTAAAAAAAATTATGGTTAAACAGTCGCTACTCGTTACTTTAAACAACGTATATAAATAAACGCGAGTATGTATACCTAGCCAAGACAGGGTGCAATTTAACTCAAAGTAAATAAAATAAATAATTAATCAGTGAATACAAAATGTAGGACGTCAAACTATTTACGATATTGTTCACTGAAGATTTGAAAATAAATGTAACCGTATCAAACTCAAAGTATTTATATCAATTATTAAAACATTTACGGGCATATTTTAATTTTCAAGGAGTCGGTTAGTTAACCCTTGTGTGAGTGACGAGGTACCCGGGTGTACCTCGTCACTCACATACAAGTTAATCAGAAAGTTGAATCTAGTTGCCCATTCCAAAACGTAGATCTCTATGCAGAAGAACAGGCAAGAAACTGCAAGGGCACTCTTTTAAATCAAGATTTAAAAGTCTTGGGTATTTCTTGTTGCTAGTTCAACAATGTAGGTATGTACATATATTTAGCTAGAATGTATTTATCTTTACGTATTTACAGCTGGAAGTTAATTAAATAGCTAATAGAGAACGGACAACTTTGTTTTACAAGGTAATAAAGTAACTGTATTTAAAATTATTATAGTCGATTGCAATCTTCAATATCTTTAATATACTCTAACAAGATTTACAATGTACTATGCTTAACTACATAATCCTGCAAGCAAACATTTTATAAACACGTCAAAGTATTTAAGAAAGGTCAATCTTTCAATTGATTCAATTGTGTGTACAATTACAATAACAAGATATTGGCGACGATTTTGTTGTTCACAAACTAAACTAAATTGAAGTTCAGTGCATCTTTTTCTTTCTATTTCATTAACAAAAGGACAGAAGATAAATATTAGTTTAGTCCTGTCAAATTAGTCAGCGCCTGACGTGAATTGACGTATTTTTAGTAGCCAATTTTTTAATCACGTCTAAACTTGTCTATGGAGTGTCTTAATTTGACAGGACTAAACTAATATGTTTCTTCTGTCCTTTTCTTAATGAAATAGAAAGAAAAAGATGCATTGAACTTAAATTTAGTTTAGTTTGTGAACAACAGAATCGTCACCATTGTCAAAAAAATACAAGAATATAAACAATAAAAAACTCATGAAATAACATTCTCTTCATAACAAGCAGCCTCATACATACTTACTTATTTTTATGAATAAGCTTTTCACCAGTGTAGAGAGATTTGGGTTAAAATAATATAATAGTAATATCTAACAAAGAACTGTCTGTCACAAGGCAGTTAACCATGTACTACAACAAGCTACCCGAAACTGTCAGATTTTCCCAATCAACTTTGAACCTTATGCTTTAGCGATAAAGTTGAAAATCTATTAAAGAAATCTGACAGATTGTAGTAGCTTGATGTGCTGGCGCCTGTACAAAGCAGTTCTTATACCATAAATGTAAAGAAACATACCCAGTGTTAAGCGAGTGAATGCGATGTAAAGCGAGTGATTGATTTTAAAACTCTAATGCTTTTGAATAATATTACTGCTCAACATTATTTGTTCCATTTTGGCATATTCCATGTTGGTAATAGGCTCGCTCCGCAATTACATGAGACTTAAACATTACTGGCAAAATGTAAGTGTCTATGCGTATAAGAAATTCTTTGAGCTAAAGCTTGTAACATCCCTAAGAAAGCATAATTAATAATAATAATAATAATAATATTCCACAACTTTCACACAAGGCCATCTAGTCCCAAACTAAGCAGAGCTTGTGCTATGATAACTGATAAACATACATATATATTTCTAAATACATACATATTATAATTAGAATTACAAGATTAATCAGCAGGGGTTTTGTACCTTTTCAGTACACAAAATTTAATAAATTAATGAATAAATGAACCGAACACAAATCCAAACTCCTGCCTGCTACTCATTGATCATTAAATTACCACATAATAATCTATTCAGACCACAAACAAGAAGGAGAAATTCTCTCTAAAGCATCTCGGAGCTGACTATGCGCGAAGCCCCTAAATAAAATTTCTGTCAGAATCTAAAAAAAACCGCCAGTGAAAGTTTGTCTGCATCCTTATTCAGACACACAGTCATCGGAATTGCTGTAAAAGTGGCATTCTTTGGGAAGATAAGTATAATTAATTATTTTGAGTGTGCTTGTAAGTAAGTTGTTGAAAGATTGCGTTATTCATTAGATGAGTAATCTCAAAATATGGTTTAAATTTTTACAGTTATCGGGGAATATCCTAAAAGAACAAAATTGTTTAAATTATGGTCCATAGACGGACACGTTGGTTAACATTAAATTAAATCAGTTCATTTGAATCTTATCATTTATAGTACAACTATCAAGTTTTAAAATCTATGAAAAAACATCTATTAGATATAAATAACCAAACTGGTGTCTACATCATTTGTCCTAAATATGTAGTAAGATTCCATCTGAAACAATTTTTCTCACACATTTAAAATCAAATCTTTGCTGCAATTCTTTCTTCCATGTAAAAGACATCAACGCGCTAATCGCGTCCGTCATTTTGTTCATACTATACATTAGCATACATTTTTTTGTTCGTGCTATACATTCGAGTCAAGGTCAAACAATTTCACGACTTTCTTCGTTTGCATAGTAAATGGAATGCATACGCTTATAATTCTATCACATTCATTCTATAATGAATTCGCCAACCGCCGTTTTTAATACTACATGCAGTATTAGTATTACAAACGAGTTTAAAAACATTCGATTGACGTCTTATTGAGTCTTGTATTTCCTTGTTGGCGTACAGAAAAAGTTAAAAGTCTATTGTTCAGGTTAACGGCGCTATTCGCAATGAGTTGAAACGAATAAGTTATGGTTGTAGGCGGTGAGTTAACAACCTCTTTCTGCTTTGTGAAATGTAGCAACTGGTATTGCAGTTGTTCGAGTGAAATTAGCATATTTAAACTTAAAAGTTTTTGGAACCAAAGTGGTGCAGTAAGTATATAGTTTTAGTGTACCAAGATCAAAAATAAACCACATGGTAGTCTAGCTGGATTGCTTGTAGATCTTTCCCAAAGTTGACTTTGACAAATTGACTATAAAATAAATACTAAACATTATTAATTAATATTAGGATTACATAAATATTTCATTGACGTTCATTTTGTAAGTAATTTAACAAAAACAAGAGCCAGGTGACGTTGCAAGTTGGGTAAACTCACTCGACGGCGCTGTCGATAAAAAACAGTGTACTGCTTTAGTTGACCGATAGCTACGAGGAAGAATGTGATAGCATACTGTTGTGAAAATGAAAGGAGTATTTTTATTTGATTTTAATGAACGAATTAATGCAATATGATAATTTATTTGAAGGCGTTTTGTAGTTATTCTATAAATATCCGTGAGAACTAAGAATATCTTATGTTAAGTATAAAAATAAGTTTCTTGTTAACTTTATTATATTCGAGTTTCACTGCTTTACGTATTTGACAATCAAATAAATACCTCGTAAAATGTCGTCCGACACGATAACACGCTTATTTTATAACATTTTAGATCCAATATAAACATAACAAAGCTCCAACTAAGTCTAGTATCCAAAGTAGAGACACTAACACTGAACATTCCCCTTTTGTTAAAACAAGTTATCGTAATCCACTTTCTACTAGATATTGCGGCGATTCAACTTGACCCAGATAACGGATCTAAATGAACATCTGTAATCTATCATAAGTCATAACACTTCAAAATTACTTGAATTACTGCTATTATACTATTATATTTAATGGTTCATATTATAATGGCTTTATCTCAAATATCATGGTTTTTAGACAATTGTAAAAGATTGTTACTATTTCGTGTTACAAGTCATTTTATCGAAGACTAGCTGTGCCCCGCGGTTCATCATCACCTGCCTAGCCTTTTCCCAACTATGTTGGGGTTGGCTTCCAGTCTAACCGGATGCAGTTGAATACCAGTATTTTACATGGAGCGACTGTCTATCTGACCTCCACAACCCAGTTACTGGGTAATACGATAGCCCTTGGTAAGACTGGTTGGTGACTGGTTGGTGACTTTCGGGCTTCTGACGACCCGTAACGGCTGTCAAAGATCTACGAATGACAGCCGGGACCAACGGCTTAGCGTGCTTTCCGAGGCACGGAGGGGTCTTGGTATGTAAACATTGTCACAAGCCCCTCGGTTAACGCCTTTTAATTTTAAAAGAAATCGGATTATTAATAAATTATTTCGATTTTGCTTAGCATTCTTTCTGACTTTTTTTCTTTCTGCTTGGCTCCTAAAGATCGTAGCGCTAAAAATAACCTTCCTTAAGAAGTTTCTAACAAATGCAAAATATAGTTTTTGAAATCCGACTGCAAAAACAACTGCTTCGGTTTTATTTTATAGATTTTTTTTATACAACTTGTAACGTTAAATGCGCAAAACCTCAGACACCCCAACTGATTTTTAATTCAATTGACCTTTTTCATTTAGAAAATAAGTCATTAAAAAAATTGTAAAGGTTTTATGTGCTGTTTTAGTTTTACTGGCCATTCTGATCGTTTCTTGCGTCTGCGACGACGCTTTATCGAGGGATGAGTCGTCAGCGGGCCGCTGCGCCGCGCTGACATTGGCTTGCTTGACCTATTAATAAATAGACACGGCAACGTTTTTAATGAAATTTTTTTGAAAAATGTGACCTATATTAAAAAGTGGTTCAATTAATTCTGCTCGTTATTCTGATCAAACTATTTTCAGGTTTTGTGCATTTAAAGTTACACGTTGTAGATTCAAGTTTATGGTGAGTTTTAAGTCTTTAAGCCTCGACGGCAGTGAATAATGATAATTATATGAAAGTGGTGTAGACTGTATAATGGTAAATAAATGACTCATCAAATATTATACCGTACTTGAGCTCTCTTGTAAACACTAGGGAATATTACCATGAGTAGACGTGTTCATACTGATTGCTAATCACTGTATACGTAGTCTTCTTTCTTTCTTATTTATTGGTTTTTACACACTTATTTTACCTTACGTAATTAGCCTATAACGAGCCCAGTGCGGGTTGGTAGATGTCGCATGTCTTCGAATTTTTGGTTCTAGAACATGCCGGTTTCCTTACGATGTTTTTCTTCACCGTTTTGAGAGATGAAATTATTTGCGAAGTGCCTGTCTGGGTTCGAACCCACGACCTACAACTCCTAAGTCAGGGCCGTTATCCCTGGACCACCACTGCTCTCCTCTGTATTTTACCTTAATCCGGTTTAAAGAATGTATTTCTCAAAAAAAAAAAGAACATACATAGCTCACTTAAATATGAGAAACTTAACAAAATGTCTTGAGTAATAAACATAATTGTAGTTCGATCTATCGAGTGCATGCAGTGAGTAATGATTTATTATTGTTGGTTAGCCAAATACAATATTAACCTGTTTTCGAAAATGTTCTCTGATGATGAATTACTTATTTCTATCGGTGACTTATTATAAAGCTGCGCTCCCGCAAACTGAATAGTTCTTCTTCCGTACAAAGTCCTAATCTAATCGATAGCTTTAATAAGCAAGGAAGAATTTATATTGACTGTTGCTTAAAAACAAAAGGATATTTGTGAAATTTCGGGAGCTAAGTTAGATGGTCAGAGACAGCCAATATAGCGTTATCTTTGGTAACTTCGATAGAGAAGACATATCTTCTCCCTGGAAATTCATAACTCCACTCTTCTTCCTCTTCGTATCGATCGCACGACTGTATTTTAGATATTGTATGGTCCAAAGCTTTGCCACTTCAATGGCGTCTTCGGTGGCAGCGCAGAAGTCATAACTCCAGTACCGCAGTAAAATAATCATAATATCATAAGTGAATGATCTCATAGTATCAGTTACAGTAGTTGAGCTACTGGGTTACGCTTCACTGGTTTAGCTTCATAGTCGCTAGGTTTTTGCTCTCATCCCATCATGATGCAATATGCAAGTCTGTGTTATTTTTTGTTTAACACATCTTTGTGAGAATCATGTGCGATTATTGGCAACTACGTTCTAATTACTGTTTTTAAAGGCTGTTAAACGATACTATGTATTTACTTATGTTTTTTTTCGCACGAATGTAATTTAATAGAGAGGCATTATGAATGCATTAAATACATAGACCGTCTTCTAGGAATATTCCTAATTATGGTGAAAACAGCATCGAAATTCACCAATTAGCTTAGAAGTATGAATGTAGTTTTTATTTTTATTTATGTATCTAGTAGTAAAGTAATAAATGATTTATTGGTACTACTGGCAGTACTTATCTTTTCTTATATCATAACTTTCATCTGTCTAAATACACAAAACACAATGACGCATTATTTAGCAGGAAAAAGTATCCCAAAATATTCTCTACAAATTGAACAATAATGCACTTGACAGACTAGACGAAATGTAACGAATTACCGTGAGAATGCGTAGTTAAAAGAAATGTACGCAATTATTCGTCCGACTGTCAGTTTCACGTGCAGTAAGTCCAGTATTACGTTACTGTTACGTCGGCGAAAGTGTCATTGATATGTTAAAACGGTAAAATAAAGAATACGGTGCGCTCCGGTGGTTGCACACATGTCTCAGTTGGTCATGTTATACATTTTTCTTCGTCTGCTAATATCTACAGTACATTGTATATTGCTTGGTAATAAAAAAAATATAACTGTTCAGGAATACAGTGTTTCTTTGCGAAGCCTGGAAAGTTTGTTTACATTAACTTGATTTGTGTTTAATGTGTATCGGCTTCTATGCAAATAAACGTACCGGCCATTGCCTGTTCTCAAATAGAACATTTTATAATATAAAAAAATAGAACACTAAAAAAAATACATCCATTTTTTATCCATTATGACTATATTACCTGACTTCTAATGCTATGAATAAATGACAAATAAGCGTATTATTATGTATGCGTAAAAAGCAGTAGCTATAAACGAACAATACATAATAATTATCCAACACAACTTTTGTCATTTCTGACAACAGATATTTACGTCTACAAAAATTTGCTCGAAGACCACGCACAAAAAAAGTAAACACAATATGGTCTCACTGTTTTTTCTTAGGCTGTGTCACAAACCGGCGCTGCGCCGCTCTGGTTTAGAAAGTGAACTCTTTACGCAGACTTCCTATGGTAACGTTTACGTTACAAGATCCAGCGACACTGATCTGGTGCAGGATTACTCCACATTCTATTACATTAACTGATTTTAATTAAACTTAGGCGAGATTTTTATAAGTTTATAAAGCGGTCTATCAAGAAAGAAAATTGATGTTACATCATGGACTCATTTGTGAGAGTATGTTTGCCAGCCATGAATATAAAAAAAAAAACCGGCCAAGTGCGTGTCGGACCACGCGCAATGAAGGAATGAATTTATCCCAAGTACAAACTTAACATTGTAGTGGAAAATCATGTTCTCCCATACATTGCAACAGCAAATGTAAGTTGGTCGACTATTACTCGTAAACCTGTAAAGCCTACATAAAGTATGATGAACAATAGCGGCTTATCAAATGACCTGTGTAAATTGCAACAATCGATGCAAAAGCTATAGATTAGTATTTGTCATTTGTTCTACTCTGTGGCAATATTTAACTCGACTCAGCTGTATGTTACTACTGCGCGAAATAATTCCGTATTACGCTCTGAGTGCTTAGATTTAAACGTGCGTTACGTACGGACACTTACCTGAGAGCCACGAAACGAACGCCAATATGGTTTATGCTCTGCGCTTCAAAAATCAGCGTGGAGGAGCAAAAAAGAAAATCATCATTATTTACACTACGGTAAAATTGCCATTTGTTTATGTAGAAAAAAACATTTTTGGCGCGTGTAACGAAATACGCCCTGAGCAATAGTTTCGTGGCCCATGTCTGTTGGTGCACATGGACCATTATAATTCCATTGCTATTCTAAGCACATGCTTTGAATAGCGTTTAGGTGTTATTTACCTTCACTATTTGCGACGCACATCGTCAGTTTTAGATATTACTATTTAACCGCACTTCTCTCAACTATGTTAAAGTTGGATTCCAAAATTACCAAGACATTGGTCAAAAATAAGAATATGGCTCCCATGATAAAAGTAGAAGAACTAGCTGTTGTTAAAGACTAATTAACCCAAAAATTAACGTGCCCCCCGTTCAATGGAGGAGTTTTGAAAAATCATTTCTGGTCATGTTTCTTTCGTCAGTGGCTCAGGCTACGCCTTATCTTTCCCGCCGTCGCCAGGCAGCTGGAACTATTTTGGACATAAATAATCCAGATACTCTAAGTATTCATGATCCCAAAACAAACCAGTGTTTAAATTCCAACCATCCGGATGCATCAACAATCATAACACCAGCTAGAAAGGTCATAAGCTCTTCCTTCATTGTTACAATGATTGGTACGCCACATTAGCATACAAAGGATTACCTTGTTGCGTCTCCAATTATAATTGAAGTGTCAAATAGCTTATCAGCTAGAATTGTTCCAGTCTTCAGAGTTTCACACATCCGTGATAGTCAAGGATATGTTTAGTCTATGCAGTATGCATATTTATTATACAGGGTAATTTGTAAAACACCAAAAACCTCTTAAGAGGTCATTGTACTCATCATTATGAGCAACTTTTACTATGAGACCAAACCTGAAATCGCGAAAAAAAAATCAGCTGTTCCCTACATTTACGTTCGTACGAGTCGTCAAAATGTAGGGAACAGCTGATTTTTTTTTCGCGATTTCAGATTTGGTCCCATAGTAAAAGTTGTTCATAATGATGAGTACAATGACCTCTTAAGAGGTTTTTGGTGTTTTACAAATTACCCTGTATAAGGTGACTGGTAATTAGTGACCGATACTTAAACACATGATTCTACTCATGACAACAAACAAGTTTTATAATGGGCCCAAAAGTGAAATTACGAAAAAAAAAAAATCAGCTATTCCCTACATTTTGACGACTCGTACGAACATAAATGTAGGGAACAGCTGATTTTTTTTCGTGATTTCGGATTTGGTCCGATAGTAAAAGTTGTTTGTTGTCATGAGTAGAATCATGTGTTTAAGTATCGGTCACTAATTACCAGTCAGCCTATATTTTACGGTTTTGCTTATTTGAGTATTTATTTCGGGCTTGCTCAATAGTTGAGCAAAGATCGACCGCCGCAAGGGGTAGTTTCATGTGAACTAGAATAGAATCTATTGGAGCGATTAGCCTATAGTTTTGAATTCGGAAAAAGCTTTCAGCTATAATATTAGCTTTTTTAAGATGCGAGTCCAACAGTGGTACAGGGTACCTGGAAAAATGATTTTGGCATGTTCAGTACCTATTCAGCATGCAAAAATTGTTATTTCGCAATTGAATGTAATTAAGAGAAATGATGAAAAATGTGGCAATGAGTGAAAGGATTTTAAGGATAACCTTCCACGATAAATGAAATAATTTCAGGGGGTGGAGATCAAACTTTAAAAGTCAGTCAGAGTGGAGCTGTTTTCACAATTATTATTTAAGGTGACTGATGAAAGTAAAAGATGGCGGTATGATCGTGATTGTTGTAAATGCTAGATACTTATTGCCAAACTGTAAAGATTAGTCGAAAGAATATTATTTTTGAGCTTGTTATCGTAACCATTACAAATGTATTGCGTGCGCAATCATTTTTAATACCTAACTTAACTATTATTGTGCATCTTAGTTACATTTCTAAGTTATACCTGCCAATATTGTGTAGGTAGTTAAGCTGGAGTACGGTCTCCAAGTTCCTACATGGAGAATCTAAGTAAGTCAAGTTAAAACCTTGACTTTGCTTCGGAAATTGCGATACATAAATATTCGAAGAAACTTCAAGAACGTGCTAAATGATCTATAAAACAAAACAAACAACTACCACATCTTATCAGATCTTGAAAACAATACATTCAACACTGATGACTCGAGATAATCTCCCTGATCTTTATTCTTTACAGTCAGGTCGATTAGTATAAAAATGTATTGTACGCGCAAAGTTGTAGGATGTCGATCTCTATGTATTAATTTCATCGTATATTAAGATAATTTTAGACGGTTCAACCAAATTCAGTTTCTTTGATTGAAGGACGCAAAAATGGACGGTAAAGCCGACTTTGAATGATGTACTTTTGTTGATTCATCCAAATTCAAGAGCATGCGTGAGCGTGTAATTCATGCGTTATACTCTTAGGCTAGTATCTGACCGTCAGGGTTCCTTAGGAAGTATTTTGCACGCTTCGCTGTTCCGGCCAAGGTGTCAGTAATTTGACAGGGCTGGACGGAGATGGTTTATTTGCATATTTAATCTGATTATGGGTAGACTCGCTAAGTTGAATAGTATTTTTTATGATGATTATGTCAGTTCGTGAGTGGTGTTAAAGTTGAACAGTGGTTTTTAATATTGTGAGTATATTTGAAAAGACAAGGCACCTTATTCTTGTTAAAAATATATCCCCAGATGGAGTCATATAACTGTGGGGTGCATATACCTGTGAGTCCATCTATGGGTACATTTTAAAATATTTTATAAAGGGTTAATAAAATAAAGAAAGTGTGGAGGTCTTTGTTCTGCAGTGGGAGATCACAGGTTTTTAATAATCATAATAATTTGTATTTGTTGTATTGTTAGTCTTATTTCTTTTTAGCATATTCATGTATTTATGTATATTTATATCTAATTATGTGAACATATTATATTTATATTATTATTTTATTCCCCAATTTTCATGATTGCACCTACTACTGTTTGTCTCTGCATCCCCCAAAGGTTGACTGGCAGAAGATGCCTATGGCATTAAGTCCGCCTCTGTACATTTATGTGCTTGAACTATTAAATAAAATAAAATAAAAATAATAAAGGGTAAATAAGCAATCGTTTTTCTTTACGGGAATCATTACGACAGTTTAGCTTTAAACGTGGGTAGGTAGGTACTATAAATTCAGAGAGACTCGCTTTTTTTTAATTCAGAGAGATTCGTGGTAATCGTATAGTAAAGTTATAGTGAAGCTTTCATAGCACATCATCATAACTTATAAGTCTTATATTGACTGGAACCTGTAGCATATTTAATTTGTCACAACGATGCCAAATTTGACAAACGCTAAAAAATTGCCATCGCGTTTCTCATGTCGTAAATCAAAATAATTGCAATGGCTAATTAATTTCACCGTACACAGTTGTCATGGGACTCATAATTATGCAATTAATAGCAGTAATGACACAGACAGTAGTTCGTGTCGATGTCGGTAGCGTATACATAAAGTTACGTGCCCACTGGTGTGCCGAATCGCGTGAAATTGTGGTTTGGAAGAAAGTAATTGAAAATGTTGTGTTTACAGTCTTTTTTTAAGGTTATTTATTACTTTAGCGGTTTTCATTAAATATCTACCTAAATCAGTGTTTTTCATTCGTAAATATTTAAGTCAAAGACGATTAATGACTTTGCTTATAATATTTTTTTTATACTATATATATTTGAATTAAGTCTTTTAATTTGCATCCAGCAGATTATGAACTAATTAATAGGAAACCTTATAATAATAACAAAAAAAAAGTGAAACCTTCACACGGTTAAAACGTTGGGGCTTCCAAAAAAACTGGTATTCTTATCTTTCAAAGGGAAGTGAAAACATTGTCGCCGTATAAAGTAAACATAATACATAAAACTTTTTTATTATCTGCTAGGTATGTGTTATAGGATATTTACTTAACGTATACTTTCCCGCTTTCACGAGAGCTAGAATATTTGGTAAGACATTCGATACCCATTCACTAACGGTTTAGGTTTTATTTTGCTCAAAGAAAGTTATAACCTTATAACTCAGATTACACTTAAGACTTTTATGTCAACTCAAGTTGGCTGTAAGTTACTTCATATAGTCATAAAGTAAAGTTATGATACATAATTGTAGCAATGGTAACGTTTATCAATGTAACTAGCTTCTGCCCCCGGCTTCGCCCGCGTAAAAAGTAACTTTCCTAAGGTGAAATTTGAAGTATTATCCCAAGGGAACACATTACCGGGATAAAAAGTATCCCATGTGTTAATCCAGAAAATGGTCTATTTATGTGCCAATTTTCATCCAAATCAGTTCAAAGGCTTACACGTGATTGAGAAACAAACATACAAACATCTTCACAAACTTTCACATCACTACATAGTATAAAACAAAGTCGCTTCCCTGTCTGTCTGTCCCTATATATGCTTAGATCTTTAAATCTACACAACGGATTTTGATGTAGTTTTTTTTAATAGATAGAGTGATTCAGAGGAAGGTTTATATGTATAATACATGCATAATATAGTAGAGGAACACTGATAATTTTAGACGTTTCTAATGTAATGTCGTAAATAAACACATTTTTTTGCGCTTACATTGTAAACGCTGGCTGAACCCGTCGAGATAGATCAAAATAATGTACTACAGTATTGTACACCTTAAAAAGGTCTACAAAAAAATCCGCGATGGTATATGTCTATCTCTTAGGGATCACCCACAATAACCATTTTTATCTTATACTTTTTACGAGAAATAATGGCTCTAAAATTATCAGTTTCTCCATTGCACCCGTGCGAAGCCGGGGCGGGTCGTTTATAATATTAGTTGGATAAATCGATGTTACTTTGTAGCTGAGATTTATCACGTAATGGAGATGGCAAGCTGCATTAATTTGTAAAGCCTCTCTTTAATTACTTAATACATATTTGCAGATTCTGTAATACATTGCTTTTATTTTTTAATTATATTTTCTATAATCTGGTTATTATGTATAATTTAGTGTTTCATTTTGATTGGTGGTTTTCCTTTGTAAAAGTTACAAAGATTATTTACTTTATTTCTATAGGAATTAGATTTACAATTTCCATAAGCAAAATGATTTATTTGCGTCTAGTTAAAAAAAAATCTAGCTATAAATGTAGACTATAAGGAAATGTAAAGCATATTCATCTACACGTATTCATTTACGTAACATCTAGTATTGTCTACAAAACATGGAAGACACCCATCTAAACGAACCTTAAAAAACCTGTAATTCCTACTTCAACACTTGCGTTTGACACGTAAGCCTTACTTAATTACAGTCTTACTTATTTACTTATACTTTTTAATAACATATTAAGTTCCTATCGCATCGTCCATGACATTTTCAGCCATTCCGTTTCCGTTGGCTGCATTAACAAATTGTTCAATTACTTATTTAATGTTGGTACGCTATTGGTTGATTGCACTTTGTCAATAAGATTATGATCTGATAATGATTTGATTTAAGGAGGGGCTCGCGTCTACGGAATTCCCCGGTTAACAGGTTAATAAATAAAATATATTTGAAGTTTCGATTGTATTCTATATTTTAGAATGACTAATTCTAATCTAATTTAATAATTTAACCTGTTAACCGGGGAATTCCGTACACGCTACTGTTTAAGTTTGACGTATTTATACGTCCCGCCCGGTTAACAGGTTAAATCGACATTTCAATACACATTGTTTTAAACAACGAAGCAACTATCGCAAGGACAAACCTGAACCTGATTGTTTATTAAATCATTCCTTCGAAAGTAGGCTGCGATAAAAAACATGCACCACAAAGTACTGACCGAAACGATATTTAACGTATATCTGGGACAATGCACATTATTACTATACAAGAATTTTTGCAATGGCTTTACGTAACGGCCGCCGATCAGTCCGTTTTACATTTCACACATAAACGAACGCGTTCCGATTTGCGGAAGTATGATTGTTTCCATTGATACTCGTATAGCAATAATATAAATTTATTTGATTATTATTTATTATTATTGTTCAGCGATATGACTCTTTTCTTGGTGTTACTTTGGCTCAGTTTTTCAATTGCACTAAAATTAGAAATGTTATACTTAAAATCGAAATCAAATTAAATAGTCAGTTGTATAGTCATTTGTATGTAAACGGATTGAATTGAAATTGTTTGTAAAACAATTTCTTCATTTGATTTATTTATATTATAAGCAAATAGACGAGAATTATGATCTCTAAAAAGGTTTTTGGTAAACTCTATGTGTAGCACTAACTTCAGACACCGCCTTTCCTCTTGTATAAAAAAAAAAAAAATAAATGGCGAAGGTATAAACTCCAAACAGAAGAATTAATACGAATTTATAGATCTCTGAATTGGTTAGAGACTGTAACTGACGATATGAACGGTACAATAGACGTTCATACGTGAGAGGAAATTGCCTTAACCTTTTCATCAGATAATCCATCGACACTAAAATATCACAAAAACAACAAAAATGCAGTACGAAAGAGCTTCGGAAATCATCACATACACAACTCAGCCATTAAAACCATCTTGTTAAATTCGCACATGACTGCACCTAGTTATTTTTGCAACAACTATCTCTTTCTCTCGTACTGTATTTAGTTATTTTTGTGAAGCTATCTCTTTCTTTCCTTGTTACCTGTCCTGCACTCACTTCGATGGCAGAGGAGTGAAAGTATTAAAAACACTGTTACTATATAAATTGATATAATTATCGACGCGCCTGATTTTGTTCGAATGCTTCGGATGAAATGTTATGATAGATTCCAGTAGTACGTGAAGGTATTTCGATTATAGTTTAATAAAATAAAGCGGGATAATTGTGCCTTTAGATTGTTTTATAATGATATTATAGAAATCAGTTGGGCTTTGCAAATCAATGGGCCTAGACAAAGTAACATCGAAAAGCTTCTGCCAGTCTTGTTGAAAGTCGTTGTAGAAATACGAAATTCTGAAAGTGATTGCCTCTTGCCTAGGCCGTCAGTAAACTCGACAGTTATACTTAGATAGAATAGATGCTGATTTTAAACGGTAATTGGAAGAACTGTGATTGGCAGTAAACCTTTATTGATTCATATAGATCTTGTTATATGATAATGAGGATACGGAGGAATGAGGAAATTGTCACGAGGAAAGTTTTGAGTATGAATGTCGATGGCTATAAGAGTTGGGAAAGACCAAAGAAACGATTGATGGACTGTATGAGTGATGATATGGTTAGAAAGATCACCCCCTTTCACACAAGTCCAACTGAGATGATGACTAATAGAGAAGTATGGAAGACCCAAATAAATTGGGATACGAGCAGGAAATTATGATGATAGACTGACATAGCAATATGATGACATGAAAAATCTAGACCCAGTGTGATAAAGAGCAAATTAAACTTTCACACCAGTCCTTTTTTCAGCAAAATATTCTGAAACATAACCAAATGACCGTTACATCTACCCATCTACGCTTCCTGCTACAAAATTCCTAGACCAAATCCAGAACCTATTGTTTTGAGCTTCTTTTGTTTTATTTTTTATAATAGTAGCGTTTAGTCGTGTTAACCTAACGACTTTTAGTCGAGCACCACTTTGATCGATTGAGAACTATTGTTCACTCTGATCGTTAATGGTGTACAAAAGAAGTGCGAACACGATCGTCACGTTAATTTTATTGTCGTGTTGACAATTGGCACTAATTAGTGTGTGCTTAAAAGTGTGTGCGCGTGGCTTAGTATTTGTTACGGTCTTATATGACTTTGTATAGCCATATGTGGTATTTTCCTGAGTATTTATATCTTTAGATGTCGGAATCACCGGTTGTCCTTAATAACGGGCAAAATGGGAGATGGCCCTAAATCCTGAGATTATTCAACATTTGAATTCTCATTTGTTGACTAAATCAGGTGTAGCAGCGCCGATTTGAAAACGAAAAACTAATATGTGTGTTAGGAAGTACGTCCGGTTATTACAAATTACGATCGTGAATAATGTGAGGACTTTATGACATACGATAATTTGTCCGTTATAATGACCTCAGGGATCTAGGACGGTAAAAGGACTAGGTATTCTGTTTTACGTACTAGTGGTATATCTTTTGTCTCTTCGTTGTATGTTGCTCTATACTAAAATCTCTGCATGAAACCACTTTTTGTAGTTGGCTGACTTTATTTTTTTACCCAAATAACATAGCATCACGCTTATATTTCCAGAAGGGTTAGGCAGAAGTGTACCTATAGTACACCCACATTTTTCCAGTTAAGTCCCATGTGATAGGGGGTGAGCCAATTGCCATCAACTTGGCACAAATGCAGACTACGGGATGCTACTAAGAAATTCCTGATTGAAAAACTCAGTAATATTTCACCCGACCCATGAATCAAACCCAGGACATGTTCAGCAGTAGCGCTTGTGACCAACGAGGCCGTCAGTGTTGAAAATCTTTAATTTATGATGTTTCTAAAAATACCACCTAAAATATTTGTAAGAAAATCCAGGAAATGAGATACCCTTCTTTATTCATTTTAGGCCAACTGAGTTGCTATTATGCGCGGCGTGACTTGACTCCAATCAATCCGCGAGTTGACTAATTTTTTTTTATTATTTAAATTGAAGCTTTTTTACCTCACTAATAGCTTGGTATAAACAGTTTTTTAATATTTTTAAAAATTGACAAGATATGAGTGTTCAAAACTCTCAATTAGACAGAGAGGGAAATACTGAATTGTAACGTCATAGTTCAGTATCGGCATATAAATTACATGCAAAACTTCGTTTTGCGAGAAAGAGATAGACAAAAAGTTTCTATAAGTTATAAGTTTTCTATTTTTCGACCGATTTCAAATTTGATTTCCAATTCTATTATTGTATTACATGTGTGGATATATTATCTACTAGAATATATAGTATTCAATATCATGCAACTACCCAATTACCTCAGTCTATGGAAGTCGACGGCTTGATTAACACTTAATTAGGTACCTGATTAAGGCATTTAGGTGCTAATGTCTCGTCTGTTGACAGTAGTTTTCAACGCATTTTTTCATCATTCCTACATCGCTATGTAAATGCCCGATTAAAACATTATGTTAATTTATTCAAGTTAGTTCATTTCTTATTGATCCGTTTCAAACCGCTCGATTGCCTCCGGTAAAAGCCCGCGTTCTAGTTAAGGGAAAACCCGAGTATCTGAATATTATTTGTATGAGTAATAATTTTAGTGTAAGAAAGGCCCTGTGTCCTTTGTTTATTCAAGGTACTAAATAAATCAACTTATAAATGCTTGCTAAAGAACCTAAGGTTATTTTGTTTACACGAGTGTATGTCTAGTATTTATTAAATTTGATTGCTTTGGTTGGTTACTGAAGGTTGATTTTTCATGTAATATTTGAAGAGGTTTTGTTGAGGGACAGTTAAAAAAAAAAACTTTACAATAGCATATAAATAGAAACATTCAAATTTATCTTTAACAAGAACTTTAGTTAGAGAAAAACTGTCAGAATTGTTTAAATCCTGCTCCTGTCAGCCCCACTACGAACCTCGCTGACTGATTAATAATTTTGTCCTTGCTGTAGTTATGAGCAATTCCTTTATTGCTTGTGCTTGAGATGATATTGCCAAACAGTTTACACTGTGTACAGGTACTCTAACCTAGCTCTGGAGCCAGGGTCTCTATTTTTTCTGTAACCTGTTTTTATGGCAATAAAGAAAATTTATTATTATTTATTATTATAGTTTCCGTACACAAGTGAATGCCTCTCTCAACTTCTCACAATTAAAATATTAAAATAAACGCAAGTTGGTAAAAAGCTTGTAAAATGTAAGAGATTTTGGAAGGTCCGGTTCCATACTCCTTAACTCCGCTAGTCTAGAAAAATTAAAACAAAACATTACATCATTACACCGCTCCACATAGCATCTAGGCTCGTGTGGTCATAGAAAGTGTTGCACCGCATACCTGAGCAGGCGCGGGCGCCGGCTCGCAGTCTCCTGATAATTGATCAATCGGTTATTGGTGCGTACGAGTGCGATCAATTGATGCGATTGGCTTGCGTAATTTGGGTCTGTTCATTGATTTGTTCTGTCTGGTTATCTTTTAGTCAACCGTGATAAGGCCCCATTAGAACTGAACTTTGTTTTGATTTAGGAATTACTCTGTCTTCTGTTCTGAGTGTTTCAAGCTTTTGCGAAGATCATTGTGGTCGTTCGGCTCTTTCTTTCTTTGCAATAATCTTGTCCATAGTTTTTTTTTATAATTAACTGATGGGTCAGGTTGAAATTGATAAATGGTTAAAAGTATCGAAAAGTGTTTTTTTTTTCTTTGGGTAGTGCATTTGTTCCAAAATGCCCTACTGGTTTTTTCAGGGATAATCCTGGCGTGCTGCATGTTGCAAAAACCCGCATAGATAAAGATATCTTTTACATTTTTTAGTATAGTCGTTTAATGATAATGAGCGAAAACAATTATAGACTTATCAGATTAAGACTTTTTCTGATAGCTATCAGGATATAGATGTGTGTCAGGGTCTAATGAGTGAAATAAAAGTTACACTTTTATTTATTACAGTGCTAGACCGCTACTGGTCATAATATTATGATGCATTACTGCACTCAAATTAACAAATTCGTACGAGTATTAAAACAAATACCGAGACTAATTTTGCATTAGTTTTACATAACGACGAAGACGGCACGGTTGGCGCAGTGGTTAAGCGATTGACTGCTGCGCTGCGTGTCGCGGGTTCGATTCCCGCACGGAACAAATATTTGTATGACCTACATGTATTTGTTCCGAGTCTGGGTGTTTTTCTATCTATAATATGTATGTATTTACAAAAAAAAAAATTGTATATAAGTAGTTTATCAGCCATCTTGTTACCATAACACAAGCATTAGGTTGCTTAGCTTGGGACAGATGGTGCTGTGTGAAATGTCCAGGGATTTATTATTATTATTATTATAACATAATTATTCTATCGTTTCGGAGGGGCCTGTGGCTAAATAATAACAGTCGCATAGGTCTATCGATCAGGCTAAGCTACGCTTGCCGCGGTTGGTCTGTGGATGGGTGACCATCTTTACATACCGAGACCCCTCCGTGCCTCGGAAAGCACGTTAAGCCGTTGGTCCCAGCTGTCATTCCTAGATCTTTGACAGTCGTTACGGGTAGTCAGAAGCCCGAAAGTCTGACAACCAGTCTTACCAAGGGGTATCGTATTACCCAGTAATTGGGTTGTGGAGGTCAGATAGGCAGTCGCTCCATGTAAAATACTGGTATTCATCTGCATCCGGTTAGACTGGCAGCCGACCCCAACATAGTTAGGAAAAGGCTAGGCAGATGACGAATTATTCTATCGTTTCGTCTAAGAGACAGTTATTTATTTATTTAAATACCTCTAAAATGTGTAGTGATGCTCTTTTAACAGGAAACGTAGGCAATTTGTTTTTGACCAACTTCAAAAAAGGAGGAGGTTCTCAATTCGACTGTATGTTTTTTTTGTATGTTTGTTACGCGATGTCTCCGGCAATTGTAAATCGATTTCACAAATTATTTTTTAAATGGATTGGGTATGCCTCAGCCGTGGTGGTAACATATAAATTTTATTAACTTTGCCACTTATTTTATATTGATGATGTTATATTAACTTCCTGTTCCTGATATTTACATAGCAAGTAGTGTTATACGAATTTGTGTACGGTAAGTATAACTTAAAAGTGAAAAATAAAAGCTTTTTTTCCAAAAAAATAACAACCGACTTCCAAAAAAGACATTAAAAAGTAAAAAATAACTTTAATTTCGGAAGTCGGTGGCGAATAACAAAAATGTGATCCCAGCAACACCAACTTCCGAAATTAAAGTTATTTTTTACTTTGTAGTGTCTTTTTTGGAAAACAGTTGTTATTTTTTCTATAAAAAACGTTTTTTTAATGAACAAAAACCTGTTTTAAAAGAGCATGCAAGTAGGTTAAAATTAGGTAAGTAGATAGCCTAAGTTTGGACTTCAAAAACTTTCATATTATTTTAGTATATTGGCCTTTATTAAAACCTCATAAAGAAAAAGTCCCAAAACATTAATAAATGATAATTAATAACTTACACAAATCATCGTTGAATGAGCTACTAATCCTCTGATGTGGTACCAGGGTCACAGAAGTATAGCAGTAGTATGAAATCGAAAGCTGTCGTATAATTTGATAGTGAAAGTGTCGAGTGGCAGATTTATAGATATGAAGAGACCAACTTTATGGTAGTATTGACATTTGTTACTAAGTGGCATGTGGTGGCAAGATTTGCTGATGCCACGTAATTTAAGAGCAGTCTGTAATTGTGATTTTGTATGAATGCCATTGTGCGCTATTATCATTTCTAACGTGCCGATATATTTTCGTAGATGTCCACGGTATCACGATAACATAAGAAGTAAAATGTTGCCTTTATTGGAGGCAGATGTAATTCCTCATTTCTGAATGAGGAATTACATCTGCTTCCAATAAAGTCCATCTCATTGCCAAGCCACATACAACAAACAACATTTTTAAGCATAAATTCTATATTTTTTTAAAATTAGTCAGCTCCTGACGTAATTGACGTATTTTTAGTAGCCAATTTTTTTAATCACGTCTTTAACTTGTGTATGGAATATCTTGATTTTACAGGACTAAACTAATATTTATCTTCAGTCCTTTTCTTAATTAAATAGAAAGAAAAAGGTGCAATGAACTTAAATTTAGTTTAGTTTGTGAACAACAGAATCAGCGCCATTATCGTTCCAAAATAGTCACAGTTTTATAAACTTCTCATTTTAGCTGAGTAATAACTCTCCAACTGCTGTCTTATTTTTCTTATAATATAAAATTCCACAAAGCAGACAACTTTTATTTCAAGTCTACAGAATAGTTGAATGAAAAGATAGCGTTAATGTTTGTTTTATCATTTTAGAGCTACATTCAAAGTTTATAAATAAACATTCTATTTACCGCACGTTTGCTTAGTATTGTAAGTGCTAAGTAATTTGTTTACTTTAGGCTAGCTTGTCAGGCATTCTAAATTCACGGTACTGAATAAATGACTCATAAAAATGTTTTTGTAACAGTTGAAAATAAATTCCTACTTGTCCTAACTTCTAACTAGTATTATAAAAGCGAAAGTGTTTGTGACGCTATCACGCTCAAACGGTTGAATAGATTTGTGTGAAATGACACATGGGAAGACCATAACCTGGAGAAGGACATAGGCTTATTTCCATCCTGGATGGCAGACAAAGTCAAGGGCAACACCTAGTTAATATTATAAATGCCCTATGCTGTTATGTAACTCTGTCTCCCTTTTCACGCCTAAACCACTCAACCTATCATTATCAAATTTGAGAGATAGGTAGCCTGGAACCTGGAGAAGAATGTAGGCCCTTTCAACCTGGATCACAGACAAAGTCACAGGCAACAGTTAGTAGAGAGTTAAGACAAATGATAAAAAAACAACATTTGTGAACTATAGACATTTATTATGAACCTTGTCAAAAAAGTCCCACGTGATGTTGGAGAGTTTGTTGCGTCATTTTTTTCTCTCCATCTAAAATAATAGGAAATGGTGAACCGCTGGCGTTTTGGAGGCGATATTTTTTATCCGATTTTTGGTTTCTAGCATGTGACTAACGATGCATATTTCTTGTTGCAGTGCATGAGGATGCGAGCCGGTGTGTGGTGGAGCGTGGCGGCGCTAACGCTGCTCGCCGTCACCAGCGCCCTAAGGACGCCTCAGGTATGGGAATGATCAGCAGCAGCTTCATCAAAAAACTAAGATTGTATTATTAGTTTTAATCCACATCAAGCTACTGCGTTTTTTCTATTTTTCCGACACTTATCTCATTTTCATCCTATAGGTATAAATCGCGCTATGTGACGAACTCTCATGATAAGACGAGGGTTTTCCATTTCAGTAAATGTTTGCGCGTTGGTTTAATTCGAATCAGGATTTCGACCATTCCAATTAAAATGGTGACGACTGCGTCACTGCAACTGAGCCAGTTTTAAGACTATCGGCGCCTACGCACGCTTATTTAAACCTTGCTTTGTTGCATGGAATGTAGATTGTTAAAATACCTATGTGAGATACGATATATTTTTCAAGTGTCTTCAGGATTAAATACTGGCATATCAGATACCTTTTTAAGATGATCCACTGACCCAGAACCAAGTAATTTAGTTATATGGATAAGCAAATACGTGAATTTAAGTAGGTAGGTATCTGAAAAATATCTTTAGTGTTATGTTATTTCGTTTTGTAGATCAATACGTCAAACGCTTTTGGTGCGCCGGCGTGAGTCATTTAAAACCTTATTTGTAGACAAGTTATTATAACTTAAAGCAATATAAGTTATTAGCAAACACTACTTTACTAAGTGTGGCTCTATTTGAGACAGGACGTTTTGAAAGTGAGATACGAGTCAGCTAACTACCTATAATTAGCAGTCGACTTGTACTCACAACTTGTTTGACTTGATTCAAACTTAGCCCTCATTTCAGTGTGGAAATCACTTCAAAATTTAATTAAATATGATTTAAGTATATCAAAAAATCGATAAGTATTTCCGATTTGATCCAGTTAAGTTAAAACTTAAAAGTATAACTCGTTGGAACAATTAAATGATTGCGCCACGCCTTCACTTGTGCCTACTTATAATGACTATGTAAGTTCCAAGTTACTTAAGTATAACTTGACAGCCAAACGTGTCGCGCTCGGTCAACAACCAAGGTTGCAAGATATTGTTACTGGTATCGTTTATTTGCACCGCTGCGTTTTGTAGTGAATGTATTTTGTTGAATGATATTTTTGTCACATTTAAATTCGATTTAATCAGACTTTTCAAAGCGATACTCTGTTATCTTAGGTATTATTGATGTTGAAACTGATACTGGTAGTTAATGTTTCTATCTCAATTATGTTTTTTGTGTCAATAGTTTGGTTTCGATAACATTCAATATTTTTGTCAATTTAAGAAGAACGTGCTTACCTTACTTTACGTTTAGTTAATTACATAATATCCCCGGTCAGCTGACAGGTTTCAGCATCTTATTCACCTAATTCAAGAAGCTGAATAAGTACATAGTTACTTGTCTTGTAATGCAACAGTAGACGACCCATAAAATCGTAAACAAAGTAGCTGCACCAGTATAAACTGTTTACGATTGATATTAAAACAGTCACCTCATTTCTACACTAGAGTTTACAAGTCAATCTTGTCTATAAATAAGCCTCTAAATATTCCGCTGCAAAAGTTATACAGGGTGACTGGATGTGGACCCGCCATAGCAAATTCGCATATAGAGGAGGTCATTTACTAATTATTGAACCTTACTTTCCCTAGCTAAAGTTTTATAGTTTAGGAGCTATGTCAATTTTTATACTTTATTGAGATTTTTCCAAAATTATTAAAATTCATTATTGAAACACCGTATTTTTTTATTTCAGGTCGAATTTGATCGTAAAGCTTCTCTTAAGTACTTTTTTATTTTTTGAGCGTTATATCTTATTTTTTAACCCTAGTCTGAGGGAAGTACCGAGGTATTTTAATCACCAATGCTTATATCAACAAAATTAAAATTAAAAAAAAACTATTAAAATAATGCAGAAAAAAGTTATGAATGCTTGGAGGTCAAATTTTGGAAAAATCTCAATGAAGTATAAAAATTTACGTATCTCCCAAACCATAAAACTTTAGGCATGGAAAGTAAGGTTCAATAATTAGTAAATGACCTCCTCTATATTCGAATTTGCTATGGCGGGTCCAGATCCAGTCACCTTGTATATAGATAACAATGTTATTAGCATAAACTAGGCTCTCATTGTCCAAAACCCACAGTATACCTAAAAAAATATCAAAATGTATAATAACACTGCTGAAATATAAAACAGAATATTCTATCCACACACAATAAACACTTGGAAATACAGAGCCTTTTTGGGGGCCTTTTAAAAAAATATACTCGTCAACACGAAAATTAACCGACGAAAAAAGGAGGAGGATGAGAACCTCCTCCTTAGTTTCGCCGCTTGAAAAATTGTTCACTGAGAGTGTGAGGGTCAAGTTCACATAATTATTTTAAACTAAAGTATCGCGGCAGTAGTGACATTTCTTTCGTAATTTAAACCCGGCTTTAACTCCAGTAAACGGTTGCCAACGCTCTACTTACTCAAATAAATGAAATCTAAGGAAAACCAGTTCTGTCCGTAACGTTCATAATGAAGTACCTGTTTCTTGGATATGATATAGCAATAAGGTTATATTGGAGATCTGTACTGAGTAATGTTTAATATCTTAAGCAAAGAAGTTTATGTAATGAATTGGTGGTCACTTGGTTCTAACTTTGCTCAAATAATTCTGACGTTCATCAATTGTTTTTTGCAAAAAAGTAGCAGCCTATTGACAACTTTCAAAAAAAAAAATGTCATTTGAAAAGTAATATTCATAATTAAAAAAAACTTAATTTCCATATAAAATATGCAGGCATTATGCATACATATAGGCGAAAACAAGCTCAGAAAAAATTAGAATTTGACATAACTTTCTGTTTTTTAATTATTTCGTATATCTATGTTATTTACTGTGTCTACATAAATAAACAAAATCAAATAAAAAAAATGACGGTCCTTTGAAAACGTGAATGGTGGTGTCCACTTGTAATTTAATGCACAATCCTGCAACATATCAAAACCGCTTATAAAATCAATCCATATCATAGACTTACACTTACCTAAGTGAAATATCACAAAATCAAGCATGTTCATTGAACAGATAAAACGACAAACAACAAAAATAAACCAACAAAACGAACAGTGAAATCATAGTTTTCACTACAATGACATAATAATAAGTAATATCGATTATCGTCGTCAATAAGCGTTAACATTGCGAATGAATTAAGCGAAAGATCGCTCACCCCGCTTTCTATAGGCTCGCGAGCGAAATGAGCGCATACATCTCGCGTCATGTAAATCATTTGATAATTAGGTACTTAGTTGCTTACGCTTTTTTTAGCACGCGATTTTCATGCATGAGCGCTTATTGTAAAGTATTGAGTTCTGTTTTCAGTTTCGTTATTTGATAAGTTTAACTGGCCTGTTGATAAATTTTTCTTAAACCGTGTTTAGTAGTCTTAACATTTGGTTTGTTATGGATAGCTGCGTTTTTTGGCCGATTAAATTTTCTCGTTATTAAATAATGTTGGTAAGAATAGAGCACAGTGTACCTAAGTGTTAATTTTCATATTAAATATTTTTTTTACTTGTACACGTAGGTACTAATTTCGTAACAATATCTTTCCAAAAATATTTTTCGTAACGGTCATTAAACTTACATTTGAGAAAGTTAAAATTGTTTGCGTTTGCAAATTTTTCTTTGACTAGACATGCATAATGCAATTTCAAACAAAACAGAATGAAATAATCGCAGCTAGGTGAACAAATGTTACGACACGGTCACTAACTTTCTTCAAAGTAACAGATAGATACAGTTAAAAACGATTCGATTTACTATCACCGTTGCAAATAAACTATGTGTTTTGTAAGATTCGGAAATGCCTACTAACGTCAACATCTGTCTAGCTTTTTCCCAACTATGTTGGGGTTGACTTCCAGTCTAATAAGATGCAGCTGAATACTAGTATTTTATATGGAGCGACTGCCTACTTTCCGAGGCATGGAGGGGTCTCGGTATGTTAAGATGGTCAACCCGTGTGGCTGTTATTACTTAGTCACGAACCCCCACGAGGAAGTGCCTACTAACATAATAAAGACTATAACTAAAACGAAACAGACCAGATATTAGGATGGAAACGCTGAGAATGCAAAAGGTACTGATATGCTTGTGCAATGTGTAACCACGAAATGAGAAGTATCAGAAAAAAAAAATGCTTAAAATACGTCTGGTGAATACTCGTTAGTCGATATTTCACTATTGCCAATTAACGATAGTTTAACCATTTACTAGATTGCCTGACTTCTGTTTCAATCGACGAGCAAATACAGTGTTTAGGGAATATACGAATTTACTTGTAAACAAAATACAACGTGTAACATCAAATGCGCAAAACCTCAGACACCCCAACTGATTTTTAATTCAATTGGCCTATTTCACAGAGACAATAAGTCATTAATAAAATCGTAAAGGTTTTATGTTCTGTTTTAGTTTAACTGGCCATTCTGATCGTTTCTAGCGTCTGAGACGACGCTTTATCGAGGGAGGAGTCGTCACCGGGCCGCTGTACGCGCCGCGCTGACATTGGGTTGCTTGACCTATTAATAAATAGACACGGCAACGTCTCTAATGAAGAGTTTTTGAAAAATGTGGCCTATATTAAAAAGTGGTTCAATTAATTCGGCTCGTTATTCTGATCAAACTATTTTCAGGTTTTGCGCATTTAACGTTACACGTTGTATATTGGCATAACTGTTATTTAAAGTCAATAATACGTTTTTGTTTCAAGATGTTGACGCCAATTAAGGTGATTGGAAACAAATTACAATAGCACACGAACGTACTAACTATATGCAGATGTAAGCACAGATTATATGTTAACGAGCAAAGTGCAATGTTCTGGCGAACGTTTGTATGCGCGTACGCTAAGCGTCGTGCATGTCACGGCACTTTCGATAATAGCATGACTGTGACTGTGCTGAGTTTGAGTTAGATGTTTGAGCCGTTTGGGGTTGAAACACTAGAGCCATGGAGTTCGAGTGCTCACCTTGTATTTCGGGACATCTCCAAGCTGTTTGTCTCTTCACGTGACCAGAGACGGCTGGCTTAATTTTAGGTCAGAGAATCAGCATTAATAATAATAATAATAATCTTTATTCATCAAAAACATTGTAGTACATAATAACAATTTACAGAATCGTTCATAGTATACAAAGACTACAATAAAATGTAGGGTGAGGTGCTGTATTCCTAGCTAGGTTAATAGATAACCTGTGTTAAGGAGTACAGTGCATTGCCATTCAATGTGGTCATGCTGCCAGCTTTTGGGCATTTTTCCTGTTAACTTAATTTACAAACTAATAGTCTTGAAATAGCTGTCTTTTTCAAGACTATTAGTTTGTAAATTATGTACCTTTATAATATTTCGCTATAAATGAGTCCCAATTAAATAAAAAAAAATAGTCATTAGGCTGGTTGTCTAAATAAAATTAAAATTAAATGTAACAGCTGGAAGCTTCAACGTTTTTAACTATGTATTCATAAAAACGTAGAACTTACAGATTTATTGCAAAAAATGTCAAAATAGCATTTTTGACATTTTTTTTAAATCTTTTATTATTTTTGGGTAGTTTTCTAATAAATGGCATGTTAAGTATTAAATTATTACATTTATGTCCGAAATAATACTTTATTTGGTGTCAAAATTATAAACGGGTTTTAAAACTGTAACTTTCCAAGATGTTAAAGACTTTTTGCTCCAATAGGCAACTAGCTTCAGCACGCGACTTCGTCCTCGTCGCGTCGTCGTCTTCCTGACTTTTTTTCTTTTTGCACGCCTACTAAGGGTTATGGCGTGATGTTAGATAGTCTATAATAGCCTTCCTCAGAAATTGGTCTAGCAAATGCAAAAATTATTTTTCATATCCGAACAGTAGTTAGATATTAGCGCGTTCAGAGACAAACAAAAAAACTCTTCATGTTTATTATTAGTATAGTTAACAATATCGAAATAATTAAAATTAATTCCGTTTTAGGTATGTATAAGTGAGTATTAAGGCTTTACCTTCCTAAGTAGATATTATTAATTTGCATGTAGACGTTTATTTAATTTGAAAATTAACATTTATCTGTCATGAAATTACGATTTTGATTTAAAAGATTTGCAACTGTGTATTATAGCAATAGACGATTTATAATGATGACTATTTTCTACAGCATTATAAAGACATCGTTAACACAGATAATATTGGAAACTTTGCATTTCAAACTTTATTATTACTTTGATAGCAAATTGAACGACAATTTAATCAATTTTGATGTAGCTATTATCGTATTACGTTTTAAAATGTTGAAATACCCGATTAAATATGCAGTTGCATTATTTACTGCAGACTCACAAAGATATTTTGGTAACCCGGAAAAATCTCATCGTGATAACTAAGGTGAAGTGAGCTTAGAGTGAGCTGTGAATCATGCTGATGCTAGGGATTGACACTATTGACGACTCACTCCACGCTCAGTTCACCCAAATTTTCACGGTGAGGTGGTTACAGAATCGCACGGCTATATTGAACCTACATATGTATGTAAGTAGAAACAACCAACATATCGAATTACCTACTTAAGTATATTAATTTTGACATTCTTGATTCCATTGATATAAAGATCACATTTCAATTACAAATCTATTAATAACAAACTAAGTTCTTATCATACTACCAAGTACCGAAAAATAAACCTGTACAGATTGACAATGGCTTCGATTCCCTTGTTCACAAACTAAATTAAATTTAAGTTCAGTGCATCTTTTTCTTTCTATTTCATTAAGAAAAAAACAGAAGATAAATATTTGTTTAGACCTGTGAAATTAGAAAAGTGTAACATCGAATAACACGTTCCCGTAAATTTCATCATCTGCCTAGCCTTTTCCCAACTATGTTGGGTCGGCTTCCAGTCTTACCGGATGCAGCTGAATACCAGTATTTGGAGTACATGGAGCGACTGCTTATCTGACCTCCACAACCCAGTAACTGGGTAATACGATACCCCTCGGTAAGACTGGTTGTCAGACTTTCGGGCTACTGACGACCCGTAACGACTGTCAAAGATCCACGAATGACAGCCGGGACCAACGGCTTAACGTGCTTTCCGAAGCACGGAGGGGTCTTGGTATGTGAAGATGGTCACTCATCCATGGACCATCCGCGGCAAGCGTAGCTTAACCTGATCGATCAACCCGTGCGGCTGTTATTACTTAGCCACAAGCCCCTCCGTAAATTTACCAACAAATATAACGTAAATACTTCGATATCTGGATGTTTTCCATATAAAACCCAATATGGCCCAATACAAATCCCTTCAAAGTACGTAGGTACTAGCAGAAGTGTTCAACCTGGCACGTCATAGCAATCGACTCATACAATCAGTCTATTTGAGCAACACGCAATTTTAGCTTATTTTCGTTAAGTGCCCACCGTAGAACCACACCATTAGTTTTAAATGCCCTAAGATTGCCTGCTAAGATGGGGTATCGTGTTTTTTGTAATATTCTATGTTGTTAAACTGATGGGCCGTTAAACGGTTGGTTTTGATGGTGTATCAGATTAATGGACGTGCCAATGAGTGGTGAAGGCTATAATACATTTTAAGTGATGATTTTTAGTGTATTCGCATATAATAGGGACTAAATAGACACCTAAAGATGATTCTGTCCTAATTTGCAAAAACGTTAATTGGTTTTGTTTTAAAGTAAGGGTTTTTAGATTTAAAGTTACTCGAAATTAAAACTACATCATAGGTCATATCCTCACTTAATCTCAACTGTAGTCCGGTTAATAAAAAGTTCCGTTGAAATTACTGTCAAGAAAGAAGTAATAGCTTAGTTCGATAATAATTGCACCAACGACAGTCCAGGAAAATCTCTGTCCATTCTAAGGTTGCCTGGAAGAGATCACAGAAAGCGATGAGGCCGCCCATTGTATATTTTGTAGTGTTTTATATCTTTTTTTACGTTATGTATTTTTGTGGTATACTGGGTGTTTTTTTCAAGGCTTCGAATTTTTACAGGGTGTTCTACTCATGAATATAAACAACTTTCACTATGGGACCAACTCTGAAATCACTAAAACAAAATCAGCGGTTTAATACACAAGTTCAATACCTACTTGACCAAAATGTACGAAAGAGCAGATTATTTTTTTCGTGATCTCAGAGTTGGTTCCATAGTGAAAGTTATTTATATTCATGGATGGAACATCCTGTAAAAATTTGGAGAAAACATATGTAAGTGTTGAAATATGGGTCTAATATAGGTACACCTCTGCCTAACCTTTTGGAGATTACAGGCGTGATGTTATTGTTAAGGTCATTATTAACGCACCATAAATCTCTCCGGCGTAGCAGATATTCATGGCTCGCGTTTACATTACATACATTTACATCCCTTAAAATTATCCAAAAACTGCAGAAATTAACCATCTAAAGTCCTCGTAGAACATAAAACATGCCTTGAACTAAACAACTTGAACTGACAAAAATACTGTAAAAACCATGAAACCTATTAACAGTAAAAAACGTAAACAACAAAGTTATTTTTATTAGTGTCAACCGCATTAAGTGCCATTATTCAATAGTTAGTTGGTTTCGCACGCTTCTCCAAGGTTCGGTCGTATGGTTGGAAGTCCATTGTGTTTGTAAGCCATGACATTTGGTCGTTGGTAGAACTTACCGGACCGGTGGTATATGGGACTTCGTTCAAAATAGTAAAAGAGAGGGGGGGGGGGGGGGACGTAACCGAAGTCCCCGCGCGGAAGTGCGTTTTTATTGAATTTGTATGTAAAATAAATGCGCGCGTTATCTGGCGTGTTGTAGTGTATGATTCGCCTTAGGGGTTATTGTATTTTTAGGTTTTGTATCAAATTCAAGTTAGGAAGGCTTTCGTTGAGACAGCTATGATCAATAATTTAATTATCTATCAATCTTCATAATTCTTGTTTTTGTAAGTATCACTAAGTGGTACGAAATTCCTACCAGAGGAGCAATTCTCGGAATTGAAAGTTTACAGTCTGATCTCAGTCTCAATCCGTCAAAAATAACTCTAAAACCCCTACATTGTTAAATAATTTTAAAATAATTTGAAGGTGATTCCCGGGACACGTACATTTAACATATAAGGTCCTTTTCCCACGACAAGATCCCGTTTTTTGCAGGTGCGGTTTTTTACAGGATCCTGTTTAGTAGTGTACGTGTTTGAATGTACATATTCACACAAACATCCCGTTTCATCGTACACTACTAAACGGGATCCTACAAAAACCGTACCTGCAAGAAACGGGATCTTGGAAAGGGCCCTTAAATCGTATGAATCGTAAAACCGCATGTTATTTTGAAAGTTGTTACTAAATTGAGAGATAAATGATGTGGAATTGTAATGGAGTATACGTTGTAAAATCCTATGACCTCCACTATATACGTATATATGTAAATTGTGGTTTACCTCACTATTATATTACTATTGGTTCTTCATAATAATATACCTGTAAAATTTTAAGTTTACCTAGGTGTAAACTTTTAATATTTGTTATAACGCATAATCAGTTGATGTCCAATTAGATTTGATCGTTGATAGATGTTTTATGGGTCTTTGATAGCTTAAGTATCTAAAATGTCTCGTTTTATTACTTCTGTATAAATAAGTAAATGATTTTACAATTAAAGTCCATCATATGCCAAAATATAAATAAAATTTCGGTGTTACTTATTTAAGAATATCACTTTTGCCCCATATTTTGGGTAGATTTGATTTTACTATTGCTTAGTTTCTGTGATGAAAGTTCGTTTTTTACGTCTACTGCTAAACATTCCTAAATGGTGTCAGAATTAGCGATCGAAGTTGTAGGAAAACGCTATTTTCAACCTTAATAAGACGAACCTAAAATGTACGAATTGTGTGAAAATAATTGTACCTACAATAAGTTCTAGACTTAAATATGGCCTGGAGACATTACGGAGCGCCGTAACCCAGCGTTAACGCACCGTACAGACATGTTAGTATCATAATTTTACTCGAATGTGAGAACTAAGTGGTCTAGGTAAGTGTTTTCCGACACAAGGACGTAATATCGGTCGGAGCCTTTCGTTTCGTGAAGGTCAAGTGGCGATTAGAAAAATTACTTACATTTATATCTCACTGGCTAACGCAATGCCTTTTTCTTTTTTTTATTAGGAACCTTTTCCGGCGCACACACACCAACTTTGTTAAAGTTTCATCACAATCGTTCGAGCCCTTTTTGAGGTTTTCGGGAGACTAACACGCGGTAATTGATTATTATATACAGGGTAAACTCCACAGACACGATTGGATCGATATCTAAACACGATAAAATAAAAATATGTGATGGTTCTTTTAGGGAGGTCGCCGTTTAGATATCGATACCCATTGCGTTTGCGGAGTTTAGCCAGAGAATTTAAAATAATCCTGTATATAGACGTATTGCATTTTCTTTTATCTGTAGCATATAAACCTGTAGCGTGTATCAGTTCGTATAAATGATATGGTATGAAAGGTTAACAGCTTGGGTGGCTATATCATTGTTCGAAGCTAAATGAAGTCTAGGTTTTACCAAGTTAGGGATCAATGCGGAAGACCGGTTTTTGTGGCGAAACGTAGGAAACACCTAGGTATTTCTAGCAACGGACAATGACAGGTTTTAAACATCCTGGTTTTGTATTACCCGATAACTGGGTTGTGGAGTTCAAATAGGCAGTCGCTCCATGTAAAATACTGGTACTCAGTTGCATCCGGTCAGACTGGAAGCCAACCCCAATATAGTTGGGAAAAGGCTGGGCAGATGATGATTTGAAACTTTTTTTTTTATTGAAAAATCAATGCATACGTTCTGAGATATTTTTTGTAATTTAATTATGCTAAAGGAAAAAAGGCTGGCACAGTAGTGTGAGGAGTAGGTGAAGACGGGCTATGGATGACGACAGATGAAAGGAGAAGATAAACAATCGTATCATTTATAGCCCAAATATTTAGGAACATGGAAGACTTGAAGATACAAAAACTAAAATATCTTGAGCAAGATCACGAACATATATCATTAATTATTCTGTTATAATATTCTCAGTTAACGCCAAAATGCAATCTGCCGGTCTATTCTGAAAAATCTCACAGTGAAATCACAAGTGAAATGAGCACTTAATAGTGTTAATCCCTAGAGAATGACAGCTCACTCCGCGCTCACTTCCCTTAAGCTTTCACGGTGAGATGGTTACAGAATCGCACTGCTGAAACTGATTAAGAAACAAGGAATTCAATTGTAACATATAACTTAATTTAATTCTGCATTCAATAGAGACTGCATTGCATTGAATTGCACTATGTGCCAACTTCTTAAACTCAAGATACATCAGATATTATTGTTATTTTAGTGTTACAATCTGATAATAAGTAACTATTAATATAATGAAGGTCATAAGAGTAGCGTTGAGAAAGGAAATGTAGTGGCAAGGTGAATTTTTAGAAGTCTTATATACAGTTATACATAGATTATGTACTACAGAAGTTCCTGGTTTTAGGTCGCCGAGTCACCCACTCAATAGAATCAAGAGAAATCGTTAAAACATTGGTGGACCAAAATAATATTATGGGAAGTTAAGTAAAACTTCCGAATTAGGCATTTTGCCATTGACATAGATTTGATGTCTTTTTCGTTTCAATAAATTCTTACAACTTAGGGGCAATTCTCGTAATTTTAAGAACTTTCACGAGTCAGCTGGTCCATTCTGGAAAAATTTCACCGTGATAACTAAGGTGAAGTGAGCTTAGAGTGAGCTGTGAGTCATGCTGATGCTAGGGATTGACACTATAGACAGCTCACTCCACGCTCACTTCACCCAAGTTTTCACGGTGAGATGGTTACAGAATCGCACGGCTGATCCCAGTCTCAATCTGTCAAAACTACATCTAATTTCCCTACATTTTTGACAAGTTTGTGACATTGATTGTCACTGAGATGAAATTGCGATTAGATTTTGAACGTTTTTAATTACGGGAAATGGCCTTCTGACCGTTTACTAAATTGGAAAAA
Source organism: Eremobia ochroleuca (assembly GCA_949629135.1). Classification (NCBI taxonomy): domain Eukaryota; kingdom Metazoa; phylum Arthropoda; class Insecta; order Lepidoptera; family Noctuidae; genus Eremobia; species Eremobia ochroleuca. The sequence goes on from OX451392.1 coordinate 18,945,077, forward strand.
GTAGTGTCTAGCACCTACCTAAGTACCTAGCTTCAGTTAAAGTCCGTGTGTACTTGAGGGCACTATGATTCATTTTTGTAGCGAACTGGTGAATGAATGGTTATCTAAATGAGAAATAATGCCTAAGGCATTAAGTCCCCCTTTGTACCTTTTGTGCGAAAAGTTTAAATAAATAATATCCATAAGTCTAAGTACCATATAACAGAACGTTACACATGTATTCCCCAAAGGATTAGTAGGAGGATTTCTAACTAAATAAGCGCCAATATTCGCAAACAATATTAAGACTTTGTTTTCACTCAATTGAGTTTACATATTTACATTCGAAAGCTTTATTAAGAGGCCTATTAGAAAATGCGCGTAGATGCATGATTTCCTCGTTGAAATTGAATATCTACTATTCGATGCGTGGTATAAATCACAATTAATTGTTAGATAGTTTGATTTTTCGTCTACATTAATAATAAAGCGTTTTTTTTTTTTATTATTTAGCAATAATCGTACTCCTGATGCATGTTTAGGCAAAAAATCCGAACTTCTACACCATTTTCACGTGGTATTTATGCCAAACTAGTCTCCAATAATTGCAAAAAAAAAACAATGATATTTTGATTTTTTAATAAATATAATAAAATTACTATAGAACGTGTAACGTTAAATGCGCAAAACCTCAGACACCCCAACTGATTTTTAATTCAATTGACCTATTTCACAGAGAAAATAAGTCATTAAAAAAATTGTAAAGGTTTTATGTGCTGTTTTAGTTTTACTGGCCATTCTGATCGTTTCTTGCGTCTCCGACGACGCTTTATCGAGAGAGAAGTCGTCACCGGGCCGCTGCGCCGCGCTGACATTGGGTTGCTTGACCTATTAATAAATAGACACGGCAGCGTTTTTAATGAAGATTTTTTGAAAAAGGTGACCTATATTAAAAAGTGGTTCAATTAATTCTGCTCGTTATTCTGATCAAATTATTTTCAGGTTTTGCGCATTTAACGTTACACGTTGTATATTCCACTGCGCCGGAGATGCGCGCTCGCCCTGGCTGGAGGCCTTAATTTATTGAGCCATCCACAGACAAGCCCGGTTAAGCAGACGGCAATCTCATAGGTTGGACTGCGAGAAGTCATTTAGAAACAAAAAAAAGAAAAGATGTGCACCGAAATGTAAGAGGGCTCTTAATAAGGACAACGAATAGATGGTGTCATAAAAGTTTTTGCTACTTCGTTGGGTAGCAAGCAACCATAATTTACGAATATAATAATATACACACACGGCGACAGGGGGTTGAGGGGTTGAGGGGCCCGGGGCTAAATAATAACAGCCGCACAGGTCGATCGATCAGGTTAAGCTACGCTTGCCGCGGTTGGTCTGTGGATGGGTGACCATCTTTTCATACCGAGAGCCCTTCGTGCCTCGGAAAGCACGTTAAGCCGTTGGTCCCGGCTGTCATTCGTACTCGTAGATTTTTGACAGTCGTTAAGGGTAGTCAGAAGCCCGAAAATCTGACAACCAGTCTCACCTAGGGGTATCGTACTACCCAGTAAATGGGTTGTGGAGGTCAGATAGGCAGTCGCTCCATGTAAAATACTGGTATTCAGCTGCATCCGGTTAGATTGGAAGCCGACCCCAAAATAGTTGGGAAAAGGCTCGGCAGATGATGATGATACACACGGCGACACATCAAACTATTTTTAGCTGTCCTCACACTGTATAGATTATTCGTACTATCAGAAGTCAGCTTATACTGGTTATGTAAAGCTTGATGTGTAGCCGTGCGTACTTGTTTTGCGCTAAATCTATGAGCGAACTTAATATTGTTGGAAGTTGACTGACACCGTGAAAATTCTTACTGCAAGTTGACTTACTTTAAGTAAAATATTCTAACTGAAACGTTTTAATATAGACGTTCAAGATTCTTAGTAATATCGATCGTAACCGATTAGTCAATCGCACCGAGTTTTTGCTAAATTGTTAACAGTTAAAATTCTATGTCAATGTTAAATAATTAATTATGTTTCATAGTTTCAACATTCATTAAGCGTTTTTTGTTCGGAAACTAAAAGTATAACAGTGTCAACTTATTGTAAAATTTCTATACCTACGAGGGCGGGTCAATAAGTCCGTGACTTTTGGAATAAAACACAGATTTTTTGATAAATAAATCATTTTATTTTTCAACGTAGTCTCCCTTGAGCTCTATACACTTTGTCCAACGCTTCTCCAATTTTTTTATCCCTTCCAAAAAATATGATTTGTCGAGGTCCTCAAAATAGGCCTTTGTTTGCGAGATGACTTCATCATTGGAGTCAAATCTTTTTCCACCAAGCCATTTCTTCAGGTTTGGGAACAAGAAGTAGACACTCGGAGCCAAATCTGGAGAATAGGGCGGATGAGGGAGCAATTCATAGCCCAATTCATGGATTTTTGCCATGGCAACTGCACATGTGTGCACCCTTGCATTGTCTTGGTGGAAAAGAACTTTTTTCTTGGCCAAATGAGGTCGGTTTTTTTTCAAATCGTCATTGAAGCGGTCCAATAAGTTGGCATAATATTCCCCATTGATTGTTCTTCCCTTTTGAAGGTAGTCAATGTGGATTATCCCACGTGCATCCCAAAAAACAGTCGCCATAACTTTATTGGCTGACAAACCCACCTTGGCCTTCTTTGGCGCCGATTCTCCCTTAGAAACCCACTGTTTTGACTGTTGTTTGGTCTCTGGTGTGTTGTGATGGATCCATGTTTCGTCCACGGTTACAAAACGGCGCAAAAACTCCTCCATATTGCGATTAAACAACGCCAAACCTTCCTGTGAAGTTGTTACACGATTGCGTTTGAGGTCGACTGTGAGCAAACGCGGCACCCATCTTGCGGAAAGCTTTCTCATGCCCAAGTGATCATTCAAAATTGAAACCACTGAGCCATGCGAGATCCCTACGGCTTCCACAATCTCTTGCACTTTCAATCTTTGGTCGGCCAACACCATATCGTGAATTTTTTCGATTGTTTCTAGTGTAGAGACCTCAACTGGGCGTCCAGGACGTTCGGCATCTTCAGTGCTTGTACGGCCACAACGAAATTCAGTAAACCACTTTTTTACCATTGAAATCGATGGTGCAGAGTCCCCATAATATTTATCAAGCTTAGCCTTGGTCTCGGTAATGGTTTTTTTTCGCAAAAAAATAATGCTTAATAAGCACACGAAATTCACTTTTTTCCATTTTTTCCTCAAATTACTGGGTAGTCTGATAAAGATAGCTGTCAAACACAAACTAACTGACGCAGCAAGTTCAAATTTTTATAGGAGTCAACTGACAGATGCCTGTTGACAGGAGTAGTGTTGCTTTTTCAGTAAAGAGGTCAGAAATTCAAAAAGTCACGGACTTATTGACCCGCCCTCGTATTATGATATTGATAAGACTTGACACAATATCGAGACGGTGATTGCTCAAATGTCTAGCAATACATCTGCCGAAATTACGCGACGCAAAGTTCGGAGTACAAGCGTGGTTTCACATCTGACAGAAGATGCGTTGGGCGTAACTTCGTTTACGTCTAGTTTGTTCGCTCGACGCACTAACGCAACGTCGGTTTAGTGCTTAAGGTTGAATGTTCATCTACTTTATGTGTAGAGCCCTAAAAAAAAAAATATTTTCATAATTTTATTTTACCATTTTATCGGAGTGATTAATATGTATCTCCATACCAAATTATAGTTTTCTAGTACTAACAGTCTCTGAGCTAAGCTGCGGATGGACGGACGGACGGCCAGACGGACATTGTGAAACTATAAGGGTTCCTTGTTGACTACGGAACCCTAAAAAAGGTTACTGTAAAAAATGGTGTTAGTCCTACATACTTTTCTCAGAAAAAGGGTTTCCGTGAGGCTTTTCTCACGGAGAGTCCCATAGCAAACGAGTACGGTAGTCCAAAAAACCGGTCTAATATCCTGCAGTGACGTTGTACAGGCCACCAATAATATTCACACAGCGCCTTTAAACCGACGTGTATACTCGATCAGAAAAGCCACCATACTAGTACGAAAATAATTTTGTAACGCGGATACCACGCCTATAAGTTTTACTACGGCATTCAATTATATTTCCCTAACGATTTTCCGTAACCAGAAGAAAATCGTGGCAAATTAGCTTAATAACTTTAATTTTAAATATAATCAGTGTGTAATTTGAATAAATAATGTTTTTTTTTATGTTGCTGTGATTTTGTTGAGCGGATTTTTTTTGGGATTTGTGACCGGTAGACGCGCGCTTTACATGTGGTAACCAAGTGTACAAACGCGGTGTGAATGCATGCGTAAAGGCGAGTAGCGTCAGCACATAACACTCACACACTCTTTAACGCTTCGCGAGATAAAAATACTGTACCAACGGGATCTTGTTACTGAGCCTACCTACTATGTCTATCTGTACACAAAGTTTTACCTCAGAGGTGGCAGGTTCTTTATTTTACCACTAGCTGCGTCCTGCGGTTTCACCCGCGTGAGTCTCGATCCCGTGAGAATATTCGGATAAAAAGTATCCTATGTCCTAATCTAGGTCATGGTATACCCATGTACCAAGTTTCATCGAAATCCGTACAGCTGAAAGCGCAGAAGCGGAACAAATAAACATACAAAAGATCAAATCTTTTCTCTTTATAATTAATAATAATAATAATAATAATATTCCACAACTTTCACACAACGCCATCTAGTCCCAAACTAAGCAGAGCTTGTGCTATGAGTACTAGACAACTGATAAACATACATATATATTTCTAAATACATACATATTATAGATAAATTACACCCAGACAAAGAACAAATGATCGTGCTCATCACACAAACATTTGTCCTGGGTGGGAATCGAACCCACGACCTTGCGTATAGTAGTCAGGTCCACTGACCACTAGACCAACAGGCCTGCCAAATTAGTTTAGATTTAGTCAACAGATTCTTCGACCCTCAAGCGGCGCAAATACCTTATAGGCAACTACAACTTAGAGCCGCTTGGGGTCGAAACGCTCGGGTCATGGGGCAAGTGACCAGAGGGCTGGGTCATTCGTTGGCCAAAGAATTAGTATTGCCATTTAACGTGGCAATGCTGCCAGTCTTCTGGGCACGTTTCGGGATGACAGCGATGCGGACGAATACTTCATATGCTTTTGTTTTTTGTATTTATTTATATAGTTAGTTGGTCTGTTAACAGATTTGTTTAGTAGAAGTTTAATAGGAAGTCAAGTGTTTGTATGATCTGTTAAAATAAAACCTGTAATCAAGTTGTAAAACTACAACGAGTACTTCTGAGAAAGTATGCATATCAATCTTGTTCTAGGTACTTACACATTACATGGCGGCTTTCTCTTGCTCTCAAATTAATTACTAATTTCCCATTAAACATTAAATCTATGATAACTATGTACTTACTTAATTACTTGTTATTTAAAGAGTGAGAAGTAAGCCCCTTGGTGCATAGTTATGTGTTAACAGTAGGCTGTTGCCCCTTGACAAATTGGTTTTCGTACAACTACTTTTGTTACCTACCACTAGCTCGAATTGGTGCAGTTGCTGGGTAATTGGCTTTTACACTACATTTTGTAGATTGATTCCCTCTCAAACATTTATGGACATGCAGAAGTGTCTCGACGGCGTTCCAGTGGGAGGATAAATAATTAAAATGTGGGATTTGTTTTTAGAACAACGATGCTGAAGAACTGCCCCGACCGACAACGCTATAAAAAAAGTCTGAATAAAAAATAAAATCTTTTAACACCCAATAAATGACGTCACAGAATTTCATAACGTCGTACTCGTATTTTACAGTAGGTATTATTATTTTACTACACTTTGGCCCGGTCAAGGTGACCATTCGAGGGTCGAATGATATGGTCAATGGTCACTATCGTCATGCGCTTATTAAATGACAATTGTTATAGTGAAAGACATCTTAGATTGGTTCTGATAGTAGACATCCGGGTGTGTTGTTCTTATGTATGATATGGCATAATTAATTTTATGTTTGGTTTTTATTTTTGTTTGGCTAAATAATAACTGCCGCACAGGTCGATCGATCAGGTTAAGCTACGCTTGCCGCGGTTGGTCTGTGAATGGGTGACCATCTTTACATACCGAGACCCCTCCGTGCCTCGGAAAGCACGTTAAGCCGTTGGTCCCGGCTGTCATTCGTGGATCTTTGACAGTCGTTACGGGTAGTCAGAAGCCCGAAAGTCTGACAACCAGTCTTACCGAGGGGTATCGTATTACCCAGTAACTGGGTTGTGGAGGTCAGATAGGCAGTCGCTCCATGTAAAATACTGGTATTCAGCTGCATCCGGTTAGACTGGAAGCCGACCGCAACATAGTTGAGAAAAGGCTAGGCAGATGATGATGATGATGTTTGTTTTAGTAGCAGTGAGTATTGGATTTTTGTGAGATATAATCAAAGAATCAATCTATCAACTCAGCCTATCGTTGTCCACTGCTGGACATAGACCTCTCCCAGGCTGCGCCACAACACTATGCCCTCCGCCTACCGCATCCAGTTCGTCCCAGGCACCTTCTTAAGGTCATCGCTCTATCTGGCTGGAGGCGTCCCACACTACGCTTGCTGAATCAAAGAATAATCGCTGTACTAAACTTTGCGTTATTGAAGTGAAAATTTTGCGCTCTCTCTGAACAGTGGACGAAACTGAACCTTCACGCTCGGGTCGGTGACGCAAAATCGGGTATAGTAGCCTCCAGTCGTCGGTCGGTGATGCTGAATTGTGTATACTCGACGCTGAATCGCGTATGCTCGGGTACGGAAAACAAATAAGCTTGGAAAGGCAGGTTACTTTTTCATTGAATCTTTATTAAAAATAATTATTTCTTTGTGGACTTCTGCTGTCATTTCAGTTTTCGTTTTCTACATCAGCCGTGCGATTCAGTAGCCATCTCACCGTGAAAACTTGGGTGAAGTGGGCGTGGAGTGAGTCGTCAATAGTGTCAATCTCTAGCATCAGCATGACTTACAGCTCACTCTAAGCTCACTTCACCTTAGTTATCACGGTGAGATTTTTCCATAATCGACCGGCTGTTCTCAAACGTCGTAGTTTATAATATGACTCTAAGTACTCCTCATATCCTTATCATTGCCATCTTAACCGCAAAAAGGAAAACGAGCATTACGCGTGTAACCTCAAGGAAGAAAACCCATAGCCATATGAGACTAGACCGCACCGCACTCTTGCGCAACACAACTTTTTAACTTAGAAAGTCAATTAATGCGTTTATTCTAAATTAACCCGCAGTTTAGCGCCACAATTATCGCGATATTCATCTCATTTTAGTATTGTTTTGAACTATCGCTGAAATCATCTTATTTTTAGCACGCAATGTCTGTCTTATAATAGATAATGTAATAAATGGAGAATGGTTTCTAATGAAGATGTGTTTGAAAGAATTGTTTCAGCATTGTTACGAGAATCTGGTTTTGTGAAATCGTTTATGAAATTGCTCCGATTTTAGTTAAGTGATTCATAAGTCGACGTCTTAAATCTAAAAATAACAAAAGCAAAGTTCTTTCGCCATATTTTACTATTATATAAATTAATTTCTCATCATCTGCCTAGCCTTTTCCCCTTTTGGGGTCGGCTTCCAGTCTAACCGGATGCAGCTGAAATACCAGTATTTTACATAGAGCGACTGCCTATCTGACCTCCACAACCCAGTTACTGGGTAATACGATACCCCTAGGTAAGACTGGTTGTCAGACTCGGGCTTCTGATTACCCGTGACGACTGTTAAAGATCTACGAATGACAGCTGGGACCAACGGCTTAACGTGCTTTCCGAGGCACGGAGGGGTCTCGGTATGTGTTTATTAAATGATAAATGATTTTATTTGTGTATGTAAGTTAGTACAAATATTTTTACACGTCGTTCATATTTTACTTTTATTTAAACTGAGCTCAGCGTTTCCTATCCGAATAATCTGATATGAAAGGCCGAAACAAACTCAGAGGTCAGTCTCTTTTAAAGTCCAGACATAATCTTGGTCATATTATGTGAAGATCATGTCAATCGATGCCTTTTGAAGAAAGAGTCATATAGATTTCAGTGGACCTGTCCAGTCAGCATGCACTTGCCAGTAATCGTGCCGCTCAGCTCAGAACATAAGGAGCTTAAACTTCTCCTGAATCATTTTTCGTTAAAGAAACGGTTTAAGGAAGTAGGTCCAACGTATGACTATAATAAGAATCTTGGACGATGTGAGAGGATTGCATTTCTTTGGTGCTATAATTATTTCCATACAGAATAACATAAGATTAGCTCTAATTTCACAATTAGAAACGCTTAATTTGGATCCCAAAATCCGTCTAATTAACGTATAAGCCTACCTTAATTAGCGTACTGCTTACCTAACGTATAAGCGGTCCTAATAAATTGCCATTTAATTGGCCATTTAAAGGCTAATAACACACAGAAACAAAAAACAAAATAAAAGTTTTAAAACTCTATTTATACGATTTAGTAACATCTACAGTAGCTCTTCCTCACTTGTACAGTAAGCCACACGCCCGTGGTAACACGGTACGTGGTCTTTTATTCTATAGGAAAAAAAATTAACCAGTGCGCAAACTTTAACCTCGAGGTTACAGTTTGCGCACTGGTTATTTTTTTTACATACGAGTATGAAATCTGCACATAATTCATAGCGTAGAGATTTCTCGCTGGTTATAAAAAAAAAAAAATATTCGTTGTTATCCCATCCATACATTTGATCTCGTAGGTGTTGCACTTTTCTATGAAACAGCTGATTTTTTTTGATAACCAACGAAAAATTTCTACGCTATGGGGTTTAGAATCATGTGCTGAATTCTTGGTTACAGTTTACGCACTGGTTATTTTTTTTTTCCTATATTGGAACTCTGTACTATGCTAGGCCCGCTCAAAGTCAACGCCATCCATGCGGTCGTCTGTACTGATATGAGGTTAGAACTGAAAGTAAAAACGTTTAAATAGACTGTTTAGATTCTCGTCACGATCAACGGTGTCAAAATACTTGGCTCCGTTCCTTTTGTACACTTGTCGTTTACATACATACATTTTTTACGTGTAATGGGATAAGTCGAGTTGCAACTGTTTTGAAACAACAAACATCAAGACTTCCAAAACTTTTTCTTTATGTGTAAGAGTTTCTTTTCTATCTACTTTATTCAGGTTAAGCCACTGAACGATATCAAGGCTATTTGGTGGTCAAAACATTACTATTTTGTGAGATTTTAAAATAAAATAGCAAAACAGAAAGTTAGTCAGAATATCAATTTTGTTTTTTTTTTCTATTTTTTCCTAGATCAAAACCTCACAAAAAAGTAATGTTTTTACAATTAAAATACTAGCTTTGAAATTATATAAAATGATCAATAGAATTAGCATAAAAATATGATAAAAATCTCGATTATGATTGTAAATGTATGCTTGGTCAATCCCTGGTATCAGGTGGGATGACACTGAGAGCTCACTCCACGTTCACTTCGCCTAAGTTTTCACGGTGAGATGGTTACAGAATCGCACTGCTGGATCGAAAGAGCTGGAACTCATGGGGAGAGGCCTCTGCCCAACAGTGTGACATTAACAGTGACGGTTCCACGCTAGTGCTTTTTTTTATTTTTTTTTAAGATGTTTCTTTTTATTTCACTAGCTGGTTCTAATAGCTAGCAAATGAAATACAGTAATCCCCCTATAACGCGGTAGCGTGTGAAATTTAAATATTCGATTTAAGCCCCCCTGCAGCGAGAAAAGTTAAATGTGATGAATTGTTTATTCGTAACGCGTTATACGAGGTCGTAAAAACGCTATACGAGAATACCCCTATAACGCGTTTTCCTATAACGCGGAACCACTCTACCGCGGTATAGGGGGGGATTACTGTACATGTTCTCTTCTAATTTCTCGTTCACAGCCACCCTAAATAATTCATTTTCTTATACATAGCGCTGGATAAGGATCGGAACACACCTGCAATCCACACGTCAACTGACTTAATACGATTTCTACACCACACGTAGGACATGCACACTGCACAGCTGGATAGCATGACATTGATACATTGACTGTCCTGCATTCAGGTCTGTGATTGACATGAGATTAAGAAATGCAAGGGAGCGCGAATGTGAATGTAATGTGCATGTATCGTTTTAGCTTCTGTTCCTAGGTTTTTGGGTTTGATTTTAGTAATTCCAGATATTTGTGAAAACTTTTATAATTTGTAAGTAGTAGTGTTTGTAATAATGGCAATTTCAACTACAAGGTCTCTCTTTTGTTCTTCAGAAAAAAAATAATGAATTTTAGTGTGCAGAAAAAATAACTTGTCTTGATAAACAGTTTTTTTTTTAATTTTACATACATGTAAGTACATCAAAAGCATGCCTCTTTTGAGTTAGACATGCAACAAGTTTCCTTTAAATATCAAAAATGTAAAGGACTTGGCCCAGTTCTGATTTCTTACGAAATTATTGATTCATCTTTTGCCAAACATCGTTTTCTTCTTTCCTAGTATAGCTTATATTTCCTCGACCGACATACATTCAAGGCCTCATGTTATCTGGAAGCTTCACTTCTGATTAATTCGAGCTAGCGTATATCAGCTCCAAGTAGTTGCGCTAGATCATAATCTAATTAAGCGGCTGTGATAACTTGACCCGGTTGCAACTAAGCGATATCTTCCAGCAAATTACTGGATATTAATAAATAGTGGTTAATTTTGCTAGTTAAATAACAATTTGTTTGTGCATGTCTTGATTTGCCAGTTTTAGAAGGAAAACTGAGGTATTTGAATTAGTGATCTGTTTTTTAGCTTAGGTATAGATAAGCTCATCTAACGTTTGCAGACACAAGACAGGGACATTTGGAAGGAAAAAGGGGAGGCCTTCCCTGGTAAAAAATACGTCCTGAAAATACGCCGAAAATAGGCCGAGGACTACCTCGGCCTATTTTCGGCGTATTTTCAGGACGTATTTTTATTTTCAGGGCGTTTTGTTCACTAGAACAAAACGCCAAAAACACGACAAAAGGATTAATTATATGCATGAAGAAGCTACTGTACGTTTTTAGTACACTAATTTCCTATGTAAAGACCTACTATTATTAAAATGTTCTGCAGCTAATAGCACATTAAAATCAACACAAAAACTGTTTGGACATAAAAGCGATTAAAAATATATCACCTAACATTAAAATAACACCAATCCCATCTGCCATTAATCAAGTACAATCACATAAACCTTTCACTTAATTGTCTTAAGCATACCATATGAGTTAACATATCTGTCAAAATTATAACACCATCCATTATAGCGTATCGCTTAATAATGGTCATAGAACCATTCTACCTGTAGCTATTGTAACTTGACCTTTTAAAGTTCGCTTGGTCTCGTGGTCAATTATCATTGTGTGAAGATGTGTAGGAAGGTATTGCTTTGAGAAAGGGCATATTATATATTATTAGCAGATAAGAGTGATATGTTTTAATTTGGTTAAAGTTATTTGTGCTAGCGGTATGGTAATTTATATGGATTACGAACGTTTTGTATAAAATAAAAAAAAGAAACAGTTCGACATTTTTTACTGCTGTCTGGGCAGACAGCAGTAAAAAATGTCGAACTGTTTCAGTGATGCTTGAGAGGCCTCAGTCATCACTGTAAGCTGTGGAAAGCAACACATCGGTTGAAATATACATCGAATTTCTAGAAGAATGAACTTGTTAGATCGGTTTGTTGCTCAAATGAATCAAAATAATTATAGTAAAACTACACTTAGAAGTGGAATTTATTTAGGTTTTTGGGATTATAGGTATCTCCTTTACATGAGATTCACTAAAAAAACGCAAAACCAAAGTGTTTATTTATCTTTAAAACTCCTACAGTGCAGATACCCATTTGTCTTTAAAATATCGCTCTTTAGCGATAAGATCGCCCATTGTCCTACAATTTACATCTGTAATTTATATGATGACCATAAAAAAAGAGTATTCTATTCGATTCTATACCTACTAGTTACCAGCCAATTATTTTCAAAGCCAAAGTCAAATGATTTATTTAAAATAGGCACGTAAAAGGCACTTTTAGACGTCAAAATTTACAGGAAAATAGAATTGATTCAAGTCGCCCCTTTCAACGCGACATAAATAATTAATTCCATTATAAGGTTAATTATTGCTTATACAACGTGTAATGTTAAATGCGCAAAACCTCAGACACCCCAACTGATTTTTAATTCAATTGATCTATTTCAGAGAGAAAATAAGTCATTAAAAAAACTGTAAAGGTTTTATGTGCTGTTTTAGTTTTAATGGCCATTCTGATCGTTTCTTGCGTCTGCGACGACGCTTTACCGAGAGAGGAGCCGTCACCGGCCCGCTGCGCCGCGCTGACATTGGCTTACATGACCTATTAATAAATAGACACGGCAACGTTTTTAATGAAGATTTTTTGAAAAATGTGACCTATATTAAAAAGTGGTTCAATTAATTCTGCTCGTTATTCTGATCAAACTATATTCAGGTTTTGCGCATTTAACGTTACACATTGTATAAAGAAATAATTTACGTTTGACAATTGACATTAGAAGCCTTATTATGTGATGTTGAGATAAATTAAGTCATAAATTACAGACGTGTGGTTATTAATCACTCGGTTATGGCGTTTGAGAAATTTTGCTTTTATGGGCATCGGTAGGTATAAGGTTTATTATGCCCAGAGGTGTTAATATGTAGGTTTTGATATTTATGGTAATTGTAATTGATATACCAAATATGTATATTGTGATGCCTCAAACGTTTTATGAAGCGATATAAGTTTTTTTGTGGATAGTTAGTTATTAAAACAAGTACCTACAAAAAAAAATAAGTAAGTCAAAGAGACAGACAGACAGACACACAAGTGAGCCTATAGGTAAGGGTTCTGTTTTTTATTCGGACGTACGGAACCCTAAAAACCGTACACACGGACACATCAAGCTATACATTTCCCATTTTTAGCTGACCTCGCATTGTATAAGTTTTTTGTACAGTCAGAAGTCAGCTTATACTGGTTATGTATAGCTTTGATGTGTAGCCATGCGTACTTGCATCGGCTATTCGTTAATTATTATAATTTAAACGCAATGACTGCGTTAGTATACACGTGTGACGTGCAGTGACGTCAACATATTACTCGGTGAAAGTAAAGCAAAACCTACTTGAATTAATTTAATAATGATTAACAACCCACTTTAAACTGTTCAAAAACCACCCGTATCACAGTCGCATAGAGTCTACAAATTGTGAATTTGATAATGTTTGTTAGAAGTTAGCTTGTCATTCTGCGATGACGGCTCGTAAGAGTTATATATTATTCAAATTAGGAAAACTTTCCTTGTGCGCAGATGCGTAAATGATCTTATTTAGAGTTGTTAATTTTTATTGGTATGTATGTATGGCACGTAGTCATACATGAGAAAGAAAGAAAGAAAAATGCGTTTATTAGCATTACATCAAAATAAATACACATTAAAACTATAAAAACAGAAAACAAAGACTATAATGCCAAAAGGGCCTCAGCTCAGCATAATGTCAGATGACAACACAGTGTGTATCACCTGACGCTGATTTTCAGCTGCAACCCAAGTGCCATACGCTGCATTAGATTGCCTTATTTACGTTATAGTCACCTGCTCTCATAACAGTGAATGAAAATATCGTGAGGAAAAGTCATACGGATGTCCTAAAACAAAAAATTCGAAGACATGTACCACCAACCCGCACTGGGCCCGCGTGGTGACTTACTACGGCCCACTCTCTTTCACCCAGAGGATGCCTGTGTCCCAGCAGTGGGAACATTATTCATAGGCTGTTTATGCTATTAGGGGCTTGTGGCCAGGGCTCTGAACCGGTTTAAAAAGAGCGGTTAATTTCGATGAAATACCGGTAAATATATCGTTCCCTCATTAACCGGTTAAACAAGTGAACTGTTCATATGTAACCCAAATGACAAAGGTTACCGGTTACATAAGCACAAACGGTTTTTACACCCAAATTAACCGGTTAATTCCGTAAGTCGTAAATATTTTTCGTCTACTTTTTTAACAGTTCCAACAAGTTATAGTGACATTAGTACATTTAGTACCCAAGAAAACATTAGGAAAAAAAATGTTTGATCTGAGGACGTCAAATACAACCGGAGAACTTAAATGGTGCGGGTAGATTCATGTTGCGACTTGCTTAGTTAGGGGGCGGGGGGTGTTTAACCGGTTAATTTTCACTTTCAAAACCAAAATTCATGAAAAACCGGTTTCCCGCAAAAACCGGTAAAAACCGGTAAAGTGCAAACCTTAACCTAAATCGATTTCGGTTTGGGGTCAATGACCGTAACCGGTTAAGAATTTCAACCGGTTTCCGAGCCCTGCTTGTGGCTAAGTAATAACAGCCGCACTTGTCGATCGATCAGGTTAAGCTACGCTTGCTGTGGTTGGTCCGTGGATGGGTGACCATCTTCACATACCAAGACTCGTCCGTGCCTCGGAAATCGCGTTAAGCCGATGGTCCCGGCTGTCATTCGTGGATCTTTGACAGTCCCGAGTCGACCCGTAACGACTGTCAAAGATCCATCGGACGGGACGCGTCCCGTTGGTTTTAGGTCCGGAACCCTAAAAAGATACTTATGAAATTTATCAATCACGCGGTAGTTGCCCCTTTCATGTGCCTTTAAAAGTGAATTTATTACATGTTTCACAAATCTGTTGAATAAGCAGTACGTTGTATGGTATTCAATCATGTGTTATGCCAGTAATAGTCAGCGTGACATGTGAGCGGAGGGCGGTAGAGGCGGTGTACCACTTGTCATAGTTTTACTACCGGTTCTAAAGCTTTTGGGCATGAATGTTCATACTGTTGGCATTCCAGCCACTTGTCAGCAACGTTTGAACTTGAAGTAACTTTAAAGTACCTATTTAAAGAAAAATAGTTTTATTTGTCACAGAAACATGTGTATACAAAATAATAATTAACGCCAATAATAAAGAAAAATAAAAACAAAATAGAGACCTAAATAAGATGAAATATATATTTAAAATGTTATAGCGAGAAAACTTAGTAGTCTGTTATAAACTGAACCTTTTGAAGTACCTTATCTCAAAATCTATGCCCTACTCACATTCCAAGGGTTTATTTGTTTTTTTTTTGTTTTTCACTAGACTAAGGTATTTGCTGATGTTTTTCAGGCTCTAACTAAACATAAATCTAATGATCCTTTCACACACTTTCACAACTATCCATAATTTTCGCACAACCTGTATATGAAACTGTAAAACGATTCATCTTGAATTATTCAAAAGAAAATGCACTTACACCTCAGTGCAATTGTCTCATTGTTGCTCAGTCAACATGCACTAAATGTTCCCAAGATTAAGGTCACAAGATCAGTACAATATGAAAGTTTGACATTTATACATTATGCACTGCGCATGACAATTCGTCACACCTTGAGATCCTTGAGTTTGTTGACAAATTGTTGTTATCTAGTGCATAGATAGACTTAAAGAATTGCTTAGCATATTCTCATGTACTGTTGCTGATTGTTTAAAGTTTAAGGTCGACAATGCGGTGAAAAAAAACTGTTTTGGTTTACTGAGATGCGTAATATACATATGTTAGTTGTCTTAGGCTTTGGAATGGATTTAACAATTCTAGTATTTTTGTTTTGTAACCTGTCTATAATGGGTATTCACAGTAAAGATAAACCCAGAATAAATGTTTTGCTGGAATGCCGTGTATCATGGTTAGTATTGTGCTGCAGTAGGTATCATATTGAGCATATAAAGGGAAGTTGCAATTGGAGGATCTATGTATCCGCTGATCGAAATTGTACATAAGATTGAAACAATAATTATTCTTTATAAGTTCAACGTCCAGTACGTAATATAATTATTTTTTTCCGATGTCTATTCCTGGGGAAAAATAACAAGACAGAAAAGAAAGTTGTAAAAGAACTGTTAAATGTTATTATTAATATGGGAAACATTGGATATAACTGCGGTTCGTTCTATAGTACTATGTATGTATGTATGTATGTTCTATAGTACTGTGTAAAATTGATTGTGCAAATAAAAAAATATTATCAATTAAACCATCAGTTTCGATTCAAAGTTGCAATGATTTCAATAGGTTACTCATTAGATGACCACAGATGGCCATGACTTAAAAATTAGACTGAGATGATAAGATGGAGATGTGTGGCTTATGCACTTATCGTTATTATGAATTACTGGGTGATGAAATAAAAGTTCTGTAGCGTTCTGTAGCGTCTATGTTTCTTGACAGGAAATCAACCATGCTCAATCATGTTTTGCGAAATGATTTATTAGATTTGGTTCGGAGTTGAGAATTTGGGAAAGGTTGTGAAATGAACAGACGGGCAATACTCGTAACTTTAAAAACGTTCACAGTCTGATCTTCACGTTCAATCTGTCAGAAAACCTCTAATTTCCCTACATTTTTGACAAGTTTTTGACATTGATTGTCGCTGAGATGAGATTGCAACTAGATTGTGAACGTTTGTGATTACGAGAATTGGCCTTCTGGTGTATTTCAAAGTATTTTATTTGTTCAGTTCTATTTTCGTACAATTGTGTTTTCTTGTTCAGTCAATGAATAACTCAAACTAATTTCCAGCTTTATTGAATCTCACGATTCAATATAATATTCCATATACCTACGAATGTAGGTCTGCAGGCAGTTGTTTCATGTAAAATACTAAGGCTAGGCACATGATGATATCTACGAGTGTTTACATGTGGTTTTCTAATTCAAATATCATCTACTATATATACGAGCATATGTAAAACATGAGTCATAACATAAATTCTTTACTATATCTTAGTTAGATTTTATCTCTGATACTTGGATAAAACAGTACCTACATAGATGTTTCTATAAACATATTCGTTGACAAAACAAACTGAGAGAAAGTGATAGTAACGACTCGATTAGCAGTCAGTGAGCATGTCTGACAAATAAACACACGCTGCCATCTTTCACCGAGGCTTTGTCTTTAAATATGTAGTGCATTAAAATGACACAGTCAATGTCACCTATTTTTCATAACTATGTTTTCATTTTTATTTTTTGTATGTTGCACCTTGTTTTTATATTCATGTAATTTGTTATCATTTAATTGTGCTTTTGTGTGCCTTGTATCTATCTATATACATGGAATTGTATTTTGTGGTTGTTGTGTCCATTAGATTTGATGGAGTAGGGGAAGAATAAAAATAGAAAAAACTATGAGGGGAAGACTAAAGAATCGATAGCGAGGAATGGATTGTGTGAAATTGTGACTGTTGAAAAGCCTAATGAATACTGAGAAAACAAGTGATAGAGATGTTATGAAAGAAGGCATTCTGAGTCGGCCCCAAGAAAATTGTAATTGACAGTTGGGTGGCAACTTAAGTGGCAATGGGCAGGGCACATTGCTCGCAGAACTGATGCCGACGGGGCCGAAAGGTTCTGGAGTGGCAACCGCGTACCGGTAAACGTAGCTTTGGAAGGCCTAAGGTGGCCCGATGACCTGGTGAAGGCCGCAGGAATCCGCTGGATGCGAGAAGAGAAGCACAGAATTGGTTTAAGTTGGGGGTGCTTGGGGGAGCCATATGGCCAGCAGTGGACGTTTTTCGGCAGCAATGATGAGTTGGATTGAGGATTGATATTTTATATAGTTAAGAGAAATGGTTATGAAATGACAAAAATTGTTTACTGATTTAGTCAGATTTTTGCGGTAACCAATCTTAATGTTGATTTTTACTTAAAAGATCTGTCACGCTTTTGTTAGGTACTAGTTCTAATACTTCTAGAGTCGGTCTCCCTTACAATGTAAACAGTATGTTTAACGACTATGTTGACTTAAAACATTCCAACTTACTTAAAATTTTGACTCTTAAGAGCAATAAAATATAGTCAGGTAAGGTAACAAGTAATAACAATTTGACATAAAACTCATAAGTACATTTCAGATGGCGTTAGTGACATTTAATTGCCTACTATCCCGTACGAAAACCTAATGATGAAATTAAATTTCTGACTTGACTATAACTTTATATGAATTTAGCTGTAAGTGCTGATTAGTATTTAATTCTATGGTAGTAAAAGTTCTACAAACTGATTGCTTATGTGCTTATTTTCATTAATTATTGTAACCTATTTATATAAGTACATTTGATTTTGCAGTTATGTGTGTGCTTAGTACTCATTTAATTTAATCGTCATTTAACAGTACTGCACGTGTTTAATGATACAATATCGACTTTGAACATACCTAATATTATATTCAAGGATTTGTTCTAATTATTAAATCCGTCAGGTGCTTGTAAGTAAAGTAGATATAAAAAAACAACCTTCTGTTAAAACTGAATGTTAAATTTTAATATTTTATACATATATTTTGCGTTGCTACTTTTAATATTTTCTCGTGACTAAAAATTTTTAAAACGGATCCCATTACTGTTCCCTGGGGAACGCCGAGAGAGTCAACTCGCAATGTTCATCGAAACTATTCAAAGTTCTGCCAATCAAGAATCACATAAGTTGAAATACATTTCATCTATAATATAATCCATGATTAATACCATGTACAATCATTATGTAATACACTGTGGGAACACTACTGTATGTGTCAAACGCTAATCTAAAAGCGAAAATAATTTTACCATGGCGAAGCTGTTATAATCCTAATGAAATCACGTACCTGGTTGAGTCAAGTTTTCTTCAACGGTATCAAAATTATAAATAAATTAGCAGCGGCTTAATACCTTTCCTTTATATAAGTTTTTAATTCTTACGCAAACAGCTTTTATTTTATGGGTAGCTTGGAAATTGTATATCTAAACCAAAATTAATGTAGACATGACTTGAGAACCTCTTCTTGTTCTATGATTTGACCGTTATGGAGAAACAGCAAAAAATAAAATAGCAAACTCTGCATTGTTACTTGTGGAGCACATAATTCCTTAATTCAAATTAAGTGTCAGCCTTATCGTTGTTCTAATCAATTTCCTGTATATTTCACACTTAAAAGTCTAGCTGCAACTGCAATCATTGCACAAATAATGCACGTTTAATTTACAAAAGGAAGAAATTTCATTACACTTGCATCTACAAACTAGTACAATAGCTTTATTAACAAAGATCATAAAGATATACTTAAATCCGTCTGCTGCACTTGTGCAACAACAATGTATTGTGTGGTTTGCCTGCGGCCAATGCCCACATTCACCGGCTAATTTGACGGGTCAAATATAACTTCTACTAAAGAAGGAGATGTATTTCCGCAATTTTTTTCTAACAATCTCTAAATTAGATGCCTCTTGACACACTTTATTCTTAATATGGTTTATAACGATGTGAATGTATGACTATGCATTCACTTGCGTAACTGTGATCTAATAGGTCATAATGTAACTGTCTTTAGAGATGACCGACTGGAGTGGCTCCGAGAATGGCCTGTCATACTGCGATCATACTCGTAGATTGCATCTTTTTTGTATGGACAGTGAATCGTCTCTTTAGATGCAAAAGAGTAATTTGTTGGTTTAACCTAACGCAATCCATATATGGTATTGATTACGAAATAATTTTGGGATATTTTAATCTAGTTATTAAAAACACGTTTTTAACTTCCACACATGTTTGGTCGATTTTTTGTGACCCTTTCAACATGATTTAGCATTTCTATGATCAATAAAATATACGATTCATTAACGTTCACTTTTTTTTTCTTATTTAGTATGATATTGTGAGCTAATTAGTGGTTGTCGGATTGAGAGGTGTAGTACCTACTCACTTATTATTGCAAAACGTTAGGCATATAATCAGTTAATGTTACCGTTACGTTTATGCCTTATTCAGAGTACTAATTGTATAACTCTATTAAGATTGACATCGAGGACATTTGAAGGTGCCTATATCTATCTAGACTTACCAGTTCTGGGTCTAAGTGAATCAGATGTTGTAGACTTTTTACACGTCTATTTATTTGTGTACCTTCTAGTTTTCTAAAATGCTTAATTATAGTGTGTACCAGCACCCTAATTGCGTAAAAAACTATCAATCTCAATATGAATAATTTTGAAGGATATTGCTAATCCATTCCTTCATATGTTCGTAAAATTTGTCTGCTCACACATATTCAAATAAAAGCCATTGCTACTGATAGTCATCATCATCATCTGCCTAGCTATTTCCCCAAGTATTTTGGGGTCAGCTTCCAGTCTAACCGGAAGTAGCTGAATTCCGGTATTTTGCGCGGAGCGACTACTACCTTGCTACTGATAGTGCGTTACGCAATTACCCCGCAGCTTCTACTTAAAGTATGTTCCTTTCAAAACATTTAATATACGTGCGTACTTATCACTCATCAGGGCCACATATTTAAAATACATTAATAAGCCGCATCACACACTTTTAGATTGCACTTAACTAACCGCAGAAAACCTACATACAAACTTGCATCACTAATAGCTTCAGACACTTCTTTATCCTCTCTATGAATTTATATAACCATATCTTCTAATACAGAATTAGTGCTGTTATCAAACAGTTTATTAGAATCAATCATTTTGTTAGACCCCCTACCGTTCTGTCGCGTCAACAGTAGATAGTTACTTAATACTTCAGATATCAGCCGCTAGAGATATTGGACTTGACATGTATTCTTGTGTTATATCAGATAGGTTCATGACTCAAATGTGACTTATTGGAACTACTTTCGAAAGTAATCGAAAGTCCTGTTTAGCCTTCGTGATTTTTATTTGGAAGGAGATAATGTTTTGTAACAAGATTATTCTTTTCCTTATAGATCTTGTCTATAGTTTAGTGTTGTGTCAGACAATATTAGTAACCGTTTAACCTATATTTAACTATATGTATATATATAGTAAATTCAAAATTAAAGCAAAAAATTCAAGTATCCATTTGTTACTTCCACAATGAGTCAAACATTTGGATCGCATCAACTTCCTACTCGAATCTTTTTGGAAGTATTTTGCAATCAAATTAACACAAGTATCGTGAGCAACATGCATTATGATGAGCTACCTGGTCTAGTCTTTTTTAGAACTTCTATTTAATATATTAATAAACTATAATACTATTGTTGATGCTGGAAAAACATCGGCAGAAGGTCTTTCGGTTTTGTGGGACCTCACATTTATACAAAACTAAATGGTCTACATAAAATATTAAAGCTAACACAAAAAAAATGCAGAGCGACGGTAACAAAGTGGCTTTTTACACTGGACTACGATATGACAGAGAGTTTCGTAGCATAAGTAAAACCTCATACAGATGCATAAGTGCACTCGCGTACATATCTACGTACCTATAGCATATAATATAATATAATATAATATTCCACAACTTTCACATAGCGCCATCTAATCTCTGACTAAGCGGAGCTTGTGCTATGAGTACTAGACAACTGATAAACATACATATATTTCTGAATACATACATATTATAGATAAATTAAACCCAGACAAAGAACAAATTGTCGTGCTCATCACACAAACATTTCAGCATACAGACACTTTAACACAATACCAACACAACTGACACAAATTACACCACCATGTATACATACTTCAATTAATCGATTCAATTAATCTTTTTGTGCCTATTTTAAGTTTTAATTTTAAATTGTAGCAAATATTACATAAAATTGTAAACGGAACGAAGGACCCTGGATCTCACAACACAGGGAATCCTAGTGTGAGGTCCTAGGTATTCAGTCCACACGATTGTAATCTTAGAAAAATAAATTTATTATTATTATTACTGTTGTCAGAAGTGAAGGACTTAAAAGGTTAGGTTTATAGTTGAGATTCATCATCTGCTTAGCCTTTTCGTAACTATGTTGAGGTCGGCTTCCAGTCTAACCAGATGCAGCTGAATACCAGTATTTTACATGGAGTGACTACCTATCTGACCTCCACAACCCAGTTACTGGGTAACACGATATCCCTTGGTAAGACTGGTTGTCAGACTTTCGGGCTTCTGACTACCCGTAATGACTGTCAAAGATATACGAATGACAGCCGGAACCAACGGCTTAACGTGCTTTCCGAGGCACGGAGCGGTCTCGGTATGTACAGATGGTCACCCATCCACAGACTAACCGCGGCAAGCGTAGCTTAACCTGATCGATCGACCTGTGCGGTTGTTATTATTTAGCCACAGTTATAGTTGAGATTGCTATCCAAATATACAAGATGCAGTTGATCATACGACAATAAAGTTCGTATACCTAATGACATTCCAGGTCTCCGTACAAAAATAAAACCAAATATATCCAATAGTTTAGTAAGTATAGGTAGTCAAAGATGGGCAACCAATAGTCGGCTCATCACTGCTATTTAGTTTGTTTGAAAAAACCACTTGTTTAATTTCTATGTTAGGATTTATACTTTTAAGGATTACTCTTGAAGGACTTTTCATTTATTGTCGTATGGTCGTCTCCACATTGTTTTCTACAAAATATCACCATCATAGAATCATTCACGATGTCGTTTAATCATGAAAATCATCTTACTGTTAGACAGATGAACAGTTAAATAACCAGTTCACGCTTGAACTTTTGACCACGGCTATTGAAACCGATTACTTTTGCGTAACCAATGATGTTCTTAGCCTCGAACCTGTCATCATGATTGGCTGTAGACCATATCCAAATATCTATGTTATTTGACTTACATAAAAAGTCTAGCAAAATGGGAATTGAGTCTAGTCTTACAGTATGAAATAGAATAAAGAATATCTAGCTTGGAAAAGACACAAATACGTTACTTTCCTCACCTTGTTTGTACTAGAATTTTCCTTTTGTCGTCTGTTAAAAAAGATTTCCTCGAGACAAGGACTGCATTATGTAAATTTTCTTCATTATATTGGATCTTTGTATGCCTTATTTCGTACAAGATTTTGGCTTATAGTCACTTTGTTACTAACTTAATAAAAAGCATTATCGTACCATTTTTTCGCTAAGACGGTAATTCTCCATAAAATTACTTTGTTGTACAGCCAGCACATCAAGCTACCCGAAACTGTCAAATTTTCCCAATCAACCTTCACCCTTATGCTTTAGTGATAATTTTGAAGAAATTTGACAGATTGTAGTAGCATGATGTGCTGGCGTCTGTACCTAAGTAACTTCAGATTCAGAGATACTCGTTATGTTTGTTATTAGTTGTTACATATAAATGAATCAAACCTTCTCTTCTCTATTCGACCTACATAACCGAACCTCTAGAAACATGTTTTTTATATCCATATGTCAATTCCCACTTACTTAACCTTTACCTCAAGGAAGCAATTAGTTTTAATGCAATTGCATTAGTTCTAATCATTATTATTTATGTAATGTTTTTTTATATCATTTTAGTTCAATATTTAAGATTGCTAGTCCTGCAAGCTAATATTGAGAATGAGTTTGTTATGCAAGATTGTGTCAGGTTCATTTTTGCAAATTTGATTTGTGTGATGGGAATGAATTGCTTTTTTTATTAAAAGTAGGTCAGAAAAGAGTGTAACTCAAGGCTGTTGAATGACTCTTATCCGGTTGTATGCTTTTTATTTTTTTTGTTTGAACTTCAAACCAGAATGAAAGACCGCGTCTTTTTGCATGCATTTCAGCTAATTTTTTATATCGTTGAAGACGAACCATTGGATGCAGAACCGAAACGATTTAGAAGTCGGGTAAAACAAATACAGTTTTTTGGGAATCGCACTGTGCTTGGTCGTAGATGTTATTAATAAAATACCATTTATTTATACTTTCTAGAATATACCTACTTGATAGCACATTTTTGGATAAAAATCCAACAATCTAAAAAAATACTTACATCCTAACATTGAATGTAAGTGAATATTTCAGAGAAAGTACCTTTTTACCGTGGGAATGTTCCTTTTAGACACCGCTCATAATACTTTCATTAATTACTATAGAGTTAACTGAAATTAAAATTGGGCATTTGTTAAACAATGGCCGTACTGATTACGTAAATGAAGTAATTTCTGTTACCTATGTTAAAAATTAAGATGTTATCATAGCAATAATGTTGTAGACTTTGTAACCTTTTGATATTTCCCATTTTCATTGCGGATCCACTCTTCATTATTATTTTATTTATATTATTATTTCATATTTAGATTTCAACCTTATAATTTGGTGCACAGATTTTAATTTGCAATAGTACACATAGATCAATTCTTGACATCCTACAATTACCTATCATTGAGTTCAAATTGCAAGAGAGGGGCTATTCTCGTAACTTTAAGAACGTTCACAGTCTGATTCTCAGTCTCAATCTGTCAAAAATGCCTCTAATTTCCCTACATTTTAGACAAGTATTTGACATTGATTGTCACTGACATGAGATTGCGACTTTACTTTACTTTTGAACGTTTTTAATTACGGGAATTGACTTCCACCTTTTTAAGTTTAACTCATTTCTCAACAAATTGGTCTTTGGTCAACCATTACCAACCTTACTATTATATAAAATATTAATTCCCAATGATTGATCTTTAACTCAAAGATTATCCTTCATCGGATAACTTAGTTTAGTGAAAGGTAACGTTTCAGAAATGTATGAGATTTATAAGATAACAATATAATAGCAGGTTGGGAAACATTGTATCATTACGTGCCGTACATTCGGCAGTATTGTTAGTACATAATTGTGGACGTTTTAAATATTCTCTTAGCGATCGTGTCGCAATTTCTTTGAGGCAAGCGTTTTTCGAAAATGAGATTTTGATGAATTGCCTTGAGGAATGTTGTTAACAATAGACTGTTTTTGGTAGAATTTGGTGAGGTTGGTAAATAAAAAACCGACAGCTTACCTATGATAAATGGTTACTGCAGCCTAAAGAGAATATCTATCAGCAAAATTAGTGCGGTTATTTATTGTCGTTGTCGATCATATAGGTCACGAAGAAAAGTGTTTGTCAATGTAAAGTGTGCACTTCACAGCGTTACAAATTCTACTCAGCATAACAGCATAATCAGCTTATAATGTTCCCACTGCTGGGACCAGCTGGGACACAGGCCTCCTCTTGGTGAGGTGTAGGCCGTAATCCAGTGCGGGTTGGTAGATGTCTTATGTCTTAGAATGTTTGGTTCTAGGACATGCCGGTTTCCTCACGATGTTAAACTCTGCTAATTGTAACACTGCTCAGATAACGGCGGCAAAAACAAATATGCTGAAGTATTTCCCCAAATGTAAGAACCTTCTTTCAGAACGAGCTTTCAGCTTTACAAAGGCAGTTTTATAATAATAATTTATTTAATCACATATAGGTTTTGTAATACATGAGGGACTTACAAAGTAAACATAAAAATAATCTCACGCCATCTTCCCACACACGATGAAACACAAATAGACAAAGACTTTTTGACTTACAAAGTCATCATTCTTTTCCCAACTATACTGGGGTCGGCTTCCTTCCTGTCTAACCAGATGCAGCTGAATACCAGTATTTTACACGGAGCGACTGCCTATCTGACCTCCACAACCCAGTTACTAGGTAATACGATACCCATTGATAAGACTGCTTGTCACACTTTCAGGCATCTGGCGACCCGTAACGACTGTCAAAGATCCAGGAATGACAGCCGGGACCATCGGCTTAAAGTACTTTCCAAGGCACGGAGGGGTGTCAGTGTGTAAAGGTAGTTATCCATCCACGGACCATCTGTGACAAGCGTAGCTTAACCTCATCGATCGACCAGTGTAGTATTCTGTATTTAGGAGAGATTGTACTGCTATGAATACAATCTCGATCATAGTAGCAGAATAAAAACTAATGTTTGTTATGTATAAGTTTCTGACATCACCGATCTGCTTTAGTACTCAGCTTAACAACCCGCACTCTGGCGGAACGTCCATTAAAGGAAAGCAAGTGACATTTGACCACCGACCACGAATCAACCACAACTGTTACGAAAAGACCCAAATTGTAATGTAAATGTGCTAGATTTCTGTTAGAAAACCTTATCCTAATGGAAACATGACCTTGCTGTGTACTTGTTGGAGTTGTTGGAGGATCCAGAGAGATAGAAGCAGCATTTTTTTGACTGTCAGTAACAATTTCGAGATTGCGAGTGAATTTGTCAATGATAGCTATTTCTTTACCTTTCTTCAGCTTCTTAATTACGGGCTGTTAAGATAGTCAATATCGACTAAGCCTCTCGCAGTCCATTGGACATAGACCTTTCTCAGGCTGCACCATAACAACTTTCCTCCACCTTCTGCATCCAGTCTGTCCCAGCCACCTTTTTGTCGTCGAAAGACTCCACTCCACCGGCCATCGGTCCTTTAGCTTCTGCAGTATTGAATTCCAGTGTGTAATTAATTAGGAATGTTTGTTATGCCTTTTTCGTCTTGATTCTCAGACACGATTTGTAAAACTGTTACGTTACACGCCATTAAATCATATCACATCGCTTACCCCACTTAAGCACTCGCGTTACTGTTAATTGCTTCGATATCATTTACCGTTTTTGTCTTCCATTGCAAAATGATGATTCATTTTAAATGTTACAGACGCTATTTGTGTTAATGTTTTAGTTAAAATATGGTGTTTGTTACGTGAATAATGTAATTTGTAATGGACATTTCTGTGAATTATTTTTCATATGCAACAGAAACATAATAAAGACATATATCATATAATACGTTTTCAATTACATTTAATTTGCAGTTAAATATTATTAACATTACCAATTAAGTGAAGATGATATTCCGTTACGTGTGAATTGAATATCAAAACCTGATATGAAAAAGCTATTAGAATAAATTACAGAGAACTAATAACCTTTGATAGTAATGCCTCTTTATCATCGTAATCAATTTGTATGTAAGTTGAACTACTGAACCGGTGAAATACATTATTTTATGTAATACAAGATGACATGAAGGGTAACTTTTACTTATGTAAGAAAACTGCTCTTAAGCTGCATCCAGACAGAGTGAGGCATGCTCTGCAAATGATTTTACGAACACATTTGTAATAGTGTTCTACATTCATCAATTTAAAAGTCTCTTGGGTCCATTACCAGTCGACAGCGATACGGAGGCTTTTTTCAATTCCATATTTTAGTTATTCTGTTCATAGTTTTAAGTAGGTTAGGAAATTATGTTTGTATTTTATTTATTAATTAGGTAAAACTTTTTATTTATGTACACACGCCAGCACATCGAGCTACTAGAATCTGTCAAATTTCTTTAATAGATTTTCAACTGTATCGCTGAAACGTGAGGTTCAAAGTTCATTGGGAAAATTTGACAGTTTTGGGTAGCTTGATATGATGGCGTCTGTACATTTCATTTTCAATCTGAATAAATCTTTTGATCAACATTTAAAAGCAACCTTTCATTGGTATTTTGAATTCTACCACGTAATCCACTATATTATATTATTTCGCTTATTTTTCTTTAGTGGACTGCCTCGTTGGTGTAATAGTCGCAAGCGCTAGTTCTGAGCATGTCCAGCGAGACCTGGGTCCAATTCCCAGGGCATTGGATTTTTCCGTCAGGTATTCACCCCCTATTACATGGGACTTGAAAGGAATTCGCGAAATTGGGGTTGGGGGTACTATGGATACAGCTCTGCCTAACCCTTCAGGGTTTACAGGTGTGATTGTTTTGTTGTGTTGTTCTTTAGTCGGCTGTATGTGTGTGTGTGAGTTTGTGTGTGTGACTCTTCTCTCATTTCTTTTCTTTAGCATCTATCAGACTTATCGGGCTCAATTAATCAATTAATCTGCCAAGCCGTTTAGCCTGTCGTTTTCGTTGACAAGATCCTTATGAAGCGTCTTTCATGACTTGTTCAACATGACTTATCTTTTTAAGCGTAATGTTTTTTTTTTTATTATTATAATTTATGCAAGAATGATACATAAATTAAAGTCCATTCACATCTTTCTGGAGAAGCATTGACTTGTATTTTCTTTTGAATTCTCAATTCATTAGTTAATTGATCAAGGCATGCAAAGCTTCATAAAAAAATAATTGCCTTCCACTGAATTTTCTAATTATACTCTAATCATGAATCGTGGAATGATAGGAGTTTTTTGTTCACACGTCTCATCGGCTTTGGTCAGATGAACTCGGGTATCTTCGGCGAATGCGATGTCATTAACAATAGTATCTAACATAATGCTTTATGCTAGGTTAACTAAAATGTTGCTTGTTTTTATCAAACCACTTTGTCTTTCATTTCGACAATGATAATAAAATATACATGATAAAATTCGTCATTCGTTTCATTCTTTCGTTCATCTTTTGACAGGTGCCCTTACCTGACGTCTCAGTGCTGATACCTAGCAAACAATTTCAGAAAACTCACAACGTTTCCATGTTAATAAGTGCAGTAAGTATTTTTAAAGAGCAAGTGGTGGCCCAGAGGTAACGGCCCCGTAACAATCATTATGTGAACAGGAAGGCACCATGACAAGTGACTTATTCAAATAATTGACATTTGATATTGTCGCGACATTTGCTTCCAGCACAACAGATGAAAATTAGTTCTAAGTGTTACTGTATTAGTAGCACTAGTAATTTCCTATATACGCACGTGTTACTAGATACATATGTAGGTCAAAAAGATAGAGAATGCCTTTAAAAATATAATCCACATGAAGAACTAGGCAAAGTATCAGCAATAACGTCAAGAATGTATTGGAGACACAAGCTACAGAAAATTTTAGGTGAATCCTTTTGAAAGCGATTGCTAGTTGTCTCAGAAGGGTAAAACAATGTTTATTGAAAACAATTGACTGCAACTTTCCTGGTTAATGTGCAGGGAGCAGTGGTGGCCAGTGGTAACAGCCGCGACTTACTAGTGGTAGGTTGTAGGTTCGAACTCAGTCAGGCGTTTTACTTTGTGTTGTCTTTTCTCTCAAAACGGTGAAGTAAAACATCGTGAGGAAACCGGCTTGTCTTCGAACCAAAAATTCGAAGACGTGTGACATCTACCAATCCGTACTGAGTAGATTACAGTCCAGTCCCTCTCGAAGAGAGGAGGTCTCTGTCCCAGCAGTGGGAACGTTACAGGCCGATTTCTAAGTTATCCTTTGAGAATATTTCAGTGTTGTCTTTGCTACAATATTACAAAGATTTCGCAGTTTTGAACTTGTCGTTCTGTCTTCTCAAACCGTCGCTCCCCTGTTGAGTTATTCGCGTCAAATAATTTTGTTATTATTCAATCAATGACCTGAATCATCTGACTTTGATTAAATACAATTTTCTGCATCCATCAACAAATTGTAGCGATTACACGTTTTTTTTGGAGAATCGTGGAGATTGGGAGTAGAAAAATAAGAATAGGTTTTATTTATTTATTTTCTGATAATTGGTAACTGTATTGACCAATTACCTTTGTCAAAGTTTAGTCACGGAATTTGAAATACTAATAAAGTCTGAAGTGAGCTATCAATATTGTATTCAAGTACTGCCTTTTATATAAAACAACGTTCAGAGTAAAATGGTAGGTATGCACGACGACATTTCAAGCTATATATTTCCAGTATAAGCTGACTTCTCATTGTACTAAAAACCTACCAGGTCTGCTAAAACTGGCAGCTGAATATGCCGTCGTGTGTACCTTCCATGCAACCCATGTAGTTTTATAAATCTGCATTTTTTTCTTCCTTAATAATATATTTTATTTCTGTTAGTAGCAATGCTATAAATAAAAACAATTATTAAACACACTGCACTTTCTCAACTGAGTAAAATCGCTGCGCCCGCTCCAGCCACGCGTAACAACGCTGAAATATTTGATCTACTGCTTGATAGACATTGCGCAATTGAAGCATTTCGTTTATTATTGACGTTTACTGTTTTCGAGATTAGCGGTGTGAAGTGTCTTATGGATTAGAAACAGAAAGCATGTTAAGCAGTGTACATTTTGTAAACAAATGCAGTAGAACATACCACGTAGTACCTCAGTGGTGACCATTTCATAATTGTACTCTACTCGTACACAGTATTAGCACAGACTTTTCAAGAATGTGCCTTTTAGCAAATATTCTACGAATTTCAACATCTTGCATGCCATGTGTGTATATTTATGTTTATGACAAATTAATGATCTTAGCTTAATTTCTCCAGAAAACATTGATATTAGTTTTGACGTAAGACCATTTTAATAACATTGACTTAAATATGGTGTTTCTTGCGTGCTTATAAATATAATTATAAAGGCAAAAGTTTGTGAGCGTGTGTGTATGTTTGTTACTTCTTCACGCTCAAACGGCTGGACCATTTTGATGAAATTTGGCACACATATAGTTTATAACTAGGATTAACACATAGAATACTTTTTATCCCGATATTCCTACGGGATCGAGAGTTATACGGGTGAAACCGCGGGGCGCAGCTAGTATAAATAAAATTAGATGGCAACGGAATCCGATCTGAAGACAAATATGGCATATACGATTAACACGTCAACATTTGAATTACTTCATTACTTTTCAGAAGTGTAGTAAAAATAAGTCTAGGATAAATTTAGATAGCATTTGAAGTTCTGCATCGATACGAAGGCTGTTCGGATATTTACATCACCTTCGTACAGCAAGTTTGTTATTAATTTATTACAATGACATAGTCTACCCATATGGACTCCACCCACATAATCAGACCAGTATTTTTATTAGCACTAACGAAGATAATGGTGATTGAAGCTATGTTTCTTGTCAGAATTTGATTTGAATATTTCTAAATTCATTGAAAGATTAGGGGTAGGGTCCATATTGCAAAGATTTTTGTGTAAATTCAAACTGTTCTCGAAATTAATTGAGTTGCACATGCAGATAGTGACATCCACGAAGACGCGCCCCACTCTTCTTTTTAATGCTTACAGTACAAGTGTACAACATTTCGCTACTATTTTAGTTTTGTCAATACACAGCAATTACTTATTAGTGGGTAATTAGTGAGTATCGCCAAAACTAAAACACGTGCGGAATTAACTAGCGATAACTACTAACGATTAGGAATAGAGTGGAGCGCGTCTTCGTGGATGGCACTGTCTGAAAGTAGGTAGGCCATTATAATTTTCTGCTGCCTTTGTTTCTTTGAAAATAATAACAATAAAATTGTTCCCCTTCATTTTTATTTATTTATTTATTTTACCATTTATGTACACACATATATAAACAGACAAGAAAAAAACAGAACAGAAAAATAGGTACAAAGGTGATGCTTATTTCTTAAGAAATCTCTTCCAGCATACCTGTGATAGGACATTAGTTAGAGAGATGTAGACAGCGTGTGAAAGAGTAAAGTAGACAAAAAATACATAAAATCGTAATCAATTATTTACTTAAAAAACTAAACAAATACTATGAGAATATACTTACATACATACATACAAATAAACATACATACAGACATACAAACATACATACATACATTCTTCTAAAATAAATATCACTATGAAGTTAATAAATATCGCGTTATCAAAATAATAAATACATACACAACTAAGATGAAGTGGAAAGATAGTGTTCTTTCACTCTTCTTTTAAAAACTGCAATTGAACGAAAACATTGAGATTTGAACGAAAAGTTGTAATAAAAATAAATAAAACATTTCTACTTTATTTCATAAACGCATTGACAAAAATACTACATAGCAATATATATTAGTTTACCTGTATTTTACCAGCTAGACCAAGTTACTATGGCGATTCTCATAACGCTTAATTTAAACTATGAAATGGTTAATTTAACGCAGTTAGTAGGTATTGAGTAACCAAACTATGGATTTCGTTCATGGTTTCACGTTAAATTCTTACCTTTTGTACGATCCGATTAGTTTTATTTCCGTTTAGTTAATTATAATTACATATACTTATTGAAACTTGAAAGATATGTTTCGATATTCGTTAGATATACTTAAGTAGATAACTATAGGTACTCATAAGATTTTTGGAAACCAACACACACATACACACATAATCACCATTTAATATTCCCACTGCTGGGACACAGGACTCCTCTGTTCGAGGGAGTAGACTGTAATCTAGGTACCACGTGGGCCAGTGCGGGTTGGTAGATGAAACAAGCAACATTTTTGGTAAATCAAAACTTCATATTTCAAACATTGATGTTAAGGCTTACTACATTAGAGTCATCATCTGCTTAGTCTTTTCCCAACTATGTTGGGGTCGGCTTCCAGTCTAACCAGATGCAGCTGAATACCAGTATTTTACATGGAGCGACTGCCTATCTGACCTCCACAACCCAGTTACTGGGTAATACGATGTACCTCTTGGTAAGATTGGTTGTCAGACTTTCGGGCTTCTGACTACCCGTAACGACTGTCAAAGATCTACGAATGACAGCCGGGACTAACGGCTTAACGTGCTTTCCGAGACACGGAGGGGTCTCGGTATGTAAAGATGGTCACCCATCTACAGACCAACTGCGGCAAGCGTAGCTTAACCTGATCGATCGATCTGTGCGGCTGTTATTATTTAGCCACGGGCCCCTCTACATTAGAGTGTATTACCAATATTATCAGTCGCCAGTCTAATACCAAAAACCTTTTCAAACAAATGACTTTGTTCCAAATCTGTCTCCTTAAAGTGCGTCATAAAGTGACTATAAAATATAATAATGTCCACGCTATGAAAACTACGTACATAAGCACAGTACATATAACTTGGTGTCAATATTAGATAAGAGACAGGCAGCTGTTTACCTTGTCCTTTGTGACGAGGCGCAGGCGCATACGATTTTATTATACCTAGTATTTTATTTAGCTGTTTTTATGTATTGGTTGTTGATTAATTATATAATAAGCTTAATTAATGCAATTAAATCAATTCAATGTCAGTTAATCAGCCTTGTTGACTGATGAAAAATAGCCACAGCCGAAGAGCGCAGGATTGCAATTTTTCGTTTAGGGAAAGTTACGGCAGTTTCTTATGTTTGAAAGAATATAGAAAAACTAATAAAAGCGTGTAATTTACAGTTTTCTAGGTTGATGTGAGATTATTATGGTAAATTTCTGATTTATGATCACGTACCTACTTATTATTTACGCACTAATGTCATGTTATTATAATTTAATTAATAATCTTTTCTTTTTTACAGGTAAACAAATCAGTCACGCTCTAGCTTCAGACCAAATTAATATGGTATGTCTATTACTGTAATTTAAGACACAATAGCTTTAATTACATACAGGCTTATTTGGTGATGTTCTTCAGAAGGGTCAGGTGGGGGAGGGGCAATTCTCGTAATTATAAGAACGTTCACAGTCTGAACTCAGTCTCAGTCTGTCAAAAATACCTCTGATTTCTCTAAATTTTTGACAAGTTTTTGACATTGATTGTCGCTGAGATGAGATTTTTTGAACGTTTTTAACTGCGGAAATTGGTCTTCTGGTGTATGAACGTAAATGAGGCAAAAGAAGGAGTCCGTAAAGTAATCGTAGCAGGTGGCGTTCTGTAGTTTCTGCCTACCCCCGTGGGAAGAATATTAATAAAGCTTATGAGGCACTATTTGACCGGTTAATAATGTTATAAAGTAGTATAACTATTTGTTTACATGTTTATTGTCTTATGTTTAAGTTCACTAGAGTGCCATCATTTTGGTTCTATGGCTAATACAATATGCGATTTATAGTTTTGTACTTGGCAATCGCCAGGAATGTAGAGGCCAAGTACGTATTCAAACAAAAGGCGATCAAAAGCAAAAGAATGGGACTTCGTTTGTGAGTGTATACCTATGTGTGTGTGTGTGTGTGTGTGAGTGAGTGTGAGTGTTTGTATGGATGATTATAAAGCTTTTAGGTATTTTTTGGATAATTCTACCCTGACCCACTGGGGTGGTCCTAGTGGGACTGGGACAATCCTTCAATGTTTACAATTTTAACGTCCACTTTTTCAAATTTATCGATACATTACACTAGAGCTTGTAGTGTTGCACTTTGTCGCACTAGCAGAATGAGTTGGTTGGCCGAAGTGGAATGATCCTATTTTTTCGTACCATTTCTAGTTTTTATGCACTTCGTGTTTAAAGCCAAATTAATCTAGATATTACAAAATTAGCGACACGATCTATTTGCTATCAAACGCAAACGATCAACCACACGAAATGGACACTTCCACTCAACATGTCAAACCGAATCACCATCGGTTGAACGAACAGTAATTATAACAAGGAAATGAACCGTTCGGTAATTTATTGGAACATAAATATTACAAAGGTCGGATCTATTTGCACTGCTTTGGTAGAACGAACTAAATATAGGTACGCCGATTGGTTTCAAATTATTACGCAGTGCAGATTTAATTTCGTTCATGAATGAATTCGTTTACTTTATCACCCATTATTGTTTATTTACGGAATGTTTGCAATATTTCCGTTATGACTAAAATTCTTGTGTCAGCAAACTAGGCATAAGAAAACAGCCCGTTCTATTATAATAAGATAATCCATATTCAGCAATAATTGGAGCGTGGTTGTCTACCCAAGGTGCATCGGGCACACTCATGGACTCAATGGACATTCAAATGTATTTTGAAATGAAATCACAGCTAGATATAGGTGATACGGATAGGTGATACGGGCTGGTGTCCGCAACTCCATGTCAATGCGCGTATTTTGCGTACGGAAAAGCAAAATAGTAAGACTCATTTAAGCACACCTATCACCTAGGCTCAGCTATCTATCTATCTATTTATCCTGTTATGTCCCACTACTGGACAAAGACCTCCCTTTCCAAGACCTAATCTTGGCTTTAATGGTTTCATTAGACCAAAGAAAATTCTGATTTCAGATGCATGGCAACTCGTAGTTACCTATATCTTTGCACAACACCATAAAACCAATATCAGCACCAAGTCACCACTTAACCCACTTGCAACCGTCTATTTTGTTCCTGTCGTCTAATTAGCTGGCCATACGTGGTCATTTCACGGCCAGTAAGGTCTTACACCATTGTCCATGCTTGTTTGATCAATTAGACTGGAACATTGTGTGGAGAATGTGGAAGTTGCTGCTAAAACATGTCGTGATATTGCCTTGCAATAGTCTTAGGTATTAAATGGCAAACTTGGTTCTTCCGTAAAAGGACAAGCTGAAGCGTAATAAGAGATAAACTGAAACTTTATATATGCCTTTCCTTTCAGCCAAATTTTTAGAACCTCTTCGGTGGGCGTTCTTGAAGGCTGTTTTCTAATGTCATCATGTTCAGTACCTTGGACTTTGCTTATTTAGGACTAGTTATACCTGCAACTTCGTTCGCGTGCATGAAAGCTAATTTTTTTTCTAAAATAAAGTAGTATTATTTAGTAGAAGTCCCGCCGTTTTGGCTGCGGGGGCGCGCGCCGCCCCCCCACCAACGCTACTGGAGTCATCCTCTACACAAACACCCAACAAACACAAGTTTACCCCCTTGTCACACGCCATAAAACATCATCATCATCATGCCATGAAATAATATTTGATAATAAGATTGTTAAATATTATTTCAAATGAGGTAGATATATTTCACTGCATCCTGATGAAGTTCACAGGAGTAGCATTGAAATGCATTGAAAATGTTGAGAAGTGATTTAATTGTATTTGTAATTGATTTTTTAATTTTATTTTTGGGTAGTCAATATGAGATGTGATGTAGATGTATGTGTATCTTTGTGGTAGTAATATTGCAATGGCGTTATAGCTGTTAAGGTGTTATTTACGCGATTTTGAATAAATAAATAAGCCCAAACAGACAACTACAAAAAAAAAAAATAGAAATTGTTTTTTTTTTTTTGTTATTATTACGATATAGTATACTTTCATATGAATTTAGCAAAAAGCTGTTATTTTGATATTACAAACAGACACTACAATTTTATTTATTTGTTTAGATTTTATGTCCTTAGCTGCTTCTGCTAGCAGCTTAAACGCTGCTTGCTTTTGTGAGCGAAGTATCGATTTTAGTCAATATTAATGATTCAACGATAAACCGTTTTCTTAAACCACAAAATCAAAATTAATCATAGGCAGAATTTCACTATCAATAGTCATCCATTGAATGCTTATGCTTGCATCCACGATATATACGAGTATAACGTGATAATATACTGCATCACAAACTCGAAGAATGAGGAAGCTATTACGTATGTGACACCGTCTTAGCCGCCTTAGATTCTATGTGTATGAAAAACTAAGGTGGTTAGGAATTTTCGGTATTTTAATTTGCATAACATCTTTTTCAATAAGTTATGGGCGAGTTAAACAGGTTAGTTGTTCTCGACAATTTTTAGCAACAAGAAGGCTCGTTATGGACAACTGTCTTTATTATAAAGGGTCCCATTAAAATAGATGGACAAATTTGAACACAGTGCTCAGTATGTCTAATCATAGATGTCCAAGCAAAAAAAACACTGATTTAAGTGATTTTATTTTGACATAAAATAATAAATTGCCCGCATATTACTGTATATTTGTTAGCTGATTATTTTTCTTGTATGTACCTATCTAATGCATTTTTCTTATATATTTTTTTTACCACTATCCTTATTTTGGTGGTCTGAATGATTTCTAAAAGTTTGTCCATCTATTTTAATGGGACCTTATATACCAGCTGCGCCCCGGGGGTTCACTCGCATAAGTCTCGATCCCGTAAGAATATCAGGATAAAACGTTTCTATGTCCTAATTCAGGTCATGGTCTATCCATACGCCAAATTTCATCTAAATCCGTTTAACCGTGAATCCGTAACATACAAATATAAAAAAAATCAAATCGTAGTTTGTGTGTTAAGTTATGACTAGCTCCTGCCCGCAGCTTCGTGCACCTGAACGTCCTCGTTTTACAAAAAAACATTACTTTAATAATTTTCCTATAACGCTTGGCAGTACTGTAGGTTCCCATTAGCGAAACAATTTTCGGAATCGGATCAGTAGTTCATAAAATATCCCCTACATACAAACTCGAAAGTTTGATACTTCTTTATAATATTTGTATAGAAGCGCAGGCAAACACTACCAACAGTAGTCCATTTATATGCTAATCATTTAAGAAGTAATAGGACTCCACAGTCCTATTAGATTGAGGGTCTCCCATCAATCTAATCCGACTGTGGAATCTTATATTGAGCTCAATGGAGTGTTGATTAAAGAGGGCTATTTCCAGCAACTGGCCGGCTTAGACTAACGATGGGGATCCCTTTGTTTGTTTGGAGAATATATATATCATTTAAGAGCATTGTTGTTACGAATAGCCCAGAACATCATATTCGCACTTTAATTTAAAACGTAACATATAGTTATTGTAGCAGTTACCAATGTACAATGTTTAATTGAAGTTTTATATAATTCTTCATAGTAATTACAGTTTGTCGCTGTTTTAAAAGTTACCTAAAGAAAACAGGTTTAGAAACTACACGTTACCTACTAGGATAAGCATGCTTACATGTAACCACTTACTTGATTCTTATTATTTTTAGTTTTGATAATCAGGCCTACTCTCGGTGAGAAGGAGTGGGCCGTGATCCACCACGCGGTCTCAGTGCGGGTTGGTAGATGTCACACATGTCTTTGAATTTTTTGGTTCTAAGATAATATGCCGGTTTCCTCACGATGTTTTCCTTCACCGTTTTAAGAGCAGTGGTGATGAATTATATTACACAAAGTGCCTGCCTGGGTTCGAACCACTGGCTGATACCACTGGGTCATTGCTCTTTTTAGTTTTGCGGATTGTTCATTAATGCCCTACCAGTTTTAGTGTCCTATAGGGACTGCATTTCAATAACGAATTAATTAATGTTTATGGTATGTTTCTGGTAAATTATTATTTAAGTCAAGGCATAATTTTAATCAAGTTTAAAAAGGAATATTGTATTAATTATGGCAAAATTCCTTTTCTATTCAAAATGATCCCAACAGTTTCTTAAAACATTGATTAATCATTGGAAGTTGTTCTTTTTTCATTACAATTCAACGCAATCTTCTTTGATGTTGCGTTAAGTTATTCTGTTAAAATTCACGGAATGCACCCGGCCTGAATTTGACCCTGGTGTAGGTCAAGTTTGCAAATAAAACACAGTATTTAAATAAATGTCATGGATTTAATTTCAACGGTTTTCATTAATTACTGTCTGATAAATATTAATATACAACATTAGTTTTAGTATATGCGAAACCCGAAACACGTGTCTATTTTTATGTAAAGAATCTATGTACAAAATTTCAAAACTGAGAATTGGCACTGTCTTCACAGAGCCGATAAAATCAATAAGGATTACACGTTCATCGCTGCCAGCGATTTATGAAAGTGCTTTACGATATTTGGTTTGTGAATGTAGCCTATAGATCGCCCATTAGATGTGGCAATATCCAGTGGCTTGCCAAGTTATGTGGCAACTATCTACACTAATACATATATTATTACTCTGCTCACAGTTTTTGTACTTGTAATAATGCATGCTATCACGCATGTTAGGTACACCTAAAATGAAAATGTTTAAAGTTGTAGCGCAAACTGAAGTTTGTGTGTGGGCATTAGAGTAATTTTTACAAACACACATTTGTTTACACCTATGGAAACAAAATTGCGAACGAAGTCTAGGTATATTTCCACCTTTGGAAACAAAATTGCGAACGCAGTCTAGGTATATTTCGAACAACTCTCGCTTGGATCCCACATTGCCAGCACTTTGCTTACTCATCCGGATATCCGTAAAGCTTCATACCCGTTAGCCTTAAGACGGTAATATCAAAACAGCTACAGCTGCGAAGAGTTATTATAAAATCAATGTATTAAATAAGCCACAGCAAAACAAAAATAACTGCATTAATTTTTATAAAGCCGTTCCGGAATTACATTATCCAGTACAGAATTATCATAAAAGAAACATCGAGAAAAACCAGTAAACATACTGCACCGCTTATTTTGTTTCAACTCATAATTCGAACTTTCAAATTGAAATTATACTTGAGGCCACGCTAAAACGGCAAGCTAAGTACTCTAATCAATGATTTATTTCATAGAATCGTTACACAGCCTTGATAGAGCGGAACTTTAAAAAACTAATAATTGTAACTACATAGTTTACCGGTCATTTTTAGGGTTCCGTACCCAAAAGGTGCCAACGGGACACCATTACAAGGATCATACGGATCCACTGTCCGCCCGTCTGTCACAGGGCTGTATCTTGTGTCTTTTGAATCGTTTACACTTGAAATTTTCACAGAATGTGTACTATTATTTAACGGCTGTAACAATAAATGGTACACCACAGACTACCTACAGTATATGTCTCTTCTTCCCTTTTCAATCCATCCAAAAGTTGTCATTCTGTCACCCTTTGTAAAATTTATATATTTATGTCTGTAATTTATATGGTGTACATAATAAAGAGTATTCTATTCTATTCTATTCTAGAGTAAAATAAATAATAGGCACCCCATACACGAAACGTGCTAAAGAAATATGAAGTGTTAAATATTGTACGGTGGTACGGAACCCTTCATGTGCAAGTCCGACTTGCAATTGGCCGCTGTTTTATTTCTTGTTTATCTTAAATCTATTTCTAGAGGGGAAGGTAAGGCAGTACAAAAAGAAGAGTTGGCGTCCTCGTGTAAATATCACTTGTTCTTGGACTTCCCAGTAACCCGCAGTATATGTGAGGCAGTTGACGTAGTTTTTTTGTCCACCAGTGTTCGAGTAGGTCTTACTTTGTAAGCAATCTTGATGCTCTTTTCTATAGTTTATATACTGTAGGCTAAAGTATTTAAATTAATAGACGAATAGAATATTAAGTTAAATATTTTCGGTAAATTATTTTCATGTCAATGAAATAATTTCAGATGTAATTGCAATCGTGTTAATAAATGTACTCATAAATATATTAATATATAATAACATTGAATGTCTGATGCAGTAGCGACATCCATCTAATAAATTCCACGATTTTTATCTGACAGGCAAATTACACTCAATTGCATTTTAAAATCTAAGTTCAAATAATTATTTTTTATTTTATTTAAAAGGTTTCATTTATGTAACCTTTACGTCATTTCAGTTGATATTTAATTAGTAAATAGAAGTTATATAAAAATCAAAGGTCGACTACTTTTTACAAACCGCAGACCTATTAACCTCATACTATTTCGTTGCAAAAAATGGATTAGATTTTTATTGATAATAACATGCGGGTGTATGTCCATAAGGAAATAATCTGTATCACATTTTGTTTTAATACGTCACTAAAAAGTGTGCTACAAAAAATAACGGCAAATTTTTTTGCACGTAGTTTACGTGACGTCTTGAGCTCATTTTTCAGGAAACATGATTTCAGGTAACATACAGCTATCAGTGGCGCAGGAAATGTTTTCTTTCACTGGGTTTCTAGATGCTGAAACTACTTAGCACCAAACTTAAACGATTTTTAT
This sequence comes from Eremobia ochroleuca, assembly GCA_949629135.1. Lineage (NCBI taxonomy): Eukaryota > Metazoa > Arthropoda > Insecta > Lepidoptera > Noctuidae > Eremobia > Eremobia ochroleuca. Next base: position 18,985,542 of record OX451392.1, read on the forward strand.
ATTTGAGTATGGATAGCCCCCCGACGATTTAACTGAATGTTTCAATGTTTTTTTGCTACTCTTGACCACCTCCTTTACTTAAGAGTGTGATACGTAACTTACTTACGTACAAGTACATCTTAAACACAGCACACCCATTAAAACCCGTCATACGATGCTAATTGCAGTTCTTCTCGTTAATTAATACTCAATTAACATCCGAAAGGTGATCTTCCCAATCATGGTAACCGGCAATTTTCCCTGTAGGCATAGCCGACATATCCATTCAAAATTGAGTACCTACCAAAAGAAAAAAAATAAAAGTGTGTATGTGTGTGTAAGTGTATCAAGTCGTAACTATAATTGCGGTGTCGATCTGAAGTAGTTTGCCCTTTCCTTTAGAACACGTCGTGATGTTTCCCAAGTAAAAACTACGCGGAAGACTATAAGAATTTGATGAATACTTGTAATAACAGCGTACGAGTGTACACCAGGATCTTTTTCCTTATTGAATCGAAGGAATGTCAAGAGAAAAACTTATCAGTAATTACTGTCATGTTATCTTGTTCTGCCTTCTTACCTTACCAGTTACTTTGGAGGAAATATCAAGTTTATTGTTCAAACTATTTTATATTATGATTACAATATAGCAGGTACCTATACTTATAATAATTACTTTCTAACAATGTTAACATTTCTTTATTGGTTAGCTGTAAGAAAACTTAATTTTACAATTGAGTTTTCAAAATAAAACGTTTCTAGTTTAAAACTCGTCATTATTGCAAATAATATCAATTCAATCACTTTGTAAAACTTATTGTGGACAATAATAATCATCATCATCTGTCTAGCCTTTTCCCAACTATGTCGGGGTCGGCTTCTAGTGTAACTGGATGCAGCTGAATACCAGTATTTTTCATGGAGCGACTGCCTATCTGACCTCCACAACCCAGTTACTGGGTAATACGATACCCCTTGGTAAGACTGGTCGTCAGACTTTCGGGCTACTGACTACCTCGACTGTCAAGAATCCACGAATGACAGCCGGGACCAACGGCTTAATGTGCTTTCCGAGGCACGGAGGGGTCTCGGTATGTAAAGATGGTGACCCATCCACAGGCCAACCGCGGCTAGCGTAGCTTAACCTGATCGATCGACTTGTGCGGCTGTTATTATTTAGCTACGGGCCCCACAACGGACAATAATAATAACAAAAATAATGTATGTCCAAAAATTATTAAAATGAATAACGTGCTACGGCACCTGCCTACATCAACTACGTGCTACAATCATATTTCGTAGCGCTACGCCACGGAGCTACAATAACTACAATATATCCAATTCTAAAATTCTATTACAGCATTCAATTTCATACCGACAAAGCTGAGCTCATGCATGAAACATAATAGATTCGACATTGGAATGCAGTCATTTAGCCAAGCCAGAGCCTTCATAAATCTAATCCTTATATATAATATAAAACAAAGTCGCCGAAATGTCTGTACGCGCATAACTTCCGAATTACTGCACCAAATTGGATAATTATTCTTTTTTTGTTGTATTTGGTATTGCCCGGACAAAGTTTGTATGAAAGAAAATTTCGGAAATCCGAAAAAAACATTGCACCCGTGCGAAGCTAGGACGGGCCGCTAGTCTAGTGATAAAATACAGGAGACGTCACGGTTACCAACTAGTTTTTAATACAATTCATGTACGTAATTGGTTGGTTCAGATTACAATGTATGTATTGTTGTTGAATGTCAAGCTTGGTACGTTATTAGTTAGTTGTTGAGGTGTTGGACTATTGTTATGTATTGACAGATATCACACTAATATTATAAAGGCGAAAGTTTGTGAGTGTGTGTGTGTTTGTATGTTTGTTACTTCTTCACGCTCAAATGGCTGAACGTATTTGGATGAAATTTGGCACACAGATAGTTTATAACCAGGATTAACACGTAGGATACGTTTTATCCCGATACTTCTACGGGATCGTTACTTATGCGGGTGAAACCGTGGGGCGCAACTAGTTGTTTATAATGTTGAGGTCTTTTAATTTTTATGCTAACATGCAATTTTTCCTCGCTCAATGAAAATAATCAGTCATAATGTTCCCACTGCCTATGATGGGACACAGGTCTCTCAGTGAGAGGGAACAGACCGTAATCCACCACGCGGGCCAGGTGGGGGTTGGCAGATCTCACATGTCTTCGAATTTTTGGTTTTGCGGGTTTCCTCACAATGTTTTCCTCCACAGTTTTGAGAGCAGTGGACATGAATTGACACAAAGTAAAGCGCCTCACTGGGTTCGAAGCCGCGGCCGTTACCAAGGAAATGTCAAAAATAAATTTTCCATCATCGTTATCGCTGATAGAATGTCACTTTGTCTAGGCCCTCGTTGGACTATATTTATAAAGGTGTTCCTTATATTTTTGACCTATTCAGTAACATATACATAGGATATTACTAGTGCTACTTATACACTAACATTTAGAACACATTTTTTCTTGTTTGTTATAATTATCTGTCGTGCTTGAAGCAAATGCTGCGACAATATCAAATGTCAATTATTTGAATAAGTTACTTGTCATGGTGCCTTCCTGTTCACATAATGGTTGTTACGGATTAACCTTTATTGTGATTCTAGGTATTTGTTATGCATAAGCTGGGTGGGGTTTTTCCTGATGAGATGGTATTTGTTCTGGTGATATCCTAAATGCTTCCTATAAAATGTTTACTGACATTTTTTTGCGCATGATCCTGGTTAACCTAGTAGGTGGTTGGTTACACCTCACTCTCCCCCGACCCGAGGAGGCCCGCAGTTGCGGGCCGGCACCAGTACCACCGGGGGTTGCGGAAGGATCGTACGTTCCCGCGACCGCCGGCGTAGGTGTGAGATGGAACACCGGGTGATTTTTAGTCAGTAAGAATCTGACAGACCCCGGACATCCATGAGGATTTTCCACCCCAGAAACAAAAAAAAGGAGGTGGTTGGCTGCTTAATATGGCTACCCTGTGGATGCCTTAATAAGTTAAGGCCTCCAGCCAGATCTCACTTATAATCTAAGCGACTACTCACTATATGGAGAGAAAATTCTTAGAAAAATTACTGTGCTCGTCACTGTGAAGTGAGTGCAAGTGACATCTACAGAAAATTTTCTGAGGGAGATTGGGAAAAAAATCACTATTTGTCCAATAAATTTTACTGTACAGCATAAGAATTTTTACTGTGCTAGCATGGTACTTTTTCCATTACCACTCAAATTCACTCAGATTATGAGACAGCACAGTCATTTTTCTAAGATTTTTCTCTCCATGTAGGGACACCCCTTGTGGGGTACCGACCTCGATTTAGGGCATCGCTGGGGTAAGGGTAGCAAGGGAGCAGTTACAATTTCAACAAATACAATAAACATTTTGTTAGAAGGAAGCGCAGTGGTTTCACTCTCAAAAGCTATTGTTTCTTAGACATGGTTTTGCACTTTTGCTATCTCTTACGTATTGCATAACCTGTAACATTTGGTTTGCAACAGTAATGTTTTCTAAAGAGAATTATCGCAGAAGGCTCCACATTCCACATTCAATAAAGAAAGCCACATTTTTCACCGAGATCGAGGCTAATTTGCACGTGAAATTACATCGCCCCAAAGAGAATCTTGACTTTCTGTACAAGGTAGTTTTATTTTATTCAGTAAAATTCTTATAAAGGTCGAATGCACTAAAAGCATCTTAGCTATATACTTTATTTCTTTAGCAATAAAGTCAATATTGAATTGTCACACTTATTGTGTAACGATTTGCACGTCTTTTCAGAAATGTACCAACATACAATGGAAAATTAACTCTTCTCTGTTTCGTACAAGATTGAAAATCACGTGTGCGTTAAAATCGTGTAACAAATTGGTTTACACTGTAGTGCACTTAATATACTTTATTTGGCCAGCTCTCTGTCCATTACTCAAAGGCGTTAAAGGTTCCTAGATGGACAGGTTTGAGTGTCATCCAGTGCCCTTGATTTTATTTCAATGAGACAAGAATCTTTTAAGTTTTTACTGCTGTATGAAGTCTTGTTGAGAGCTATTTGATGTAGATAGTTGGTATTTCTCGGCCTATAAAATTGTATTATAGGTACCGTCGACCAGAATAGAATTATAGAATAGAATACTCTTTATTCTGTACATCCATCCATATAAATTACAGACATGAATACAGAAATTTTTCAAAGGGTGACACAATAGGCGGTCTTATCGCTAAGAGCGATTTTTTAAAGACAACCTTTGGATGGATTGAAAAGGACAGAAGATAAATATTAGTTTAGTCCTGTAAAAGTTCAGATACTCCATAGACAAGTTTAGACGTGATTAAAAAAATGGCTACTAAAAGTACGTCCATTTACGTCAGGCGCTTACTAATTTGACAGGACTAAACAAATATTTATCTTCTGTCCTTTTCTTAATGAGATAGAAAGAAAAAGAACATATATTTAGTTTAGTTGGTGAACAAGGGATCTGGCGCCAGTGTCTTTCATTTTAATACTTCAACAACATTCAATGCGTTATTTACGCTGGTGAGCAGACGATTTTTTCAAACACATGAAGCAATGTATTAGCCATTACCTTTAATATCTTTTTTATCCTAACTTTACATCTTTTTTCGGATTGTAATTGTGTTGGGAAATAGAGATGCTGGTTGTTATGAAAAACATTTTATCACGCAACCGGACATAGGCTCATAAATCATATTATAACGAATTCAAGATTTTTTATTTTGTTTTGTTATTTGTATTACAGGTCTTCACAGGGAGTTCATACCAATTAAAACACTATTTTTCATCCCTATTGTGATTTATATTAGATAGCTCTGATATTTCACGGGAATGAATTTCCTGCAGAACCTTAACAGTTAACTTGCCTTTGCGTTTACTTCGTCCAGCAGTGTTATTCTGTAAAAATCTCATCGTGAGAACTTAGGTGAAGTGAGCGGGAAGTGAGCTGTTATTAGGGATTAACACTATTCACTGCTCACTTCAAGCTCACTTCACTTATGATTTCACGGTGAGATTTTTACAGAATCGACCGGCAAATATTCGTATACCTAAAGAAAAGTTCCGAATGATTCATGTGATATGTTATTACTTAATCGTGCTTTTCTACTGTGTTTTGTGTGCACCAAATAAACGATTTATCTATCCCACGTATGACCGTAAACGATGCAAAACGAGTATGTAAATATCGTAGCAGGTGGCTTTCTGTAGTTTCTGCCAACCCCCATGGGAAGAAGGCGTGAGTTTATTTACTATCTCATAAAAGGTTTCATGAACAGCTCTCTCCTCTATTTATTACATTTCCTGACCAGCCTTATGGTCTTATGATAAAGTTGACATTTGCTTTCCTTACGAAACACGTAGGCTTAATTAATTACAGTTCTAAGGTTAAGTAATTCTAGTTTCATAACTAATTAGGCGATGGACCTGTTTAGGTTAGTTCTTGCTTATAATTGCGTAAACCTGACTTTGGCCGCTAAATAAGGCTGACCTAATGTAGTCATATAATATTGCGTGGTCAGGTTTTTTGCTAATGACATAGTGCAATGTCAAGTAACATTGGTGATGTCTGTCCCAGCAACTTTCATAAGGTCACCACACGCTACACGTCGCTGGGACAGATTGGATGCGGAAGGCGGGGGACAGGGTGTTGTATCGCAGCCTGGGAGAAGTCTATGTCAAGCCGTGCGATTCTGTAACCATCTCACCGTGAAAACTTGGGTGAAGTGAGCGTGGAGTGAGTCGTCAATAATGTCAGTCCCTAGCGTCATCAGTATGACTCACAGCTCAATCTAAGCTCACTTCACCTTAGTTATCACGGTGAGATTTTTCCAGAATCGACCGGCAGTAGTGAACTGCGCTAGGCTGATTTGATTGATTGTTGATTGGTTTCTTTATTAAAATACGTTCATGAAAGGAACGGTATTTTATCTAAGAATGTTTTTGTTTTGGTAGTAATTTTAATTATTTATTTATTTAAACTTTTCGCACACAAAAAGGTACAAAGGCGGACGTAATGCCTTAGGCATTCTCTACCAGTCAACCAAGGGTGGTGAAGAGATTAGATGGCAGGTGCTGTGGTTGAACCGAACAATGTTAAAAAAAAAAAAAAACCTATTAAAATTGTTGAATTATAAACGAAAAAACGTACACAACTAGGGTAAAAACTATACATACATACTATTTACTTAGTTATTTAATTTAATTTTCAGCTATGTATAACACACTCCACGAAAATATCATCGTGAAAGTACTGTTTAGTTTTCTGTAACAATACATGCCTTAGGTATATTTTAAGGAATTTACAGGTAAACTCATAATCAAGTTTTGTTTTAACAACTCTATAAGCACAGCATAGCATAAAAAGCATAATGTTCCCATTGCTTGGACCCCCCCCCCCCTCTGTGAGAGAAAATTGAGTTTTTGCATCAGGTAGGCCAAACATTGCATGGAATTTGACAAAATTCTAGGTAGGTCCTAGGAGTTTAAAGTTTCATAAAAGTAAATAAATAAGAAATAATTATTATTGCAATGCATGTAGCATTCATGTTGATCCAATCTTCCGTTAGACAGTGAAATCGTTTAATTATATCTGTGTAGGTACATATTGTGAAACAGTTGACATTAAAAAAAATAAATTGCAACTGCTGTGCAATAAAAATGTAGTAGTATTATGATCAGTATGATATTTGTTTGCACTTTTGTATCATTAAAAGATTTGCAATAATTCAGATTGTAGACTGATAGCTGCAATTGAGATGACCGGTAGATAAAACTACCAGATTCATGTATCTTCATGTAATCAAATATTGCATCATAAAATATTAAATAATGTTAACGGTTCATAGCAGTCTTATTTGTAAAACTGTGGGAGCCCCACGGTTTTTATTGATAAAAACAGATATTTTGGTTTTTTTTCGGAAGGTGTTACAATAAATATTGAACGACCCTCAATGACGGACATATTGAAAAAAAAAACTCGTTTGTGATCCACAAACTCCTTGAATTTCACCACTCCTTTTGTGGATTTCGGATCATCAGAACCCCACAATAACACCTATTGTGGAGAACCCCACAATAACACCTATTGTGGAGAACCCCACAATAACACCGATTGTGGGGTTCTGATGATCCGAAATCCACAAAACGAGTGGCAGAAATCAAGGAGTTTGTGGATGATGAATTGGTGAATTTTCATTAAAATATTCCATGGGGACAAAATGATAAACGTGTTTAGATATCTTTTTTTTTGGTTGTCCTAATTAATTGAGAGATACCAGACACAGATCAGTATCAAAGACATTAACACAAAATAAAAACATCCAGAACCAATCTAAATCACAAAATTATGTAAATCAATATGAATATTTAAACTAAACTATATAAATTAAATATGTATCTGCATAAAATCCAAACGACCTCAAATGCTGCAAAACAAGTGCACTCACAATCTGACCTTTAATTTAAAAAAAAAGAAGAAGGTCAAACGTACGAAGAGTGCCGTTGAAGATGACAGGTTTTTAACGTGTAAATTTTTTTTTTGTGAAGAAATAGGTCAGGTTTATCGTCCTATTAATACAATGCTATTAAAAATTCCATAGTAGCAATGATAAAATAGATGATAAAGGTTTCGGAATAGTGGTTCGATTGAAGAAAATTGTCGCAATTTAAATGGACTCAGATCAATCTTAGTCAAATGAGACTAATTGGCGGTTAACTGGTAATTTTTTTATATTATTTCCTTATTAGGATTTTCGACTCATTTAATGGTACTTGCCACTGGTAATTTATTTGGAACAAACTATTACCTGAACATATTATCCCGCTTGCTGGAGTATCCTAAGTGCCCGTTCACTTGCACCTCGGATGACCTAACGAATGCCACTGATGCCGCAATCAACGTGCTTACCTACTGGGCTCAAATTATACAACATGTAACGTTAAACGCGCAAAACCTGAAAATATTTTGATCAGAATAACGAGCAGAATTAATTGAACCACTTTTTAATATAGGCCACATTTTTCAAAAATCTTCATTAAAAACGTTGCCGTGTCTATTTATTAATAGGTCAAGCAAGCCAATGTCAGCGCGGCGCAGCTGCCCGGTGACGACTCCTCCCTCGATAAAGCGTCGTCGAAGGCGCAAGAATGGATCGGAATGGCCAGTAAAACTAAAACAGCACATAAAACCTTTACATTTTTTTTAATGACTTATTTTCTCTCTGAAATAGGTCAATTGAATTAAAAATCAGCTGTGGTGTCTGAGGTTTTGCGCATTTAACGTTACACGTTGTAAATATGAAAACGACAAAAAAGACTACAATCGACACGAAAAGTAGAAGAAGATCTATTACCAAGTATCAAGAATCATTTATCTGTACAATTTTACATAAGAAGCTGATAAATTATTATGCGAGTACACACCTGTAAAAATAATGATCAAGACAGATGACTTCTTACCCAAACTCATTACTATCAATACAAAAACGTTAAAGATCACGCAAAAAACCTACAAATTATTATTAAAATGTTAATTAAAAACGTTCTAGAGTACATTAAGTGCAGCAAAACATTTTCAAACCTTAATTGTTTGGACACGAAGCTATGTAGCCTCGGTTTAATAGAAAGGAACCGGTCATCTGCTGCGAACGGTACAAGGACTGATGAGCACTGAAAGTGTTTACGAATGTTTTATGTAATAAAATAAAACATAAATTGTATTTTTAGGGTTCCGTACTTCATAAGGAAAAACGGAATCCCTTATAAGATCACATCGTTGTCCGTCTGTCTGTCCGTCTGTCAAGACCCCTTTTCTCAAGAAATCATAGAGTTATCAAGTTGAAATTAATATAAAATACTCAAGGTTGCAATCCCTTGAAGTAGTGAGAAAGTCAAACTTCTAAGTGCAATCAAAAGATACGGGCGTTTATGTTCCGTTTATGCGGTATGTTTTGACACTCGCAAGGGAATCACAACCAATAGGGTAGTTCCCATTGTCTAGAATCATGAAATTTGTCATGTAGCACTAGTAAAGGAAAAAATCCGCAAAACGTAAATTTGTAGTTACATACCTACGTACGGAACCCTCGGTGTGCGTGTCCGACTCGCACTTGACCGGTTTTTATTGTTGATTGTACTGACTACTTTTAATTTCGAATATAAGGAAAGTTAAAAATTATTTTATTTTCTTGTCTGCTCGCCACTTCATAAAATCATTGTATGCATTTAAGTATCTTTCTTTGAAATTTCTGGCAAAAGACTTTCGATTAATGTATTTGCCTCGTCTTTAACCGAATCTGGATTCAACATTTCAGAACTGCTTGAACTCATTTTTAATCGAATATTGGTCTATAAAACCTTTTGCATTTCGGTACTGCTTACAGAGTTAATATCCCGCCCAATTTTACTATAGTCTTTTTAAATTTTAAATATAGAACACACCGCGTCACCGCCGCGGGCCGTCCCGCTAAGTAGGTATCTTTTTAAATTCACACTGGCTGTTTATACACTCATAAGACAGCAATATTTTTCTTAATTATGTAAAAAGTTTCGTAGCTGACTACCTAACCAAATTTAGTTCTATTTTTAAAATCCATTCCCGCGCTAGGCGGAAAAGAGTCTTCCCCGCCCAAAGGTGGGAAGCAGCGTCTTCCACCGGCTATTCGGATCAAACAAACACTACTTCCGAGAATGAGAAATGAAAAAAAATAATTTACAGTGTTCGAAACTACGACCTACAACTCGTAAGTCGCACCCGTTGCCACCGGGCCACCACTGCTTTTTCATCACCACAATATCTAGACACAGAAAAAAAATTGTCTATAGTAAATACTTTTAACCACTTTTTTTTCCAAAATCTTCTATGTATGCGACAAAAACACGCGGAAGCCTAATGCACTACTCAATTATAAAATTTAGACCAATTACAGACACACCGATAACTTTTTACTGCCTCTCGTAAATAGTGATGTGTCATATAAATCTATTACCTATCGAAATTGCATAAAAACTTTTTGTTAGTCTGACAACTGACATGTAACCTTTTTTTTTATGATAGATGATAATCATTTGTTACATCTTTAGTTTTAAAAAGGTCATATTCGGTAATGATATTTGCGGGTTAATGTTACATCAATGAATAATTTTATTATTCCGTGGGAATTTTGTGTTTGTTATGTAAGTTAAGATTTTGATTTTTGAGACTAATGATATGTTATTAAAATTTGATAATATGGTTGTTACATCAGAACTGTGTTAATCGGAGTTCATATTAATTATCGAAAGACATGATGCTTTTGAAAATTGACGTGCAAAGCTGCCTCCTGTTACTTCCCGACAAAGAAAATTGCACCTGCCATCTAATCTCTTCACCACCCTTGGTTGACTGGTAGAGAATGCCTAAGGCATGAAGTCCACCTTTGTACCTTTTGTGCGATAAGTTTAAATAAATAAATAAATAAAATTGGTAGATTTTAAGTAAAACTAAATAAGATTTACCTAAGGAAACCATAGTGTATGATATTTAAAAAAATTAAGTTTACACACAGCCCTGCTCTGAATGATACAACAAAGAGACAATAAAGTGGATCTACTATAAAAATATACATATACAAAAAAAATCTTATATTTCAGACAGAGTCCATTGATTGGTTAGTATAGGTACAAAAACTTAGAAACTAGTGTTAGTACTTAATAGCTACCGGAAAAAAAAAAACATCAAATTAAAGTATACCTAAGCCACAGTGGCATGTAGGCATATCCAGTGTCCCAGTATGGGGCTATCCCACCTGTCCGCTATGGTTGTCAGGATGCTGTTGGGGCTGGCGCGTACCCGGCGCATGATGGAGGAGTATCGCTTGCGCATTTTTGCTTGAAAACCATCAATTTCCGCCTCAGCAAACATGCTGGAAGCACTACAGTAGCGCGGCAGCCCCATCAACATCCTGAACGCATTATTATATTGGACGCGCAGAGCGCTGTATGCCCTCTGAGATATATATTATATTCTATCTACTTTAAAAAGTTTTCAATAATCTCGACATAAATGCATCAAGGTTGGGAGTGTGTTAGCTCTATACGACCCGATTATGTAATGTTAACTACATGGTAGGTCCATTTACATTTAATTTGACACCTTCCAATTACTATTAATCCATCCTCTCCAAACCCATCCCTGACCGATATTTCCCACAAAAATCCGCCGACATGTTCTATCAAGTTCCAGTTGCACCGCTTGACATGTTAATTTGAGTTCAACCTGTCTTGGAACATGTTTCGTGTCAGCTGTCGGGCGAGTGAGGTCGACCTCTCACTGAGGTCAGGTTGAATCTTTGAGAAGATCGTGTACGAGTTCAATTTGTAATTGGTTCAGTTTATTTAATAGTAATGTAGGTTGTTTATTAAGTAATACTTAAGCTTTGAATTAGGTTTGGACTATATTTTACAAAGTGTACTAACGATCGCATACTATCTGCACGGAGAGAAAATTCTTAGAAAAATTACCGTGCTCGTCACTGTAAAGTGATTGCAAGTGACATCTACAGAAAATTTTCTAAGGGAGATTGGGAAAAATTCACTATTAGTCTAATAAATTTTACTGTGCGGCAGACATTTTTACCATGCTAGCATGATAATTTTTCCATTACCACTCAAATGCACTCAGATTATGAGACAGCACAGTAATTTTTCTAAGATTTTTCTCTCCGTGTGGGTTAAATTTATGTTTTCAGCACACATGATTCATGATTTACGTGATAAAAGTTTTCGTTACCATTCAAAGTCAGTGAGATTCATAGCCATGAAGTGTTGGTGGTCTGTGGGTTTCCTTTGAAGCAACATGAAAGTCAAGTGCTTCTTACTAATATTATAAACGCGAAAGTTTGTGAGGATGGATGGATGGATGTTTGTTACACTCTTTCACTCAAAACCTCCTGGACGGATTTGGACAAAATTTGGCACACATATAGTTTATAACCAGGATTAACATACATAATACTTTCAATCCCGATATTTTTACGGGATCGAGACTTATGTGGGTGAAACCGTGGGGCGCTGCTAGTAAAAAATAAAACAATAACAACCATACCGTTGAAAAAGTATTATAGTTTTTATTTTATGTTTCCTATGCACTGAAAGCTCTCAATTTTATAAGTATGTACAGTGAAGTTAATTTTAAACACAAACAACAACACTGGTTTTCACATAACAGCCTATCATCTTCCCACTCTTGTTCCATGTTACTTGGGGTCGGCGCAACACGTTTTCTTCTTTCAGTCTCCCATGCCAACTATCACGCGACTATTCACTCCCACATCTCTTCTTTCACATCGTTCCTCACACAATCAATCCATCTTTTCTTTGGCCTTCCTCTCCCTTTCCATCCATCAACATTTAGTATATTCATCAAATAACAGCCTATGTTACTTGTAGCTACTACCACCTGAACTCTGTAACTTTTAATGAAACTGGATGTCCACTTACGTGCAATTGTCTTGCGTTTATTATTCAAGTTTTATTTCCCCCGTATCACGAATCCTGAACTGTCCGCGGTCAAGGATAAACCACTTCATAAAATGTTTTTTTAATGAAGCAGTTACTTTTTTTATTTTGGGTTGGTTTTCGCGCTCTCGAAAGAGAGATAATCTTCTAAATATTATGAAATCAGTAGGCCAACTCTCTTACTTAAAAAACGTTAAAATTAAAGTCAAAATCTCATCTCAATGATAATAATCAAAGTCAAAAACTTGTAAGAAATTTGGAAAGTTAGAAATTTTTTTGACAGAAAGAGACTGAAAATAAAACGAGTATGTTCTTAAAAAAATAAAATTGCTTGCACTCTGGGAGTCACATCCCAATAAAAAAAATTAAAACTAGAACATTCTGTATTGTCTAAGATACATAAGGAAGCAGCATAAGTGTTGCGATTATAACAACGAAATGTCAAAGAGTATCGTTCGCCACAAACTGCATTCTCTTTTATTATAAAGCATGCATAATCAAAATTTGAAGCAATGAATTGTTATTTAATTTTTAAAGCCCAGTTTCATCGTACCGTCCGCTTAGCTACGTAACTAATAATTGAATTAAATTTCAGTAAAAAAACTGAAGCTTGGGGCGGCGGCGGCATTTATAATATTAGTTAGGATTAATAGCCACCGACATTTTAGATCTACCCGGAAATTCAAAGGAAGTGATATAAAATATACTATCAAAACGTATCTACAATCTCAAGTGTAGTGAAAGGATTATAAGTTACGTTGACAGGTGACCTAAGTTAGGTAACTTAATATTCTTACTACTCATCTCAAAAATTAGGAACAGATTTGGAATAAAAGTATATTCATCTTGATTTATGGTTGTAACAAATATTTTGTATAATAATTTAATGGGTAAGTAGTAAGTAGGGTGATTTCCGGCCAAGATTGTTTTTTGTTGGGAATTATGTTTTTAACTAGCTGAGCTCCGCGGTTTCACCCGTAAGTCTCGATCCCGTAGGAATATCAGGATAAAAAGTATTCTATATGTTAATCCTGGTTATAAACTATCTGTGTGCCAAATTTCATCAAAATTGGACCAGCCGTTTGAGCGTGAAGAAGTAACACACATACAAACACACATACACTCACAAACTTTCGCCTATATAATATTATAGTGTGATAAACTCTATTCAGTCTTTTTGATTTGTAACTACCGAAGAGTAAAATAATAATCTGGTACTTTCATGGGTAAGGGGTATCGTGTTACCGAAAAACTGGGTTGTGGAGATCAGATAAGAGGTATGTCCGTGTAAAATACTGGTATTCAGCTGCATCTGGTTGAACTGGAAGCTGACTCCGACATAGTTGGGAAAAGGCTAGGCAGATTAAGACAGTGGTAGCTTCACCAATTAAAACTAGCAATCGCAACATGAATTTCTGTGCGAGGTTCCAATTGGTTTTTCCTGTGGAGCCGAGCAGAGCCGGCAGGAAACTCCTCGGTTCCAATAGAGGAAGCCCTTCCAATGAGCTGACATAAATGAGTCCTAGGTATAAGTCTTTATGGTTATCAAACATGGATCACTTCTCGGAATCCGGAAGAGAGTGTTGCTCGACCGCACTCGAGTGGCCAGTCTAGACATACTAGTACTCGAGAGTTGTACTTATCTTAGAGTCAATTTGTTGTTAGAATGTTTACATTGGTGAAGGTTGGTGAAGGATCTTATACAATCTGTCTGCTTGTACGTCTACTTCTTCCGCTCTTGGTTACCTTATGGCAATTCATGTTCATAGCATTAGTAAGAATACACATAGCTTTCAAAATCTTTATACAGTAGGTACATATTGTAGAATGTGACATTAATTGCTTGGGACAAAAATATCTGTAATCAAATAAAAGGAAAGAAAGAAAATAAGTTCATTCACGGTAAGGTATGATGCAAATAAAAAAAAAATACAAAAATAAAAAGTTGGAGGAAAAGAGCGTCTCATCCTCGTAAAACGGCCATCGCATAATGCTGTGATCCTATGAGGGAAGTGTAACAACGCTGACTAATACGTATAAAGTACATTTATTTTTCTTTTTTTTTTACACTTTAACACTTGCTTCAGTAATAAAAGCATCATTTACTAATCAGACAATTCCCTCCTGTACATAAGCTAACTCTATTCTTGATTTGCAATTATAACTACTCTGAGCTAGTTGTCTTTGCTCTGTACCTAAATACCATTTCCCATTTCTCCGTACACATTTTTCTATTATAACTCTCACTTAATTAATTATGCCGATGTGGTCTTCGATCTATCATTATCATATCACATGAATAAAAAAAAAAAAATCAAAAAAAAAAAAAAAAAAAAAAAAAAAAAAAAAAAAAAAAAAAAAAAAAATAAAAATGCAAATGTGCTCGTATAACAGTCCCTATATTCCAATATGATGAATATATGCGTACGAGTATTAGTAAGTTACTGGCGTAATGAGCCATTTGTCTACATTTTACATATAATTAGTAATGAAGGCTTCTGTTTTGAGATCCCAAAATGTATTTTTATTTAATAGCTGTACGTACAAGCACTGCTTAGACTTTTTAACTATCGAAATTTAATATCTTTCGAATAAACAGTAATCACAATTTTGGAACTTCCAGTTAGATTTTTAATCGGATCACAAATGTTTCAAAATCTGTAATTTAGAGCCATAAAGATCAATCATCCATTGTACACGAATTAACTTTTACCAATCAGGTCAAACCACTTAGAAGGTCCTCTGTTACAGCAGGACCTAAACTACTAATCTATATCAAATAAAACATAATTAAACTGAACTCCTTAAACCGTACATTTACCCATTTAATCTTGAGCATAAATCGATTATAATTCTCGAAATTAATCGATCTCATTTCAATCGTGCACACTCGGGTTGAATCGTGACCCGTTCGGAACCGTATGCAAACTCATGCGCAGAAAGTGAACGTAAAAATTGTTCAATGGGTCAGTTATGTCGTATTATATGTATAGCCATGTATGATGTATGGTGAGGCTTGCTGGAATAAAATTAGTGATTAATCTTTTCGATGAAGATAATTTAATTGATGTTTCATGAAAAAGGTTGAATTAGAACTTGATGTAATGAGCTATTCTGATTGAATTTGATTGAACTTTAAATCTAGTATGCAATTGCTAATGGCGAACTTAAATAGTTGCCCAATAAATAATTTAATATATTGGTTCCTTATGATAACGCTTCCTTGTTTAATAATATATTTTTTAAAAATAATTTTGAGATATCTTAATGTAAATATTTTTTAATTTATATTAAAATATCTAGATAAAGCAAAGGTAGATTGATATACAAGTATTCCCCAAAGCGAAAGTCGATCCCATTACCCTGAGGTGAGAAGGCAGTAGCCGACACTTTACTGCACTATCTCATGAATAAACTGTCTGCCCTCTGGTCGAATTACAGTTTTCCTAGATATAAGTAAGTGTGTTCCAATTGTAGAGTAATACTGCAAACAATTCATGTCACTAAATCGGTGGTCATGGTATGGGCATATGATAAGGAGGAGCGACGAAAATATCGTAAGAAAAGTTTTGAGTATGAATTTCGATGGCTAAAAGAACGATGGATGGACTGTGTGAAAGATGATATGATAAGAAAGATGATATGATAAGAAAGATGATATGATAAGAAAGATGATATGATAAGAAAGATGATATGATAAGAAAGATGATATGATAAGAAAGATGATATGATAAGAAAGGGGCTGATTACCAAGATGACGACTAATAGAGAAATGTGGATGTCCTTAGAATTAACTTTTTTTTTGTTCTGTATTTTATAAGTGGAGACCTGTAATTGGCTTTCAGACTAATGTACTGTCCTTGATTTGTTTGTTTTAGCTGTAAGTCTCCCATGTTATTTAAATAAATAAACATGGAAGTAAAAGACATGTTGCGCCGACCTCAAATAAATTAGGATTGGGATAATAATACTAAATTATTTTAATGTAAATAAGTAGTTTTTACGACAGTATTTTGGTATTTATAGCTTCTGAAAGCGACTTCCCTCGCGAGTTTTAAAATAAAGCTTCTACAAAAAAAAAAAAAAAACAAAGCTTGTACTTGGTGATAGTGTAGCTTTCTATCACAGAAATAATTTTTGTAATTGGATCAGACAAGTAAACAATTTTATCTCTTCATAATGTAAGTTTAGAGTAGGACTTGGTTGCGGAGGTCAAATAGGCAGTCGCTTCATGTAAAATACTGGTATTCAACTGCGTCCAGTTAGGCTGGAAGCCGACCCCAACATAGATGGGGAAAGGCTAGGCAGGTGATGAGATAACGATAAAGCGAAGGCAAAAATTGGAATGGGTGGGTGTGCAAATTAATTACGAAACCCACCCATTGTAGACAATCAACAGGTAGCACTTCAACCTTTCTAGACCATTTGGTAACAGAGATACGGATCGTTTTGTCTGTCCATCTGTGTTACCATCTGTTACCCAACGCCTCGTTACTTTGTGAAGGGTAAAAAGAAATGTGGGCCGGACTACTTATTTTAATAAATCTATTATGGTTACGATGAATGTTCGTGACTAGGAAGTTAGGAACTAGTGATTTTGTTGTTTGTTTTATTAGATTAAAAACAAGATTAGTTAGGTAGTGTATGTTTCAGTTGCTTGTTTTAAAATCTTTTCAATAGGTAGCTATATATTTTTTCCTAAGTAGATATTACAAAAAAAAAAAAAAAACTGGTAGTTATTTTAATTGCATTTAGGCTCTATACTAATTTAATTCGTATTTGTAAATTACTAATTTATGTTTTTACTTATAAAAACAAATGTCACTAGATCACCTTCTATTAATTTTAATTACCAAACACTTCAAAATGTTTTTTTGAATTTATTACGTAAAAAAATTGGTACGCACGCTATAAATACTTTAATTAGTACACTTCCACTTCAATGAACACATCGATCAAATGCTTGCATTAATTACAGCAAAAAAAAATGATATTGTATGGTAAGCGGTAAGCCATTCGTGAACTACTTACTACTACGTACTTACGCTGCCAATTGAAAAATATCCGAGCCACCGTTGGATCAAAATTTTGTGTTAAGAAATGCTCACTGTATAAAAACTTCTCTCGTCTCTCCTAAATACAGATTACTCATTAATCTAGCTAGGAGACCAGCGATTCACCCAACAATTCGTTGTACCTAAACCATGTAATGTATAGTCGCCAGCACATCAAGCTACTATAATCTTTCAAATTTCTTGAATAGATTTTCAACTTTATCGCCAAAGTATAAGGTTCAAAGTTGATTGGGAAAATGTTACAGTTTCGGATAGCTTGATGTGCTGGCGTCTGTACCTACTACAAAAGCTGTAACAGACAACAAGGTATAATGAGTGTAATTATAGACTAATTATATTTACGTAATTTAACAGTCTTAAAATAATAATAAAAAATATGTACAAGTATATAAAAAAGAGGGGAAATAATCAAAAATAAAAAGAAATTGTCCGCATCGCTGTCAATAGGAAACGTGCCCAAAAGGCCTCAAGGCCATAATCAGGCATATAATCTTATTAAGGTAACAAGTACCTTAATAAGATTATATTATATTATATTACTTACCTATTCATGAAATGAGCTTAATTTACCATTACGACTAGCCAATCTTTCTGTAAAAATATCACCGTGAAGACTTAGGTGAAGTGAGCTCGAATTGAGTGGTCATTTCACCCAATTCTAGAATTTGACAGTGACAATATTGGCAGGTCACTTCAAGCTGTTTTCACAGTTAGATTTTTACAGAATAGACCGGCGGTTTCATGATGTTCGCATAGCCACTACTACCTTACCTAAATAAAAAAATAAATAAACAGGATATGTATGAATTTATGTATATACCAATGCCAAGTAAGGTAACGGGAACTTACATCTGTGGTGAAACAGGCCCTTAGGTTATTAGTTAATCTATCTATGTAAGTTGTATTATGTATACATGATGGTGTTAAATTCCTATGTATGTTTGTACTGTATATACAGCATGCTTTTTTACCGGCTCCAAATTTTTACAGGTTGTTCCACCCATGAATATGAAAAACTTTCACTATGGAATCAACTCTGAGATAACGAAAAAAAATCAGCTGTTTCAGACATTTTGGTCAAGTAGGTATTGAAGTTTTGTATTAAGCAGCTGATTTTGTTTTCGTGATTTCAGAGTTGGTCCCATAGTGAAAGTTGTTCATGTTCATGAGTAGAACATCCTGTAAAAATTTGGAGGCTGAAAAAAAAACATCCAGTATGTGTGTACTGGGGCGTCATGGTCGGACCAGTTTTAATCGCTGTTACATCATAAAGACTATCTAGACATCAGTATCTGTGATCTAGTTTAACTATTTGTCCTGGATATTATTGATTGATATCTTTTTACTAACCACACCTCTTCATTTTATACCACAGCTTTTTTTTTTCTGGTAGCCGGTGGCTTCCGCTTTTTCTAATGTTTTTATCCATGAATGTATGTAACTGTTTTATCTCTTAAATCTCTTTAATCGTGACCTCATTTAATTTTTTAACTTATGTTTTCGAAAATCAGCTGCTGCAGCAATTTTCCTCATAGTAAAGGATACCAAAAAAAAAAATCATATCTTGGTTACAGAAGATTGAACTGGGAAAGAAATGAAAAATTTTACCCTACCTCCTGACTTATATTCTTATTTCTTTCTTCTTATTAGAATACCTATATAAAATGTAATCGTAAAATGTCGAATACATTGAATTAGTAACTCACAACTTTTGGATATCATAAAAACCCGGATTAAAACTACCAATAACTAAACGCCTTTTTAAGATATGTCTCTTAATAATTATCAAAACAGTCGCTATGTGAGTCATAAGTTTATGTTTCAAGTCCAAAACTAAATTATAATTCATACCAGTTTGTTATTGAGGTATATGCATTGGATAAATATGGGAAATATCGTAGGAGGAAACACTAAATCTAAAAGGATGAAGGTCGCATCTTCATATAAATTAATTTTAAGGTCACCTTGGAAAAAGTAATGTTTTGTTTTTAAATCAAAGGCTTGATTGAAGTAGTGATAAAACATAACAAGCTTTTTTAGTAGTGGTAAATACACCCATTGAACTAAGTAACAAACTAATTTAAATTTTGTTAAAGTATCGAACTTAAACTCGAAACATTTCTTTAAATTAAATAATTTAAAGGCATTTTTGATTTTTACGGAGTCGGTCAGTTAATCAGCAAGTTAAAACTAGTAGCCCGTTAAAAAACGCAGATCTCTATAGAATAGAATAGAATAGAAACATAATCCACCACGCGGGCCCAGTGCGGGTTGGTGGATGTCACATGTCTTCTGTCAAAAGACGTTGTCCTGTCCAAATACAAAAATACCATATAAAAAAGGACATCCAGTTTTTCCCAAATTTTTATTTCCATAATAACTCAATTCAGATTACTATGAACATTTTAAAATGAAACATAACCTAATGTGATGCGCTTACCAAGGAACAGTGTGAAAGAAAGAATAAAGTTTATTTGGTCACATCTTGTGAAGTAGGTTTCTTTTACAATAGAATCGGATTTGATAAAAATTCTAATGAAACTCCTTTACCCAAAACCCAAATACAAAATACATTCGCAAAATATAAAAATGCATTAGCATAGTCACCATCTTGTCCTATCACGTCTCACCGAAAACCGCAATCTACGAACACTAATAATTGACAATTTGAACACCCCAAACTAACAAAGCCAATAAATATTCATAAAATACTAGTGTTAGTTAATTTACACCATATCGGAAATGTCAAGGAGTTCCTAAGTATTGAAGCTCAAGACGAAATCTGTAAGGAGCCTTTTATAAAAAGCTTTTAGCTAAGCAATCGATGTATGAAATAGACACCTGTCCATTATTTTGTTAAAAGTAATATGCCAACATGACCATCTTAAAAAAGGTACAGACGCCAGCACATCAAGCTACTACAATCTGTCAAATTTCTTTAATAGATTTTCAACTTTATTGCTACAAGATAAAGTTCAATGTTGATTGGGAAAGTTTTACAGTTTCGGGTAGCTTGATGTGCTGGCGTCTGTACATGATAACCTGGGTAGACAGTACCTAATGTTTTACAGTCTTGAAAGTTTGGTAACTGTTTTTTGATTTAATGATAATTACTAAATGTCAGACGGACAGAGCGGCGTCCAAGGATTGGAGATGCCAGTCGGCCGGGCGACGGCAAGATGGGCAGAAGACATTGTCGGTGACGAGATTTTTCATAATTTTTGACGTTTTTTTTTAAATAATTATTTATGATCTGTATTTTTTATATCACTACCAATAGTGATCATCATACGGAGGGTCTTATGGCTAAGTAATAACAGCCGCACGGGTCGGTCGATCAGGTTAAGCTACGTTTGCCGCGGTTGGGTCGTA
The DNA here is from genome assembly GCA_949629135.1 of Eremobia ochroleuca. Taxonomy (NCBI): domain Eukaryota; kingdom Metazoa; phylum Arthropoda; class Insecta; order Lepidoptera; family Noctuidae; genus Eremobia; species Eremobia ochroleuca. The sequence goes on from OX451392.1 coordinate 19,006,509, forward strand.
GATTGGTGATCTTTACATATCAAGACAAGTCTCGGAAAGCAAGATCGTTAAGCCAATGGCCCCGGCTGTCATTCGTGAATCTTTGACAGATGTTACGGGTCGGCAGAAGCCCGAAAGTCTGACAACCAGTATTACCCAGTAACTGGGTTGTGGAGGTCAGATAGGCAGTCGCTCCATGTAAAATACTGGTATTCAGCTGCATCCGTTTAGACTGGGAGCCGACCCCACCATAATTGGGAAAAGGCTAGGCAGATAGGCTGGGATGTGTAATCAAAACTTCATTTTAACAAAAAAGGTAGGTACAGTGATAATAAAATCGGTAAGCCTTAGTCAGACTGTCAATTGGTTTGTTCGTAAAGGGACCAGTTTTATCGATTATATCGAGTGAACCAATTTCGACATCGAATTGGTCTCAATATAAACTTAAAACGCGTACGTGAAAGTTATGTGCATGTATGTGTTTTGTTTTTATGAAAACCCTATGAAGTATAATAGATATAAGGTTGATATGTAACGGGACTTTTATTTTTAAATAGACCGGTTACTTTAGGAAGTCTATAAATGGTTATTGTATGTTAGGTATGTCTTTATTTACCGCGAAATATATACAAGGTGTAACTTAAATAATGCACAACCTCTTAAGGGGCCATTGTACTCATCATTATGAACAACTTTTACTCTGGGACCAAACCTGAAATCGCGAAAAAAAAAATATTTATGTTCGCATAACTTGTCAAAATGTAGGGAACAGTTGATTTTTTTCGCGATTTCAGGTTTGGTCCCATAGTAAAAGTTGTTCATAATGTTGAGTACAATGACCCCTCATGAGGTTATGCGTTATTTAAGTTACACCTTGTAGATAGGTATACATATAAACTTAATAATTTTGGGTGTACCGGAAAGTTCTGTCGGTTTTGGTAGTACATAGAAATTTTTCGAATTTTTTTCTATACCAATACGTTAAAAGTATTGAATAATATTGCGTCATAATTTCTGGGTTACGGACTATAAATACACGTATTGCGCAATAATTTGTCATTCACTTCTGAGTAGCCGCAGTGTCAAAATGAGTGCCAACGATAAAGTTCATTTGAGGCATTGTACCTATACTTTATGAGTTCCAGAAGGGAAATAACGCTGCTACAGCCTGTAGAAATTTGTGTAGTGTTTTTGGACTTGAGTGTGTATCTGAACGTGTAGTAGAAAATCAGGGACAATATGTAATTAAAATATAAATAATAGCTTTAAGAACTAACCACGACTTTTATTTACAAAAACCGACAGAACTTTCCGGTACACCCAATATAAAGAGAAAAAAAATGTTATTTTTTATGTTTGTTTGTTACGCTTTCACGGTAAAACAACTGAACGGATTTAGATGAAATTGGGCACATGTGCACAAAATGGTCTGGATTAGGACTTAGGATATTTCATCATAATCAGCCTATAATGTTCCCACTGCTGGGACACAGGCCCTGCACAGCACAGAACACAGCAGGCACGCGGGCCCAGTGCGTGTTTGCGTGCGTGTGTGTGTGTGCATATGATATTTATACAACGTGTAACGTTAAATGGCAAAACCTGAAAATTGATCAGAATAACGAGCAGAATTAATTGAACCACGTTTTAATATAGGCCACATTTTTCAAAAAAATCTTCATTAAAAACGTTGCCGTGTCTATTTATGAATAGGTCAAGCAAGCCAATGTCAGCGCGGCGCAGCGGCCCGGTGACTACTCCTCCCTCGGTAAAGCGTCGCAGACGCAAGAAACGATCAGAATGGCCAGTAAGACTAAAACAGCACATAAAACCTTTACAATTTTTTTAATGACTTATTTTCTCTCTGAAATAGGTCAATTGAATTAAAAATCAGCTGTGGTGTCTGCGGTTTTGCGCATTTAACGTTACACGTTGTATTATACATTTCTTTCCCGATATTCTCACTCACGGGATCGGGACTTATGCGGATTAAACCGTAGGGCGCAGCTAGTCATTTATAAACTAAAACATGGTTGATTGAATATTGTGTGGGTAAAATGATATATGAAAGTCGACGGCGGAAATGGCGCCTGAAAAGCCTACAAAAACTTGTTAACTACAACATATTTAACGTTTTATTAAGGAAATGACAATTATGTACAGTTACACGTAGTACCTTGTGTAAATAGTTACTAATGAATGTCACTAACTTTACTCGTAAATGATACATTTGTACAAATTTATTACAACAATGAACACTTTGAACTTATGACTGCATAACTACTTTCAACTTTACTAACAACACATAACAAAGAGCCAAGTTATTCTAACTTTGTGGTTCTATATGTTTGAAGTTTGGTCCGTAACTTACGTCCATATAACATTTAATATCCACTTCGTGTTGCAGTAAAACGATAGTTAAGTTCCCTAAAATAACTATTATTGTTAGAAACTCATACAACATTCTACCAGTCTGTTAAACATTAAAAAAAAATAATTTTACTTCCGATATTTTGTTTACTTTTCGATTTTTTCAAAAGAAATTGTTACCTAATGATTTCTTTTCAAAATGTTGATGTCTGCATATTTAAAAAGAAATGAATCTGCTCACTATTAGAACAACGATTGCTTAAAAACAGCTCTCAGTATCTGCCATTCGCTTTCTAGGCTAAAGAGCTATTCTGGCTTAATTCACAGCTGCTATCGAACAAAGGAGTGAATTACTGACAGATTTCAGTTGCTAACTACAACAATAAAAAAGAACGTGGGTGGTGTGTTAAAGTAACGCTGTTACGGTGATGTTAGACTTGTAACTTTGTTGTTTATCCTACGCATATCATTAGCCCAGTTTTGATAACAAAAGGATATGTGATGTAAAGATTTTGGCAGTTACTTTGTTTTGAATTATGTGAGACGGTTGCAGACGAATGCTTTGGAGCAAATGTAGGTAAGTTTCAATAAAAGAGAAAATTAAACGATGTTTAAAGAAACATTGGTGCCGATTCTTTTGTTCACAAACTAAACTAAATTTAAGTTCAGTGCGTCATTTTCTTTATATTTCATTAAGAAAAGGACAGAAGATGAATTTTAGTGTAGTCCTGTCAAATTAATCAGCGCCTGACGTAAAATGACGTAATTTTAGTAGGTAAGTTTTTCATCACGTCTAAACTTGAGTAGTGTCAGGCGCTGATTAATTTGACAGGACTCAACTAAAATTTATCGTCTATCCTTTTCATAATGTAATCGAAAGAAAAGGATGCACTGAACTTAAATTTAGTTTAGTTTGTGAACAAGGGAGTTGGCCCCATTAAAACATTTTCTTGCTAGTCTAGGGGTCGCAAGTGCTAATGCTAAGCATGAGGTCCTGGGTTCGATTCCCAGGTCGGGCAAAGTTATATTGAGTTTTTCCCTCAGGGATTTTTCAGTAGTAGCTCGGAGACTGAATCTGCGCCCGGTTGATGTCATTAGGCCCGCCTCCGGTTACAAGGGACTTAACCCTTAAATGCATGATTTTTACTTTTTAAGCAAATTTAAAAAAATATATTCATAAAAATACTTTTAATTTTTTATTTTTTAAATGGCCTGGTGGAAATTTACATCTTTATGTAATCAGAATAAATCTTCTAGGAACAAAATGAATTGAACATCTCTAACAATTGGGGAATCCCCGTGCTCTGTGGAAACGAAAATATGGCATTGGATTGGTTGATGCAAATTTACATCACGATGCATTTAAGGGTTAAACATTACGTGGGAAATGTGGGTCTACTATAGATGCAGACAAATCAAGCTACCCGAAACTGTCAAATTTTCCCAGTCAACTTTGAACCTAATAATTTAGCGATAAAGTTGAAAATCTATCAAAGAAATTTGACAGATTGTAGTAGCTTGATGTGCTGGCGTCTGTACACCTCTGCCTAACACTTCGCGGCTTACAGGCGTGATGTTATGTTTTGTGTAATCTGTGTAACTTTAATAAAAAAATGACTGCATGTAAACGTAAAAAAAATAAATTTAAGAATTTGACCTCTGTCATCATTCATCTATCATCATTGACTTCATAAATCAGCTGATCATTATTGCATCGATAATTCGATTTCAATTCCTCCATAATTGCAGTTATAAAAAAGATAAAACAAAATGCACTTAGAACTATCGACGGGTACCATTAGGTTTATAGATAGCATCTATAATAATACCCTAGCTAATGAACTTTAGTAACAAAGCCAGCTCCCGACACCAATCTAACTTCTCAAACCATTAATAACATTTTGCAACTAACTTATGGCCAAATTTACGATCAGCTTTTACGGACGGTTATTGGTTAAAATTAAGTAAAGACCTCATAGCTTTCCATAGTATACCCTCCCATATGGAAGTAGCTATCACAGGAAACTGGCCCAGTTTGGAAATAAAAAATGCTTCCATTGGTAAGCAAATCGATACGTTTTATGGATTCCGTTGTCAACAAGGAACCCTTATAGTTTCACCATGTTCGTTCAGCTTAACTCAGATACTCTTAGTAGTAGAAAGCTATAATTTAGCAGGGATATACATATTAATGACGCCGACAAAGTGGTAAAATAAAAATCATGAAAAAACTTTTTTTTTTCGTGTAAGTATCTCTTGTACACGTAAAGTGGGGATTTTTTTGATTCAGGGATCCGTTTGTGAAATATTAAGCTTTAAAGTGCTAATTTTTGTTAGAGTCAAAGTGTCCCTCCCTCCGCCAGGTAAATGGTTGTTTTTGGGTATGTGGAAAAATTCACGGTAGTAGTGTATATAACGAAGTTAAAAGGAAAACTATCACAGCTAAGTAGCCTTCACAAGTTTACAAGTAATAGTTGACCAACTTACATTTGCAGTTGCAATGTTAAGTTTCTTCTTTGGATAAATTAATCCCAACTACGGAACCCTTCGTTATGCGTCCGACACACACTTGGGCGGTTTTTTGTTTATATAATAATATAATAATATTCCACAACTTTCACACAACGCCATCTAGTCCCAAACTAAGCAGAGCTTGTGCTATGGGTACTAGACAACTGATAAACATACATATATATTTCTAAATACACACATATTATAGATAAATTACACCCAGACACAGAACAAATGATCGTGCTCATCACACAAACATTTGTCCTGGGTGGGAATCGAACCCACGACCTTGCGTATAGCAGTCAGGGCCACTGACCACTAGACTAACAGGCCTGTCAAAATGAACCTAACATTAGAGAGCAGTGTTAACGGCTGCGACTTACGGGTGAGGTCGAAGGTTCGAACATCAAGCAGGCACTTTACATTGCGTAAATCATTTCATCACCACTGCTCTCAAAACGGTGAAGGAAAACATCGTGAGGAAACCGGCATATCCTAGAACCAAAAATACGAAGACATGTAACACCCCCCCCCCCCTTCCCCCCGGGCCCATGTGGTGGATTATAGCCCACACCCTCTTACAAAGTGAAGGTCTGGGTGTTAGCAGTGGAAAAATTATAAGCTGAATATGGTTACTTTATGTTCCAATGCTACAAGAACAATACATCAAAATGTTACATTGTGTCACACACAAAAGGATCTATTTGACCTACTTGGCATCAAAAAATCTAGACTATTACGAAAGTATAGCTAAGCTAATGTATGTAATGCTTTTAGGCCTACCATACATAGAGAGGAAAACTGAAGAAGCGGACATATATCAGTTTGGGCTGGGCACTATTTAGCATAATCGACAATGCGACATATTATTATATTTTGTCAGAAAATTACAAAATTTTCACGACACAGCAGAAAATCTACTTATTAAAAATCTTAAATTATTCACTATTTGATATGGTACAGCTTAAGCCGCTGGGTCTAGAAGCGAAGGTAAGCACTAAGCAAGGATTTTTGAAAATTCATCCCCTAAAGGCGTTGAATAGCGGATGAAATTTTGTCATTTTGTCACGGCTTGTCTATGAACGAAACTTGCAAAATTGTCAGATTTTCCTGTCACCTGTCACCTGTCAATTTGATTAAATAGACCTCTGCTTGGATGCGTGCGCGTACACGAAAGTGTCATCTACACACGGTACAGATTTTAGAGAGGTCCGACGAAACTGAAGGCGAAACTGACCATTTGTGGACTATGCTTGTTTTCGTAACGTTGGCGTTGTCATGGTAACGGATCATCTCTTAAAGCTGTTATGCAAGTGACCTTGAAGATTTTAAGGTGGCCCTATTATGGGTTAACTTGAATGTAGAATTTTTGATGGTCGTTACGAAATTTTTATGCTGATTTGCTTTGCATATTGCGAGTATTAAGTCTTTTGATTCAATTTTTTTTCTACACATGAGGTTCAGTCGAACTATTCAAGACACATGAAACGACAGATTTTCAATAGTAATATTATAATTATTTTTCATTTCTCATGCTCATAATGTCGCTTTTTATGCTCTAGCTAGTGCACAAAGTATTTTTTGTTTTTAAGACTAAGATAATCAAGCCAAACAGCCACACGCACAATAGAACGTCGCAGATTAAAGTCATTATTTTATTTCATTTGCTTTAATTTATATCACTTCCGTGTTTTCTATCGTTAATTTAATAAAACCAGATAAAATAGTGGTCATTAATTATTTAAAAACGCAAAGAAACGTTTTTATGACTTGGCAGTATGAAGTACCTAAGTCGAATAACACATGTTGAAAAAAAAAAAAATTTAAAAGTTTCGTGGCGGAAATTAGCTATTCTCTTCTTCAGTTTTGCAGCATTTTTGAACAGTGAAAATACTCTGTTTCATTTTCTCGTAATCGAAGTGAAAAGCAGTGTATTATCTTATTCCCCTCGACTTAACTCTCCACCCTCGCCTCGTCTCGGGGTAAAATGGCTTCTTTTATGCACTAGTTGACTGCCCGAATTTTTTTTCAAAATACACCTCACACGCTAAACCTAATGTATTCATTTTATTTTATTATTTATGTACACACAGTAAAATGGATACAGATACGACATATTTGCATTGAGTACAAACAACTGCCTCGTTGGTCTCGTGGTTGCAAGCGCGACTGTTGAGCGAGGAGTCCTGGGTTCGATTCCCAAGTCGGACAGTGTTATTGGGTTTTTTACTAGGAATTTCTTCGTAACAATACCGTGGCTCGGAAAGGACGTAAAGCCGTTGGTCCTGCGCCTGATCTCTCCCCGGTCGTGTCGGATTGCCGTCCCATCGGACTATGAGAGTAAAGGAACAGAGAGTGCACATTTGTTTACGTCCACACTTGTGCACTATAATATCTCCTGCGTACCTGGCTAATCCCCGTTGAGATTGGCCACCGAGAGTGAAATCGGTCGGGAGGCTATTATTATTGAGTACAAAGGTACTGCTTATTTCTTAAGAAGTTTAACAAGAAAAGAAGAAATGTCAGCTGGTCAGTTATTAATATTTGAACTTATCGTTAATTTACAAATAAACTACGGAATTTCTACTTCTAGTTTCAGCTTTACTCCAGTTTAGCAGCACGACACCATTATGCAGTTATCTATAATTCAATCGTCTGATTATCAGAAATCATTAGTAATTAACGCAATAACCGTTACTTCACGCTTCCAATCCTTTCGAGGACAGACAAAGAGGGTGCTATTAACACTAATACCTATTATAAACGAGCGTGTCTGTCGGTCTGTTTGCTACGTGTTTACTGCTAAACAACTGAACTGATTTTGATGGTTTTTGGCAGGGTACTTTACAAAAAAAAGCCATTTGTCAAACTCTTAACTCAATCTCAACGCATTTATTTCTATTAAACCTTTAACAGGTACTTTTAAACTGTCAAGAAGTCAGTCTTCAGAAAGATGAAGCTAGTTGCCTATTCCAAAGCGTAGTAAGTTCCTATGGAGAAGAACGGGCAAGAAACTCAATGTACACTTTTGTGAAGTTACACAAAAGTATACATTCAGTACACACTTAAATTTAGTCCTACATTTCTGTTTGTTGTTACGTAGGTACTTACCTCTTTATCCCACATGTGAATGGGGGCTCGTCGAGATTAAACTATTATCGTGAGTACATGCAGTACGTGACTCTTCCGATAGTATCTTACGAGATAAACTTCTGTGTAAATGTGTGACAGTTAAAAAGGTAAAGTTATATCAAAACTTAGCAGGCAGGGGAGGTACCTATATGGAAATTGTACGCACATCCGATATTTGTTTATTGTTCTAGCATTCATGTTAGTGGTGTTTAAGTAAACTCCATAAACGCATATTCCATGAGAGCTTTTGGAACGTGCGCGTTATGGATATTGTTTAACAAATGATTTTTTAGTACTAGCTAGTTATTTGTTTATTGCTTTATCAAATTACTAACTATGTAGTATTCTCAAGCATTTTTGAGACCTGTGTTATTTTGTTTTTTTGTCCCTTTCAAACAGTAGTTAGAATCGAACCTCACATAGGTTGGTCATTTGACCACAACATTAAAGTGCATAAAACTGGTTTCCTGTGCTTTGTAAGTAAGACGCGGGGCCCCATATGTTATTGCTTGAGGTTTAACAACAAGACAAGATTGATGGGAACAAAAAGTGCTATGGTACTTACTTAACCGCACTGTGATAGGCTATTTCCTTTAGGTGTCCGAGTTTATAGCGCAGGATGGAATCCATTGATAGTAATATCGATAACAATTGCTTTGTTCTCGACATGATGTTAAGTTAGTTAGTATGACTTTAAGACTGTGTCTGAGAGAGATCAATGTATATTTATATTTATACATTATACATAGGATAGAGAACATGAAGACTTGGGAACGAGTAAAACTATAAACATTAGCATTGAATTGCTTCCTTCAATCATTCTTAGTAGAGACTTAGGTAGGTGCTTCTTTTGAAAGGCGAGTGACCAAAACCAGCAAGAATCATAACGAAATAAATCAAACTAATTACTTGACTTTTAAATATATTGTATGATAAATATGTTGTAAAATCAATTATAGGTACATGATACATCTCAGCTTCGTGTCTAGGGTAGCAACCGACGCTCCTCCAATGCTTCTTGCATTGCAGAATGCCAAGATGCGAAATAGATAGGCACCTATTAGAATAGAATAGAATACTCTTTATTGTGTACACCATATAGATTACAGACATAAATATAGAAATTTTACAAAGGGTGACACAATGGGCGGTCTTATCGCTAAGAGCGATCTTTTAAAGACAACCTTTGGATGGATTGAAAAGGGAAGGAGAGACAAATAATGTAGGTAGTCTGTGGTGTACCATTTACACGATAAAATAAATACATACATAAAGTATATTTATCATCTTCCTAGCCTTTCCCAATTATAAAAGGGCCGGCTTGCAGACTAACTGTATGCAGTTGAATACCAATATGAGAACGGTTCCCTATCCATCTGAACAACATTTTAAGACCTAATATAACTTGGCATACGTTTTATTCTCCTAATTATATTTTCGCATAACAATGTTTATGCATAACAGCTTAGGCATATTTTTTTGAAGCATAATTTGTCTGATCATAATAATGATTAAGCATAACATTCTGGAGCATAAATTGCAACATGCAGCAGGCATGGTTTCTGTCACGGCTCCGGCGGTGCGGGGCTCCTGCGGTCCCACGCGAGCTTATCGTTTCAGATGTGTTTTACGCTCACCTGATCCTCAGCTCGCGGGCCGCCTCGGCCCTTCGCGCTTACGCGGGCTTACATTACACTTTAGGGGTAGGGTAGACCACACTACGTGGAGTCGGTTTTGCAGCGATTCGTTTCTGTCACTGACTTTTGTAGCACAACACATTGAATTTTCAACACAATATTTTAATTTTCATTTAATTATGCGAATTAAATTTATGCCAAAACAAATTAGACATCAAGATAATTATGCCGACATAATCATTGTGCCAAAAATGGCAAAGTATTATTAAAGCAAAACAAATTATGCCAAAATAGTTATGCCAAAGTATATTAGGAAAAAAAAAGATTATCTATGCGAAAAGAAGGGATCCCTATGAGAAAAGATACAGTACCCAGATACACAGACATATACACGGATAGGTAGGTACTTAACTATTCAAGTAAAAGAAAGAAAATAATGTAATGGTTTAACTTAGTGTCTAGAGCCTAAAGGCTCGTGCAGACTGGCGCGACTTGTCTTGTCTTGCGGCGCGGGGCGATTCTACGATATTATCGCGCCGCAGCACCTGTCACACTAGAGCGACGTGAATCGCGGCCGCTACCGCGATGTCGCCGCGTCGCCATACAAAAGGAACATTTTGTATGACGTCGCGGACGCTGCGCGAATATCGCCGAGATATCGCCGCGTCGCCATACAAGATGTTCCTATTGGAGTCGCGGCGCAACCATGTTGCGGCGCGACAGGACGCCCCTGTGTGAATTGTCGCGCGCGTTTCCATATAAATTATTCTACGGATATATATCGCAGAATCGCGTTGCGCCGTCGCGTCGCGCCTGTCTGTACGAGCCTTAACAAGTGGGCGGGGTACAGTAGCAAGGTCCTTTCATTAGTTTATTAAGAAACCTTGGGCCGGCTGGCGTGGTCTGTATCCTTTTATGTTGACCGACTACTGCGATTTTATTAGTGGTTAAATGATAGTGTAACGGCTACTTAATTGTTGTGTTAGCGACACAAAGATAATTCGCTATGCACTTTTTCGATTTGCTTTTCCGGTCTGGTAAAAAAATTGCATAATCTAGGGAAGTTTTGAATGATATTAATAACAAGCGAGCTGTCGTGATGCAACATACAATATTGATAGATAACACAATACTAAGTTATCATACACACGGCTGTGAACATAAAACAATAATGGTGGGAAGCTAAATTGCCATAATAGCTACAATCCAAACTATGTGAACACCTCAAAATTATTTTCCAACTTATTTACATCGAACATTTGAATCGAATCGGTAATCTATACGCATAAACACATTTTGAAGTGTCTGTTTGTAATGTCAAAATAACAGATTTTAATACTAAATGCATATGAAAGTATATACTGTAAGTATATACTTTCATATGCATTTAGTTATGCAACAAAAAAAAATTGTCTGTATGTTTGTTTGTTCCGGCTAATCTCCGAAACGGCTGGACCGATTTTGATAAAATTTGTGATGGGCATACTTTGAACCCTGGGGAAGGTCATAGTCTACTTTTTATTGATTTAACACACGGGTGAGTCAGAGGAAGCTAGCCAGTAAATAAAAAAAAAGTGCTTTTGTTCAGAACTGTGGAAAAAACAATTTAATTTGAAATCTGGTTCAGAATTCGTTCAACTTGCTGTCACATCGTCACGTACAAGCACTAAGCAGTAACACAAACCTGTATATTATCCTCAGTGCGCAAGTTACGTGGTCAGCACGCGGCCGCTTTGTCCCGGGAAGTCCGACTGGCAAGGCTTTTGTCACTTTCGGTAAACTCAACCTTGAACGCTTTTACGAGGTTTGACGGAAGTGATGGGCTGAAGCGAACCGGATTTAAATCAACTATATACTTCCAAAAAATCATGTTTGAATTTGTTTTCTAAGGATTATCGTTTGGATTGCAAGCGTCCTGCACAGATTTATCATTTGTTAACTTTAATTTTAAAATCACAGCAAGAAAACCATAACATTTAATTTTGCAACCGTGGTGTTGCAAAATTATGGAATTAATTAAATTGTTTAAAAAATGTTTTTTTTTTTCTCTAGTAAGGGGAGAATACTGAGATAACGGAACGTCTTATATGTGATAAATGATTTATTTTCTGTAAGTAGGTTTGAACGAACACTTGTACATGTCAAACGTATTTTTTTTTTAAACTAGGTGAGGTCGGCGTTTCCTATCTGACTACTCTGAGAAGAAAGGCCGAAACAAACTCAGAGGTCACAGTCTCTTTTAAAGCCCAGACATAATCTTGATCAGATCTATGATTAACCATAATCTTGGTCAGATACCAAATAAAAATTAATAAGGACAGGATTATTGTGTTGATGAGGGCGAAAAGCTGCTAATATACTTACCTAAGTGAATTCTGACTTGTACTTGCACTTAATAAGAAAGTAATGAATCCTAATGATCCAGTTTTCGCCTCATTATTAACGACCCGCTGATTGCTCATCACTCACACCTGCAATGTTATTACTTTATGCTGAAGAAAGCCAACTGGTTTAGCATGAAAGCGATCTCAAACTGGTCGACTTTCGCTCAAATACTCACGAATATACGCATAACTATAAATATTCATTGAATGAAGCCACAGAAGTTAATTAATTAGAATATTAAAGAAGCTTAATGTTGTTTTCGGAAATGTTTGAAAGTTTAACATTGAAATTATTGATTAGGCGTTAATTTTATTTAAAGATAAGCGCAACGGATCAGAATATTATTATCATATAAATACATAATATGGAGAGCTAGGAAAAGGCGATGTTCACATAATCGTCAACAAATTTTTCGAGAGAAACGCGTGACGTTTATGTAAAGATGGATACAACAGCAGACTACGAAATATAAAAAGAAATACATACTAGTTAATAATTAAGAGATTGTAAATGGTAACAAAACAGAAAATGTCATGGACTGTGAGTCAGCAACTAATTTGAGTTGAAGCCGAGTTACTTTTTAGTCCTGTTAGTGTTTTGGTATGATTTACGACAAGTGAAATACATTTCGTAAATATAGGCTTAATAATAATCATTTATTTCGAGCAACAAGACTTAGTAACAATATACTTACAAAGTATGTTAGTAATACAATTACACAGACAACAGTACGCAAAATACGCCCATTAACGTGGAGTTGCGGACACCAGCCCGTAATACCTATTACACAGACAAAAACAAAACGAAAAACAGAGAACAGATTGTGACATCATTGCTGCAAAGTGACAGGCCCAGCCGAAACCTTGCAGCAGTGGTTCAAAAACGCATAATCACGCCTGCTTGCTATCATAGACAGGATGCTGTTGGCGCTGCCGCACCCTACGGAACATGGATGCGCACCGCTTCCGCAACACCGTCTAGAAACAGTCCACGGGAGCTTCAGCGAACATCCCTGATGCGCTGCTTAGCTTTAACAGAAGTAGATGGAGAGATGAAAGAATATAATACTTACAATAACACGATACGTAATAATACGACACTTAGAAATTTAAGCAACTTATTCCATAAAATTATTCCATGAGTTACTTAAGTTCCTGCGTATTTAAATGTATTTGCACAGACATGGAACTAAATCTGCTGCTTTGTACCTGAAGCTGTTAAGTCAAATCCGCCTTTTGTGTTGGGAAAACCCGAACGATAACAATTGATACATATACAGACAGGGCTTGTGCTTAAGTAATAACAGCTGGACGGGTCGATCGATCAGGTTAAGCTACGCTTGCCGCGGTTTCGTTCGTGGATGAGTGACCTTTACATACCAAGACCCCTGTGTGTTTCGGAAAGCAGGTTAAAGCGTTGATCTCGGCTGTCATTCGTGGATCTTTGACAATGGTTGCGGGTCGTCAGAAGACCGAAAGTCTGACAACCAGTCTTATTACCCAGGGGTTTCGTATTACCCAGTAACTGGGTTGTGGAGATCAGATAGGCAGACGCTCCATGTAAAATACTGGTACTCGTATTAAGCTGCATCCGATTAGACTGGAAGCCGACCCCAACATAGTTGAGAAAAGGCTAAGGAGGCGATGATTGAGGCTAGCAAAAGGTTCAAGTATTTCGTGCATTTCGACTATTATAAATTAGCGCAATTTTTAAGCTGCTCAGAATTTATATATAACACAACTGACATAACACTTGTTTTCCTCAAAGGGTTAGGCCAAGGTGAAGAATTTCTTATTGAAAATACCTAATAATGGTTTGAATCTTGGACCTCATGTTCCATCAGTGGCGATTGCGAACACAATACACATAGCAACTATGCAGTCAATCCCAAGTTTCTTTTCCAAACTCAATTTCTCTTTCAAGTGGCGCCAGACAGTATCCAGACTAAACAATTAGCATAGAAATTAATTTAGGCACTGGAAATTATAATGGAAACAAGAGCTGTTTCACTTACCTGTGGCGTAGTGCCTGTTCCGTCTATTGTTTCATATTAGCTTCCTTTTATATTTATGCCACTTTCTACTCGGTTATAATTTATATTTTCTTGGCTAGGGTTATACTAATATCATTTACCTTACGTATTCAATTATCTTTATATAATAATTGGCAATAATTTTAACGGCATGTCAAGGTTTGGTTACACGATGGTTAAGTTTGGCTTATGTGTAATTAAAATTGATGTAAGTAGATAAGTTTACAAATTGTCTGTAGGTATGGCAATAAGTATTGTGAACATAATATCATAATATTCTCTTCATCATAACTTTTAATTAAAATTTTATTGTCACAAAATAATATTATAATAAGTGCCAAAATACCCCTATGGTTAAAGTTTAGCACCCGTACTGTCATCATCTGCCTAGCCTTTTCCCAACTATGTTGGGGTCGGCTTCCAGTTTGGTTAAACTGGAAGCCGACCGATGCAGCCGAATACCAGTGTTTTAAAGAAAGAAAGAAAGGCTTGTGTCCCAGTCCCAGCATTGGGAACATTATAGACCGAATATGCTGAGCAAGGTCATGTACAGACGCCAGCACATCAAGTTACCCGAAACTGTCAAATTTTCCCAATCAACATTGAACCTTATGCTTTGGCGATAAACTTGAAAATGTATTAATGTAATTTGATATATTGTAGTAGCTTGATGTGCTGGCGTCTGTACCTACTTAAACCTATCCACTGCACGATTACGTAGATGCCAATCCAATACTAGCTGAAGCTTAGGGTAAGGGTTAGCTGAGAATACATATTATTGCTGTGTTTTTTGCCAGTTATAATAGACTCATAAAACTTGACCTGATTCAATGCAAATGTCTTTAACAACCGATGTCGCTGTCGTAGTTTTTTGTCGATTAGGGTATACCTACCTACGTGTAATTAGTTTTGAATTGTTTTTATCTAAGAATACTACGTATGAAATACAGCTTGTTCTCATAGAAACCTATTCTTCACTTCAGGTTTTCTTAATTCAATTCCTACTTGTACAGAATAGAATATCGATTGAATTAGATTTTACAAATTAAAAACAATTGCAACAGCAAATGTTTGTCAATGCAATGTCAACCTTACAGAAAAGTTGGAATGCCTCACGTGTCTGTAATTTCACCGGTAGCCTTTAAGCCGGAACACAGAATACTTTCATGGCTGCAGCAGGGTATGGTGGAAGTGTTTCCCCCCCATATCTTTAACAAGGAGCTACACTAGGTACAACTGAAATTCAACAGTGTCTTTTATTAGTTCTGCAGCTTGTTGATATTTAAATGATATAACATTTGGCACTTAAATATTAATTAGCTTAAATGTAATCCAGTTGTAACAGACACATGTTTGATTGATTACTCAATAAAATATCGTGTGCTATACTAGTAATAACTCACGAATTAGAATGCAGCTGTGTGTTATGAACTAAATATGTAATGTCAATGAACATCAAGATGTTTGTGTAAGTAACGTAATGATTTCTCAATACACAAATTAACAATCAAATATTAATTCCTATGCCCTTGCATGGAAACGTGAACTATATTGCAATTATTTGCAACTAGCTGCGCCCCACGGTTTCACCCGCATAAGTCTCGATCCCGTAAGAATATCTGGATAAAAAGTATTCTATGTGTTGATCCTGGTTATAACCTATTTGTGTGCCAAATTTCATCAAAATTGGTCCAGCCGTTTGAGTGTGAAGAAGTAATAAACACACTGACTGATTAGTGTGATAAGTTTTTAAGTGGAATGTAGTGTTCTTAAGTGGAGACCGCGAAGCGTGAAACGTGAGGTAGGACGCCCTCAGGCTCGGTGGAGCGAGGATCTTCGTAGGGTGGCTGGTGGCAGCTGGATGAGAGTTGCCGAGAATCGAACTGAATGGCGTGAAATTCAAAGGTCTATGTCCAGCAGTGGATTCCTGCAGGCCGATGATGATCAAGTTTTTAATGAAAAGGTTTGTACAACAATAAACTGATTAAACTGTAAAGTTCGTGTTGTACAAATCATCTAGTTCCACTGTACACGTGCAGCTTTGAAAGAATAAGCTCCTGACGCCAGCACAATAAGCTACCCGAAACTGTCAACAACTATTAAAGAAATTTGATAGATTATAGTGGCTTGCTGGACGTATTTCTTAGTAATTAAGAATCATAAGTCCTTGTGGACAAAAAGCCCAAAAATAATAAAGATCAAAAAAAAAAATCATAAGGCCCTTTATACACTTAGTTTCTTTACGGTACGGCGTACCGTACCGCACCGTACAAGAAACGTGTCCGTCAAAAAGCTTCCATAGTGATCCATAAAACACTGCCGACCGTGCCTACACACGGCGAATAAATCGTAGTTTTTCACGGCAAGAAAAACGTGTGTTTACAAAGGGCATCGCTCTTGTCGCGGTTATAAAATAATGCACCACAGAGTTACACATAATCATTAGACGAAAAAATAGTGCCGACGAATTGGATTGCAAGTACCGTACCGTATATAATTTCTGTGTGAGAAATAAGATGAGGTATAATTATATGTATTTTATAAAGGTGATTTTGATGTCCATTTCAAGGTTTCTTTCTAAAAAGATGTGTAGGTAAAGTTTGGCAACATGTAATTAGTTTTTCAAACATTATTTCGACGCAATCATGACATTGGATTTATTTGATCGGAATGTAATAAAAAAAATGCAAGTATCGAGATTTACAAACTAATAAATGTAAGAAGGTAATAAGATTGAAATAATTCATTAAGACCTCAATCTGTTACGTTTAAAAAAAAAAACGTGTATTAATTTGAATTTTAAATGTACCAAGGAGCTCTTAGGTCATAGATTTTAAATAAATAATTTCGCATTCGTGTTAAACATTATGTGAGATGATTAATTACATGTAAATTAAGGCAGGAAAATATTCAGCAAGGATTTAATTAATACAGTTTTGAATACATACAATTAATTTTATCTTAATAGCTCTAATGTAAAGATATAGTAATCTTGTTTGCTCTGGTAACACTTACATGCTTTTTTAAATCTCATCCATCAATTTGGCAGTAAAATAGTTTGTTCATAGTTTGCCTTGAAAGCAATTATCAATTACTCTGCTTCTTAATACGTCCAAGTGAGCACCAGGTCCTGTCCAATCAAAAATTGACAACATTGGCATGATAACAACCTTGTTGTTGCCTCGTGTTGGGAAAAGGCATATTGGCTCATTCATAGATTTGATTGCAGCAGTCAGTAGGTGTAGTCATTCTAGTCGGTTCAAGGTACGCCGGAATTTCTTTTTCTGAATCGATGATACATTTTTAGGAACGTCGGTCTTGTTAACTAGATTTCTTTGGCCCAGCAGGTGGCTTCGTTACCGTCGGATAAACTCAAAACCCAAAGCATTATTCCATTTACTGGCACTTTTGAATTTCAAGAAGTCGGTCAGTTCGTCAGAAAATTGAAGCTCGAAAATTGGAACGGGTTCGAAAACGTTCTTGTCGAGCTTCAACTGTGATCTCTATGGAGAAGAACGGTAAAGAAACTCCATAGAGTCTCTTTCTAAAAAATAAAGCAAGATAAAGCACGTCAAAGATAACGGGGACTCCATCATTTTAATAAAAGTTCAAAGTCATCGTAGGCTCTAACAGCTGCTTATCCAATCAGAATGCATAAATAACATTATACTTCAAAACTACATATTTACAAAGTAACAGGCGTGAAGTCAGATCGAACTGCTATCAAACCGCAGACTCGTTGATCTAATTGGATCGTGTAGTTTCTCAGAACGTATATCTGCGCCCGCACCGGTCAAGTCCGTGTTATTATATAAAGCTGTGCCGCATGCGTTCTACTTACAATGTGGTGCAAATCATGAGATCAAGTCCTATTATTATGAATTGTAAGTAAAAAAACCCTGGTTGAGAAACATTGGCGAGACGAGAGTTTGTTTGGGCAGTTGAGGGATGTTTTTAGGGTTCCGTACCCAAAGGGTAAAACGGGACCCTATTACTAAGACTCCGCTTTCCGTCTTTCCGTCCGTCCGTCTGTCACCAGGCTGTATATCATAAACCGTGATAGTTAGAAAGTTGAAATTTTCACAGATGATGTATTTCTGTTGCCGCTGTAACAACAAATACTAAAAACAGAATAAAATAAATTTTTAAGGGGGCTCCCATACAGCAGACCATTGCTACGTTGTATGCCAATGACGATACTTTGAAAAAAAAAAAAAAAAGAAACTATATTTGTATACATCTAACTATCATATCAAGACTGAATTGTTAATTTAAATGTATCATTCAAAAAGCTCACTTTTTAAATCGTCGATATCTTGCTCCATATATCGGAATGTCGCAATACTTGCTTAACGCACTTGCTCACACATACGCGGGTGACTGAAACTTGTCCCGCTAACTTTAAGCACAATCTCTTAGACCAGTGAGTCATGGGCTTATTTGTAAGTTGGGTAAGCACAGAAATAGGTCGTGGCAAGTAGACAATAGTAGGATACAAGCTGGTTGAGGTAGAAATAAAACTGGTTTCGCCATTTTGGTATTGTTTTTATCGGTCTATGTGTCTTTATTAGAAAAACTCATGCCTTTTCCCTATGGGGGTAGGTAGAAACTGCAGAACGCCACCTGCTACCATTCTTACATATCTACTCCGTTAACGGAGTTAAAGTAACCCAACATCTTTGCAAAAAAATCTTTCATTTTCACATCTCGCAAAAGAAAATGTGTTTAAGGTAAATTCTCTTCTGTCCTTTTAATTCCGTAAACGTGACAAAAAGATATTTCCAAGAGTACACTTTCAATTAAAATAAAAGTAAGTATTATAATAATTAAATTAAAAGTTATTGGTTTCGCTGACCGAATGTTCGAGATATTATCAAGCCTTATTCACTTGTTATCACAGAATCGAAGCTTAACTGCGCATGAAAACACCGTGTTTTGCATCATTTTAGCCCAAGAAAGCTCCATCATTAGGTGTCTAAACAAAATACCAAATTACAAATCCGTAGAGAAATTCTCAGCCAGGTATAGAAAACTAGAGGAAAGCGGTGATAAGTGCGTTCATTATGTCGCAGGAAGGAAAGCTGATAAGAAAAGTCAATGTGGCCATGGATCTTATGAGATAAGAAGTCTTGAACCTTATGCGTTTTGTTGAGAAAATGATATTTTGTGTAGTTTTTATCATTTAAAATAGCAGAACGTTTTTCATTTCATTTTGTTGTGTTCCCTTTACAATTGATAACATTTTTTTTTTGTGAAAAATAATAGATTTCCTTTAAGATTAAATGAATAAAAGTTTTGCACAGTAGGTATTGTTTAAATATTCACACTTTTTCTTACATTTCCAAGCAATAATTTTAACTTCTGTATGAACCACTAGTACACTTAACTGCACACGGTGGTAACAACTTTACATTGACAGCGACAGTTTCTGTAGCACTAAGAGCGGTTTCCGTAGTTGAATTGTCACCAGTCATTGCAATTTACTGTACCTACCTACTTAATGTCCAACCACAGTCCATTTCACTTAACCTCCAGTAAAACGAAAGTCAACTTCGGACATAGCTTCTGGCTTTCGTCGACAACTCAAAAGCCACAGTCCTTGACACCAGCTGCCACAAAGCTTGTATTTTAGGCACAAGCATTGTACTTTATGCCTTTAAAACACTATTTCTTAATACTTTGGGTTAACGTCCTGTGAAACAGACCTCGGTCAGCGGAATTTTACTCGAAACTCGATCAAATTGTTGCTAAATCGATTTTTGGTTTGATTTTTAATTGGAGGCTTGTCTCTTGATTTTTTTTAACTGGTTTGCTTTTTAAGTGTAGGATCTAGAGTTAGATTTTTGGATGGTGACAGTTCGGTACGTGGGTAAAAAATAAATAGAATAATCAACATTTAAAAGTTTCTCAATATTCTGTTAGAATAGCTTAATTTTATCTGTTCTATCATATTTTTTCATTAATACAAGGAACATTCCTTGTATTTAACGATTAATTTTTTGGACATTGGATGGCTCCAATGTCAAAAAAATTAATCGTAATATTTTTTGGATATTTTGGACATTGAAACCAGACACGATAAGTAATTGTGATACAAATCGAATTATCAAATCTAGATTAAAATTCCTATGAAATGCGTGTCAGTCAGAACGCCAAAATTAATCTGCAACATTTCTTTCTCAGCCTTGCCTCAGGCTAAAATTTTAATCATTCATAAAATAAAAAAATAAAAAAAAACAAAAACAAATAAAAAGTCTCATGTAACACACTACTAATGAATCACTTGTTAGAACAAAAGACGGCGCGTGCGCAAGTGGCGGAGTGGGGGGATGAAGGTTAACAACTGGTGACTGAAGTTTAATTGTGCGTGTTAATCTGGTTTTTAATTCAGTTAGTCGTTTGTTTAAGTATTTCTAGATGAGTTTGTGTTTCAATAGTTGTAGAAATCATAAAGCTCGCTTTAAAGTCTTTTTGGCAAGTGGCGAAATAAAGAACTGTACACCGTCATCGTCAGCCTACAGCTGTCCACTGCTGGACATAGGCCTCTCCAATTACACGCCAATCCAATTGAACTATACATGATATGCTTAATTTGTCATCACATTGCTGACTCTATTTTGTGCATAATATGATGATGCGTAATAGTAATTCCATGGCTCCAATTATTTACAGTAAATTACCAAGTGGTTGGAAATATTAAATACAGTAGGTACTGTTTAAAAGTAGACTGCGTAATTTTTTTATACAAAAAACGTACTACAGTGTAACCGATTTTCTAACCGAGAATTATTAATTAATTTTAATGATCTATTGAACGATAATTTTACTGTAATTATAATGATAATTTATTAATAATTCATATAAAGAATGATAATTGTGATGATAACTTACTTGATAATTGAATTGTAATGTTAATTCATCTGTCAATGTTTGCATGCCGAACGGTAAAATATGGCTGAACTTTGATTTATGTATTATA
The DNA here is from genome assembly GCA_949629135.1 of Eremobia ochroleuca. Classification (NCBI taxonomy): domain Eukaryota; kingdom Metazoa; phylum Arthropoda; class Insecta; order Lepidoptera; family Noctuidae; genus Eremobia; species Eremobia ochroleuca. The sequence continues at coordinate 19,027,534 of OX451392.1, forward strand.
ACAATTATTGTGTACCCATATTTGCAAATAAAGTTATATTCTATTCTATTCTATGACGAAAAGATAATTGGTTGGTTTAAAAGATCGCTCTTAGCGATAAGACCCCCCGCATAAATATAGAAATTTTACAAAGGGTGACACCCTTTGTAAAATTTCTATATTTATGTCTGTAATTTATATGGTGTACATAATAAAGAGATATTCTATTCTTCTATTCTATTCTATATTGAAGCACCATAACGGTAGGTTTCGACTAACCCCAATGGAAGACTTATACATTCTTATGTGAATACTAAAATCATGCTAAAGCCTTTAAGTAGGTAATCATAACTTAAATCTTTCATTAAGTAAGTTCGTATGAGAGTGTTCGGTTTAATCTGGGAAACGTTAAGCTTTTAGAAGCTTATAGCTTAAGCAATAATTTAAGTTGTCAAACTGCATATGCACTGGAAAATACGTGTTTCAATAAACACGTGTATTTATACAAATGTATGTGTGTGTTTTAATAAATGCGGGACAGTCACCGATATTGCAATATAAGCTATATCGCAGGTCGGACACTAAAGTGCGTGAGGCACATTAAGCGCCTCTAGCGGTTATTTCACAGGCTGTAATGTTCTTATAATTGTATGAATGTCGATATGTTTGCATATATGATGTAATGGGAACGTTTGCTGGGAAAATAAGATGTAAAATTATCTGAGTTCGTCGTATGTAATTTGCGCAATCAATAGCGCACCTTTAAATAGTTTTGTGATGGTTTACCATTTCACAAACATCTTTATTAAATGATTTATGGGAGAGTTTAACTGATTAGGTGAGGTGATCAGAACAATATTCATCAGCATCTTACTAGTTGTTATGCGTATACGCAGAAATATGGCAAATCCATACAATGTACTAGTACAGTACCATATTGTAAAATGCATAAATCCAATCTGCCTAGCCTTTTTCCATGTTGGGGTCGGCTTCGAGTCTAACCGGATGCAGCTCAATATCGGCAAGCGAATAAGCGACTGCTTATCTGACCTCCACAACGCAGTAACTGGGTAACACGATATCCCTTGGTAAGATTGGTTGTCAGACTTTTAGGCTTCGGACCACGCGTAACGACTGTCAAAGATTTACGAATGACAGCCGGGACCAACGGCTTAGCGTGCTTTCTGAGGCACGGGGGGTCTTGAATAATGGATGATCACACCATACAGGAACCAACAATAGCAGACGTAGCTTAACCTCCGATGGACTCGTGCGGCTGTTATTATTTAGCCACGAGCCTTCCAGTAAAGTACCAAAATATAATCTTAAGTGCATACAACCTTATTTTACCTCAAAATATTTGTTCATGGATCAGTGAACAACTATTGTAACCAAAGACTGGTAAAAAATATAATAGTCATTCAAAGAGCGAGTAAACTATGTAACTTGATAGTTTGTGTGACTTACTTACCGGAGTTGGTTATTTATTATTAACTAAATGATATAATTAAAATTATATTGCGGTTTCAGACAACATATTGAAATGACTAACAGTAACCTATAGGTACAGACGCCAGCACATTAAGCTGCTACAATCTGTCAATTTTTTTTAATAGATATTCAACTTTATCGCTAAAGCATAAGGTTCAAAGTTGATCGGGAAAATTTTACAGTTTCGGGTAGCTAGATGTGCTGACGTCTGTACAAGCATCTTGTAGCATATAAAGGTACACAATTAATGAACAGACTACCCAATAGATCTGCTGGTAGCAAAATAATAAGCGAATATGCACTGAATTTAAGATGTATACGGTTGACATTTGCTTGTACAGTGTGCTTTCATGAACTGCTAAGATATATCATTTGTTCGCTCTATTGATAGTTTTACTAATAAGTCATCAAAAAAGAAAAATTAAAATGGGCTAAGTAAAATCACATCAAATAATCAATCAATTTTGCAGTAAAAACTGTTTCTTGAAGTTATTTAACAATTAACAGCATTAGCACATGAAATTCTAGATGAACAATAAACACTAATTCATACTAATATTATGTCATTAATATAATATTCAATTATTGTTGAAGTCGTAAGTCGGAAACCTAATACTTTGCTCCGCATCGTAAATCCAATTCGGTGTCATTTAGTAGCGAGTAGGTACAACGTTATTGATATTTCAACATCCAAGATTGGAACAGTAGATCAATTTAGCACGTAACACTATTGTTACACGTATTTTAAGAGTGCGTATAAACCTAGAAAAAAACCAAGTTTCACCCGCGATTATCGCCTACCCCTCTCATCAATCACGACGAAAACAAAACAAATTCCTTCTTGTCAGCAGAAACTTGATCTTAATAATCAAATTGAGGATAGGCGATTTTGCATGAAAATAGCGTTAAAATATACAACGTGTAACGTTAAATGCGCAAAACCTGAAAATAGTTTGATCAGAATAACGAGCAGAATTCATTGAACCACTTTTTAACACAGGTCACATTTTTCAAAAAATCTTCATCAAAAACGTTGCCGTGTGTATTTATTAATAGGTCAAGCAACCCAATGTCAGCGCGGCGCAGCGGCCCGGTGACGACTCCTACCTCGATAAAGCGTCGTTGCAGACGCAAGAAACGCTCACAATGGCCAGTAAAACTAAGACAGCACATAAAACCTTTACAATTTGTTTAATGACTTATTTTCTCTCTGAAATAGGTCAATTGAAATAAAAATGAGTTGGGGTGTCTGAGGTTTTGCGCATTTAACGTTACATGTTGTATAGGTATTTATGCATCTTCTTCCTAAGTAATTTCATTTGGTTTGAACATCAAAGCTTTTATAAGGATAAATAGCCATCCATCTGTGGCCTAGCAAGGAGCCTTGGAGACGGCTACCCTTGATAAGGTCATGACTGAAAACCTGTTACCAGATATATCGCGGCACTGTTAGTTCTCCTAAACATTTTGGTAATGGCCCAATCCATCCAGATGCAGTTGGCATCTGGATGGATTGGGCCAGCAAGTGTTTGATAAAAGGATGGTCAAATGTTGTTTTCTTCCCTTCAAAGATAGGTTTTTCTGTATATCATTAATATTCTGTGGTTTCAACGACCCAATGAAATAGTCGCCACCCTTATTGAATTTATTGTTCTCTTATTATCTCAATAGATCTGGTTACACATAGATATTGACCTTGTTTCGGTTAAGATGTGTTTACACTTACGGTTAGATAATTGCTACATTTTATTGTTAAAAAAAATAAAATTGTATTTTATTATAAGGTAGTTTAATTAAAGAACAGCTGGGTAACAGAACTACAGCTGTAGCATTGGTACTATCTAAGTACCAATGCTACAGCGTTAAGGAAAAGGATACCGATTTCGATCGCTAGTGTAAGTTAGTGAAGAAAAATATTTAAATTACCACAAAATAAGAAAGGCAACTCAACATTCTTGCAAGTTTTTTTGTTTCAATTAAGATAGGTAATCGAAAAAAGAAATTAAAAACAATTGTCATTAAACTTAAATTCTTATTATGTAAACGAATCTTAACAATCACTTGCTGTCATATAGACCTATTGTTATTGTATCGAGTGGCGTAATGACAGATATTTCGTCGTGACCACTGCCCACCGAGCCCGAAGGCCGTCGATAGAAATATTTGTGAAAATAACCATATTGAGACATTTTGTCGGTAAAAAAACACCACATTGAGCAAAACTTGATAATGATTTTTACGCATTTTTATTTTCTTTTAATAAAATGACAGCGGTCTTAAATTGGTGTGACAGAAATATTTAATTGTGCTTTGTTTTGTTGTTTGAAAATTCGATATGGCTAAGCGAAAAAAAAAAAATAAGGAAATCGATAAATATATAATTATTCAGAAACGGAATCTATTAAAACACGTATTAGCTACGATTTGCCATTTCCAATGAACAAATTATCAATGCTACTGAGGTATGTACTGTCCACCGTTTAGCTTGGGCGTTTTTATGAACGATAAAAAAAAAACATTATTAGCTTTGAAAAAGTATAATTTGAATGTCATTTTGATCCTTGTCGTTTTTCATTACGTTTCTTGAAAATATTATTTACGGTCAGTAAACGTAATTTAGATCGAATTTGAATGTCATCGTCGCAAAATAGTTCCTATTATTTATTAACTATTGTGATACCTAGGTATCTGCCTAGAGTACAGATGCCAGAACATCAAGCTACTACAATAATATGTCAAATGTTTATAACAGATTTCAACTTTATCGCTAAAGCATACCTAAGGTTCAAAGTTGATTGGAAAAATTTGACAGTTTCGGGTACCTTGAGGTGCTGGCGTCTGTACATACAAATACTGCTTATTTGCCAAACTACGATACACTTTAAAATTGCAATGTGATACTGCATTGAGTTTTTCTAAAAGTGTGTCAATAAAATGGCTTAGTATTTTGTAGTATGAGTTGATATGGGAGTTTACTAATCTAATAAGTTCAAATAAAACTATTAGTTAAGTAAAATGTATTTTTGCTTCAGCATTTTCAAGTCTGAAGAAACTTTAGACATTAATTTGACACGAATTGTCCTACTCTCACCCTAAACATCGAAAGCGTGATGGTATACATGTAATTGTGCCTACATTACGTCTACAGATAGTGTCACCTGTTACTTAGGTACCTACCGAGAACTACCGGCACGACTTTGATACAATTCCAAGGAGTAAGCGTTCACTAGATATTACGAAAGCATTATTTGTTATAGGTAATTGGTTACTATGTAAAATAAATATGAGCAGATTTGCTTTGCAAGTATTTAATTGTCTATGTTCCCAAATCTACCTCTATAATTTATATTTATTGCCTCATTCGTCCAGTGGTCACAAGCGCTACAGCTTACCATGAGGCCCTGGATTTGCTTTTCAGGTCGGGTAAAGTGTTATTGGGTTTTTCAATCTAGAATTTCTCAGTAGCATCCTGGAGCCTGGATTTATGCCCCTTTGTTGGCGATAGGCTCGTCCTCTATATCATTGGACTTTACACATACCTGGCGAAATGTGGGTGTAAATGATAAATTATTTATTTTGTGTAAGCAGGTTTGTACAAACACTTTTACATGTCAAAAATATTTTTTTTTTAAGCTATATGAGGTCGGCGTTTCCTATCTAACTACTCTGAGAAGAAAGGCCGAAGCATAATCTTGGTCAGATCATGTGAAGACCATGTAGATTGGTGTCTGAAATGGTCTTTTGAGTAAAGAACCACACAGATTGAGCGGACCTGTCCAGTCAGTGTACTATAGGTGCACCTCTCATCCTTCAAGGCGTGATGTTATGTTATGTAAATGAACATGCTGGGGCTGCAAACGCAAGTAAAAAACCACCGTCAAGTTTTAGTTACCAAACAAACAAATATGTACTTACGTTTTCCTTAAGGCGAATATTCCATAGAATACTTACCTGTGAAGAAACGATGAAAATATTTAGCATAAGTATAGCAGAATCAGGCTATATTGTTCGCACTGTTGGGACACAGACCTCCTGTCTGTGAGAGGGAGTGTGGAGGGATAAACCAACACTCCGGCCCGGTGCGGGTTGGTGGATGTCGCATGTCTTTGAATCTTTGGTGTTGATGTTTTCCTTCACCGGTTTGAGTGCAGTGGAAAATTAAAATATTTGAATCGTAATCATTTTTACACACATAGCGACACTATCAGCTATCCTTTCTACTTCAAAATACACGTGTTTTACAAAACACAAAGAAGATTTACCACTCAGGGCATTAACCCTTTCATTACAAGAAAACACAATATATTCATAAGAATAATTAACCAAAGCACGCATAATTACAGCCCACACACAAATAACGCTCACATAATAATTAATGATCACATTAGCCTTACTTACCGTTCGTGTATTAAATAAGTAAGGCGATATGTTAGAACACACGTGTGTTCACATGGTCCCAATCGGGCCAGGCGGATAGAGCCATATGTACCACCTCTCACTTTGAGTACAGAGTGTGTATTTTCACGAAGTGTTTTATAGGTCAAACCATATATTTCCATAGTGACCAATGGGCAACGGATGGGGTGTCCAATTACGGTTTATGCTTAAATATTGTTGTTTTTAGTATTGAATAAAACATTTATTCATAAAGACACAACAATTACAATATACAAGCTATATGTTTGAGCCGTTTGGGGTTGAAACACTAGGGCCTTGGGGTCCGAGTGCTCATCGAATATTTCGGGACATCGCCAAGCGGTTGGTTGACTCTTCACATGACCAGAGTGCTGGCCTATTTTTAGCCCAAAGAATCAGCATTGCCATCCAACGTTGTAATGCTGCCAGCCTTTTGGACACTTATCCCATTGACAGCGATGCGGACGAATTTTTTTATGCCCAATAAGCTCCTGCCTTTTTTCTTTAATTTTTTTACAAACAATGAAATCTTTCCTCTTTATTAATATTATTGTTTTTGTGTTATTATTGTTTGTTTGTATTGAATAGACTCCAAAAATCTTGGACCGATTTGAAAAATTGTTTTACCATTAGAAGCCGACATTATCCTTGATGAACATAGGCTACTTTTTACCGCGAGAAAATTCTTCATTCTTACGGGAAAACGGGTAATAGAACAACGGGTAGTATGAATTATCCTTCCGTAGGTACTTATCTTTTTCACATAACTTCTAAACGGCTGAACCGATTGGGTTGAAATTTTATATGAGTATTTCGATGGTTTCCTGGATTATTTTAAAAATACAATTGGACCCTGTAGGTGGCACTGCTGTCGGTACGTCAACTACTAAACGACTTGACCGATTGGGTTGAAATTTTGTATGTGTATTTCCATGGTTTCACAGACACGAATGTATTAAGCCTACATAATCTATCCTTCTATACATATATAAATAAACCAATTACATTAACCACATTATTTAAGCAACATATTTTTAAGCGGCGGGAATTCCGAATTCTACGCAAACGAAGTTCCGGGCGGTTGCTAGTTCTGTATAAAACTTCAAATATGAGTCGTGATGAACTAACTTGAACGAACCTCTTGATAAGTATTTCCACTTTGGACAATAACATAGTTTTATGATCCAAATTCAGATGGGTACAATATTTCGCTTAGAAACGACTTAGGCTAAAATACCCACACTGTATAAGGTTTAATAAGAGCACAGGGCACTGATAATGGACGCTAATCTGTTATCTCAGTTATCAGATCAGACTGGGCGTTCCTATTTTGCATTATGACGTTAAATGCCAACACAAATGATCAACTGGACTGTTTTGTGCATTTTATAGCTTATTTTATTCAACATGAGATTTATTTTCAAAAATCTAGTTTGAAGCCATTTAAATTATGAAATGGGCAAAAATCGATGTGACTGATTGGTAATCATACGAAATTACGTCAAACTTGCCATATTACCTTAAACGTTTCAGCATGCGCTGACCGCTAAAAGCGGATACGAGATCGTTCATTGCATACAAGTACATACATTGTCCATGTGCGTTACACATACACACACATACATGTGTACATTGGCATTGTATGTTTGCATCGTGTTAGTGTGAGCAGAAACATGCTGCTCTCATTGCACTGTGACGTGATTGCTGAAAATAATTCCCTTTAAAATGTTCACGAACGACAGTTTATTTAATTATTGAATTTCATTTATTTGCCTGAAATATGGTATTTAATACTTCAAGCACATAAATGTCCAGAGGCGGACTTAATGTCATAGGCATTTTCTACCAGTCAACATTTGGGTGACGCAGAGACAAACAGTACCAGGTGCAATCATGAAATTTAAAAATTGTTATTTTTTTTTTTTTTAATTATTTAATTTATTATTATATTATTAATTTATTAATTATTTTATTATTATATACTATGTTACGCATAAACATATTAAAACTATAAATATAATATATACTTAGTTTCATATTGTGAGATACGTAAGCAGCTTTATTTATTTAATCATACAATAGGATAATTCCTTCTTTGATTTCACACTAACACATTATCAGCCTAAAATGTTCCCACTGGGGGGGACAGGCCTTAACTCTGTGAGAGGAGTGGATCCACCACTCGGGCAGTGGTGGATGTCACGTCTTCGAATTTTTGGTTCTATAACATGCCAGATTCTTCAAGATATTTTCACTCAAACTAAATTGGCTGTCTGGGTTCGAATACACGACCGACTACTCGTAAGTCGGGGCCGATATCACTGGGCCACTATTACTGGACTATTACTGAACACTATTACTCGCACTTTTACTGGACTTGTAATAACGACTCTGCCGGAGTAGTGACTGTGTCTTCTGTTCCGACTCACGCAGGTGCAGCCTCGGCACGTCTTCTTTCATCACATAGTACTCAAGTATTGCGTTTCGGAACTGTAATACCGTTTAATCTTCAAGCCGGTTGGAATTATCTCTACGCTGCAAGAGAAAACGACTGTGTAGATAAATAATGACGGCTATCCATTTTCTCTCAAATGATTCTTTCAAATTGCATACTAAACCTAGCTGCTTTTACGAGTTACCTCGTTTTACATGTATGTTAACTGCGGTATTTACAATTGCGGCTCCTATTGTTAGGAATATATACGCCCGATTGTCAAAGATTTTGAGAAGCTTTTTACATGGATATAAGGTGTCCACTCCTTGCGTGGACACCGTATTTTGTTTTAAAAGAACCTGCAAATACATATTAACAATTGCAATAACTGATAAGTTGCAAAACGATCAATATTTTTATCTAAGAATCGAGCACGCAGATTTCAATCATGTGCTGAATTCAAGGTTACAGTTTGAGTGTTGCCAGGCTGTTTATTATTTCTTTTTTGTGTTTATTTTGCGCATCCTCCTAATAAACAAGACTATTGTCAATAAATCGTGTGTCAAATTCATGAGCACGTGTGAGCGCGACTCGTTTGTTACAAAAGATTAATTAATGACCGTGTGAGTTCAGCATGATTGAAGGTTAGGTACTGGTTGTAGGCTTTTAGACCAAAAAGCACTAGATTATCTAGATAACTACACATTCAACAAGGCAATGGTCTTGTTTGAGAATGTTCATGTTTCCAAACAAAGTGGTGAATGTATGTTGTATTTTGTTGTAGAACTGCAATCATGTTTATTGTATTGTTAGTATTGTACACGCTATGATTTATTATTATTTACAATGGGGTAATGTACTTATAAGTTAACTATTTTGCACTTATGTAACTAACTAGACTGACTTCAGTTTTTCAAGAATTAGATAAGGATTTAATTCAATAGAATCGAAATGAATACGTGATGCTCCTGTAACAATTATCTGTATGCCAATCATTCAAATATTAAAACAGCCGCTCGATTCTGGAAAAATCTCACCGTGATAACTAAAGTCAAGTGAGCTTAGAGTGAGCTGTGAGTCATGCTGATGCTAGGGATTGACACTATTGACGTCTCACTCCACACTCACTTCACCCAAGTTTTCACGGTGAGATGGTTATACAACGTGTAACGCTAAATGCGCAAAACCTGAAAATAGTTTGATCAGAATAACGAGCAGAATTAATTGAACCACTTTTTAATATAGGTCACATTTTTCAAAAAATCTTCATTAAAAACGTTGCCGTGTCTATTTATTAATAGGTCAAGCAAGCCAATAACAGCGCGGCGCAGCGGCCAGGTGACGACTCCTCCCTCGATAAAGCGTCGTCGCAGACGCAAGAAACGATCAGAATGACCAGTAAAACTGAAACAGCACATAAAACCTTTACAATTTTTTTAATGACTTATTTTCTCTCTGAAATAGTTCAATTGAATTAAAAATCAGTTGGGGTCTCTGAGGTTTTGCGCATTAAACGTTACACGTTGTAGAATAGCACGACTGAATTATATGAACTCACGCCTTCTTTCCATGGGGATAGGCAGAAACTATAGAACGCCTGTTTTTCTCTTTATGTTACTCTAACTGTATCCAAGTAGTTGTTCATGCTGTTATGTCGCATGAAGTAACTGAATTATGCGTTCCAATGAGCGGCTACCAACCGTCCAGTATTGTTCAAACGCACTTTCTTTGTGTTCATAGATTAAAGATTTCATAATGCATTGTTGCAGATGGCACTTTCCTTTTCAGTGCTACTCATTAAGCGTTACGTGCGTAATTTATATGTAGTTGTACTTTCTCTTGTTATATTTATTTGTTCTTAGTCTGACACATGACTGAAGAAAATCTTTGCTGCGAAGATTTATTTGTTTTCTCTTTCATTTTATTTGTGGCTGATACAGATACTTGCAATTATTAATTTATTTTATTAGTGATAGTAACATCACATATTAAACATTTCTCATTTTACTTTCCAGGTGGAAGGTGCGTCGAGGAGTAGAAGGTTGCAAACGTCAACAGCTTCAGATGGCAATACTGTTGCCAATTCTGATCAATCGGAAACCGTGCAGCCTACATTTAGGCCTAGGAGCAGTAGGAGACGAGAAGAAACTCCTCCGAAAGAAAGAGATGTCGTCCGAACAAGGACGAGAACCAGGCCCGAGGTTGTTTCAACCCCTGAACAACCTCAAGCTCCAAGTGCAAACAACGAACGATTCGATTCGAGAAGGACTCGAACGCGCAGTCAATCAGCTAACACTGAATATACTAACAGAGATGCTGCACTAACAAGAGAACCTGCCGCCCGGAGCAGGACAAGAGTCGTGAGCAGAAGACCCACTTCAACTTCCCCGCCTACTCAAGCGCCAGTGGACCTCACTTCTCCAAATATCGATGAAAGCAGACTTGAAGTAATCAGTTCTAACCTAGATGATCTAACAAAAATACCTAAAGAAGACACAACTATAACCACGCAGTTCAGACGCAGAAGCTCTGTAACTTCAACAACTGAGAGTGCAGCAACGAAGAAACCGCGTGGCCGTGGAATTACTCGTGCTAATGCCAGGTCACTAGACCTCGCCGTCTCAGGAACGACCAATACTTTAACTGTAGCCGAGAAAGCGCCCACAACCGCAAGAACCGCCCAATCGGCTGATTTGAGGAATTCAAGGAAATTGAGATACAAAACTCGACCTTCAGACACCGATACGAATTTAACAGGTGAAGGACTCGTTACAGCTAACGAAGTAATAAAGTCTAGTCAGAACAAAGAGAGTGTTACTAGTCAAGCAGAATTTCAATCTGCCGCTCCAACCGTCGTCGAAACTATTGTTCAACAGAGCACAGAGCCAAGCAAAGCAAAGACAACAACGTTGAAAGTGACGAAAGTGGTAAGACGTCCAGTCAGAGGGAAGGTGGACTTTAGACCTCCTGTGTCTCTGCCCAAAAAGCACGTTTCAGATGAAGTAGCCGAAGATGATAACTATCCAGCAAGTTTCAAGGCTTTAATACAAGCTAAGAATGCATCGGTAAGTAGAATCAATATTTGGGTCAATTAAAATAAAATAAAAAAAACAGTCATCTGAATTACTACGCAGTGACTCGATCACAAAACTGAGATTGTAATTAATTAGTATCGCCGTTAAACTTATTAATCAATTTTCAGACACAAGTGGGCTCTCCAATCACCGAGAGCTTAACACCGAAAGCATCACAAAAAGTTTACAAAACTTACTCTGCATCATCACAGTCAACACAAACAGGGCCAGGCACAAACAAATACTCAAGGGTAAACATACATTTTAGGGTACTAAAAGGGGAACTTACATAATACTGTTTTTTTATAGACTACTTACTTATATAATTCTTAAAAGATGTAGTATGAATATTCTCGACACATTTTTTAAATGATTAAACTATCTAAATCTTCAGACTTATTTCATTCATTCGTAACACACATTTAATCACAACTTATTTCAAAGACACATTTGTTCGAACAATATTGTGTGTCGCTGATTTGTTGTGCTACTTTATAACACTAAATTAATTTCTGTCAATTATCAAAATTACAGTTTCGCAACAAACAAACTACAGCAGAGGAATCAAAAAACGAAAAAAAAGAAGAAGGTAAAATATCTGAAACGACTGTAGCACCAGAGGCGTCCAAACCTAGGAATTCTGCGTACAGGCCCCGAGGGACTTATTCAGCTAGGACTAGAAAATCCACCCTTACTCCATCTTCAACAGCTACCACAGCTTCAGGTCAAAGTACCGAAAAACCAATATTTAAATACAACAGAAAATTTAAACCACCCAGTACTGAATCACCTAAAACTGAAACTATAAAAAGCAAATCAGTTGAACCTAGTAACACGTTTAAAAAGCCTTTCGTACGACCTCCAGTTTATTCTAGAAAATTTAAAGGAAAATCCGCAAATGGTGCTGAAACTTCATCTACAGAAAGTGCAAAAACTGACAACGCAGTGAATATTCCACAAAGAACTGTACTGCCTCGTACTTCTTATTATTCAAGATTGAGAAACAATCTCAAAAATGAAACAACGTCTACAACGGAATCCATAAAAGAGGTCAACTCCGAAATTGTAACAACGAAATCAGAGGAAACTGTTGACACTCCACTTGTCTTCGCATTACTAAACAATTCCGAAGATGTAGAAGCTGTAAGGATCGATACGCAACCAGAAAATAATGATAACCATATGTTTTTAGTATCTGTCACTAGTAAGGAGTCTTTGGAGACTAATACAAGCAATGACGTAACGAACATGGCGGAAGAATCTGAAAACATGCCTGTGGTGAATGTGTCTCCAACTATTTCATCAAGACTAGACGGTGACAAATACAAATACCACGCAAATTATAAAGATCAGAATTCAACCGATGATATTGAAAAAGAAAAAGGCTCTTCAACTGTGTTTCCTCCTGTTAGAAATCTACAAACAAGAAAGTATGGACGCAATCGTAGCAAGTCCAAAGGTGCTAACTCAGATAATACTGCAACCAGTCCTAAGCCCCGAGAAAGGAGTTTAAGGAAATTCAGTGAATCCTTCTCTAAAACGACCGAGGCCTCAAACAATGGGGTAAGTACTTGACACTTTTTTCTTCTACTCAGTTCACCGAAAATGTTTCTGATGTATTTCATTGTTATTACGAAACTTTACAGATAACGCCTGAACCAGATAAATCTAAGAGTAGGTTCAGTTCTAAATACAGAGCTTCGTATCTTGATAAACCGTTTTACAAACCCACTGTACCTACCATTACACCATCAACTGTAAGTAACATGATATAGAAACTAATACCATACCATGCTACAATTTTTTTTCAAAATTACAACCCCAGTAACAATTTAATCTGAACTCTACAATTGTAATGCTACGCAAAGCCCCTTTATCGAATTGGCGTTAAGATGTCATAATTCACATTTATTTTAATTATAATATCTATCGTTGCACTTGAAATTAATAAAATCATCATCATATTTATCAATTTGGAGTTATTACTGATTGTTTGGCTAATGCTTTATAATTGAAATATAACAGGAAACTTTGGAAACATAAATAGTTTCACAGCTTAAGTTACAATCAGCAGTTACTCTATCCAGATTGGCATTTAACTTTACTTATATAATCATATTAGCATCATTTGGTATCAAACGTGTCATTTTAACATTAATGAGAAATTTCTTATTGCTAAAGGCTTGGCTGAAATTCTACGTCACTGACCACCTGTTGACAAAGTCTGTAGAAGAGCCTAATTGGTTCGAAGGAGACATATACACAACCGAGTCGATGTCAAGACTGAACAACACAACGCCATACTTTCATGAATCATCCATTGAACTGGTTAATGGAATCATTTAGTTAACATACATACATCATTGTCACGATCATTGCTCATCTCATTCACCCTGTTGTAAATGAATATGATTTAGTTTTAAAGAGATATATGTAGATTATAAGAGCATTTATATTGTTTTGGTAAAGGATAAGTTCATAGTAATAGTATTTTTTTTTAAATAATTTTACTGAGGCAAAATCTCTTTAAGGCAAAATTTTACTTACGTCCACAAGTTTTTGCGATAAGATGTTCTATATACCGCACTAATTATGAAAGCATTTAACTTAACGCAGAAACTTAACAAACTAATGTACGTACCTACATGTAGCATTCACTAACATACTATTAATATAAGACATTAAATATTGTATACATGTTACATCTTGTTTTAATACATAACGTCATCTATGGCTAACTTTCATTTAACACTAACTTCTAAACATATCTAACTATTATCTTAATTCCAAAATAAATAAAGAGGCTTTGGTCTTTGCACGAGTTCCTTCTACTCGGGATTTCCATTCCGTGCAACAATTTCTTTTTTCAAACAACTTGAACATTTTACACAAGAAAGTCTATTTTTCTGTTTATATGGGTGAGATTACTTCTTATTTCAGGTAGAGGGAGAAGAGATACAATTAGGGCCAGACCTGAACGCTATTTCCTTTACTCAGACACGAAGGACATTGTCCTCGGCAGACTTGAGACTGTCCGAAAGTCTGGTGAAGCCGTCACACGTGATGAACGTTGAGGCATCACATCACTCGCCATCAGTTACAGTATCTATATTCGATGCTCTAGCTGATATACTCACGTCTACACCCAGACCACGAATCTCGTCAACAACCGAAGTAACGAAAGTACAAAACCTTAATACTGATGTTAAACAAGTACTCAATGGCGTGAGTAGCAACATTAATGTAAATAGTGTCCAAGACTTAGCGGGTCAGGACACATTTATGTCAACCAACGCCGATGTAAGCACTACTACTAAATCTGTACAGCCCACTGTTCAAGCTACACCAAATGTGATTAACAGTATTTTGGTCGGGGGAACTGTTACACAGTCACTAAACACAGAAGACGAAAAAATCACTCCTGTGAATACACCACAACCTCCCATTCCTACTCCCACTACTCCCGTTTCCGCAAGGAGACCATTCGCTATCAGAGTATTATACTCTGATACAGAACCACCAAAAGACAAACCCACGACTGCATCTACACCAACTCAGGGATCGACTGACAGCCCGAAAATGGTATATAACACTGTGTCTGATCTTTTGTTGTCCAATAACAATTTAGTATCTTCAGAACTAACTAGCATGTTGTCAAATAACATTATAAATATAATAGAAAATATGGATGAGAACAGTAGATTGAAACTAAAGAGTTTAGATATGGCTAAAGTTTTAAGAAGTTTGATCCCTAGAGCTTTAGGTGGACTTGCGACTATACTTGACAATGCTGATTCCGTCCCGAACACCACACCTTACAGTTTGGAGGATATTAGGGATACTGAAATTATTGATATCGATGGCATAGAATCCAATAATGCCCTCCAAAATGTAGGGACTAGCAGTAATGTAAATATCACTGTAGATAATAGAAATGTACCCATTAGTGTCACACAAACTCCCGCTAATGTAAATAGTTCCGTTACACCGGGAGCTGTAGAGAGCACAAGATCTGTATCTAGTAGCCAGACGACGACAGCTGCAACTCTAACTACAGGTGCTAGCTCGGAACGACCTAGTTCTGCAGCTACACCAAACGCAACACCGACTATAGCAACAGCTACGTCGTCATCTGTCTCCTTAGAAACGGACTCGGTAAATGTAGATAATATTAGTAACAGTGACTCTACTAACAAGATTGTTCCGGTTCCCATACCTTTTTTCACAAACTTCCAAAGTTTAGATTTCTCTTCCGTGGAGTCTGATAATCTTGTCAGCAGTTCATCATCACCTATTTTGAAATCCTTATCCTTGGTATCCTCGTCAGTATCACCACCGCGTGATATTGATGATATTCAGGATCCTAGTCAAATATCGCGATTGCAATTATGGGTACTATCAAAGAAAGCTAGAGTGTTGAAGATGATTGAAGACATAATACGACAGCATAATGACGAGTTAGCGACAGTACCACCATTGACTGACTTAGTGAGCCCATCAGGCAATATCAATTTGTCTGAACGTTTGACTAACATTATGAACACTATGATCGCCTCGACTGAATCTTCGACAACTCGTGATATTGAACCTACTACTCCTATGACTCCCTCATCCTTTGTTGTAAATCCCCTATCCACCAATGTGCTTGAAATTACTACGAGTGGTAATTTCGCAATGGATCTCACAACAACGGTAACGCCGCCAGATACAGTAGCAACAGGTATTGTGCCATCTACTACTGAGATTTCTCGTTTGGGTTCCACCGAAGCAACCAGTGGCACAACGGGTTCGCCTTTTGTCACTACGACAGTTACTACCGAATCTAGTGAAACCGTCAATGACATAACAAGTACGACTCCTACACCTACAACGGAAAGTCAACAAATTGAAATATTAAATCGATTCCAAGAGAGTGCTATTACAACCACAACAGTTGCTAATACAGAAACAATGGAAACTACAACAGACGCAGATAACACGGAGACAACAACACAACTAAATATCGAAACGACTACTGTTGACATAGACACCACTACAACTACCGACGCTTCAGACAGCAACACTACACAAACAACAGTTAGTACTCTGAGTGTTGGATCACCAACCATTCCAAAAAAAGATTATGTTATATTCGGAATATTACCTAATAATACAGTGGTACGTAAAAATCCTAACGAGGACATATTGGAATCATTAACAGAAGCGAGCCCATATATCGTTTACGGTGTACTACCCAATAACACAGTAATACGTAAATTCCCGAATGGGACTAGAGTGCCACGTGTCATGCAAAAAATTGACATACTACCAATCAGTCCGTGGAGTCTACGAAATCCATACAGCCCCATCCATAATAATCCGGCCATTGTTAGACCGCAGCCTAACCCCATCCGAGATTCCACTAATACTGTGACATCCACAGACACATCAAATAACGGAACGGAAAGATTAACCAACGACACTGTAAATAACCAACAATCGATGGTATTGACTTTATGTTATTTAGCTTGAACGCTCCGCTTGGTGCTTTGTATCTCACTGCTAGCGCAATATCTCTGGAGCGGCCGGCGCATGCGGAACAGACTTCGGGTTCTTCGTAAGCTCTGCATGCCTCCAGCACGATAACCGCTTCTAATAACAACGCAAGCCGGTAACATTTTATTTCGTAATTGCAGATTACTTCATCGGCACTTAATATTAAAAGCAGTAACGGTATAAAAACTACCACAAATATGCCAGAAAAAAGCACTGCCTCGCATGTATTGAGTTTACGCACAACTACAATGCTACCTTCTATTGATGAGATTCTGCTTAATAGTATATCTTCGGCCGCTAAACAGGAGATGGTCATATCGGAAATGACGAGCTCTACTCGCGAACCAAGAATATTAACACTGGATATTGATCCGGAGGTATAATTATATTATTTATATAAACGTTTCCTTATTTATATATTACTCTTTTATAATAACTGTGGTCACTAATAATCACTACAACTTATCACATATTTTCATATGCAAATATAACACTTGGACTTGGTTTAATAAAGTAGTATGTTGAATTTATTTTATTTGGAAAGGTAAGTGGTGAGGGGTTACACAATTAGTTATTTTGCAATAAAATAGATACTGCTGTTGCAATTTTCACAGAATAATGTGATGACAAACGTTTTAAAATTAACCAAAACAATTACAGACGAAAGAAATACGAACGGAAAAGCCAGGAGAAGGTGATGGAGGTGCTGTATTTAAATTTATACCGATAGACGAGGTTACGATACAACAACAAAATTCGAACGTACAGAGACTGGCTTCTACGAAAACACCACCGTCAACAAATTCCGTACAATCTGAGATACAGACAATGCCAACATCAGCAGTGACTGAGATGAGTACGCAGACAACACAGATAGAAACACAGGAAACGACTGCAAATGTCGCCACGACAACCACTCAGGGAACAACAAGTGTTGTTCCTGAAACAACAGTGGTGTCTTCTGCATTCACAAATGCTCCGGTAACTATGGCGGCAACAACAAACCAGCCGACTACTCTACCGCCTACGACTACCACTACGCCTGCTCCTATGACTACAACTATGGTGCCAACTACTACCACAACAACGACAACAACAACAACACCAGCGCCAACAACAACAACAACGACAGAGCCTACAACAACAACTACTACTACGACTACTACCACTACGACTACTACAACTACTCCAGCTCCAACAACTACAACTACAGTGGCTCCAACAACGACAACACAAGCGCCTACAACGGCACAAGCAACAACTATTGTTCAATCCACAACTATTAGTATCGAAGAGGAGTTAAAAAGATACCGAGAAGACGTGCAATTACTTCAAACATTATTGCAAGCGACAGGCCGTAATCCCAAGAATTTAAATGGTAACCCTAATCCACTGTTTTTGGGAGATATAACTACTACTCTAAGACCGACCACAACTACAGCAGCACCAACTACAACTACAGCACCAACTACAACGCAAACCACTGATCCAGTGAAGTTACTGCAGGCATTGTTTACAAATCCAAACAACCCGACAACATTATCTATACCAAATATCGGTGGAAATATAAGAGTAACAACTGGACAGCAAGGAACTACAACAGCACGGTCTATAGAAGACGACATCAAACAGTTTGAGGAGGACACTAAATTATTACAGGCGCTGTTACAAGCAACGGGTCAAAATCCTGCTTCCCTAGGCATACCCTCATTAGATAGTCTAACAACTAATAGAGTTCCTACCACAACACAAACAACTACTCTACCTACAACTACAGCCAGACCAACAACAACTACGCCAACCACTACTACCACTACTACAACAACAGCTAGGCCAACAACAACTACAACTAGACCAACAACAACAAATAGGCCGTCAACAACACAAACAATTGAAGACGATCTCAAACAATTCCAAGAAGATACGAAACTTTTACAGGCTCTGTTACAGGCGACTGGTCAAAATCCAAATGCTTTGAATATCCCAGTTATTTCTGGTGTTACTTCTAATGTGAGGATAGCTTCTAACCCTCAAACAACGTCAATAGGGTCAAACCCAACTACTCCATTGAACGTCAGGCCCGTCTTTACAACAACTAATGGGCCACTGTTTAAGACCTTTGCTCCAAGAACTCTTACCACTACGTTACAGCCTGTGACTGATGTTGGAATTTCCACGACTTTCACACCTTTCAACCGGGGAAGACAGCCAACGACAACAATTAGGAGCGCCCCAACAACACTGACCGGCCGTCGTGCTCCATTCACTGGGTTCACTTCAACAACAGAAATGCCCAGTTCTTCTACCTTCTCCGTTGAAGAGGATTTGGCTTTCCTGAATAACTTGGTAAGTGTCATTGACTATCTTATCATCTAACAAACAAGCAGAAATTTTAGATTCGTGCTAATTTACTTATTACAGCATTATTATAATGTTCCTTTAAAATTGTTATCAACAGAATTTTCGAAATGAATCACTGATTGTGTGGTGTGTACGCCACTTTCTCGTCAATAGCGCCTTATAGCCATGAATAGCAATAACAGTTAACATGTAAAAGTCATGCAAAGCTGCAAAGAGAAAAACTCATTGTATAATGTTAACTATTGACCGATTTCTATTTTCCAGAAAACTGTGCTGAAAACAAACCCTAGTAATGAAGACCCCGAGGCAGCTCTTGCCAATCGTATCATAGCGCTAGCTGTAGAAAGGAGCCTCACTGAGATACAAACTGGCACCGGTGAAACAGTCCGTACAGGGAAAAATATAGCTGTCAGTGGAAACGAGTTGATACCTTCGACCAATAGACCAGCAACCACAACTACAACACGACCAACTACTACAACAACCACTACAACAACAACAACACCACGACCAACAACAACGACACAAAGACCAACCACTACACAGAGACCAACAACAACTGTCAATGGAAAATCTATTGAAGATGATATCAGACAGTTCCAAGAAGACACTAAGCTACTACAAGCACTACTAAAAGCAACAGGACAAGACCCATCCAAACTGAATTTACCCACACTACCTGACCTAAATGTGAGTCCTAAACTGCCAAATGGTGTCAACGATGACTTGAAACTGCTCTCAAATCTACTAGCTTCGCCATCACCGTTGAACGAACCTTTCGATCCGCTAACATCGAAGCCTTCTATTAACATTAACGTTAAGGAAGATAAAAATACTGCACCTATGACAACTTTGCCTTATGGTGCAAAAATTGCTGTTAAGGACAATCTCAAAAATGAACAAGATGATGAGAAGTTGTTACAAACTTTGATCAAATTACAGGGCGCACAGGAGACTACGACACAAAGGAGTAAACTCACTATCACAGGTAAGACTTGACAAATATACTGTGGGATAATAGGTAAATATTTATCTCATTGTCGTTATACGACAGTAAATATCAAATAAAACTGCAAACTATGTTAAACATAACTTTTAAACAAACACAGTCAATTAATTTTAGTAATCGTTTCTGTTTAATTAGAAGTTCTCTCAGATTAAAATATATGTTCCATTAAAACAATATTTCATCGTCTGCCTAGCCTTTCCCTTTTCTTTTGTTGGGGTCGGCTTCCATTCTAACCGAACCTAATACCAGTATTTTACATGGAGCGACTGCCTATCTCAGCTTCAAAACCCAAGTACTGGGTAATATGATACCCCTTGGTAAGACTTGTCAGACTTTCGGGCTACTGACGACCCGTAACGACTGTCAAAGATCCACGAATGACAGCTGGGACCAAGGGCTTAACATGCTTTCCGAAGCACAGAGGGGTCTTGGTATGGGAAGATGGTCATCCATCCACGGACCAACTGCGGCAACCGTAGCTTAGCCTGATCAATCGACCCGTGCGGCTGTTATTACTTATTTAATACTTCAAGCACATAAATGTACAGAGGTAGACTTAATGCCAAAGGCATTTTCTACCAGAAACCTTACTTATTTAGCCACAAACCCCTCTAAAAAAACAACATTTGATAGATCTCATTTAAAATGTTTCAGGACAATCTTCGGACGAGGCCCTACAGAAACTGATTATGCAGACACAATCGACGGGCATGGTGTCGGAAGCGACGCGAGCGCCTATATCTTTGAGCACTGAATTCGGAAAGAGCAACGACGCGTTGCTCGCAGCTTTGCTGAAGGACCAAGGATTCGGTCCCACCACGGCAAGTTCTTTGGATGAGCAACTCCGACTCGCTGTTAGTCTAACTTTTCTTACTTCTCCTAAAACATTGGAAGAAAACTAATTTCTTTCAAAACCCATTTTACATCTTAAAACTTAATTTACTTTTCACTGATGCAATCAACTCGTAACTTCACTCCGCTTTCTGCACCATTATCTCGATATATCTCATCTATCTTTTCATCTTATTTCATTGCCTTTATTTCGGTATGTATCTATAATCCATTAGCAACTCTAGTATTAACTGTAACCTCGTAGGCTTTACTGAACCAAGTGGTAGTGACGCCGAAGACTAGGCGGACGACGACACCGCCGCCGCCACCGCCGCCGCCAGCGCAGCGGAGGCCGATCTTGGATGGATTGGCCTGGCTCTGGCAGCAGTGGAGCGATACGGCTCCAGGGTCAAGAGGAGCCGGCGCCCCAAGGCCTAATAGAAGGCCTGACCCTGCGCCCTCAGCCAGGCCCGCCCCGTCAGTAGCATCAGCCAGTCAGTCGACGAGCAACAGGGTCAACTGGTTTGGCTCTGGGCCGTTCGTTGGCAACGCTGATGATAAACCAACAAATAGAGTGGGTTTCGCATCGTTATTACTTAAACTATGTGATTGGGGATGAGGTGTTGGTAACAGACTTTAGATTAAATATGCAGATTTATTCAACGGAATTTATTTTTTTAAATACTTCGCGATCTTTTTAGTAACTTGTTCCTGTTTAATCTAAGTCTGTCGTTGTATAGATATTTGTATAGTAGTGGAGATCAGGTGGGATGTACATAGTGAGACATGATTTAAGATAATTGTAATTTTTTTCTTAGATTTTCTTGTGTAATATTTTTGTTTTCCTAGTTAAATTATTTATTAAACATTGGCTTCATTGGCTTGTACATAAACATTGTGCCGTTAAGCAGCGCGTTTTTTTGTATAATAAATTGTTTTTAATTTATGTGTGTTTGTATGTGTTGTATTTAGTGTTAATAATATAATTTTCCCATCCACAGTTCACCTTATTAGTACCTACACCAGTTGTATATAACAAAATTTTAACGAAATTGACTAGACTTTACAAAATTAGCAAAGCTTGGAATGAACACCATATGTTTTCATACCAATTATTCAACATTCTTCAAAAAATTTAAATACATAATGTTAAAGTCTAGTTCAATTTATTCCTTATCCCTTGGCGCCATCCATCGCCATTTAACATATGAAACATTTCCAAGGGATTTGGTAACATTCAACTTGACATGAATGAGTAGTTGATACCTCTGTAAATAGTACATGTAGTATTAATAATATTAATATTAATAAACCCTGTTGAGTATACATAATAATGACCAATTGAATGTGTAGATATTTATTAATATTTTTATTAAAAAAAGTGTTACATAACAAGTGTTTGTGCAGTGTAACATATTCGTTTGGTGAGTAAAACAATACGATTGGCTTTGAAAATAACAAAATTTTAATTCTTCTAAATTCAAATAATTCTGCTGGACGCTTGGCTATTAAAATTACTGATGATTTTAATATCTAACTACGGAACCTTTGTACACTATACCTTTTTGTAAAATTGTGTGACTCTGTTGTGAATTTGAACCCTTTTAATTTTTGTACAGTGTTAAATACAATTAATATCAATTTATGTTCAGCATGTTTGACTAACATTTCAATTACCTACACTTTTCCTTTCTCCGTTGTAGTATATCTATCCTTGTATATATTTGTAGATATCTGTGTGATTTACGTGTACTTATATGTATATAAAATAGTAGTTAGCAGTATGTTATTCTCTCTTTTTGTTCTCACACTGTCATATATTATTTTAATTTCCATATCCGTCACTTCACTATTTCAGTCACTTCCGTAATTCCACTATCACACAATGCACTTGTCCATATACATAAGTTCATATTGTATATTTTGTATGAAGATTTTTTTGTTTATTTTTAAATTATATTCAACTTTAGAAAAAAAATGGACAAAAATATCGTAAGTCGAAAATAGTGTCGTAATTCGAGATACAGTATTTATTGCAAAGAAAAATCTATAAACTTCCTTCAATGGCATTTTGGAAATTTATAAAAAAATTGATACTTAAGGTATTTTCGTAAAATCTTCAACAAAACATACACCAAACCAGCACAGCTCACTGCCTCAGCGTTACCATACATGCTCTGATCATCTTCATCGTCCGTCCTAATATCTAACACTGATGACTTACACCTAGATACCTCTGGAGCCTCCAAGAGCTGTGACGGCAGAGCAGGCGCCTGGTCGAGGGCAACTAGTGTCAGCTGCCATTAATGTCACCAGGGCCTTCTCACAGTTCTTAGGAGCTGCGATACAGGTAAACACATTCCATTTTAGCTGAGAAGTTGGTAATTGTTTTTAAATTGGAATCGTAATCGAATGTCGTATTATAACCGAATGTCGTATGTTAACGTTTTGTCGTATTTAGTGTAAGTAAATTAATCATAAGTTGATTATTGTATTGCAATATTGTGTTTATGTCGTATTATTGCTAAAGGCATTTTGTAAATGATTGAAGATTATTTTCAGGATTTGTATTGAAGATTTATTTTGTAAGTTGTAACTAATTGAATAACTATCATAATAATTTTCATAATGACCTCAAATATTTCTACACAAATAATATCATTAAGTAATGAAGCATTTTAAACCATTTTCATGACTTCATCGTAATCGATTAATGATTAATATTTCAACGACAATTAACTTTTAAATTAACAATTTTTATGAAATTCTGAACCTATGACCTGAAGAAAAAAATAATAAACAATACCCTTATTTTAAAGTAATTCTCAATGTAGTTTTTTTTTTTTTGTCTGTCCTTACTATCCAAGTATTAATTTCTGTTTTTCGTATTTCAGGGTGCCGCCCAAACGGTCCAGAGTGTGATCCGTGCCGGTCAGCGAGCCGCAACCGACGTCTACGTGAACGGTTCAGGCGGTGGTTCCGGGTAACCGCCGCACCGTTCATAAAGGACTCCAATGCTTTGGACTCGAAACTTTTACGAAAGTGTCATAGTACGCACTATGTGTTGCAAGTGCTTAAATGTAAATAGTCGGTTGTAAAGTTAGTTATTTCGTAGCATTGATTTGAAAATTACGTTGATTAGTTCGATGAAGTCCTCTTATTGTTAGGGATGCGAACATATCGGGTAACTTACTGTCATACTTTATCATATTGTATGTCTATTGTCGTAAAGCTGCAAAGGAGAAAAACATGTCATACAGTTTTTTTTCTTGTTTACCCTGTTTATTCATATTTCTTATGAAACGCGGTAGAAAATTGCCATTGAGAAAATAATGTAATAGTTTATGAATTATAGTAAAAAACTTGATCCTGTCGGTGTCGTCAGTTATTCATGATATGTTTCTTTACAATTCGATCCCTTAAAAGTTCCTAAGCAGAGGTATTGAACGTTTTCAATCAATGTCTACGAATGAAAATCATTAGGACTTTTGTAATATACCTATCTTAAAGTAGTTTGGTGACAAATTGAGCAAGGACATCTAATATTAGGTTTGCAACCTAAACGTCTGAATCTAGACTTAGCCAAACAATGTGATGTTAGCACTACCTTAGTTTGTATTATTTAATTTTTTAATAATTATCTCTACATTTCTCTACTCAATGGTTTCATTTTATGACAAACGTATTTTAAATGTAGGAGACCTAAATAATTTGTGTGACCAATTTATGATTAGGTTTCTATTACATAAGATTTTGTCACCTATGTTGAGATAATAATAAACATCAATATTA
The DNA here is from genome assembly GCA_949629135.1 of Eremobia ochroleuca. Classification (NCBI taxonomy): domain Eukaryota; kingdom Metazoa; phylum Arthropoda; class Insecta; order Lepidoptera; family Noctuidae; genus Eremobia; species Eremobia ochroleuca. The sequence continues at coordinate 19,052,456 of OX451392.1, forward strand.
ATCTCTTCGGTTTATTACGCTTAGCAAATATAGGGTTGAATTTTGGTAGCTTTTACTTCTTTTATTATATTTTTAAAGATGAAAAAGGACCTTTTCTTGTTTAGATTCTGTATGTAAACTTTTGAAACTTCACTGAAAATATTGAAAAAAGAAACAATACATGTTTAATAAAATTAATATGGATTCCCAATTTGGACAACAAATAATGACCAATTAATTTGAAAGATGATTTAAGAAATCTATTATCATTTGTCGTATTGAGTACGACAGACCATTATCAAAAATGTTTGATACCTCGACGAATTTAGTTGTAAGACTCCCTGTAATCTTAAGCCTAACATGTGCCATTTGCACGTGCTTGATGTACTCGCTTCTACATTCTTCAGCTTTTATTTATTTATTTAAGACAATCTGTGTTCTACATTCATGTTTGAATGTAACATAGATTTGGGTTTCGTAGTCAGGTAATATTAGTAGGTAGTTTGGTTGATTTTCGCTGAAATAAAATTATTTTATGAAAGTAAAACGTGAAATAATATAATTTTTGAAATATTTTTAAGCGATTTTAATGAGAACTAAAAAGCTCTAATAACGTCGTAATTTAAAATAAAACGAAAAATTGAAAATATAGTCATTTGTGTTTCTTTCTTTCTCTGCTGTGTAAATATCAATACCGCATTTTTTTAACAAAAAATATTAAAAGTCACAAAATTGTGAAATGACAATTCAATTAACTAAATTGCTATGACTAAGCTTACTAACGAACCTGACTTATAAAACTGGGGATGTTTTAATTTGCGACAACCAAGCCGTTTAGCTTCTCACTGCCTTTAGATATATCTAATAATTAATAATAAGTAAGGATCGGGTACTCTAGAATTAATGCTGCCAGCCGATTTTATAATTGACATCTTAAAAAAATACAAACACCTTGTATACTACACAATTGTCCATACGTACATAACTAATTGCGCGTAATTCGTTCTATAATTGTATTGCCGTCTCGTTTTATTCAAAGTAAAATGACAAAGACAGGCAAGATTTACAGAGCGTTAGTTGATGACAAATTATACAATTTTTTTTTTTGTGTCAATTGTTAAATCTGGCGCTAAGTGCCGAATAATATATGTACCATTATTAATTTGTATTATATAAAATTAACGGTCACTGCCAGATAGTTGACTCATTAATATTAAAATAGGGGGGACGCCCAAAATTTTTATACTTTTGTAAAAAATATTTTTTTTTTTATTAAAAAATAAATCTTTGTAAGTACCTATGTCATATTAGTGAATTACTATTGTAACTTAATTTCTAAAACTATTTTTGAATTTGAGCTTTGACGCTAACATTTTAACATATTATAAAAAAATAAACGCCTTTACATGAATTAGGGCTTCATAATCAAATGTATTGTATGTATTGTATATATTTATGGATATCTTCGGGAGAGTAATAGGAAAATAAATTATTTTGTAAATTAACTTAAAATTTTTATTTTAAACCTTATCCTGATTATTTTTGCATTCCGTTTTTACCCCAAATTACAAACTAAACTCAGACGCTGTAACCTTTAAATACAATAAAATCATATTAATGTTTATCATTATCAGATTAAGTTAATAGACCTTACTGCTGCACTCAGAGACATCACTTAAATCATTAACTTGTATTAACCAATATATCTTGGCACAAATGTCAACCAGATTGAAATGTTGCCAAACTGCAATATTTTTGGCCAGTTTAAGTTAAATAATTATTAATTTTAAGTAAAAGTACTGGGGTTAGCCAGGTTTTGTTAAGTCAAGTCGAGTATCTATCTAATACCAAACTCATAAATTGGTGCATCTAAATAAAATTATGTATTTAAAGATATAATTCAGTAGTAAAGGAGAACAAACGACTCGCTTGTTATAAATTTTAACTCATAGAAATTTAACAGGCGCTGGTGTTAAAATAAATTGTCACAAACTAAACCTAGTCACAACTTTTTATGATAAAATATGCTAGATAACGGTTGAAATAACGGTTTTTCGAGAAGGCTGTTGAGCAAAACAGCCTACTTCGACTAAACAACTTTAAGCTTCAGTGATATGTTGCAGTCATAAAACTCACAGGAACCAAAAAAAAAGAGTATTTGATTGGAAATAATTTACGAAGACCATTGCCAAATGTCTAAATAGATTATTGAATTAATTTTATTTTTGTAATTATAAAAAAAAAATGTCATATTTTTACAGTCTACAAAGTAGTTACCTACACAATTTCAGAATAGTTATATTTTATACTTTACTAGGTAAGTACCTACACTATTTTCATTTTTCCTGAGAATTGGTGGCCCAATGGTATGAAGGAAAACATCACGTGACATCCACCAACCTGCAGTGGACCCGCGTTGTAGATTATAACCCATTCCGCAGACACCCCAGGCCTATGTCCCAGCAGTGGGAACGTCATAGATTGATTGCGCTAGGTATACTTTACAGACCTTTCAATCAACGTGAATTTGTTTAGGCTCCTCAAAAAGATCTACTTAGACTATCTAAGTACCACTTCCTACCACGCCACGTGGCAAGAACAAAATAATTAATATCTATAAAAAACACCTAGAATTTACATCTCAAATAATGATATAGCTAATTAATTCAACCGTATATATCAATCGCACAAAGTAAAACCAGTTTCTATTATCATGATTAAATTTTAATGTTTTTCGACCTTGGCGTGAGTGACAGGCGCCTTTAGTAGCTTTTTGTGGACACCTGGCAAGCGTGGCTATTACTAACTTAAAGGATTATTTACACGAGGCATGTTTCTCGACCGTCGAAAGGCGAGAATTTTAATGTGAGACTCATAGGCAAGAATTGCCAAACTTATTTATATTTTATTTTGAATTGGCCAGGCGATTATTTATTACACTCCTGAGGGTGAGACAAGTGGCAATCGCTTTCAAAGCGTTTTTCTACATCAGTTTACCGCCATAAGCTTATCGCAGTCCCATAAATTTTTGACTTTTTCATCAACCGAAACTCTGATAGAATGTCACTAACTGGTTTCACACGTAAGAAACAAAAGCTCGCTTACGATTAGGTATGTTTGTTTTTTTTCCCACAATCTCGACTTTTGACATTTAAAGTATAACCACTCCAATGTCGTGAAATCACCTAAAAATCGATAGCAATCGAAAAAATAATTGTGTCTTATATTAGTGACAGTTGGGCTACTACCATGTAGTGTATAATACATGTGTAAACTATTACGTATTTTTTCTCCTTTCGATTATTAATCAATCGTCTATTCGAGGCAAGAAAATCAGCTAGTGTAAATGAGCCATTAATCTGCACAGCTTAGAAAACATACGGTAAAGAAATGGGCGCGGGCGCTAGTATCCTGGAATTCAATGAACATAGGTTTTTTTTAATCTTTATTTATTTAGAGGTTTTTACCTTGCAAAAGTACGTCAGCCTCATCATATACCCTAATCTTACTAATTATTACAAACATATCATTACGTAAGCGAGGGAGATAGTGATGTAAAGAACGGACCAATGTCAATTTCCCATTCTTCATAACATAGGTTTGTTGTGATTAATAATTTGAATGTGCAAGAGTTCTGCTTGTTCAAGTAAATTGCTTATTACGAATAATGTACTGAAAACAACCTTGATTTGTTGCTCTTAGTTTAATGTGGTCACAAATAAACCAGCGGTTTCTTCAGGCGATTAGGACATTTCCCTCGTTGCCAGAAAACGCGGCTGGAAGTTAGCCAAAATATTTTTTTACAGGTTGAATTCTCGAGACGGGGCACCTTAGCTGTTGTAGCTACAGGAAAAAGATCTTAGGTACCTGCCCTTATAGCCTCGCCTGGGAAATCTATCCGGTATAAACCTACCCTACACGGAGAGAAAATTCTCAGAAAAATTACTGTGCTCGTCTCTGTGAAGTGAGTGCAAGTGACATCTACAGCAAATTTTCTGAGTGAGATTGGGAAAAATTCACTATTTGTCCAATAAATTTTACTGTAAAGCATAATCACGGGATTGTGATTTCTGTGAGTAGATGATTTCTATGCCATTATTCGAAAACGATGTGCTTCTCTCCGGCACAGAACAGATACCAGCACCCAAGGTATGTTGAGAGCATTGAGTGACCGGTGGGACTGCCCGATACTTGGTCGATGGGTGAGACTGCACACACAGGTTGGTTAGGTAACTGTGCGTGCATTTATTGCATTTATTTTATTTTATTTTATTTATTTTATCTTTATTACTATTATGTTATTATTATTATTATTATTCTGCCTATGTGTGTGTATCGTGTTATTTTTATGTGTCAATGTCAATTAATTTAATTCTATGGACTTCAATGTCTGCAAATAAATGATTATTATTATTATTATAATCATTTTTACTGTGCTAGTGTATGGTAATTTTTCCATTACCACGCAAATGCACTCAGATTATGAGAGAGCACAGTCATTTTTCTAAGATTTTTCTCCGTGTACGAATTAAAGAAGCGAATCTTTCAGCACTGTACTAATTCATGAGACTGGCTTTTACATAAGTACGCAGTGGAACTCTGGGGGTAAACTATATGAGGCTTTCAACGCAAGAGCCTAGAAAGCTCAAGAAAAGCCGAAGGATAGATGCAATGTACCGAAATAATAAAAACTTTTCCTTACGTCCCAAAAAAATTAAGACACTGACACATATTTGGTCATCCTTCCACGTAGCGAAAACTTTTGTCGCATCAGCTCCAAAGCCTGATTCCTTGTGTTTTCATTCTCGTTGTATACGCAATTAACTGTCGCGATTATTATTAAATCGATGCCTATTTGCTACAAAGGGTAACCTATTACTTTATAATAATATGTAATGTGGGCGACAGTTTTTTGTTTATTATGTCTCCATTTTAAAAACCAGACACTGGTTAGTCTACAAGCCGAACCTAACATAGTTTAGATAAGACTTAATGGTTCGTAATAGATTTTGTTTTATGTTTTTGCATCTTCTTCTTCTCTGTAAGAAAAAGCTGAAGAGTTTGTTTGTTTGTTTGAACGCGCTATTCCCTGGAACTACCAGTCGGATTTGAAAATTGCTTCTTGCATTTGATAGCCAATTCTCGAGGTAGGTTATAAGGCTTTTTAACATCACGCTACGAGCCTTTGGAGCCGAATTAAAAGAAAAACTCAAAAGGAACGCTAAGCGAAAATGGCCCGGGACCCCTCCATGTGCTGATGGATCACCATCAGCACATGGAGGGGTCCCGGTACCTCTGCCCCACCCCGTAGCATCACATCGCCTGCCCGCGATATTACTTCATTTTCGCTTAAAACTAAAACCACCCCGGTGATCACACCGGGGTGGTTTTAGTGAGGTAAGAGTCCCACACTACCTGGTCTTTTTCCCCAAAGTCCAGGTGCCTTTTGAAGGTTTCCCCCCGTAAACAAAAAAAAAAGGGGAACAACAATTTTCACGCAGACGGAGTCACGCGCAAAAACTTGTAATTTGTATAAGCGAATGAGGGTATTCAAATAGCCTCCACCAACTAGATGTACAAGACAAGACGCCAGCACATCAAGCTACCCGAAACTGTCAGATTTTCCTAATCAACTTTGAACCTTATGCTTTAGCGCTAAAGTTAAATAATAATAATAATAATAATACTCCACAACTTTCACACAACGCCATCTAGTCCCAAACTAAGCAGAGCTTGTGCTATGAGTACTAGACAACTGATAAACATACATATATATTTCTAAATACATACATATTATAGATAAATTACACCCAGACAAAGAACAAATGATCGTGCTCATCACACAAACATTTGTCCTAGGTGGGAATCGAACCCACGACCTTGGGCATAGCAGTCAGGGCCACTGACCACTAGACCAACAGGCCTGTCAATGTCAAGTTGAAAATCTATTAAAGAAATCTGACAGATTGTAGTAGCTTGATGTGCTGGCGTCTGTACGTCCAGCACTCCCTGAGTACTCAACACCGCTACCACCTCAATGTCTGGCTAATATTTTTTAACGACGGCATGAGTTATCCTTATTTTGATTTTTTCTGATTTTTTTTTCGTGATTTCAGAGTTGGTCCCATAGTGAAAGTTCGTGTAGTCTGTTCATGTTCATGGGTAGAACAGCCTGTACAAATTAGGAGACTGTAAAAAAAATCATCCAGTATAATCAGTATACAAGGTGTAACTTAAATAACGCACAACCTCTTAAGGGGTCATTGTACTCATCATTATGAACAACTTTCACTATGGGACCAAACCGTAAATCGCGAAAAAAAAATCAGCTGTTCCCTACATTTTGACGAGTTATGCGAACATAAATAATAAAACAGGACATAGTAAAAATTATTAACTCTTTGAATGATACTAACGCAACAGGATATGACGAGATTACTACAAAAATTATAAAATTGAGCAAAAACATAATTGCATCGCCTTTAGCTTATATAATTAATCTATCATTTGAAACAGGAATATTCCCAACTAGATTAAAACAATCCACAGTTAAACCGATATTCAAAAAAGGTAAAACTACGGACGTGGGCAATTACAGGCCCATTACATTGATACCTATCATATCAAAGATTTTTGAAAAAGCTATGAACGAAAAATTAATCATTTTCTTAAATAAAAATAATATACTTGCAGATAATCAGTTTGGTTTTAGGAAAAATAGTTCGACCTCACTTGCTTGTTTTACCTTAGTTAAACTTATAACTGAGGCTCTCAATAACCGAATGTCTGTACAATCAATATTTTTAGATATGAGCAAGGCATTTGATTTTGTCCAACACAGTCGCTTACTTTGCAAAATGGAGAAATACGGCATAAGAGGCAAGGCACATGACTGGTTTAAAAGTTATTTATCATGTCGACAGCAAAAGACAGTAATATCAAGAATTGACAACAATATAAAAAGAGAATATTGTTCAGAAGTTAAAATAAATAGTTGTGGTGTTCCACAGGGGAGCGTATTAGGGCCTCCATTATTTATTATATATATTAATGATCTTTGCAAGAACCTAAAACAAGATTGTACACTATTTGCTGATGACACTACTCTAACCATAAAATCTTCGAATAGAAATGAACTAGAAATTGACACAAACACCGAACTATTATGTGCTATAAAATGGCTGGAATGTAATAATTTGCAGGTTAACATTGAAAAAACTAAGTTAGTACACTTTCAAACAAATAATTCCGTGATAAAACCTGCCAATATACAATACTCTAATACAATATTGGAACCAGTACAATCAACTTTATTCTTAGGAATCGTTATAGATGAAAAATTAAATTGGAAAGAGCACGTGAAAAGAGTCTGTACACGACTGGACAAATTTGTATTTGCTCTTCGGAAACTGAGACGCATAGCCAATACAGAAACAGCTCTTAATGCATATCACGGATATGTATCATCAGTGCTACGCTACGGACTAGTGATATGGGGTAACTCAGTAGACGTAAACAGAGTCTTCCTTGCACAAAAAAAATGTGTAAGAGCGGTTTATGGAGCTGATTATTTAGAACATTGCAAACCTTTATTTAAATCGTTAAAAATTCTTCCACTTCCTTGTCTATACATTTATGAAGTTTGTTTATTCGTAAAGAAATATTCTCACTTGTTCCCATTATATGAGCACGTTTCCAAAAGAGTACAGAACAAAAATCCAAACGAATTAATGGTACCTAGACAGAGACTACATTTATACAGCAGAAATTCCTATTGCATGGCAATCAAAATTTTTAATAATTTACCTGCATACATCAGAGTGTTGCCTACTAATAAATTCAAGAAAAGTATTTTTGTTTGGCTTTTGGATTATTGTTTCTATTCAGTTAATGAATTTTTAAATCGAAAATAAGTAATAAATATTGACACTGTATTAGTAATTTATAATGCCATTGTAGTAGTAATAAATATTGACATTGTATTAGCAATAAATATTGACATTGTATTATTAATAAATATTGACATTGTTGTAGTAATAAATATTGACATTGCAGTAATAATAAATATTGACATTGTATTAGTAATCAATTTTGACATATTATGAATATTTTTTGACATTATTATAGAATTGTTCAATGATCTTATTATTATTATTATTTTTTTGCATAATATATCATTATATAAAATAGTTAACATTGAAATCATTAGTCATTTTTAATTATGTCTGCAAAAAAATACGTGGTCCATAAAGTTACTCATATTCATTTAAAACTGCCACTATTATTATTATTATTTTTTTATTTTTTTTTTAATTTTACTTAATATTGCGTGAACTATAATTGTGTGAATTTGCAAATTAATTAATTAGATACTCATTTAATATTTCTACACCGGCGAAGGTAGTATATGTGATTCCGTCTAATATTAAGATCTTCATATACCATGTACTCAGAAATAAACGATTCTATTCTATTCTAAATATAGGGAACAGCTGATTTTTTTTTCGCGATTTCAGGTTTGGTCCCATAATAAAAGTTGTTCATAATGATGAGTACAATGACCCCTTAAGAGGTTGTGCGTTATTTAAGTTACACCTTGTATAATATCCCCACTGCTGGTACACAAGCCTCCTCTCTGTGAGAGGGAGTGGGCCGTAATCTTCCACGCGGGCCTAGCGGGTTAGTAGATGTCACATGTCTTCAAATTTTTGGTTCTAAGACATGTCGGTTTCCTCATGATGTTTTCATTAACCGTTTTGAGAGCAATGGTGATGAAATAATTTACAAAAAGTAAAGCGTCTATTTTGGTTCCAGCCTGCTCTCATTAGACCACCACAGCTCTGGCAGTTATACTCGTATTAATTATAATTAGCAGGTACGTGCTGAATTGCCGACACGAGAAAAGTAGAGGATGTCAAATGATGATCATGCAAATTTACCAGTTCAACAATTTTTTGTTTTGTGGGTGACCATTTGATTCTCGTGACATTTAAGTTTGCTATAGGTAGCACCCCGGACGACCAAGTGTTATGGCCCAACTTAAGGCGAAAGCGTGTTCAAAGGGGATTGAAGATTTCTATATGGACGCTTGGCAAAACTACTGTCGCGCCATTTTGTTTTTCAAAATGGCGGCAACGCACTTTACCTATATATTTCGATAGCTGACATTAATGCAAACAGCAAACATGGGACCAAACCCCGTAAAGTGTCACGTTTCCGAGGTATTAACGTTTAAAGTTGATATGCAAGTCACGTGATCTACTTTGAACGTTAACATCTTGGAAAGGTGACACTTTTTGGTCGCCATTTCGAAAAAAAATCAAAATGGCGTGACTATAGGTATGCCACAGATCTTGAAAGCCCTTTCTTACGTTTTTTGCAATTTGCAGGTCAGCACGGGGTTGTATGTTGATCTAAATATGATTCGCGGTCGTAACAAATATTTATTTATAGAATTACAATCATCAATCAACTCAGCCTATCGCAGTCCACTGCTGGACATAGGCCTCTCCCAGACTGCGCCACAACACCCTGTCCTCCGCCTTCCGCATCCAGTCCACCCCAGCCACCTTCTTTAGGTCGTCCGTCCATCTAGCTGGAATCAATCATCAATACAACTCTCTAAATTCACATCCTATTGAATGACTCTTTCATGAAATCTGTCATAATTTGAGGCCAATTCTAACTCAAGGAGTTGTATTGCTGATTTTAATGATTATAATTCTGTACAGTCATATTTTTTACGATCGCGAATCATATTTTAATCAACATACAACCTGATGCTGCTCTGCAAATTGCAAAAAACGTAAGTAAATTTGAATTTACTGGGCTACCTTAGCGTATTCCCCTTAAGAGAAGCCTATGTCCGGCAGTAGGCTGCAATAGGCTATGTTTATTTATTGATTACGACATATGAAGTAAAGACTAGTCTTGACCAGGAACCATTTGCTTAATATTTAAATACGCATTACTTTCTAAAGGCATAAAAGCATCTCGGTAAGCATTCGGAATGGTGTCAAGGTTGACACCGCTGGTAAGGAAAATGATAAAATAATACCAGAAGATATTATAAAACTACATTCGTACGTAAGAAACAGGCTTGCACCATGGACTAACATGTTACCCACACTTTATCCTGAAGCGATTCTTGTAAATTTGTTGTTTTGGATAAACATTGGGTTTTTATGTTTTACCAATCCATATTGAAATTTTCATATCAACGGCCGCAAAGTACGGTTATCTACAAAATCATTATTTTACAGGAGAGCCTTATGAACGCAAAACTGTTATAGAAGAACAAAACTGTCTTCTTCTGTTTTAAAGCTTCTACGCGGGACTTCTTAATTGCTACAGATTATATAATTATAAAAAGAAAGAAAGAAAAATTGTTTGTTCTGCACAAACAAAACGCACGTTTCATATAAAAAAAAGACATAAAATATACACATACAACATAGTCAAAAGCCTCGTACAGCAAATAAAATGTTGACAATTTTGTCCATTGCTTGATGTAAAAAAAATATATTTGAACAGATATTGCTGTTCTTTTGTTTTTAAACTGTTTATTAGTACAATAAATAAAGGTTCGTAATAATTGTCATCATTTAACGATTATTTAAAACGCCGGCGCCGCCGACGTGACTTATTATTTATGTTTCACTAAAATAAAGCAAATTAAAAAGAAAGTTGTTTTGATATACGTGACTTAATATTAGTAAGAATTGAGAATCAAACAGAAAAAAGAATCATATGATAAAACAAAAAAAAAATTCTGATTCGAATTATAAAAAAAAGAGAATTTGAAAAAAAAAATGCACTTGACTCTTTGCGCTTTGCTGCCGTTGACATGGAAAAATGTTAAGTCATCTAGACAGTATTTTAATTCACAGGCATTTTTGCATAAAATAAGGCTCCATACAATAAACCAATTTCGGTAACAATAGAAAAAGTAATTGTCTCATTAGTAAGAGTTGAGCTAATATATTATATAGATTTTACTTCATTATCATCATATCATTATGGAAGGGCCCGTGGCTAAATAATAACAGCCGCACAGGTCAATCGATCAGGTTAAGCTACACTTGCCGCGGTTGGTCTGCGGAGGGGTAACCATCTTTACATACCGACACTCGGTATGTAAAGATGGTTAAGCACGTTAAGCCAGTGGTCCCGGCTGTCATTCGTGGATCTTTGACAGTCGTTACGGGTAGTCAGAAGCACGAAAGTCTGACAACCAGTCTTACCTAGGGGTATCGTATTACCCAGTCACTGTTGTGGAGGTCAGATAGGCAGTCGCTCCATGTAAAATACTGGTATTCAGCTGCATTCGGTTAGACTGGAAGCTGACCCCAACATAGTTGGGAAAAGGCTAGGCAGATGATGATCATCGTATCATCATCATCAGCCTAGAACAGTCCACTGCTGGACATAGACCTCTACTATAACACGCCGTTCAACTCGAGATTCGGCAAGTTTTACTTCAAAGTAAATAAATACATCAGATGAATAATAGAAGCGTTTATTTGATAATCTCCAGAAATAATAGCAGCATTCATTTGTACTATAGCACCTCTGCTTAGCCAATCGAGGAAAACAAGCGTGAAATCTCTTATGTTGTAAATTTCATAAGTCTTAAAAAACGAGACCATATCCCGGACTTCTAAATCCGAAAGACATTTTAATTTACCTCTTCAAAATAATAATCTAACCACTGACATTTCATTTTATATTTCACGATCGCAAGTCAGATATAACTCTAAAGTCCCCTAAGGGTACAGACGCATAGACAATTACCCCCAATGATCTGGTCTGGACCAGACACGTTATTTATGTACCGCATTAGACCTCGCGACGTTGGTGACATTAGGCGAAACGGGGAAAAGTAGCTGATGTATGTAATTGATATTTTTGTACAAGCTTGAGTAATAATTTTGTTACTAAGTGCTGCAGTGCGATTCTGTAACCATCTCACCGTGAAAACTTAGGTGAAGTGAGCGTGGAGTGAGCTGTCAGTGTCATCCCACCTGATATGATATGATTGTCCAAGCATACATTTACAATCATAATCGAGATTTTAGTAATATACAACTAAAATACTAGCTTTGAAATTATATAAAACGATCAATGGAATTAGCATAAAAAAAAATTACTAAAATATAGATTATGATTGTAAATATTTGCTTGGTCAATCCCTAGCATCAGTGGGATGACACTGACAGCTCAATCCACGCAAATTTTCACGGTGAGATTTTTACAGAATGTGCATGCTTGTTATACGAGTATGTGGGTTTTGTCGTTGGATTTTCTAACAAACAATACGAACGTGAACCTGAAAACATTGTAGCTTGTTAAAAATCAATTAATTGAGTCAATTTTTTTTTTAATAGATGTGTTTCATTTTTTCTGTTTCGTGGTTTCACCCATAGGAGGAACATTATTGAAAATGGTTCTTTAATTCAAAGTAGTTTAATTATAATTAATAAAAAACAATTATGAGTCGTGCGCTTTTGGATTTTCCATATTTCTTTTCTTTCCTAAACAAAAATAGTCACTAAATACCTCGACATTACGTTACCTTTCCGTCTCGCGTTCTTGCTATGGCCTCCTGTTTTATGTGGTCTTTGTCCATGGATTTTCCAACAATACATAATCATACGGAGAAAGACAAATATTTAAGGAAAATGAAAAAAATATGGTATTACTCGGTAATAAAGTCGGGTCCTTTTGATTTACCTACAAAAACTGCTATTAATAACATGTCTGATGATAAACAGAGAAATGGCAACTTCACTAACATTCAAGTTAGGATATAGGGGATCTAGGGAAGAAATGTAGCAGAAAGGATTGTCTAACTATTTTCCAGAACCAATTTTGCTGGGGAGTTTATTGCGCCACTTGTAATTTTTCGAAAAAACACGCACCGGAGACATGGCTTAAGATATTGATTGAAACAAGAGCAATTTGTTTGGTTTTTCTAACTGAACAGAGAGCTGTACTGCAGGGGAGTTTGTAGAACCTCTTCGTCTTTTCAGTTAAAACACTAGGAGGTGGTGAAGGGTATTTGGGGGACTGTCTTATGTAATTTTGACGTTCAAAAAGTGATGATTCTCAATCTAATTAAAAATAGGTTTTGATTTTGAAAACGCATTACGATCTAAGTTATATAAATAATCTGCATTTTCGATTTATTTGCCAAAAAAGTAAACAAATATGAGTTTATGGAAAAATAAATTTAATTACTACATAATAAAGTTCAGTTTACGCTAGAACTTCAAAAAAATTTATAACTTTTCAATTGTGCTAGTCTCTCTGAAATCAATTGCCACTAAAATAAAGTTGATATTTGTTTAACTTGAAATAAGATCAATTTGAAACAATAATTTGAATAGACTTTACATATATGTATGGTGAGAAATAACATAACATCACCCCTGTAATCGAAAGGTTAGGCAGAGGTTCTTATTTTTATTACACCCACATTAAATAAGAAAAACCGGCCTAGTGTGTGTCGGACCACGCACAATGAAGGGTTCCGTAGTTGGAATGAATTTATCCCAAGAACATACTTAACGGTTATCGGTAGACGGACATGGTGAAACTATAATATAAGGGTTCCTTGTTGACTACGGAACCTTAAAAACGATGATGTGAGATATTTTTTTTTAATGAAACGAAGAATTGTTTTTGGCTGAGCAGAAAATATATTGTAGCTCAATTTAAAATATATTTTTTTCACTATTCATTTTTAGTACATAACATAAACAGCACTACACGAATCATAATCCCTAATGATTAATTTATAACATGATTTATAATATAAAAAAAAAAAACTGTTCGTAAAAGTAGTCAGACACGTTCCAATCTGGCTTTTAAAATAATTATTCACATTATTTTGTTTCAAGCCGGTTTAGTTAAGAACTCCATTTAAATGTCTATGAATACTAAAATAATATATTTTAATTATGTGCGTTTTAGAAATATGACACCTATCTACAATTTCATAGCGATGGTTTCTATGTTGTAAAATGATTAAATAGTTACGTTAATTGTTGGTTGCTAGTCTCAATAATGGAACGTGCCAGAGTGAAATCCACTTGGAAGTCCCTGAACCGTCTCCAGGCACAAGTAGGCAGATGTAACTTCAACCTGGTAAAGTGTAGCTACCTCGACGGAACGGCAGCAGGGTGTCGATGTGGAGCTATGTCGCAAACTACGCTCCAGCTCCTATCCTGCCCCCCCTGTGTCCCGAAACTTGCAATCAAAGTGACATCTGCGCTGCCGCTAAGACGAAATTTGAAGTGGCGAAATTTTGGGCCTAAAAGATCTGGAAAAAGTCGTGCCAGTGATTCGAAGAAGAATAATGTGAAATGGGAATTACAATGCATGATTAGCCAGCTTATAACATACATAGATATGTATGTACCAGATATGGTTTAGATGTCTAAAAGTCTTATTGCTATACTCGTATTACAACAAATAAAAAATTGTCTCTATTTAATGAATCGTAGATTATCTCCGCGATAATCAGCAACAAAGCGTGTCATGTCATCATGATACGCTTCATCTTCATCTGAAAATCTTAAAATCTTCAAAATAACGAATTTATCAAAGTCATCATGATTATTTTATCCCTATACTCGTAGTACATAATCTGCTTCAACGCGGATGTACCTACAATTGAATTTGACAATTCCTTTTAACTTCATTGTATTCATTTATTTACTTTAATCAACCTTAACAAAACGTTTAATTAGGTTTTATTGGAGACGCTTTACGGATAGGGCTGAAAGATCCGCATATTATTAGTTACCTGTGGTGTTTATTTATATGTGAGAAACTGTAACAAAAGTATATGTATAAAGAAAAAAGTTTTTCTTGGTGCACTCCTTCAATTACAGGAGGCATGCATTAATCAACGACTAAATTAACTTAAAATTAAAATAAACACACAGTGGGTGTGCATCTCAAAAGATGCCTCTCCTCTTGTCGTGATTTCTGTGCAATAACACCTGCAAGACCTCTGCGAGGCCAACGATAACGCTGTTGACGGAATGAATTCCGTACAAAACTCAAATAATTTGGAATCATCAATGCGACGAAAAAGTGTTGATAGTAATGGAGTCTTTTTTAATAACCAAAAACGCTGAGCATCACTTAAGAGGTTGCCGAAAAGCAGTCGTCGTAAAGCAGTTGTACCAATGATTAAATGCTTTGTAAAGAAAGCAGAACATCTAGCATCTTGATAGACAGCAGTGGACTGCGATAGTAGTTGTTTGAATCGTATTTTGTAGCCGTCTAGTCTATATTAATTGGTATTTTTCAGACAAATAATGATTTTAAGCCCGATACAATAATAATAACATTCCACATCTTTCACACAACGCCATCTAGTCCCAAACTAACCAGAGCTTGTGCTATGAGTACTAGACAACTGATAAACATACATATATATTTCTAAATACATACATATTATAGATAAATTACACCCAGACAAAGAACAAATGATCGTGCCCATCACACAAACATTTGTCAAGGGTGGGAATCGAACCCACGACCTTGCGTATGGCAACGTTTATTACCTTACCTTACAATCATTGTATGGCAACCCTATCACGGATTAAAAGAAAAAGTAAGTTAATTTACTTATTTTTAACAAGCCTCCTTATTGTTCGGGGTTTTCCAAACGAACTTGCAAGGTTTAACAGCGAGTTAACTGCTAAAAATATGCATGTGACTAAGTATTGGTCCTATCTTTATCAAAAAGGTACTTTTTGTGATCATTATTGGTAATTTTTAGTTGGTAGGTAATACTGGTAATTCCTATGACTGTACAAAAAGAAACAAGCATTATTATTGCTGTAAATGGTTATAGCCAGCTCAGTATTTTTGCCAGGTAAATAGTAATCGAAATCTCTTAGGTATTTAAAACATATCAGAAGGGAACGTTGAAGAATCTTTTACGCTTTTAATTTAGCCAGCACACCATATCATTCAATGTGAAATATTAAGCTGCTAAGCTGGGTGGTTGGCATCAAAACAGACATGGAGTAAGTATCACTTTTCTAGTAAAGCAATCAACGCACTACTCTACCACCACCACCACTACTTGTAGTTTTAAATATTTGGGTAACATGGTAACAAGTTGCGCGTCCCTGTCACAATTTTTTTTTTTGGAAATCTAATGACTTCTCCCGCTTTGACTCTTCAGACTTCCTTCAGATTTCGTCCGACTTTTACTTACTAAAACCCACCCGTGTTCCTACAGTTGCCTGTGCCAGGGGCAAGGTAACTCTTTCGAACAACCTGCGACCCTGGCAGGCATCGGCCCTAGCGGATCCCATCAGTTACTGCTGACATCTCTGAGGCATGTGTGGAAAACAACGCGCCGTCGATCCAGGCCTAGTCCTTACCGGACGGAGAGCTAGTCCCTGCCACGCTGTATTATTATTTTTAATAATTAATTAGGAATAAGTTGTTATTTATATACATATAATTTTAGTTCTAAATAAACCGATAGCCTTTCACTTGTAAAAAAGCTGGATAAGTTGAAATTTTCAACACAATATGTTTAAAAAGTCAAATAGTATGCTGTTCTTTGTGCTATGCAAGTTTTCTAAAAGCATCGCATGGATAGGACTAGTATCTAGTCAGAAATTCCAGCACCCTGATCGCGTAACCCACTTTCAACCACCATCTGAATTATTTTGAAGGATATTGCATTGCTTCATATGTTCAAAAATGTTGTCTGCTCAACAAAATGTCGTCTGTTGAACTGTCAAAATGAAACCATTGCTACTGTTAGTGTATTATACAATTACCCAGCAGTACTAAGTACTTACTGCTTCAATGAGGTCGACAGATTAACAGCCTGTACCTACAGCTAATTTTAGACCTCATACAATGCTGTACGGGTACTAATCCACAAATACAATATTTCTAACTTCTGCTCACGTTCAAAACAACATGAGTCGACTACGTGGATCGACTTCCATGATCGAGAAAGGAAACATAGTGTTATTATAGAACTTATTTGTCCATCAGGCAGTAATGTGGAGAGAAAATATTGTGCAGGTGAGGTAGCTAGTTATAATGCGCGGAGTCGGAATGTCACATGTCAAAGTATAAAATATGTGTACTGGTATTTGCTGTCTAGGTGCGAGTTGATTTAAAATGAATGAGTTCGACTCGTGATCTGTCTGGCTGCTAGATGAGTTTATGGAGGAGAGGTTTGTTGGACTATATATCGAGTAATCCCGACACATCACAATCATGCTCTTCTAATCATAATTTATTACTAATGCCAAAAAATCACGTACAGACGCCAGCACATCAAGCTACTACAATCTGTCAAATTTCTTTAATAGATTTTCAACATTATCGTTGAAGAATAAGGTTCAAAGTTGATTGGGAAAACTTGACAGTTTCGGGTAGCTTGATGTGCTGGCGTCTGTACCTAAGTGATTCTGTAAGTAAAATCAAAAGCCATTTATTTAAACTAGGCTGAGAATCAGCACTTTTTGAATGTCAAAATTACATAAGACAGTCCCCCAAAAAGCCCGCCCTTAACCACTTCCTAGTGCTTAAGCTGGGATTAAGAAGTGGTGCAACATACTCCCCAGCAGTACAGCTCTCTGTTCAGTTAGAAAAACAAAACAAATTGCTATTATTTCAATCAATATCTTAAGCCATGTCTCCTGCGCGTGTTTTTCGAAACATTATACATAAATCTTTGTTTTCATACACAAGCTGTCTCCTGCGTATTAAAATATGTTTAGATTCGTGTCAACTATTCACAAGACAATACTCGTATAACCTCAAAACCTGTATCAGTTGGAATTAATCTTTCAAAATGCTAAATGGTCGGTGATAGTGGGACGGTTGAAAATTAAACAAACCCTTCTCCTCTTCACCCGCACGCGGAATATTTTCCATACAGCTCGGAAAACAAAAACATCGTGTTTTCATACACAAATATGTATGGCCACGCCTCTTTGTTTTAGCGTTTTTGTGTAATGTTTCAAAAGAAGACGAGCAGGAGACGCGGCTTTACTGACACAAGTAAATTGTGGTATCGGTGTCATAAACGGCAATTCTAAGGGATAATGCATCATAACTCATAGTCAACATCATCCTCTCCTCTGATAAACAAGAAACTAAGATCAGCACTCCATCTCTCAAGCAAGGCGATTTCCCCAGGTCATTGTAGCGATCATTGGTAGGCCCAACTTCGATACCAAGCTTTAACGAGCTGCTATGAAGACTAAAGCCACGGATACACTAGGGGACAAATGGAGCAACATGTTGCGGAACATGGCGCTCGGCAACTACGTGAATGTCCCGAGAGAATGTCGCGCCGTGCGCTCGCTCTCGGAGCGGGAGCAAGAAACATGTCCCGCGTCACGTACTTTCTCCATGGGATCAATATCGTAACTGCGAAAAATTTACCAACTGTCCCATAGAAAACTTCAATACCTACTCGACCTAAACGTATGGGACGGTTAAATTTTTATTAGCGATTACGGTGTTGGTCCCATGGACACAATTTTCCAATTTGATGGTCTGTACCACACCCTTAAATTTGGCTGGTCTTTGAAAACTAACCCTGTATAATCCCGCCTAAAAAATTTTGGTGCTTCTGTGAATATTCTGTGCGTAGCCTGATGTAGTTTCACAATACCAAGAACTGTTATAAAGTCTATTAAAGCATTTAATGGCGTGCTCAGCACTGAGGATTTTCCTATCACACTTTGGCGACATTTGTCTTGAACGATTAAATTGTTTTTCCGTATCCGTTTTCTAAGACTCTGTTCTATGTATGTGGAAATGTTTAAAATATGCTTTTACCGGCTTTGGGCTGTTTACTATAGATTTATTTATAGTGCGTTGATGGCACTGATGGTTATTGTTTTGATCTCAGTAACTAGGTCATAGGAACAAAGAAATATATCCTTCGAAGGCTGGAAATCATAATGTAGAAGCACCGAGCGTAAGCATAATCCACCTACAATGTTCCCACTGCTGGGACACAGTCGTCCTCTCTTCGAGAGAGAGTGGGCTATAATCCACCACGCGGGCGCAGTGCGGGTTGTTAGATGTCACATGTCTTCGAATTTTAAGTTCTAGTACATGCCGCTTTCGTCATGATATTTTCGTTCACCGTTTTGAGAGCAGTGGAAATACAGAATCGCCCTTGGACTTGGAAAAAGTTTGTTTTTTCTGAAGGTGTTTCCCTAAAAGCGTTCTCCTATAAAGGTCTCCTATAAATCTTAGTCTGCTTTATGAAGTTCTTCCAAAAACCTTTATTTTTACCTAGCCAAAGAATCAAACCAAAGATCTTCGGCTTCACATCCGACTTTAAGACCCATCAAGACCATAACTATCACAGAATAAGTAAGTTACTGCGGTAGCACATACATAAATACAGATTACTATGCCTGTGCTATTGTGTAAAAATCTCACCGTGATAACTCGGGTGAAGTGAGCTTAAAGTGAGCAGTCGTTAGTGTCAATGTCTAGATCATCAGATGGAATTAATGCTCACTTCACCTAACTTCTCACGGTGAGATTCTAACAGAATCGACCGGCCCGGCCGTGCGATTCTGTAACCATCTCATCGTGAACTTGGATGAAGTGAGCGTGGAGTGAGCTGTCATTAGGGATTAACACTATTGACACTGCTCACATCAAGCTCAATTCACTTATGATTTCACGGTGAGATTTTTACAGAATCGACCGGCTGTAATTAATATCCAACTAGATTAAGATCCGTTTTCTTAAACGATTATATTGGAAAAATGTGAGTGTTATTTAAAACGTTTGTGTACAACGAAATGATAAATATTCAATGTGGGCTTTTCCTATGAAGTACACTAGTTTTTTAGTTTCAAGGATCAAGTAACGGATGCTGGAGATTTGGTTTTGATTTGGTAGGTAGGTACGGTTGGAACTCGATTGGATATTAGCATATTATGCTCTAGGAATTACGGTTAATATTATGAGTATTATCACGCTTAAGATTTATTGGGCATAGTTTACTGGGCCATTACGATAGTGAGTATATTCCGTTGCTGCTGGGGCTATTACGATATGAGAATTTCTACCAAAAATCAGAAATTCATAAGTCATAGTTTATTTACTAACACTAGTCATAAGGCATTTTATACTGGTACTAACAAACTATGGAACTTGATTCTGCAATTAATGTTTATTATTATTATTATTATTATTATAAAATCCTAATTGGCCCAATTAATCTTACTTTCTTTTTTTTAATTTCTAACCCAAACACGCCGTTGAAACCTTGATCCTATCTATGGTCTGTTCTAAAAATATCTGATGATAAAGTAAGCAAATGAATCAAAAAACGTACATACGTAACCTCAAAAATTTTGTCAAAGATTTTTCAGATAGGTACTATTTAATAATTTTATTCTAACAATAATTATTGGGAAAGGTGTGAAATATAAAGTTGAAACCTTCTAAATGTAGATGAGTGTATTATTAATTCCATTTAGTGACTGATTACGTAAACATTTAACCTGAACAGGGTTTGTTTAAACTTTTATTAGCTACTTTTGTATCAGACTCTAAGTGAGTCAATCAATCAATCAAAGAATTGTTTTGCAAATTTTACACTTAGTTTATTATTGCCGACTGGTAAGCAACGGCTGGTAGCAGGTTTGACTCTAAAGTATCCATCACTTGTGGAGGCTCTTTTAATGCAACGTTGATTCAAGTATGATGTAGCTCCTACATACTAATTCTCGAGTCACAATAAATAGCTATTTCTAACATAGAAGGATTAGCATATTCACTCCTTTAAGACTGTAACACAACTTTGTTGACCATGTTCGGTGACTATACGTTTCGTAAAATGGAGTTTTGCTGATTCTCAGAACGTTTCCATATCCTAGAGAATCTTTCTTATATGATGTGGCTAACGAGGTGTCACAGATGTTTTGATTGTTTGAATGTTTTTTTTTTTTGTAACTCACATCATTTAAGGACACAGATGTTTCCATTTAACACTAAGTTCATACCAGCCAGAACCATAGAACAATAATAACTACATATATCAATGACAATCAGGCGACTTTTCATAGTAACTTCGTCGTTCTGTCGCACGACGATGTAATCTCGATCGATCACCAGCTTGACGTAAGGGGTCGACGCAGGTTTCTTGGTATCGAAACCGAATTAGTTACGTCTCAGATGTTCCGTGTGGTTTGGGCGTTTGACTGCGTGTGCGCAAGCAACTTGCTTCGTCACTGATTACATGATAATTCAGGTTCCGAACTATAAAGTAGGTTGGTTAAATTGTTTTTGTTTTTTGTTTTCGACGCATGGTGCAATTTATTATGCACGTCGTGGTTCTAGCCAAAAGGGTAAACCAAAATCTGTGGTTGGGAAAACCCAACGATATAATTTGCTGGTTCAGGTTCCAGTCTCAGTAGGTGCGGTATAATATTAGTATTTCACACTAACACTAGTATTTTAAAAGGTTGATTATATTTACTAAATGATTTCTGATTAGATTCGGCGTTCTGTCGTTCCTGACTACCCCTATTCGAAAAAGGTGTGAGTTACGGAGGTCTGTTCTACTCTCATAAAATGAAATCCCTTATTACTCTTTCTGTATTGAACCGAATTGAATCCTGTATTAGGGGTTATGTGCCTACATGGACTGATCTTCTGGAATTAACTAGTAAACAGAGTTGTTACAGCATTTTTTGTGTCCATTATCTCGTTCAAAATCGCCTATTTTGTCAAGTTTTCATGAAAGATAGCAAAGTTTACGTCGATCAACTCAGCCTACCACAGTCCACTACTGGACTTAGGTCTCTCTCCGACTACGTCACAACACCCTGTCCTCTGCCTTCCGTATCCATTCATTCTTAGCCACCTTTCTAAGGTCATCGGTCCATCTAGTTGGGCGGCGTCCCACATTACGCTTGTCGATACGCAGTCTCCACTCCAGAATTCGTCTGCTCCACCGGCCATCACAAGCTATGTCGATATCTCCAGTTCTTTTTCAGACAATTTATTTCAGATTTTATTCTTCAAAGAAACTCCGAAACATGGAATTTAAAGAATAAAGTCTCAAGAGGTACCAACAGATTCCCTTACGTCTGCATTCTGTATAGTCTACGTTGTCATGTTTTGTCAGAACGTCAGTGGATCTATCAAGAAGTTTAACAGTATTGATCTTCCATCTTCCATCTTTAAAAGCAGAATTCTGGTCAAAACGAGCCATTTTATAGTCAAACATGTTCATAAGGTTTGACTATTGTTATGGTTTGTCAGCCAACGCTGGTAGAAGTGTGAAAAATGCCTGACACAACCCCGTTGAAAAATAGCTCAGACTAGACATACCACGCGGGTGGAGCCGCGGGTGGTAACCCGCGGCTCCACCCGCGTGGTATGTCTATAAAAGCCTATGTCTTTCCCCAGGGTTCACTACCCCCGTACTAAATTTCATCAAAATCGGTTCAGCCGTTTCGGAGATTAGCCGGAACAAACAGACAGACAGACGGACGGAAACTAAAGTAATTGTTTTTTTTGTTGTTCTTTATAAGTACCGTATAAACTTTCATATGCATTTAGTTAAAAGCTGTTATTTTGACATTACAAACAGAATCATCAATTTTATTTATTTGTATGTATGTATGTATGATGACCACATCTCAAGAATACCGGTATCTCCCAAGTTGCCGGGTAAAATTACAGCTGTATCTCCCAAGTTACCGGGTAAAATTACAGCTGTATCTCCCAAGTTACTGGGTAAAATTACAGCTGTATCTCCCAAGTTACTGGCTAAAATTACAGCTGTATCTCCCATGTTACGGGGTAAAATTACAGCTGTATCTTCCAAGTTACTGGGTAAAATTACAGCTGTATCTCCCAAGTTACTGGGTAAAATTACAACTATATCTCCCAAGTTACTGGCTAAAATTACAGCTGTATCTCCCAAGTTACTGGCTAAAATTACAGCTGTATCTCCCAAGTTACTGGGTAAAATTACATTTGTATCTCCCAAGTTACTGGATGACATTACAGCTGTATTTCCCAAGTTACTGGCTAAAATTACAGCTGTATCTCCCAAGTTACTGGCTAAAATTACAGCTGTATCTCCCAAGTTACTGGGTAAAATTACAGTTGTATCTCCCAAGTTACTGGGTAAAATTACAGCTGTATCTCTCAAGTTACTGGGTAAAATTGCATTTGTATCTCCCAAGTTACTGGATGAAATTACAGCTGTATCTCCCAAGTTACTGGGTAAAATTACAGATGTTACGTCTTCCGTCAACCAGTCTTGCCGTGGGGTATCCAGTAAATGGAGCTAGGTTGTGGAGGTCAGATATTTATCGTTATATTATCATTATAGTCTTTGTTTTATAGTTTTAATGTGTATTTATTTTGATGTAATGCCAATAAACGCATTTTCTTTCGTTCTTTCTTTCAGATAGATCGGATAAGCCATGTAAAATACAAGTAATCCACTGCAAGTGTTTAGACTGGAAACCGCAGCTGTGATAAGGTCAGACAGGTGATGATGATTTGATGATGCCTTATTTGTTTTGTAGCTTAAAAATAAAATAAAATAATTTCCCCTCAGTTCTTGGAACTCTTTTCCTGTTTTTTAGTGCGAACTTGCAATTGCCACTGTAATTTAAGAGGATGTGAACCTGAAGATCGGTTATACAGGTTCCGAACCCAGTATACTCTCCAGCATGTCGATTCTGTAAAAATCTCCCCGTGAAAACTTGCGTGGAGTGAGCTGTCAGTGTCATCCCACTGATTGTAGGGGTTGACTAAGCAGACATTTACAATCATATTTTTTTTAATGCTTATTCTATTGATAATTTTATATAATTTCAAAACAAGTATTTTAGTTGTACAAACATCACTATTTTGTGGGGGCTTAAAATAAAATAGCAAAATAGAAACTTATGATTTTTTTTTCCTAGACTTCCTGTAGTCCTTTACAAGGACTAGTCTTTATTTTCCTAGATTAAAACTCCTCAAAATAGTAATGATTTGACAGTTAAAATACTAGCTTTGAAATTATATAAAATGATTAATAGAATTAGCATAAAAAATATTATTAACGACGATTATGATTGTAAATGTATGCTTGGTCAATCCATAGTATAAGGTGGGATGACACTGACAGCTCACTCCACGCTCACTTCACCTATGTTTTCACGGTGAGATGGTTACAGAATCGCACTGCAGATCTCACAATGGTTAGAATGTTACTGTAACTTATGTTATGACACTTATGTCTACATTTACCTATATCTGTAATATGTATGATGTACATAATAAAGAATATTCTATCTATCTTATGAATTAAAAATTGTACCTTGTTCAGATAAATAAATATCTATTATGATTATTTTATTCAGCTGTAAGCATCCGGTTAGACTATCGTAAGTGCAACTGCTAAGTGTGGGGGTTTAATCTTCAGTCGGGCAGAGTTATTGGGATTTCCCGTACGAAAATTCTCAATAATATCCCGGAATCTGGATCCGTGTCCGGTTGTTGAAAGAAAGAAAGAAAGAAAGAAAATACATTTATTTAGCACTTCTTTCAGGGACTTCGTGTGAAAATTAATTGAAAAAAAATAGGGTAGTTGTACTTTGCACCTGTGTCTAATCCTTCAGGTTTATGCAATAAAACCCTGGGTATAACAGATATTACCTACAATCGGTAAAAAAAATTGAATGCATACCAAGTCATGCTTCTGAAACCGCGTTTGCTTATAAAGGTAATTTAATCAATAATTTAATTGTACTTTGAGAACAGTATAAATGACCGGTGGCCCATTTATAGCGGTTGAAAAATTATTTTTGGTTCTAAGAAATCTTAATGATTAATTTAAACACAAAATATGTTCCGCGAAAATCAGTAGTTTAAAAGTTGTGTTTAAAAAAATCACGTCTTTAAATAAAATATTTGAATAGTTTCTTACTATTGAAGTAGTAATTAAAGTTGCCTCATGGTAGAGTACCTCTCCTTATAGAGATATCCAAGTATACAGCATAATAGAAACCTAATATTGACGTTTTACTAAACCCATTCCTTTTATTTTCATTGTAAATAAATACAAATACGTCCACTTACTTAATTCTAAATCAACATTAAATCACGTTTCTACCTGGCTATCGCCACCAACTACAACATTTTTTCCTTATTTTTAAATTTATTGTACAAAAACCGCTTCTAAAAAACTCGCAGTCACCATGGAACCAGCTAAAACAGGTTAAATCTAAAAATAAAAATAAAACTTAAAGCTCATTTATCGTGTGACCTTTGACAATTCCACTAATATTTAGAACCAAGCTTTAATCTATAAATCATATGAGAAGGAAAAACTACAATGTTTTTAACTAAGAAAAAAGTCATTATAACTTTTTTGCTAAGCTAACCAGACCACCTATGTACATACCAAGTACCTACTATACGGGCTGCATTTCATCGGAAAATGCGAAAAAAATCGCCGTTCGACCACAGCGTTTCGAAGTAGAACAAAGTAGGTCGGCTAACTTCGTGGTTAGTCGGCCCGCTTCGTGCGTCCTCGGAGATCGGCGTCCGCGCATACAGCATCGAGACACCGCCCCGGTCGCAGTCGCGCTCGTGCTTTGCAAAAGTTTTTCCTAATAATTACGTCACGGGATGCAAGCTTCCTCCATAAAAGCACATTGCATTGAATCGGACTGATAATTTTCGACTAAATAACGTTCATTTGGAAAACTTTTCCTACGTATTACATATTTTTGTGGCCGTGTTGAACTGTTTGTACGAAAAACATGTTGTGGGAGACTGGTTTTATCGAGGAGTCAGATACAGTGAGTATTATTTTTAATTATTTTACCAATAACTTTACTTCAATACCTTGAATGTATTATTAATGTTGTAAATTATGAAACCGTGCCCGTTGCACGCAAACACAAGCAGGCACCTACTGACGGCGTGTTTGTGTATGTGTGCGTTAACTTTCTAGTTTTCGCTCGACGCTCGAATGTATTTACATAAAACGTGAACAGTTTTTCATAATATAATCCACATGGAAGCATTTAAAGCGTATTTTAGCGTGTAAATATTCATCGTGCACGTTCCAGCTGTGACGGGATTAGGAATAGCTTTATTTAATGCAAATAAAACGTTGATTTTGACGTTACGCTGTGTGCGGACTAAAATGACGCCTCTGAGAAAATATGTTGCGTTGCGGAATGCAGTGGAATTTTAGGTGCCATTGTTTTAGTTTGGTACTAAAACAATGGCACCTAAATATCATGGCATGTTATTGTGTTTTTATCTACAAGATGGGAACTACTGCGCAAATGTTTGAAATGTAATTAATGAACACAAGCGTTACTTGTGTTATTGTTTACAAAATAAATTCGACTGAAAAAAAAAAAAACAAAACTAACGATAAGTTTTTAAACATAAACACTTCTTCACTTCTATCTGAAAACTTGTTTTGGTTCAACTCCAAAACATGTTTTATCAAGCACACCTACTAATAACTCCAATTTGTGTATACCTACCAACACAAAAAGGGCCTTTACTGCAATGTTATAGCACCTTTCCTTATTCGCCCAAAATCTTAAAATCAAGGCGTCATTTGATTGGTTGCAAAATCGTGCGCACTTTTTGTATCTGTCAAGTATTACGTCATCCATGTTCCTAAAAGTCAACACAAAGCCTTATACGATAAGTTAGTATACAACACACAAGGCATTACATCAATGGATACTATATTATTGCTCATATTTTTACTCTCTCAAGAATGAAATGTATGTAAAACTAATTAGAATGTTTAAAATTAATTTGAATGTTTTAACGACGCCGCGCATTACACAAATTAAAATCAGCAAAAAACTTAATGCAAAAAATATAAATTTGTGGCATTTATTATGTCAAGTTTGGACACACACACACTCACTTAAACAAATCAAAGCACATATAAGCGTTAAAAACTCGAAACACACCTAAAAATGAATTTGTTTTCCCTAAAAGTACTTATCTAAATCTCCACGCATTATTAATCTTCTGATAAACTTAATCTTTATCAAATAACAGAACTTCACATAGACAGTATATCGTAAAATATAAAAAAAAGAAATGATGCAAGAATAAATTATCATCGATAAAGATTTGGTTGTAACAAACAACTCTAAAGATACTGTATCTAAAGAAAGAGTAAAAGGGACCGAGAATAAGGCCTTCGTGGAAAAGAGACAGGTGATATCGATGTGTCGGTAATCGGTATCTTCATTGAGTTTATTAACTAATTATGAAGATATTGATAATGTTAACTGATTAGATATTTCTACAATCAGTTTAATACTTCAAGAGTTGGCTGACAATAGAATAATATATATATGTACCTACATGACATCACAAAAAAAAGCTGAAGGTATGTTCTAACGTTTACAGCAATATTTTTAAGCCTAAGAACAGAACCAGTATGACAAGTTTTGAAACTTTACCTGTCTTGATTCTGATCTCAAAAACGTGAAGTTTTCCTCAAATTGCGTTCATTTCAAAGACCGACTTCAGCTTTGTCTTTTTAGCAGTTTTTCTCCTTCATTTGAACTACCGTGATACTTTTAGAGCTTTGAAAGTAATGCTGTTTGTGTTTACAAAGGCTTTTCTTTGAAGAAATGAACTTTAAGCCTAGGAAACGTTGAGCTTGTAATGGAAAATTCATTTTCTTGACTTCAAATTAAAGGGATGTTGTTTTTTTAAGTTAATGTAGACTCTTTATTACCATACGAGAAGACTTTCTTCCCTTTTCAAGAATAAATACTTTGAATCATCATTTTTATTTAATTTTAAGGAAATGAAAACTTAAGGAAAGCAAGCTTCAAGACTTTAGGCCTTTTAAACTGAAAAATCAAAACCATGAATTCATCTGTCTACATGCATCTCATAAGCCTCCTTTTCACAAAATTAATGAGTTTATGACTGCAAATAAAGCAGCTCCATAAACAAGGCCTCTTAGCCGTTAGTTACGCATCATCAGAGCGATGCCTTATAATTAACGAGACTTTCGCAATTAACGCTACAGTGCAGTGTGCGCGCATCTTCATAAAGTGAGTAATATCCTCTTCACTATCTCTCTAATAGGTTTTAGAATGAATAACATTGAAGAATAGATAATATTTAATTTAACATATAAGTACATAAGATAACAATATGATGTATATGGATACGTATTAATAGACAGCTTATGTAAGAGACATTTTTCCTTAAAACCACAATAATGGGGATCTCTTCTTGTTCTGACTCATTTGAATTAGTTGTTTATACGAGTACTCGTAGAATATATGAAGAGATGGTTAATTCGTTTTTCGTAACTTTGAGAGTTTCTATGGATAATAAAGGGTGACATCAACTGTAACCGTGAATTAAGCACGTGATTCTAAACCCCCTAGCGTAGAAAATTTACAACCATACATCAATCAATTAATACAATCAGCCTATCGCAGTCCACTGCTGGACATAGGCCTCTCCTAGACTGCGCCACAACACCCTGTCCTCCGCCTTCCGCATCTAGTCTACCTCAGCCATCTTCTTTAGGTCGTCCGTCCCCTACGCTTGCCGATACGCGGTCTCCACTCCAGGATTCGTCTGCTCCACCGGCCATCGGCCCTTCGACAGACATGGCCAGCCCACTGCCACTTCAGTTTGCTTACTCTGCAAGCTATGTCGGTAACTCCGTTTCTTTTCCGGATAATTTTATTCCCGATTTTGTCCTTCAAAGAGACTCCGAGCATAGCTCGCTCCATAGCACGCTGAGCGACCTTGAATTTGTGGACCAGCCCGACCGTCAGTGTCCAGGTTTCAGCACCGTATGTCACGATGGGCAGGACGCACTTGTTGAAGAACTTAGTCTTCAAAAACTGAGAGATAGGCGATGAGAAGACTTGACGAAGTTTTCCAAATGCTGCCCAACCCAAATGGATCCTTCTGTCGGCGTCTTTCTCAAAGCTGTGTCTACCGAGCTGGATGACTTGCCCTAGGTAGACATAATCATTCACAACTTCGAGAAGCGACCCTTTGGTGTGGACCACCATACAGTATGTTCAAAATTGATCACCTCAATTCTTATTATTTTCCAATCACCTTCTATTATTGTTTTTCAGGTAGCTATTCATACAAGTTAAATTTTCACTTGGATTACCACTTATCATTAAATTAAACCAAATTATTCAAAAGGAAAACTCAATAGTTAACGCAAATTGCAATGTTAATTAAATCTTTACATTCCGTAAAGTGAGGAAATTAGACGTGCCATGACACGCAGCACGCGAGTTAATGGTTCAATAGTGAGAATAAAACTGCCAATAACTATGTTATGGGCGATAAAACTTAAGTTTCTTCATCACAACGTTTTACCGAACCATTACATGACCCCACTGCACTTAAAAGACTGGGCCATGTACTACTAATAAAAGCTCTTCCTATTTCTTAACTTTACACGAAATGTAGAGATTTTGACTATAAAAAATCCAGCGAATATATTCTGTAAAATGTCACCGTGATAATTTAGGTGAAGGCAGCTGTCAATAGTGGCAATCCCTAACATCAAGTGGATTGACAGCTCAATTCAAACTCACTTCACCTACTTTTTCGAGGTTTTACAAAATATACCATCAGGAATACAAGTATATTTTTTTTGTACGTTTTTCTGTTTTTCGTTCAGTTTGGGCTTGTATGGCTTACATTCGGTTAGAACGAATGCACTCTGAATTCACTCAAAAATGACCCTGAATTTGCATTTACTTTCTATTTTTCTGCAGGGCAGAAAAATAGAGTGCGATTAGAGATCTATCATTTGATCGATCATTTGTTCTTTGTCTGGGTGTAATTTATCTATAATATGTATGTATTTAGAAATATATATGTATGTTTATCAGTTGTCTAGTACTCATAGCACAAGCTCTGCTTAGTTTGGGACTAGATGGCGTTGTGTGAAAGTTGTGGAATATTATTATTATTATCTACCCCTCCTAGACCTCTTTAATGACTATAGACGCCAAAACGTTATCATAATCACAAAATGAATCAAACTGGTCCAGTTTGCTAAGATATTCAAACAAGAATCATAGTGGCCCACCTACAGCAAAAATCCTGTCTTTGTAATGATTTGCTAGCTAACAAACATCATTTACAGAAAAAAAAAAATGCATAATTCCATACACGTGCCACATATACACAGTACATACTAGTAAAAATATGTAAATAATACATCAATGACCTTACATAATCGTAGAGTCCAAACTTCGCGGCCGCAGTAAGCACGATTGCTCCCAGATTATGACCAACTTAAAGGCGAAGTCGGAAGTTATTCATGTTATCTAGTTAATGAGAGTAATAACTGGTGTTTATTACGTTGTGTATGTTGACAGGAATGATACTGTACCATTGTGTACTTTTTAGAGTTTCGTACCTCAAAAGGAAAAACGGAACCCTTATAAGATTACTTCGTTGTCCGTCTGTCTGTCTGTCTTTTAAGACCCTTTTCAAAATACTCAAGGCTGCAATCCCTTGATGCAGTGAAAACATCAAACTTCTAAGTCATCGCAATCAAAAGATACTGGCGTTTATGTTCCGTTTATGCCGCATATTTTGATTCTGCAAGGGAATCAAAACCTAAGGGGAACTCTTCCCGTTGACCTAGCATGAAATTTGGCAATAAGCAATGTAATGTAGCACAATTAAAGGAAAAATCCGAATACCACAAATTTGTATTTGCATTACAAAAACAGTTATTTTTCCGTGATAAACTATGTATTTATATACCTACAAATTTGTACGGAACCACTATGGAAAACACACACACACACACACACATTATGGAAAAAATCAGCTGTTTCATACATTTTGGTCAAGTAGGTATTGAACTTTTGTATTAAACAGCTGATTTTGATTTCGTGATTTTAGAGTTAGTCCCATAGTGAAAGTTGCTCATAGTCATGAGTAAAACACCCTGAAAAAATTTGGAGTCAAACAGCCAGTATAATTTTCAAAATCCAATATTAAAATAGTATTGACAGATAGCTAAAGCCGGTATACGTAAGCTATATACGGTATTGGCACCGATTCCTTGTTCACAAACTAAACTAAATTAAGTTCAGTGCATCTTTTTCTTTCTATTTCATTAAGAAAAGGACAGAAAATTAGTTTAGTCCTGTCAAATTAGTCAGAATTTGACGTATTTTAGTAGCCAATTTTTTAATAACGTCTAAACTTGTCTATGGAGTATCTTAATTTGACAGGACCAAACTAATATTTATCTCCTGTCCTTTTCTTAATGAAATAGAAAGAAAAAGATGCACTGAACTTAAATTTAGTTTAGTTTATGAAAACAGAATCAGCACCATTGATAAACTATTATATTTTTAAACAATACCTATCTACCTAATCTACTAACCCACAAAGGATTATGGGCGTGACACTAATTAATGAGATCACATGCATTCAAAAACACTTGAGGAAATAAACATCGAATTACCACGTATAGGTTTGTTTACTACTGAACGCTGATAAAGGGGTCGACTGACAGACAGATATATTACTTTATTTATTCTCTGATAGATGCACCTCTTCCTTGTTTGTTCTTGAAGGATATTTTTGTTAGCTTGTTAACAATGGCTGGTCATACAGTGCTTTGTTGAAAGAAATCTTGATAGAGATCAACATAGTGTATATGACTTAATGTTTGCATGGTACGTACGACGACATTTGAAGCTATACAACGTGTAACGTTAAATGCGCAAAACCTCAGATACCCCAACTGATTTTCAATTCAATTGACCTATTTCAGAGAGAAAATAAGTCATATTTTTTTTTTTATAAGTTTCATGTGCTGTTTTAGTTTTACTGGCCATTCTGATCGTTTCTTGCGTCTGCGACGACGCTTTATCGAGGGAGGAGTCGTCACCGGGCCGCTGCGCCGCGCTGACATTGGGTTGCTTGACCTATTAACAAATAGACACGGTAACGTTTTTAATGAAGATTATTTGAAAAATAAGACCTATATTAAAAAGTGGCTCAATTAATTCTGCTCCTTATTCTGATCAAACTATTTTCAGGTTTTGCGCATTTAACGTTACACGTTGTATATTTCCAGTATAAGCTGACTTCTCATTCTACGAAAAGCCTATACAATGCGAGGTCAGCTAAAACTGTAAATGTATAGCTTGATAAATTTCGTAGTGTGTACTCATAGTCATGCGTAATATAATTAATTCATTATAATAAGCTTGTATTTTTGGTGGATTTAATAAAATCATACATTTTGTAAGAAAAACCTAAAAACAAGTTTTTAACACGCCGGGTTAAAAACTTGTTTTTAGGTTTATAGTTTTCATTGTGGTAGGAAATAGTTACATATACGATATTTAATACATGGTATTTCCGTAATTTTTAAGTAAATTCGTAAACTGTGTCATTATTTCAGTATAAAGGTATTCTGGTTTTGATAATAAAACAGAAAAATAATAATTACGAAACGTTTAATTGAGTTAAATCAAAATTTAAAATAACTCTTAAAAATTAAAAAAAAAATTACAATATTGGTTCCAGCTACTGCACAGAACAGCAACGTCGCCGCGTACTTTCAAAAATATTAGAAATTTTAAACCAGTCGGGTTAATTTTGACCCAACCCCAATGACGCCGGGGTTAAGGGATATTACGAACAAAAAAATAAAAGTCAGAGACATTTCAAATTCACAAATCTTTCTTTGACTTGGTCGACTTTGAATGTGACAGTAAAATAATTTACGTACCGAATGACTATTATTTATGTAAAATGTAAAGCGTATTCACAAAGCTTGTTTGGTCAGATAATAACATGTTAAAGATTTGATCTTTAAGAACTCGGAAGCAATCCCTTTGAAGGTCGGTCGTGGAGCGATTACTGTAGAAGAAAATTACCAGTCGCACTTCAAGGCAAATTGTACTCTAATGTCGTAAATATACGGCACAATTCACATCACGAAATCTGTTTATTTTTTGCATATTTTATTAAATTGTACCAGTTTTCAACTCAGATGCAAGTCTGGGTTTCTTAAGTTAGTCACGACATCTGACTTTGAGCTTTATTCTCTTCGTTAAAAGATTTAAACTGGATTGCAATAATGATAATTACACTTGTTGAAAGTATAATGTATAAACTAGGTTTTTTTTAAGTACTTTTTGACCTTAAATGTGTTACGATCCTATAATTTAAAATTCATTATGCGAATATAACGATTGTATTTTGATGCAATTATTTTTATTGGAAAAATTATGTTTATATACATAATTACCTGCTACAAACGACTTGATGATACACGTAATGGTTTTCGTTTTTAGCGTTTTTTTTTTACAAAAATGTTAGATTCTGGTGTTGATGTCATGCCTGTTTATACCTATTTATAAATGCAACATCTTTAGTCATTTAAATACTGGATGCTTTTTTTACAGGCTCCAAGTTTTTACAGGGTGTTCTACTCATGAATATGAACAACTTTCACTATGGGACCAACTCTGAAATTACGAAAACAAAATCAGCTGTTTAATACAAAAGTTTAATGCCTACTTGACCAAAATGTATGAATCATTTGATTTTTTTTATGATCTCAGAGTTGGTCCCATAGTGAAAGTTGTTCATATTCATGAGTAGAACCGCCTGTAAAAATTTGGAGACTGTAACAAAAAGCATCCTGTATATGTCGAGATATCATGTTACCATGCATTTTTTTCCGTAACCATGGCTAAATAATAACAGCCGCACAGGTCGATCGACCAGGTTAAGCTACGCTTGTTGTGGTTGGTCGGTGGATGGATGGCCATCTTTACATACCAAAAACCTCGGAAAGCACGTTAAGCCGTTGGTCCCGGCTGACATTCGCGTACCTTTGACAGTCGTTACGGGTAGACTGAAGTCCGAAAGTCTGACCATCAGTTTTACCAAGGGGTATCGTATTAAACAGTAACTGAGTTGTCGAGGTCAGGTAGGCAGTCGCTCCATGTAAAATACAGGTATTCAGCTGCACCCGCTTAGACTGGAAGCCGACTCCAACATAGTTGGGAAAAGTCTATGCAGATGATGAACCATGGACGTAAACACATAAACAAATAACGTAATATCATGCCTTCATTCTCCGAAAGGAAACCCTATTTTCTGCGGCAGAAAATCCTCATGTATGTCCTCCACCCTGGGACGGGCGAAGGGGTCTGTCAGACCCCTTCGCCCGTCCCGTCCGTCTTCGCATTGGACTCTTACTGACTCAAAACCACCCCGGCGTTCCCGTCCCACACTTACACCGGGGATCATGGGAACTTGTGCGCCTTCCACGATCCCCGGCTGGTGTCGGCCCACCTTTCCGGGCCACCTCAAAGGTAACCCAACCTAGCCCAATCCTTCGGGCAATACATGCCCTGATGTCATGCATATTCATGGAAAGAAACATTTTTTTTTTCATATCCTGTGGACTTACTTTATTTAAAAAATAGGCACACAAAACAGACACAAGATTATATATAGAAGTCACGTGTTCCCCTATCATACTGCTTGTATAAATCGTGTTTCACTAACAGATAAAAACAACTGGAACTAATTCGACAAATGCCCAGTGATATTTAAATGGAATAAACATTGTTATTACAATCTTTGGCCGATTAGTAACGGTTCAACCACGCTCTGTTAGACACAAGTCAGCGTAAACTAAACCAGTTTTATTTATTTTATTTCTTTCTTTCTTTATATAAGAAAAACTAAGAAAACGAAAGAACAATTAAATTTAAGTTTTTATTGCAAAAAATGCTGGGGCGTTAGGTATGGCCGGCTGTGTACCTAATGTCTGTTTTTATAATAAAAATAATAAAAGAGTGAATAAATTGCTGGTGAAGTTGATTGCATTTAATTGGCTTAACACAATATTATTTCAATTAGGAAGTAATGCCCAGAAATTTTAGCTCGAGTGAGAATTCTAGTTTGTCTAATTAATTATGTAAACAGTCCAACTGCATTTTTAAACTGTATCAACAACCTCAATTATTAGAATTTATTTTCTCGACTTAAAAAAATATTTACGACAGTAATTAATGATAATTATGCTGAAATAGATTTCCTTAGAAATAAGCGTCCCTTTGATACGTATTTTTGTCTTATTTTAATCTTGTCTGTTTATACAACGTGTAACGTTAAATGCGCAAAACCTGAAAATAGCTTGATCAGAATAACGAGCAGAATTAATTGAACCACTTTTTAATATAGGTAGGTCACATTTTTCAAAAATCTTCATTAAAAACGTTGCCGTGTCTATTTATTAATAGGTCAAGCAACCCAATGTCAGCGCGGCGCAGCGGCCCGGTGACGACTCCTCCCTCGATAAAGCGTCGTCGCAGACGCAAGAAACGATTAGAATGGCCAGTAAAACTAAAACAGCACATAAAACCTTTACAATTTTTTAATGACTTATTTTCTCTTTGAAATAGGTCAATTGAATTAAAAATCTGTTGGGGTTTCTGAGGTTTTGCGCATTTAACGTTACACGTTGTATATGAGTGTACTTACATAAATGTTTAAATAAAAATAAAATAGTAAATGATAATGTAAGCCTATCGTTTCAACGTTTCGAAAGTACAAGAAAACCCTGCACTTGTCACTTAAACTACTTACTCACACATTGGAAAACTCACTCATAAATGCTTTCGAATTTTCCGCGCGTCCATGCGCAATTAACCCTTGAATGACGAGAGACAATTTAGATGCCTTGGAAATCGTCGCATAGAATGGACGTGCCGGGCTACATAGCCCGTGTGTATCTCAGAATAGCTCTATACTTTCTTGACTGAATTATGTAGGAAACTACTGTGTAGGAAGCCTTTAGAGGAAACGTTTAGTAACATTGTCGCTTGATTTAAGACGTTTTCTTGAATGGGTTGGTTTTGAATTGTTGCGCAGTTTGTATGGCTTGTTGGTTTTGTATTCAAAAAAAAAAAAAAAAACAAAAGTCATTTATTCATACTAGCCTGTGAATCAGCACTTTTCGAACGTCAAAATTACAAAAGACAGTCCCCCAAAACGCCCGCCCTTCACCACTTCCTAGTGCTTTCGCTGGGGAGAAGAAGTAGCGCAATAAACTCCCCAGCATATTGAAGGGTTAATGACATAATTATGGTAAATAAGTAAAATTTACAGCCAAAATACACTTAAATCTTAAACATTATCTCTCATCAGGGCCCTTATTCACTATGACTATGATTCCTTATTTCGAAACCACGTCAGTTACTTAGCACGCCAATTTCGCGTTCATTTCGCGCGGTTTCGTTCATTGTGTTATAGAGAATATGTTACCTGATGCTGGCTGGGTGAAATAGGTAACTTAATCACGTGTTTACATTATTGATTGAGAAAAAAAAATTGACCAGGGCCTTCAATTCCCACGCACGCAATAAGCTCACGTAGAAAAATACTTAAGATTCGTCACGCTGATCTACCACATATGACTAATAACTTTAAATGCATAACCTATGAATAAGCCTTTCGACGTGCATGTTTTTAAATTACATAAACAAAGAATTTTGTAACTTTAGACATATTGTCTTCTAGAGCAGACGTTTTAAGAGTAGGTACAGTTATTGAATAGGACCTCAATATTAGCTGTCAAATTTTCACTATTGTCTATTTAGGTCGAGGACTCGCGTTTATGACGTCATGTCTTGGCAATGGACATGCTTGCATGCCTTATTCTTGCAATTTAAATAAAAGAAAACTTCGACGCGCTTTATACCGGTTAAAAGAGTAGCCTGTATTTTGTTTCGCTATTTGATTGGTTAAGGCGATTTCAATGTACCAATTTAAAAATTGTGGTGTTCGATTTTCTTGTCTTTCATAACGTACTACAAAAAAACTTGAATGAACGCCTTGCAATAGTTGCTTCAATGAATTCTGCAATGGCCGCTCGATTCCAGCAGTGGTATTTCCAGCATTATGTAAATCTGTTAACTGACACTACTGTAAAATGAATCTTATTGCAGATATTTTTATGGTTGAATTTAGCAGCAGTATTGTATAGCTGACTCATATTGAATCCGTTTGAAACCCCAGTTTTCGCGGTAATTAATTTTAGAAATGATGATAATATCCACTATTTCAGTATCAAACACGATAAAAGCAAGCTTACTGATGTACCTCAAGTTTCGAAACGTTCAATGAACGAAATGTCGAAGTGGAAAAAGACACAAATTGAAATAAGTGGTTTACACATTGCATTATGTTCCATTAATTGATCTATTTCTTCATTTGTCATTCAGCATTTTTGTCTGTTTTTGTGTGTTTTTTCTGTTTTCACTTCGACATTTCGTTCATTGAACGTTCGAAACTTGAGGTACATGCTTACTGCTTATCACACGTGCTATTTAAGGAAAATTATCTACATATATAAACAATACACAATGGCTAGAAAAAGATCTTTTGTTGTTTAGGTTGTATTCTAAGTAGAAATAGGTGCCAACCTCGAAGACTATTTGTAATATCTAAGTTATTTAAAATAGAGAATAGAATAGAATATAATAGAATACTCTTTATTATGAACACCATATAAATTACAGACATAAATATTGTAGAGATTTTTTTTTACAGTGTATTAGTATTATAATTAACCGGTCTGATAGTAAACTAGGAAGTAAACTAGGAAGTATTTACTCTTGCGCAACGCTCTATTGTTCAAGGGGGTATTGTTGTTATTATAATCTTGAAACATCGGTGAGATTTAATATTAGCTAGGGCGGCAGAAAGGAAGGATGGAAGTTCGATACTGTTTTGTTTAATTTATCACGGAAGTAGTGAGTTTTCCAGCATTTCCAGTGCTGATCAAAGATAGTTTTTTGACACACAACACCATGCTTTGAATACGAATTGTTAACGATTTTTTTAAGGTTTTGTTTGCATTCATTCAACCTTTAAACAATACTGCATTCCCATTAAAAAATATCCAATAGATACCTATACCTGCACCCTAATTGCGTAACACACTATTAGTTACTCTCAATTTTAATCATTTTGAAGCATATTGCTAATCCATTGTGTCTGCTCAACAACGTATATAACGCAATGAATGTTGTTGAACTGTCAAAATGAAAAGCATTGCTACTGATAGTGTATTACGCATTTAGCCTGCAGTACAGCTTATGGCGCACTCTATACTATAAGCACCAAAAAATAAAAGAACATCGAAAAACAAACGCCTATCTCAAATTCCTAATTTCAAATTCACACTTCCAAAAAGTCTATTGGTCAAGATGCGTTAGTTCAATTTTCCGAGAATGGCTCGTGTCTCGACAGAGCATTACGTCGAATCACGGTCTCTGAATCATCACGTTGCGAAAGTTGAAGCAGGAAAATGAAAGAAGGCAGTGTTGCCAAACGAATATTTAGGCGAACTGTTGAGAAACCGATTGTGAGTCAAACTGAGATAATTACCTAGTTTGTCATCTTTGCATCATATTTTTGTAGATTTCTCATGAAGAAATAGGAACTCCTATTTCTTCATGAAAAATCTCCTATTAATGGTTATAGGTGTTATAGTAATTAATGGTTCGGGTTAAACAGAGCGTAGATTTGATTGACCTATCTTTGACATAGGGAGTGGGAAATACATTATGTATCTATACTGGGTGTCCGGAAAGTCATGGATTACCTTTTACCTGCTGATGGGCCACATTGG
Organism: Eremobia ochroleuca; assembly: GCA_949629135.1. Lineage (NCBI taxonomy): Eukaryota > Metazoa > Arthropoda > Insecta > Lepidoptera > Noctuidae > Eremobia > Eremobia ochroleuca. The sequence continues at coordinate 19,091,169 of OX451392.1, forward strand.
GATCTACCAATAAGAAAAATGACCATGGTAAGTCTTATGGTTTCCGAGTTTTTTGATGTTTAATGAAATTTTGGAAAATTTCTACCTTTGATCAGTTTTTTCCATACCATTTCTACGAATGAAAACTTTTTCTAGTACAGGTTTTTTTTATTTTCTTCTTGAATCATCCTACTATCGATTGAATACAAGAAAGTTACAGATATCATCTCTTAAATACCTAAAATTTAGGTTCAAATTTAAAATTTTCACCAAAAAAAAATTTTACCTTATTTTTGATCGCCCTGGTGAAAAAAAAAATTATTGGTAGGTAATTTTTTTTAATTGGTATGCAGCCCATCAGCAGGTAAAAGGTAATCCTAATGCAGGTAAAAATAAACACCTAATTTAGAGTAGTTCAATTAGAATTTTTATTTATTTAGCAATACGTTCAATACGTTCTTACTGCTGGGACACAGGTCTCCTCTCTGTAGACGTAATCCACAACGCGGGCCCATTGCGGGTTGGTAGATGGATATTTATTTATTGTCTCGCCATAAATAAAGACAATAATACGTAAGACGTAACATTTGCCAGAATTGCAACGTAATATGTAATAATAAAAAAAATGTCGTGTCTTTTCCGACAACTTAATCACTCAGTGACAATTAATCAATCGATTGTTATTCAATTAAATGTCTTTATAACTTATAATCAGTGATAGGAACAGGTAGTGCCTATTTGCCTAAACTTCGAAGAACACAGACAAGAAACGGAGACTTCCTTTGGACTAAATTTTTTCCGGGACATCTGTCCCGAAATTCGGGATAACACTTTTAAATACATTAAAAAATATGTTATTTGGAATAAGTAATTCGTCTATATTTACCTAAAGTTTGCGACTAGACATAACATTTATAATTTATAACTCCATAATAATAATTATGTCATTTATAAATATATTTATAAATTATAAATGTTATGTCTAGTCGCAAACTTTAGGTAAATATAGATGAATTACTTATTCCAAATAACATATTTTTTAATGTATTTAAAAGTGTTGTCCCGAATTTTGGGACACATGTCCCGGAAAAAATTTAGTCCTAAGGAAGTCTCCGTTTCTTGTCTCTGTTCTTCAAAGTTTAGTCCTAAGGAAGTCTCCGTTTCTTGTCTCTGTTCTTCGAAGTTTAGTCCTAAGGAAGTCTCCGTTTCTTGTCTCTGTTCTTCGAAGTTTAGTCCTAAGGAAGTCTCCGTTTCTTGTCTCTGTTCTTCGAAGTTTAGGCAAATAGGCACTACCTATTCCTATCACTGCTTATAATGTATAAGAAAAAAAAACATGTTTTTTACGTAGTTCAAGTATCGTATGTTCATAAAGTTATCACTTTTCTACACAAAGGTGTGATATACGCCAAGGGACAACAATTTTGGCTCCATTAACACTTTTCTTTATTCGGTTCATTTACGTGATAATTTTCGGTTCACGGAAAACTACTTACTACGAGACGTCAAAAAATGGTTTACTGTTTTTTTCCATTGTATATTTACCTCTTTGACTTTTCAGTGACTTTTCCAAAGTAAATTTAGTGAGATTCATAAATTGAAAATGGAATGGGAAAAAGTTATCTTATGAGTCTTATCATCTATACTGATGATAAAGCTGAAGAGTTGTTTGTTTTAGGGTTCCGTACCCAAAGGGAAAAACGGAACCGTATTACTCCCGCTCCGCTGTCCGTCCGTCCGTCAGAAGGTCTGTCACCAGGCTGTATCTCATAGTTAGATATTTGAAATTTTCACAGATGATGTATTTCTGTTGCCGCTATAACAACAAATACTAAAAAACAGTATAAAATAAATATTAAAGGGGGCTCCCATACAACAGACATGATTGTTTTGCTGTTTTTATAGATAATGGTACGGAACCCTTCGTGCGCGAATCCGACTCGCGCTTGGCCGGTTTTTTTAACGCGCGTATCTTCTTTTTTCGTTTAACTGCCAGTCGGTTTTGAAAACGTGGCTAAATAACAACAGCCACACAGGTCGATCGATCAGGTTAAGCTACGCTAGCCGCGGTTGGCCTGTGGATGGGTGACCATCTTTATATACTTAGACCCCTCCGTGCCTCGGAAAGCACGTTAAGCCGTTGGTCCCGGCTGTCATTCGTGGATCTTTGACAGTCGTTACGGGTAGTCAGAAGCCCGAAAGTCTGACAACCAGTCTTAGCAAGGGGTATCGTATTACCCAGTAACTGGGTTGTGGAGGTCAGATAGGCAGTCGCTCCATGTAAAATACTGGTATTCAGCTGCATCTGGTTAGACTGGAAGCTGACCCCAACATAGTTGGGAAAAGGCTAGGCAGATGATGATTTCTATGCAGATAATATGAACAGAGGCGATGCACGTTGATTACACTTAGCTCACCTATTTACTTAGCAAAGAAAGAAACGTGACTAAGTAAGATACCTATATTATATGATTTTTCTAGGTACTATTTGCGATTTAAGGTTTTTATTTTTATTGTGAAACCAAAAATCATAAAAAAAGTCTCGCTCCCGAGGAAAACAAAGGGAATCGTGCACAAATCAAATTTATCGTTACGAATAATCGAGTGGGCGGCAAGTACCGATTTTATGTATCGAATGCGTCCGCGTAGCCCAATACCAGCGGTGAAAGGGAAACTCGTTTGCGTCACAGGGGTATATCGTGTTACGTTTGTGTGTACGACCTTGTTATAGATGTAATTATTACGCATAATTGTGGCTACTGTTTGCAAGTATGTGCGAGGTAAGGTACGTGCACGAACAAAACTCTTAAGGCAAATTGATTAGGGTATTAGTGCTAAGTATTCAAGTCTTGAATGCCTAAGGTTCTGAGGACATTTAAAGGTTAAGTTTGGCTACGTAAGTTGCGAAAATAATTTTAGAACTTGTTATTGTAAGCTTAGAGCTACAACTAACGCCATCTATTGACACTCGTTGGAACTTTTATGAGTAAAGCTTTGATGAATATGTCATTTAGTTGACCTTTCGATAACATTAAAGTTTATTATAACGATTAAGTTTTACTTTACTTCTTTGAATATTTCTTAGTTTGGTTCCAGTTATCACAAATGATAAATTTAATAAAACATAAAGAGTTCGATTAGTTTCGCGCACGTGGTTCAAAATGAAACGGAATACACAGCCATTTTGCATTCAGAATTGTTTTAGGATTGCATAATTCAACAATAATTGTCTGTGACCAAAGTTTGCATGTCTAATCGTTTGAGCTTTTGGTATATCAGTGTTACCTAAGGCTTGTTTTTTTAGGCTTTGAGTGTTTGATGATTGTAGTAGGTTGTAAACGTAGTAATCGCAATGAAATTCAATATTTTACGGTTTACAGAAATAAAAAGTTTTAAAACACGACTTCTAGATTTTCAAAAAAAAAAAATCAATATAGAAAACAATGATTTTCTAAATAAAATATTTGTTACAATTAAAGATAAAATACGCAAAACACTGTAACAAAACATTTTTCTCAACAAAATGAACGAAAACCCAACTTAGCATTTTTCTCAACAAAATGAACCCTGAAAAATCCAACAAAATATTATTTTCACTAAACAAAAATATATGACAATCCTTTTGTTGCTCGCCAAAACCTAACAAACATAATCCTACCTAGCAACAGACAAAACATATGCAATAATCGTAAGATCAAATCCGCCATTTTGTAAGTGCCAGGGAAAACCGAAGGCCTTGACAACCGGTTCCTCTCACCGCGCAGTCGCACGATGCCGTACAAACATTTAATACTAGTATACATTTTGACGCTTAAATATTTCAGCCTTATTTGCGTGTATTTTTAGCTGCAATCTCGTTTTCTTTAAGGTTTAACTGTATTCCAAGGATTTGTTTAGGGAAATGTGGCCAATGAAAGTAGTTTTATTACACTTCTCAGTAATCGGTTAGTACTTAGTATTTATTAATCATAATATCATGATTCCGTATTTATAGAATCCTAGAATGGGTTTCCTTTTAATCTGAGTAAGTGAAAATGATACTCAAAGGTACTGTCCTCAAAGATCATATGAAACCTGAGGCATTGTTAAAAAGTCTCGATGATCTGTATCTCTACACGCTGGTAGAGCCCGACGGTGTGGGCAGAGGTGTATTGAACAGTAACATATCGTTAGGTAAGTCTCATGCAATAGTGGGCGCCGTTTTTGTCTAAACTTTTTTGTAGTTAGTCAAAAAAATATCAAACCGTGTAAGTATTTTTAAACTGCAGAGGATCCCAAACATTCACTTTTGCAATACACATTCTAAATATAGCTGCATGTAAAAATAAAAGTCGTTTTAATTTATCTTAAAGAGCTGTAATATGTGTACTCGTATGTTGCACTGGTTTGAGCTAAGTGAAATTGTGTAACACTGGTTGTTTGTTCTTAGTTAACAAGCTTTCAATTTAATGCTCACGACTTTACTGTAACATGAACATAACTGCAACAGTTGTGATAAGACCTGCACTCGTAGCATGACCACCATAGAAACTGGTTTTGTCGACGGAAGAATAGACAAAATGACAGATAGAACAGACAAAATGACAGATAGAATAGACACAATGACACATAGAATAGACAAAATGACAGATAGAACAGACAAAATGACAGATAGAATAGACACAATGACACATAGAATAGACAAAATGACAGATAGAATAGACAAAATGACAGATAGAATGGACAAAATGACAGATTTCTTTAGAAAGAAAGAATTCTAAATCGTTCTTCATTATTTTCAAATAATTCTGACCACCATGACCACTATAGAAATGGGCTTATGTTATTTTATCACGCTACGCGTGCGGGTAGAGAATTGTAGGGATCAGAAAATGGAAGCTCTATTTTTAGTTTTCCACCTGTAAAACAACGTAAAATTTGTTTTTGTTTATTACTTAAGGTGGTAGATTAACTCGTGGAAATAGCTTTGATACAAACTAGGTATCATTCTAATTTGGATTTCACTGAGTTGAAACTCTTTTCGAAGATTAATTCGAGATGAAAGAACTCTAAATCGTAGCTCATCATTTTCAAATAATTCTGACATTAAATAAAACAGGCTACATAATTCCAGTTTTTGCTGACCTCGCATTGTATACCTAGGTTTTTCGTACAATGATAAGTCAGCTTATGCTGGAAATATATAAGGTGTTAAAAAATTAACCTCACAAACTTTAAGAGGTGCTTTAGACCATCGAACTGACAACTTTCACTATGGGACCAACTCTGAAATCACAAAGAAAAATCAGCTGTTCCCTACATTTTGACGACTCGTACGAACATAAATTTAGGGAACAGCTGATTTTTTTTTCGCGATTTTAGGTTTGATCTCATAGTGAAAGTTGTTCAGTTTGATGGTCTAAAGCACCTCTTAAAGTTTGTGAGGTTAATTTTTTAACACCTTATATAGCCTGTTTTATTTACCTACTTTATTGTTAGGTCTAGTGACCGCAAGCGTGACTACGGAACGTGGGTTCCATCCTCGGGTTGAGTAAAGTGTGCCATTTACGAGTGGAAATTCTCATTTTCCTAGGTCCGAAGTAAAATTTTACGCGGACAAAATTGGCAGAATATGTGTGTGTACACCCCTGTCTAACCCTTTGAGGAAAATTTGCGTGATGAGGTATTATGTTTAATATAGTTAAAAAAAAAATCTTAATAATTAATCTATGAGCCTTATTGATTAAACTAAAATCATGATAAGTAACCTTTTGTCACATGACTTGATAACACATATAGTACAGATATTACGACAATCAGTATTGAATTGCATAAAATGAGAAGGGGTTTGTACGTGATATATATCGCACTTAACACATCAAAGCTAAACATTTGTGCCAAGAAGATGACGTTATCCGTTGAAATCACATCTAATTATATCAACAAACTTTTTGTGATTGTGGGTAACTCTCAAAGATGAGTGTTATGAAGAGAGAATACTTGATATGTCTCTTTTATTGCGTTCTTTCCCTAGTCACGAAAGAGGGATTATGTAAGCGATTGTTTTTGGTTATTTTCTCTAAATTGTGCAAACGAAAAGCAACAAATACACTCACATTTGGAAAATTTATTTTTCTTGAACAAAAAAAGATTTCCACTCACCTATTCTAAAACATATCTTGAGTGTGTATGTCGTTTAGGTTATGAGATATCTAAAACACCTGCTGCTGCCTTATCAATTGGTACAAATTAACGAATAACCATTAGGGTTTTCTGTGTGACACGTTTAGAGTAACTAATGAATATCATTTACCCATTCATGATTGAAACGTAACGTAAATGGTAAATGCAATCGGCATTTCCCAGTTACGTCACAATTACTCCACGTACTGACATATTTATCATCAAGCTCTCGAATAGTCTTTTGCCAAGTGTTGTCTATCAATTATTATAAGCTGGTCCACTTATTTATCACCATCCATGTGTCTCTCAGTTATATATGAAAAATTGAGAGTCCCTCACGATTTCTACAACAAAATAAGCTTGGCCAAATAGTGGCAGATTAGTTCAAAGTATAACCTTCCTTCTAAGGCACACTTGCACGACAAATCACTAAACATTAAGCGCTAAACGAAATGCAACCTCGTCCTGTACCTTTGAAGATGACGGAGACAAAATTATGTTTTAAATCAGTAAAAGTAATTACTTAATAATTTATGCCCCCTTACGTGTTCACTTCTCAAACTTCCCCATTTTTTATTTCGAAGAGATTGCATTTATCAATTTCCCATCATGCAGAAGGGAATACTCCAAGTATCTGGTCAAAGGTATCCGTCTAACAAGTACATTAATACCCACGGTTCGTATGGTTGCTAATGAGCTCACGACACATTCCTTTTATCCAACTACAAGCGGATCCTAGCCTGAGGACGGGAAAACACTATGCGGTCAAGGTGAACAGTAGGATATATTGATACTCTTCAAACGACAATAAAATATGGTACAGAATTAAGAGGGTTCATCCCTTAGAGCCATGTTGGAGATTCAAAATTGATGATTTCCGACGGACAATAAAACTATAATGTGTTTAATTTATAGATGAGATATTAACGTCATATTATTGGGAATTTTATAATCTAGTGCATGGCTGAAAAACATTTTCAATTTTTTGAATAGTTTTCTCATCAGAACCGTTTTTATGCAAGCCTTTTTTCAAACTAGCGATCGACGGTCTAAGCAGATGCGAGATATTAGTAAAACCGTATACGACAAACTTATAACAACATTACTTTATAAAAAATAATAACATTTATTAGTGAATGGCTGAAAAAAAAACACGATTACTGTAAGTTTTCATTTAAGAAAAGTATATTCAAAAGTGTCAATTGTAGCCACTTTTCGAGATATTAAACGTGTTAGTTTATGATGAAATCTGAAATATTTATATTTTCTTTTAGACCTAGTAAATTAAGACATTTATGTTCTAAAACATGGTTCAAATATTTTTTTAATAACTTATTTATTTATTTTACTATGAATTATTTAGTATTGCTATATAATCGGCGCGGATTCACGCCACCGCTCAGCGCGCCGCTCTAGCAATACTAAATAATTCATAGTAAAATAAACATATAAGTTATCAAAAAAATATTTAAACCATGTTTTAGAACATAAATGTCTTAATTTACTAGGTCTAAAAGAAAATATAAATATTTGAGATTTCATCCTAAACTAACACGTTTAATATCTCGAAAAGTGGCTACAATTGACACTTTTGAATATACTTTTCTTGAATGAAAACTTACAGTAATCGTGTTTTTTTTTCAGCCATGCACTAATAAATGTTATTATTTTTTATAAAGTAATGTTGTTATAAGTTTGTCGTATATGGTTTTACTAATATCTCGCATCTGCTTAGACCGTCGATCGCTAGTTTAAAAAAAGGCTTGCATAAAAACGGTTCTGATGAGAAAACTATACGAAAAATTGAAAATGTTTTTCAGCCATGCACTAGATTATAAAATTCGCAATAATATGACGTCAATATCTCATCTATAAATTAAACGCATTATGGTTTTATTGTCCGTCGGAAATCATCAATTTTGAATCTCCAACATGGCTCTAAGGGATAAACCCTCTTAAGTACAATGGGTATTTATAGAGTTATGTCTTGAGTGACATTACTTGTGGACTGTAAGCAGTGACTAGAATTCATCACCATAATTTAATCATTAACTAACTGCCCTGGGATATGTCATAGCCTCCATTGATGTCAAATAATAAGCTAAGCATCGCAATATATCGTTTTTAGTGCTCAAGAGGGCGTTGCCTTTGGGCACATAAAATGCTGCACTAAGGGTTGATTTTTCATACAAAAACTGTCAAACTTCAATTTTATTCCTCGAATAAAAGTTATCTGGCGATGGGAAAATCAGCTCTAAGTGAAATAAGATCATCATCTGCCTAGCCTTTTCCCAACTATGTTGAGGTCGGCTTCCAGTCTAACCGGATGCAGCTGAATACCAGTATTTTACATGGAGCGACTGCCTATCTGACCTCCACAACACAGTTACTGGGTAATACGATACCACTTGGTAAGACTGGTTGGCAGACTTTCAGGCTCCTGACTACCCGTAAGTGAAATAAGATAAATAAGTTATAACTAAGCACTCTAACTAATCCCTAATACAAAGACGATTCAATACCTTAAGTGGGCAAAGTCAATGTAGGAAATGACATAACAGTGAATTTTCTACTGTCAACTGATATGAGTTAATTTTCCAACGAACATAGTCTGTGTTTGTCTTTATATTTGTTTCTAACTAAACAATAATTAAGTCCATACTAATTTGGTTTATTTGTCAGATAGTTTTCTCACAGAAACCCGTACTTTAACTGTGTTAGTTAACTGTCAAAAGTGCCGCGTTATTAAAAGATAAAACCGATTATGTCGGTATGTTTACATATTCTGAGAAAAAAAATTGAAATGGGAATATAACAGGCCGATATTGATAGAATAATCAAATTCGCTACAGTAATTAAAGTTCCATTTATTTAATTACATGAGTATGTCGACTTGTTTTTTTTTACGTTTTTGTGAGAGAGCGCCGCTTTTAGAATTAAAAAAATTGAACATTTTTTTTTTGTTTTAAATATTTAAATACCAAGAAATGCTCGTGATTTAATTGTTTATATAATAAATGTGCTAAAAAAGATAAGTTTATTGAACTAAGAAAATGAGATAGCTCCACGAATATTTAGTATAATCTTGTTGATAACGTATTTTAAAAATATGTTAACTCATTTACTGCGACTAAGAAAAACCCTTTCATAATTAGACCAGGCAGCATTCTGTAAAAATCTCACCGTGAAATCATAAGTGAAGTGAGCACTTAATAGTGTTAATCCCTAGCGAATGACAGCTGACTCCACGCTCACTTCACCTAAGCTTTCATGGTGAGATGGTTACAGAATCGCACGGCAGGATACGGGTGAAGATAAAAATGTATGTATTACATACTCATCACAAAAGTAAAAATAGATTTCTTTATGTAGTTATTTTCTTCCATGACAAAATCACTTTCGCGTCACAAAACCGTGAAGGTAAAACCACAATCACATAAAAAATAAAAAAAGAACAATTAATAAAACATAAGTTTCCTTAAAAGGCCCTTGAATTGTGAAAAACTTGCATTATCTTATCAACGCCTCGAACTTTGCTCCTTGCGATAAAATAACGTGATAAAACAATATATTTATCGAAGTGTTCAGTGATTATATGTTAAAAAGAATTACGTCTTTCCTCGGAGACAGCCGCGCGGGCCGTAGTTGTAAAAAGTTACTTAAGATCATTTATTGAAAAAAAAAAATGATCTCGGTCGATAAATATTTTTACTGAAAAAAGTAAAGCAGATTTTCAAATAGATAATAAAAAGTGATTTCGTATTTTTGATAATTATTGAAAAAGTTTTATTTGTTTACGGACATTTTTAGCGTTAAAAAGTATGGTGCCTTTTCGGGATTACTATTGGCGAAACTATAGAGGATCTTATTTTGTGGCTGAAAACTATCAGGTAAATTATTAGATAATACATAGATATTGTAATTAAATAGATACAGATACATTTTTTTTCGGAAATATCTTGAAGTATATTTCTTAATTTTTTATCGTATCGTATATCTTATCTTAATTTATAATTTAATTATAATTTCAGCGAACAATGAAATAATACAATTGTGACAAATAGTTGGTAGACTATTTTCAATTAATTTGTCCATTAATCCAAATAATTGGTTTATTATTATCTATTCATTTGTTAATTATTCCAAATATATTATCACCTTTAATACAATCTGTCACCCTTTCATTTAAGATTGACATATTATTACAAAAGTGATGACGCACAATGACGGCAATTTTGCATGATTGTCAATTACTTAATTAAGGCTTTTCCTTGCATTTTAGTAATCTCAGAATGCAACATTTTCATGGCTATAAGCCTGTTTCGTGACCATTATCGAATACATAATAGCAGTTATATGATTTGAATGAGCAGTTAATTTAAACTCAGTAATCTACGTAGTTACGTATTTACATGCTTTTCTTTTAGGAACTCAGTAACTTATAGATAATAAATAAAAATAATAATTAATTAATAACTAATTGCTAGTAACGTAGTACTTATTAGTAATTGTAGCAATACCTTTTTATAAACACTAAGGGACAAAAAAAAACGACTGTTGCCTAAAACTGGAAAAAAATCAGTACAATCCAGATTTTCCAGATTTTCACTAAAAACTATAATACTTATCGCTATAACAAATGACGAACTATAACTTCTTAGTACAGGCACACCCTAGTTAGATTATCCCATTGGGAGATACTATCATCGAAATATTCTAATAATGAAAATACAAAGTGGTGACTCTACCCAAGTATATACTATGTTTACATACAAAGTAAAATATAAAAAGTTTGCACACGACATATTCAAGCGTGGGTGTTCTTTATGAATGGGTTTTCGCGGTGACATAAACAATGTCTTAGTACATACTGAGCTGGCATTCCCACTTACATAACTATTGGTTATAAATAAATTCGTTTATCATTTACTGGTGTTGCATTTGAATAGGCACTGTGATATTCCTTAGGAGTTAGTGTTTTTTGATGACTGAATATATTGTTTCTACAAAAATAAAAATAGGTACTGCTTTTTATTTTAAGGATTCGAAGCAATGGTTAAGATATGGTCTTCATCTGCGACAACTTTTCCCGATTCTGTTGGGGTCGGCCTCCAATCTACTCGGATGCAGCTGAATACGAGCAATAGTCGTGAAATATCAACAGAAAAATGCATTTTTTTGCTTTTTGTACAGACGCCAGAACATCAAGCTACTACAAGCTTTAATAGATTTTCAACTTTATCACTAAAGCATAAGGTTTAAAGTTGATTGGGAAAATGTTACAGTTTCGGGTAGCTTGATGTGCTGGCGTCTGTACTTCAAGCTTTATCTAGGCCTCCGTTTTTCCGGGAATTTCTAACACACCATGCCAAAAAAAAAATTTGTAAATATTTTGCAAGCAATTTTCTGCAGAAGAAAGTGCAACCCGTTGATGTCTTTAGTACTACGTTTTATAATATCAGTAAACTAGAAAATAATTAATCAATTTCCACAATTTATCAAAACAATAATGGTTAATTAACAAGAAAATTATCTTAAATTAAATTAGATCGTGCGACCAAAATGTGTATTGTTATTTTCTCACGTGTAGGAACTGACGTATGACCGTATGTATGTGTGAGTGTGTGTAAAACACAATACACGTTCTTTGGCTGTATTGTACTATTATTACTGATGAATGAAGTGCGGAAGGCGCGGTACAGTGACGTCATCTTGTGCACGACTCACGACTTTTTCACCCATAGTAATGAGGGTGGTTAACCCTATTTTGTAACATATAGATTATCATAACTGTCAAGGTGTTCAAGATATATTTGCGATTTTTAAGTCATAGTACCTTTAGACGCATTCCGTTTTAATATCTTGGTGACTATGAATGGTTCACAAACGTAGGTACCTATAATATTTTATCATCGTTAATTATATTATAATGATTTATTGATTAATTTACAATGAAATAAAGTGCGCGTTATGAGATGTACCAAACACTATCAACGCAAATAATTCGAAGTCCTAACGATAACATTGACTAAACAAAACATTTTTTGGGTGACAACCGACTGAGATAAAATGTAAATACATTCCAATATGATAATAAACAATTTCTTGCATTAGCACGTCAGCATAGGCAATTTGATTACGGAAAATTTTACACAATTTCATCAACAATATAAATTAAACCAGGTACAGGATATGGAACGAAACTGTAACACAATAGAAACTAACTGAGTCAAATCACTTTTTAATTTCGCCTTTCATTTTAATTTTCATATTAGCGTCATAGAAAAATAATTAAGTGGCGTATGACGTTGGGCGAAGCTATTCGCTGTGAGAAGTGTTTGTTATATTAGTTTAGTAGCGGCGTACTTCCCGTAATGACGTAGTCGCTCATTGAGGCAAAGGCTTCGTGCGCGGGCGCCGAGCTCAGTGGCTGTGTGATCTATCCGCCGTACACACGCACTCATGTTGCCAAAAAAAGCCGGGAAATATATATAAACTTAAACTCAGTAACATACTTTATAATAATAAAAACAGTGACTGTAAACATTTGAATTTGGAGCCTTTTTATCTCATCGGGGAGTCTTCACCGGCCGGCATTATAACCTCAACGCAATGGATGCTGTACAAGCGCAACCCTGTTCGGATATTTGACTGTGTGAGTGCTTTTGTACTTCAGTGAGTGGGGGTGGAAGCCTAGAAGCAAGTGAGTGAGGTCCTTAAGAGTTAACTACCACGTGGATTCGGAACTCGGATACTTAGTCACATAAAGTACTTGTGTTTTAAAGTTTTACGTTGTTGTTGTTATTGTTTATTCTTGTCTACTTCTTGCGTAGGATATTAAGTACCTTAAAAAAATTGTATAGATAGGATACGTTGATTAATTACATAGTACCGGCGTTTTGAGGTTGTTTTCTAACGGCATCATAACAAAAAGCAGTGTCAAGGAACTGAGAGCCGGTTATATATACATACTATAATACCTACCTATATGCATATAACCAACTTCATATTCATATGATGTATATTCTTACGTGCCTGATAATTGGCTAATAATGTCTTTTAAAACGGGTTACTATATTTTTTTTATTTATTTATTTATTCCTTTATTTCAGGCAACTAAGGCCCATAGAAAAAAAAAAAAAAACTATAGTTCGTAAATCTTAGATTATTTAAGTTAATACTTAATTGACGTTTATTATTATCAGCTAAGGTTCTATTGTCATCTAAATTAACGATGACAGGATTTATTATTAAACCTTTTTAGTACCACAATTTGAAATTTACGTTAAGGTAGATGAAGTTGAATATAGCGAGGTTTGAGATCACAAACTATGAATACAGCCGGTCGATTCTGTAAAAATCTCACCGTGAAATCACAAGTGAGCACTTAATAGTATCAATCCCTACCATTACGGAATGACAGAGCTCACTTCAGTTAAGTTCTCACGGTGAGATTTTTACAGAATAACACTGCTGAAACGAGATATCGAGTTGACTTAATCTAAGGCGGGGCTAAAAAAACGATAAATTCAAATTCAAACCTCTACACATCCTATTGTGTCCAATAAAAATCGTTAGACGACAATAAATTTAACACTTTGACATCCGTTTAATTGACGAAAACGTTTGGGAAATACCGACTCTATTTCGTCTGTTTATAAAAAAAATTAAACTGGATAGTTATACTAGACTGGCACGTTTTATGTTCTACATAGAAACATAAAAAAACAAGTCTTTGTTTCTGTATATGGTATTGCAGTGGTATTTATGCTAATTTCGTAACGTTTACTGTTCTTTAGTTGTTCTATAATGCTGTAGTAATATGGTTATGTACTTTTAAAACTAAAAATCACATTAAAAATCGACAGTAGAACGTAGCTATGAAAATAATGGTTTACGGGACGTTCGTAGAGGGTGCTACGAATCACGTAGCATCAATATATCACGTTACAAAATCGTTGGAGTTGCTTGAACTCATGCTGATCTAAAGTTGTATGACCTTATGTTACTAAACAAAAATGATTAGAGGTGTGTGAAAACGGAGAATTTTGTGTGGCGTAGCTATGAGGTGCTACGAATTTCGTAGCAAGAGCGATATAGACAAAGATGTCACGTCACTGCGTAATGAGGTGAAACATTGCAATGTATCTTATGGCATTTAAGTAAAAATACATAACGCTATATACCTATTAAGATTCCTCACATCATAAGAAGATTCTTATGCCAAAACAAACAGAAAACGAGTGAAAGCTCAAAACGGGGGAACCCCAAGGCCCAGTAAAGGGTCATTTAAGTTAATCTCACACAGACATCTCATTCATATAATTGTGCAAACAGTCTGCTAAGAATAAAACCTCTTTTTTACAACTTAAGTCACGGATAACTAGGTTCTGTATTTTGATATTTTTATTAGCCTGATTTGGGACTTTGAGAAGAAACGGAGTCTGACTCTGACTGTACATAGTTCTGATTCAAATATAGTTAGTCTAGACGTTATCATGACGACATAATTTTCGTACTTCGCATAAGTTAATCCGCCGTCACGTGAGCTGCTGTGATTGGTTGACAAAAATAACAACATCCAATCGTGATAAATTGACTCTAAATATAACGACAAATTAAATTACGGGCTTTTGGTAAACAAAGATCAGAAGACCAATTTGCATAGTCGCAATCTCATCTTACCGACAATCAATGTCAAAAAAAAAGTCAAACACTTGTCAAAAATATAAGAAAGCCGTATTTTTGATCGAGAGAGACTGATATCAGACTGTGAACGTTCTTAAAATTGCAGGAATCATTTTTGCTATTCTGTAAAAATCTCAGCGTGAGAACTTAGGTGAAGTGAGCGGGAAGCGAGCTCTGTCATTCCTTAATGGTAGGGATTGACACTATTAAGTGCTCACTTCACTTATGATTTCACGGTGAGATTTTTACAGAATCGACCGGCAGTTTTCCGGTCTGCATATGATTTAATACGCTATTTGTCGTATTGTTCAAAGCAACCAAGTATGTCACTCGACTTCAATTCAAGTAAAGTTTAATTATATAAAATTAACAGTACCAAGAAATCCTATCAAATTGTCATTCAATAGCTCAAAATACTCATAAAAACTTGCAATTAATGATCTAACTGTAACTTAATAAGTTTTCTAATACATAACGCTTTAAAGTTATATTTATTTCCAATCAGTGAAAACATTTAACAAGATATATCTGTGTTTATAAACACGAAGAGTAATGGGCGCTAAAAGTTTGTTTCCATTAAAATCAATTGCAATAACAAAATGGAAAACTTTTGTGTTTTAGTGGAAGTTGTTTTCGCTTCAGTTTCAGTTTTAACTAAGTAATGGCTAAAATTCATTCCGTGTAATCTTTATAGTTTAATTCAAACATTTTTTTGATGGAACGTAATGATTTAAACTGCAAACGAGTGCTTAGAAAAAAGATAAAATGAGCTTCAAAATTTTTGGAGGTGTTCATCTATATAACTGTCTGTAAACAAGCCTATAGTTTACAGATAGTATTATTTTATATTTTATTTGCGTTGTGACATTACCAAATTTAGATTAAAAAAACTATTACAAAAATGTTCAAGTACTTTGATTGAAAACAGTTTTTGATTCAATCAGAACCCAAACTTACTTTGTTTGTCTCACCAAAATGACCACAGGGACTGCTAAAATATCTATTGCCCCGGACCTAGATTGCCAAATCAGGGCTCGGAAACCGGTTGAAATTCTTAACCGGTTACGGTCATTGACCCCAAACCGAAATCGATTTAGGTTAAGGTTTGCACTTTACCGGTTTTTACCGGTTTTTGCGGGAAACCGGTTTTTCATGAATTTTGGTTTTGAAAGTGAAAATTAACCGGTTAAACACCCCCCCCCCCCTAACTAAGCAAGTCGCAACATGAATCTACCCGCACCATTTAAGTTCTCCGGTTGTATTTGACGTCCTCAGATCAAACATTTTTTTTCCTAATGTTTTCTGAGGTACTAAATGTACTAATGTCACTATAACTTGTTGGAAGTGTTAAAAAAGTAGACGAAAAATATTTACGACTTACGGAATTAACCGGTTAATTTGGGTGTCAAAACCGTTTGTGCTTATGTAACCGGTAACCTTTGTCATTTGGGTTACATATGAACAGTTCACTTGTTTAACCGGTTAATGAGGGAACGATATATTTACCGGTATTTCATCGAAATTAACCGCTCTTTTTAAACCGGTTCAGAGCCCTGTGCCAAATACTACATTTATATTGCCTTGAAAGTTTACGAAAATGTTAAGAAATACTGAAAACAACTTAAGATTCGATTACTACCTACTGATACAACTTTTAATACTTTGTCACTTAAAAAACCATTTAAAATTGTAACAATTCGTATGCATTACAGGAGCATTTTTTTACTATCTCAAACGGTTGAGCGAACTTTAGTGGAAAACCCAAGGTCTGAAGTGTAGCAGGCTCTCATACGGTCACGCTCGTTCTCGACGCTGATTGGTCGACAATACTATGACGTCAATGCACATTGTCGGCCATTTTTTTCAAAACGGAACACATATTTCCTACAGATTTAGCGATTCATATAAAGAGGTTGCTATTGTTATTATTTTTATCCGGTTTGTGGGAAATGTGGTGCAAAGAATCTATAAGAATAATTAGTTGATAATAGAACTTAAATCGGACAAACAAATTGTATAGCCTCTTAGTAACACAAAAGGAAATATAGTCTAAACTCGTACTGGGGTCAAAATGATTGAACTTTATATCATTTTTTTCGCTATACATTGTTGTGGTATAAATACGGTACATTGCCTTCAATACCAACAGTCTACACTGTATCACCATAGTAACAATTTTGCTATTGTTATACTTACTCGAAAAAAATTGTTACGTCTTATATGTTACTAGCGGCCCGCCCATACTTCGCACAGATTTTACGACGTCGATATCGAGATTTCTTAGTTATTTGTCATTTTAAAATCAATGTATTATACAAATAAACCTTCCGAAATAAATAAAGTACCTATCTAAATAATGTTGAAAACCGCATCTAAAACTGTTTCATAGTTTAGAAGAGCAACGCGGTTACCCAGACAGACACGAAAAGCGACTATCTTTAGATGTGAGCGGATAAAAAAGCTATTTGAGATTTGTTTGATCTTGAAGACGAGATAAACAAACATATTCTTGAATTGCAAATAAGTACATAATATTATGTACTTTATCTAGGTTGGTTCAGTCAAGGGTATTCACAATAATATCATATATAACAACTAGCAATCATTACATTCCAGCCGAGCACAGAATTGAATAATAATATAATTAATACAATCCAATAAAAGCCAGCAGCTTTCGAGATTCGCTTAGCCATAAATATGTACACGTTGGGTG
Source organism: Eremobia ochroleuca (assembly GCA_949629135.1). NCBI lineage: Eukaryota > Metazoa > Arthropoda > Insecta > Lepidoptera > Noctuidae > Eremobia > Eremobia ochroleuca. The sequence goes on from OX451392.1 coordinate 19,108,708, forward strand.
GGTTATTTCATCTCATGATATCTATTCATATTAAATTCTAGAAGTCTGAACAAAATAGAAATACTTGAATTGCTATTGATTATGACAAACGGTTCACCATAAAATGCCCAGCATAATAAGCCATGTAAAACTGTAAAATCCCATATCCGTCTGAACGTTTCTTAGAAAATCTTGTAATAGATTGTGATCTGTATCAGTATTTCCGACTTCGGAAGTCCGGATATTCAGATAACTGGTCGGATATTACCTTTGACGCATTGCTGTGACTTGCATTTAGGCATTTTTTGTGGCACTTTATATTTGGTTGATTTAAATATGATTTATTTTCTAGACTTTGACAATATGAATTGAAGCATAAAGACTAATCCATTATTTTATGACTGAGGTTTTTACAAAAAGTTGAGAAGTCATTTTTTCTACATTATTTTTATTTCTTAAAGAAAAGAAAGGTTTAAAACAGTCATAAATTATTAGAAATTAATTCATTTATTTCTAATAATTAATTACATTTGAATTTTAAAAGTTTCCAAATTACTTTTCTCTAACTACTGATATCCAAATAATTTGGACTTTTACAAACTAATTGACATTTCATGAATAATTGTTAAATACACCTTTCACTAATATTCATATTTTATACGTTTATTAGTAAGGGGGTAATAATATAAAGAGGTAAGTTTGTTTGTTTGTAAGTTTGTATGTAGGGGGGTAATCTCTGTAACTCCCAGTCGGATTAAAAAAAAAAAATATAAAAAAAAAATACACCTTACTAATAAACGTATTATATCAGGTGAATAGTTACACACCGATTTCTCTCTTTCAGTCGTCAGTAATTTGACTTTCAAAAGAAGACAAAGCGTTGTGTAACTATACAGATGCTATACAACGTTTATTAGTAAGGGGTATAGAAGAAGTATTCAAATAGGTAATATGTTTTAGTTTATTTCTAAGAAATAAGTTTTTGGGAAATTGATATTCTAACTAATTTCGTCTTTTTGCACGGAAAGTTTAATTTATCGCATGAGAATGATAATTTTAAATTAATTTGCATTCCTAATTATTGTGCTGTGTTGTAATAAACTACATTTTTAATAAAAAGAAGTGTCATTACAAAGATCAAAACCAAATGATCGTAATAATGTATAAACAAACAAACTAGTAAGTTGACAAAGGCCACATATTTTAAATACGCGTCATACCTCAAATATTTGCGGTGTGGAATTTGACATAAATATTGTAATGAGATGTGTCTCGATTAGAACGAGAGCCAGACACTTCCGCGTGCTAAGTATTGTCTAGACGATTAGTTATGCGTGACCACAAACAATGCGAATTATGACTATTAAAAAAAAAAAAAAATCGGGTTTTTTTTTGTGAGATAATGGGAAATATTTGCAAGAGATTTGGATTTTTTTCCACAGCCGTGTCTTTAATGAAATTCTACTATACAACGTGTAACTTTAAATGCGCAAAACTTCAGACACCCCAACTGATTTTTAATTCAATTGACCTATTTCACAGAGAAAATAAGTCATTAAAAAAATTGTAAAGGTTTTATGTGCTGTTTTAGTTTTACTGGCCATTCTGATCGTTTCTTGCGTCTGTGACGACGATTTACCGAGGGAGGAGTCGTCACCGGGCCGTTGCACCACGCTGACATTGGCTTGCTTGACCTATTAATAAATAGACACGGCAACGTTTTTAATGAAGATTTTTTGAAAAATGTGACCTATATTAAAAAGTGGTTCAATTAATTCTGCTCGTTATTCTGATCAAACTATTTTCAGGTTTTGCGCATTTAACGTTACACGTTGTATATAGCACAGCCGGTCAATTCTGTTAGAATCTCAACGTGAGAAGTTACGTGAAGTAAGCTGTCATTCCATCTGATGCTAGGGATTGACACTAATGACTTCTCACTTTAAGCTCATTTCACCCGAGTTATCACGGTGATATTTTTACAGAATAGCACTACATTATCCACAATTACTGCTATTAACCCATAGCTTGATTTGGTATCAGAAATAAATAAAAATAACTAAACATTCAGTTTTTTCCAGCAATTAATAGTTTAAAATGCTTTAACACAAACCGAGCTGCTTCTGGTAAAATACCAAAACAATTAAATAATAATTCCTAATCACTTGCTAGCGTTGATACTGACATCATCGTCATCGCCTCTTGTAATAAAATCATAACGAAGATGTATCTGTTAATACAACATTATAATATTTCAACGAGATTTCAATACTTTTATGATAACATCACGAATTGAAATCATAAAGTTTTTTTTTTTTTTAAGTAGGTACTAAATATGTATTCTATTTTAAATAGGTTGTCAGACTATTAATTTAGTTTAGTAGTTACTACTAGAGTGCCTTAAAATAGCAGGTAAATAACTACAAAGCTTTGTTTTTCATTAAAAATCAGAAGTGTAAGTAATTTTCCTTCGTGCTTGTACAACCACAGTATCTTCACATTCATACAATATCAACCAATCAAAATAGGGTGAGCACAACAATTATGTAGAATTGTGTACAGATACGTGGGAAATATGTAAATGTACTGGCAATTGTTCGAAATAATGAAAAAAGTAGAAAAATAAAGTCACTGGTTGATTATCCGGACAGACCGGTTCGGTTCAAGAGAGTTTCGCAAAGAAAATGAGTTGCAGCGCAGTTGTGAGTTAAGTGTGCATACGATGGGGTTGTCATTACTCAGAGTGAGTTTATTTTAAACCATATTACTTATCATGTAACTAGACAGGGGTGAATACTGAGATATAACGGCTGATATGTGGAGGAAAATGACACTGCGCCGACCCCAAATAGATTAGAATGAGGGCAAGATAATGACGACTTGTATGGAAAAGGAATGCTCAGGTTTTGCTTAGAAGCACATAGGTTACTTCAATGGTAAGAAAAAAACCATAGAGATTGTGTAAGAACTTGCTCAGACGATTTTCTTGATTAACCCAGCGAACAGCTGGGCTAATCACCAAAATCGTCTTAAATCAATTATGATCGTGTGCTTCGAATCATACATCGTTAATAGTAACGAAGTAATTTTTTTATCATTATGATGTTCAAAAGTTGATGTAAATGATCATTAATTTCTTTGAATCGGGTCTTGAAATGTTAGGTCAATTATGTTTTTTTTTTACTTAATCCTAAGATAGGATTAAGTAAAAAACATAGAAACAGCTGTTAAAATAACACATAAAAATGTTTTCCCGCGTGCCATACACATAGTTTAAAATCTCGTTTTTCATCTCATAACTTGGGTTGTTAACAAACAATCTACATATATTTGCATATTTTTTTCTAACACTTCTACGATTTCCCAGAATCGGACACTACTTCGTGAGACAATAATAACATCTAAAATACAAAATGTTATCAAATAACTAAATATAACTAACTAATCCTATTTACTTATTATCACCTGACCATTAGGTTTTTATAATTATTTTGTTACTTATATCTCCGTAGGTTTGGAGTAATTCGTCACTACTAAATATAGAGATCTATGATGTAATGAATAGATAAATATACAGCTCGAAATGTGTATGTTTTAGACATCTGGATTCTAGTACTTCGGCGCATGACGTCGGCGGACAATGACCCATGGTACTTTGAAAACATCTAAACAAGTTCATTTCGGACTTTTAGGGCTGGGTTCAATTCATACCTAAGTTAAGAAATCTCGGACACGAGTATCTCATGCAAGAACGTCGGACCAACAATTACGGGATAGTACCAAAACAAAATTAACACCTGCCTTCAAAAAGGCGTGTGAAACTCAAGAAATAACGACTAAAATCGTGACTGAACAAACAATGCCTTTTATAACAAAACCAATTCGTTCGATACAATCTGTCTATTTGAACAACAACCAATGTTTGTTCTCTCTTGTTCACAGATGCCACAAACGGTGCCCCGGTCCGGGTGCAGCCCGCCAGCGACATCTCAGGACGAGAGAGCGGTTCCCGCCTCCCCCGCTGATCTACAACATCTTCTCCGCCTGATCGGCGCTGCATCTCCCCCAGAATCGATGCATTACTCGCCACCCAACCCTCACAATAAACCCCCACCACCATACCCAGAAGACAACACAAACAACGTCTTCTTGGAACGCCTATACGACTTCGAGGGTTATCCTACTCCCTCTCCATCATCAGACGAAGGCTCCATCCCAGCAGTCGCCCTGCAGCCCGCCTCGCCCTACAGTTCTCTTCAGTACTCACCACAAGTTTACATAAAAGAAGAACCCAACAGACTTGCCGTACCCGGCTTTGCGTCTCCCTACCCTCTGTCTCCATCAGGATCGTGCGTATCCTACGGAAGCTACAATCAATATTCGTCACCAGCTCCACAACACGAAGAATACTTAGACATAGAGGAGCTTCTAAAAGAAAATCAAATACTACAAGACAGTGTCCAACAAAGCTACCTCACACCTAAACTCGAAGTTGAAGAGCCAAGGGATCACATTCTGCTGAGGTCAGCATTAGAAGACACATCTTTCCAGAAGAGGTTAAATCTCAGACCAATTCCGTTGGAGTTGGGAAGTGTGAAAATGGAGGAGAGCAGTGGAGGTGACGATTCTCTAGTCGCGCCAGACATCGACCGTGTGCTCAGCATGGCCATCGAACAGACCAAGAGGGACGTGGACAACACATGCACAGTACTTGGAATCTCACCAGGTGAGGCAAAAACGTCAACACCATTATTCACTGAACTTTGACTGAGAGTTGTACTACGTGCGAAAATATTTATGAAAATCATGTATGATTTACAATGGCATGTCATGAGAATGTTGTACTTGTATGTTTTACATGATTACTATTAGTATTGTATTTAATAGTGACGTCACTCAGATGTCGACTCAGTAAAAAAACGTATTTCCACGTACAGAATATGTTGGCTACCGTTGAGTCTAACGCCATTATAAACATTAATGATTTCTTAGAAGTCTCTCGGAGCAGATTACGTAAGCTGTTTATGTTGGCCCAGCGATGATCTCGCCTTATATTAGTGACGTCCTCCAACGCTATATACTCGTACACATTGAGTGGATATGCAAAACTGAATAAGAACATGCGTCGTGTAGTTCAGATTTTCTTGGAATGCATTTTCTTTCTTAGGGTTGTTAATTAGTAAGTCATTGATTACGAACAAGGTATAATGAGATTACGGTAGAATTGACTTGATGATGCCATTTGAATTAATCATCAATATAAATGTTTGAGAAATGGGTTTTGCATACCGCTATACAGCATCTGGTGCGATGAATTCACTAATGTTATTATGGTAGAGGGCAGTAATGATAGTAGTTAACATGTAAATAAGAGGAGTGGAATAGTGGATAATGATGTGTTTGTTTCCAGATCCAATGCTATGGAGTACCGGGGACGTAAAGGCGTGGGTGATGTTCACATTGCAACATTACAACATGCCAATGGTACCTATGGAGAACTTCACAATGGATGGCGCAGCGCTCGTAGCACTAACAGAAGAAGAGTTCAACCAGAGAGCATCTCAGGTACTATTAATTATAATTATTTGTAAATATTTAATGATTATCGTATAACCCTGGGACAGATTGAGGGCGTTCGTCAGACCAAAGTCTATACTGATTCACATACTCCTGATAATACAATGTTTACTTAATTAAGTAGTATAAAATAAAACAGTCCGTATAGGAGAAAATATCTACAGTGCGTGTTATCTTGGTGTTATCACATAAATTCTTCTAGCCACGTGTCAGTTGGGGTCAAGTGATACACACTTATCACTTGCTGTAACGACAACGTAGGGGCTTGGGCATTTTTATACAATCATGTATTTATGTTAATTCATTGTAAGTTATTCATGATCTTTTGATTTTACGAAAGAAAGTTTAGCATTAATTGGTTTTCTATATTATTAAAGCCATTATTGCATTCATTACTGTGACCAACATGTCATCTGTAAAGATTTTTAAAATGTGCGTTCATCCGAAATATTTTTTTATCTAGTGTAGTTGCTTATACAGCGTGTAACGGAAAGGGTGTATCAACCCTGAAGGAGGTGAATGTGCTCATGAAACTCAACAACTTTCCCCAAAGAACATAGGTCGAAATATGAAAAAAAAAATTGGCCCTCCCTTACAAAACTGACTACCAGCTGATTGATTTACTATGGGACGGCCAAATTTTTTTTTCATATTTCGACTATGTTCTTTGGGGAAAGTTGTTGAGTTTCATGAGCACATTCACCTCCTTCAGGGTTGATACCCCCCTTCCGTTACACGCAGTATATTCATATGTTAGAGTAATATTACGGTTAAATCATCGCCAATTATATAATTACTTCTTGAATTTTTTCCCGAATGCTTACATCATATTTGGTTTTGCGTGGCTTTTGCACATGCTCGTCGCAGTGCAAATTAATGAGCATATATGATTCATCTGTAATCGTATTTACTGACCAAAGTGAAAATTAATTTACATCTTTAATAGACTCGTTTAGTAGTCTTTTTCTTATCTTCATTTACTAGACAGTTTTATTAGTTTACTTTGATTAAGTACTTGATTTTATTAATGAACTACTCCTAAATTGTTAATAATATAATAGTTAATAGTTAGTATTATTCAATGGTTAAACAATTTTGCAACTTGTGCCTTATAATGTGATGATAGTACTATCTATCAGCAGATGATAAGACGAGTATTATTTTAATAATAATGATGCAATGAATCTTGTATGACAACGTACTATCATTGATTTAAAACTAAATTTAAGCTTATATGTTTCAATGTGCGTATCGTATTTTTTTTTGTTGTACAGACGCCAGCACGTCAAGCTACTACAATCTGTCAGATTCCTGTAATAGATTTTCAACTTTAGCGCTAGAGCATAAGGTTCAAAGTTGATTGGGAAAATCTCTGACAGTTTCGGGTAGCTTGATGTGCTGGCGTCTGTACATTAACTTCATCATTAATGACAGCATAAATATAAATATAATTCTTAAACTTTATCAAAGATTACAACAGTCCAATCACTATGATCTTTTACCGTAGTTTTGCTTGCAATATCAGGAAAAAGTACGACATTCACCACAGACTGATGTAACATGTGCAATGTGTAGGCAAGTGTCTGCTTCCTCAACCACCATTACGAAAAGTTCAACTTTAATGGTATTTACGTAATTAGCAAGGACAACGAATGTAAGGAAATCCGTTAAGGCTGACCCATCTTATGTAACGTTGTTGAAGACTAGTTTATTTTCATCGTTTAGTTTTGCAATCATTGTTATGTCATCTCTTTTATTTATTATAACATGTGCAGTAGCAGTTATGACATTGAGGATATTGGTTTTAACTAGTTATGCAAGCTCTAGATTCTAGAAAAGTTAGGGTCGATCTTTTGATTAAAAGTATACAATTTAAGTTTTTTATTTTGTAACTTGAGTTTATTTGACTCACTTTAAAAAAAAAAACATCATTTATGAATTGCTTAGTTGTGGACAGCTTTATCCTTTTTATTACTTAGCTTTTATAACCATGATTAATATATTCGCGATTTGAGTGTTTGTGGTCAAGTTCTTTCCCTATGACGGTACAAGGAAAAATTTAGTTTACATACGTAGTAATGATGAAGTCACGCATTCAGATGGAAATCCATTTTTATGACGCCGTAGATGTGTTAACACTCGATCGCTAATAATAACTTACAATATCATAAAGCTAAAAATTTATTCTTCCTTACGTAGACAATCAGGTAGTTCAGAAGTAAGAAAGGACAGAATAAATTTTTGAAAAGTAAGTGAACGAAGGTAGGAAAACAATATAACAAACGTGTGACTGGAATCGACTCATCAAACACTCAAATGTTGAAAGTAGTTACACAGTTTACAATAAATGATTAAGAACAGCCAACATCAAAAGCCCCTACAAACCTAATTCAAGCTAAAACCAAGAATATAAAAACATCAAAATAGGTAGAAAAAATAGTGTAGCATCGTATCGAGCACGCCAGTTCCAATGGGCAGGTATCTTTGTTATCGCACGCACCGACGAGCCGACTTTCTCTAAGCGAGGAAAGTCAGCACCCAGGGCCCGTCTGCATACAAATTGCATCTGGTTTGCAGTATGGGAAGATATAGGTGTTGAATTAGCGAGGAATTCTAAGATTCGAAGATAAGGGATAGCCGTGGAGTGGATAATAGTGGGTATAAGCCAATAACGTGGAGAATTTTGATCTGTTGGTGATAGTAACGTGGTGGTGGTGGAGTTTTCTAATAATCTTGAGCTTTATGTGGATAAAGTATTTAGTTAGACATCAAAAACTAGCAAATTCTACTAGTTCTAGCTTATAATACTGTAAATGCGAAACATTTTAGGTGTTACGTTACTGCAGCCAATCTAATTGGGCCAAAAAGAGAAGAATACAGATATATCTTTTAACCAATATTACGACTAGTAAAAGTCGTTCACAAGAGTTCTGGCCAACCACAACCCTATAAATATTTAACATATGTTATCATACTGTTCGCGAATCTATTTTAGGTAGCACAGCAATCATTGAAAACAAGTTTCTTAATTAACAATCAGACTCGTTAGTTCCACGTTCCTTTTGATATAAATAAGATAAATTTTCTGCTAGCTAAACATCAGTAACGACTACTTCAAATGTGGGTACGTGGAAATCTTGCGCACTTTCCGAGTAATGTGGATATTCACCGTTAGTTCTGGTTTGATCATTGTTTATTATTGTTACAGTCGGGAAGTACTCTGTATGCTCAGTTAGAGATCTGGAGATCATCACAGGGGCCTGATCATCATCAGTTATCAGCATCGCCGATCCCAACGCCTGCTGGTTTACCGTCGACCGACGACATGAGTGATGGTGCGTATCTTACTTATTTTATTTTGTAGGTATAACGTTTAAAACAGCAAAGCTTACAAGTGATTATATATTTGAAATAGGATTGAGGTTCATAATGGGAGTTGTTGGAAGTGATCCTCCAATAATTGGGAGATTTTATTGTATTATTAATTTTATGTGTTCCAAGATGTATCTTATTATAATGCCAATTCCTTTGCAGGGTTGGCAAAGAATCAAGAGTTAGCAACGGATAAGATAGGTACTAAATATTTTATTTTATCGCAATTTTCTTTTAAGTCAGCTTTACATCGAAGCATGTTTCTTATCGGTGGTTTAACTTCATTTAACCTCCAATCATTAATTTCGATATAATATAATTTATCATCGATTTCGTAAATCCCATCACCAATACTATAATCTTGACAATTCAGAGCATTGAACGTAAATGAGTCTACGATAACTATAAAATTAATTACCTAGGATTATTATCTAACTTTAATATAATCTAGGTATTTAAATCAAAATTCCTACGCGACAGCCACGCCTAGTAGATTTATGGGACATAAATTAAATAAATAATTGACGTTTGAGATTGCATGAAACATGGATGGTTGCGAATTTATTTTCTTGCCGATCCAGGAATCAAGGTGAACTTGAAAAAAGAAATCAAGTATACAAAGTAAAATCTGAATGCTCTTTAGCATTCATCTATCAAAATGATTAAAAATGTACAATGCATGTTCAGGTACCAATTATTAAACCTTTGTCAACTATTCCTCAAATGCATACGCTTCGATATCTGCTGATCCTGTCGAGATGATGCGTTAAAATACAGACACATGATTGAAAGTAGATAGTGCAATACGTGGTCGAATGTAGCACGGCAATGCATCAGTCGCATGCATTGTGCTATGACCGTTACCAACCCACATACGGACTGTGTTGCAGACAAACAAGCTAATGATGTGTGGCCATCGTACGCAGTTGTAAACTCACTTTATGAGGGAATTGAAAGCCACGATGTATTGGACGTAATGAGGACAGACACGCTCTCTGATAAACGATTAGCGAATGATATGATTTACTGTCCGGCTATTGTTCGAGAATTTACCAATTAGGTTTATTTTGTTTTAGAAATTGATGACAATAATTATAAGCATTTATTAGATATGGTCACATGAGAATAGGAAATTAAATTATTTAATAGAATAGAATAGAATACTCTTTATTATGTACACCATATAAATTACAGACATAAATATAGAAATTTTACAAAGTGTGACACAATGGGCTGTCTTATTTTTATAGCATATTAATTAAAATATCGAATTGCCATCAAGATTGACACGATAAAATCATAAAAGCAAGTCTTATCGCAATTGCATAAAGATTAAACCATGATACAGTCCAACGAACGAGACACCTTGTCGCCCTTAATGGGTTGACAGTTAGCTTATAAATAAAAAAAAGTGTCAGATAGTAGCACAGGAAATTGCGATCGACAATTATCTGCGACTCAGTTGTCAGTCCACACATGCAGTTTGACATAAAGATTTATATCAGAAAGGCCCTGACGGTATAAAGTAAATCAAAGAGGTTACCGGGCCAAATAGTGAATTCAGAATTAAATCAGATTCTTAAAATGCAGAACTTGTACAACTAGAAGCACATTAATACTAACTTGTCATTGTGACAGTTAAGGTAAAACTTGATTAATTTCCATTCAACCAACAAAAGCAGAAATTGATGCACTTGAAAAACATGATAAACAGGACAAAGTAATTGATGACTTACAAACAACATGATGTTTCGAGAAAGATCAGGTTTCACGTATTTTTGCATACGATTGCAACTATGATAGCTAAATTGATAATTCCATAAAAAACCTGTTTCATAAATATGTTTATTGAAACAAGCTTCGAAGCTAAAAGCATTAAATCTTTAAATCGCTGACCGATAAAATGAATTGGATACTAATGTAATATGGAGCCACGCCTAGTTACACTTAACCCATCAATCAGGCGTTTGTCGTTCTATTGCCGTTCTGTCCCTTACATGTCGGCTTCGAATCCATATACGTCAAGTCTTGTTTTTGTGTCGTTTCCCGAAGGCCTAGTTCAAGCCGCCGGACCCACAAGGTCGAATGCGACCAAGATAAAACTGCCGTCGGCATCGTGAAAATTTTCATTGCCACCTTCACATACGGTGTAAAGTACTTCCAATTTGAATTAACCGTAGCCTGTGTCACTTTGCTCGTCTCTTTTAGTAACTTTACTCTCATTTGTTTTACATTAGTAATTTGAGCTTTATCGTGTTGTAGTTAAACGCGAAAATTCTTTAGAGTTTTCTCTCACCATAGTTTCCTCAAATCGTCTGCTGCACATTCCATTCAGCACTTGGCTTTCTTCTTTAAATAGCATGTTGCTATTTAACTGTTTTGAGCGTTTTGTTTATATGATTCGTTTGCTTGTCAGTCTGTTTACATGTCTACAACTGAAGGTCGGCTACCGTTAATTTGGTCTATGTTTACAGCATCCATTTTAAAATAACTTTTTAGTTTAAACATCTTTCTTACATAAACTTCTTTGGTATGTTCAAGTTTTTTAGGCCTTTATAATTGCGCGCAGATGGCGAGTTTAGTAGGCTTATAGTTTCATAGAATCGATGAATTAGTATGATTAACTTCCAAGAAGCTATAGTGTCGTCGTGTTGCCTGGTGCTCTGTCTGCCCCCTTTTTAATAGCATCGTTATGGGCTCTTTAATAGTTCTAAATTGTTAAGTTATGGGCTTATTTATGCATTCAGGACGCCTTTGACATACACGAAGCTCTTATTCTTGTTAATAGTTTGCATTATAGTTTAAGTATTAATTATTTGATGGAAGAGGGGTGATAAGGAATGTAATAGTTTGCTCGTTGCATAATTGCAAACTAAATGTTTTTTGAGGAGTAATGTCATCAATCTGAATTCTTTCGACCATACGTTTGGGATGCTCCAATTTTAACACCACATCTCATTCCATTTACGGCTCTTAACAAACTACTCAAACCTAAGGTCGACAATCATTTGCTGACGAATCTCTTCTTCAACAGATGAGGACTCGGAATCAGCTGGTACGAGTGCAACAGTTGGAGGCGGTAAAGCCAAGACTGGCAGTACACATATACACCTGTGGCAGTTCTTGAAGGAGCTTCTGGCATCTCCTCACGTACACGGTTCAGCGATACGGTGGTTAGACCGAAGTGAGTATTGACAATATTATAGACGTCTACAATATAAATATATTTAAGGATTTTCGTTTTTGAGAGACATTGATTTTGAAGACGAATTTGAAATTCGGAAAGCTGTTATTAGTTTGTTTGGTACTATCAAAAGGAATGAATGGGATTTTAGATGTGTATGATAATTATTTCAAATCTTAAGCATATACAGATCGTACCTACCTTGGGACTGTACCGAATGTTAATATTTACATATACGAGTATATTAGTGGATGATGGTGCTATAATCAATTTCTAACTAATATAATATACCACCACATATATATACCACTAACCGATTTTTATAGATATGGTAGAATATATACATATTTCATCGGTTTATAGATATCAAAGATAATTTAATAGTAAAGTCAAGTGTTTCGGAAGTACCGATAGCAGCACATCACGCTACCCGAAACTGTCAAATTTTTCCAGTCAACTTTGAACCTTATTTTTTAGCGATAAAGTTGAAAATGTATTAAAGAAATTTGACAGATTGTAGTAGCTTGATGTGCTGGCGTCTGTACATAAAAATACTCACGTGATTATTTTATAATGTCTATTTTTAACGATTGCGTTGTTGTTATTTTTGTTGGACATGTAATGGCTTATCAGGTTTTATCAGAACCTTATCCACTGACGTAAATTCCAATCTTGGGTTTGTACTATTTTGTCAACTGCTCAAGTGATAAAGAAGATTAAGATAATATGATTCAATCAAGTTCAGTGATAGGCATCAACTAAAATTTTAATTATATTGTTCAAACAAGTGTTTTTCTTTCAATGAGTAATATTTAAAATAGCCAGTGGGTCGGAATGTCGTAATTGAAATTGACTAATAAATTTTTGGTAAGATTAAAAATTCAGTACAGCCAGACGATTATAATTTGATTATTGTTTCAGTAATTAATGATAACGTATTGATTGATGACCGAACGTATGGAAGGGAAAACACAATAATATTTCTGATAAAAATATGTGTTGGGATGACGATGATGATTGGGTTAATAGAGAAAACGATCAAACAATATTTGGAAATAAAAATAATAGGAGAAACGAAATAAAAGTGAATAAATAAAATACTCATTAATTACTCTAAATAACAGTGATGACATAAAATTTGTAACATGTTGTTTGACCAATCATGACCCTTTATCCAAGCCACAGTAAACAACTAAATCCAGTAAATTCTACACCATTTTGTTCGTCGTCAAGTAAACAATAATATTGTATTTATATTTGTTTATTAATTAGTCGTGGCCTTGTTAATTAGTAACAGATAAATCGCATCAATTACTTAAATGTAAATGTTTGTGACTTCATAAATTAATATTACGTGGTATTTATCTTAGGGAAATATTAAATCGTCATGGTCTATTCCGTTAAATGAGACTACTTATATACTATTTTAAAGAGGTTTTAATATTGTAAAAATACTTCTAATAATAGACTCTGAACCAGTTTCTGTTGCTTATCTATGATATTTCCCATAAGACTCTATTTATTCTCAGGAAATATTAACATGGTAAGATTTCGTTCTAGCATCATCTCCCTCCTGCAGGGTAATTGCGTAACACACTATCAGTAGCAATGGGTTTCATTTTGACAGTTCAACAACATTCATTGCGTTATTTACGTTGTTGAGCAGACACATTTTTCGAACGTATGGAGCAATTGATTAGCAATATGCTTCAAAATGATTCAAACTGAGAGGAATAGTGTGTTACGCAATTAGGGTGCTGTTGTAGACCTAATATGCTTGAGGTTGTCTTCTTCCATATATCTTTCATCATCCATCTTCCTGTAACAGCCGTCTTCATAATCTATACAAATGAATAAAACCGAAGTGTCTGTTTGTAATGTCAAAATACGATATATAAATGAATAAAATTGAAATGTCTGTTTGTAAAGTCAAAATAACAGCTTTTTACTAAATGCATATGAAATTATATACGGTACTTATAAGAAAAAACTTTTTTTTTTTTTGTTATTAGTATAAATTTTTGTCTGTCTGCTCCGGATAATCTCCAAAACGACTGGAAAAAATTAAAACCCATGAAATCCAATTTGTTTTCCGTAATTCATGTGAACGAAGTAGCGGGAATAGAATAGAATAGAATACTCTTTAATAAAAAAAGTTCTAACCTTATCCTCTTTTACACAAACCATTCATATATATACCTCGTCCACAAAGTACATCACGTTAAAGAGTTACCTAAAAACCACATAGGAAACCAGTTTGTTTCAAGCCAGTACCAACACGGTGAATAATAAGATAAATGTACCAAACAAGCCTTTGTTAAGGACCTGTTTTCCGTACTATAAATCGTTGATAACTGTTATACTGTTATAATTGGCTTAAACACGGAATCAAAGCACTCCTTTGTTTTGTTCACGATAGATTACCTACTATGATTGTAAAGAAGGGTTACTGAGTGGTACACATGACTATTTGCCATTGGCTGATAATAGATCGATAAAAAAAAAGAAATAATTATGAAATCATAAAGTATGTTGATTATTTTTAATAGGTAATACATATTATCAGAGGACAATTGATTGGCAATTCTATTGTTAATTACAAAATACACTGGGCCATGAAATATTAATACAGTGCTACAGATAATTTTATTGACAATTATATCATGCCTGTAAAACTTAGGCCACGTATACTATTAAAAATCTGATTTAAATACCTTAATTCTTGTTCAGACCGCAGTTTGGCATCCTACTTGCCTCATTGGTTATCAAAATCGTGAGCAGTACTCACCCACGCACATTTAAAATAGTCTAAACTTAGGTACTACACAATAGACAAATTAAAACGTGGACAGAATTTTGTCTTATTTAGCTCAAACTAAATCTAGTCACACAATTTACCATTTTATTTAAACTTGACTAAATCCCGGAATACATTTTTAGTTAGATATTTTCCATTCTGAATCGAATCGCTAATCGAAACGAATCGTAATCTAAATCGAATGCATCAGTTATCGAATCTAAAGCATGGAAAATTCATTTGAGCGACATTCCATGTCCAAGGTGATCTGGCCATTTACCATCTGTTATAAAATCGTTTTAAATAAAGGTTATCTAGTTTCGTGACTTGTTCAGACGCCAAACAGCCATTGTTACGATTTATACCAGTATCGAGAACTTTTCGGATCACGAGTATTGTCGGTACATCACTGTTAGGTTGAATATTTGGTTTGTAGATCACGACTTGCAGTGATTTGCTGTACTTGGTGTACTATATCTCCCGTGTCTAGTGACGTCCAACACTGCGTTTAAATATATCATGTAAAGCCACTGATTTAAAAACAAAATGGCAGATGTCTAAAATGGAACTTGATTCAGTATGATCGTTTTTATAGCGCTTTCTGTTTTCCGAATTCCTTTCACTCGTTTTATTTTTAAACTAGAAATCAACGAAACAGTTGTCACCAAAACAACCTGTTTCTTTGTCTTTGAAATGTAATGAGTTTTTTAAACCTTTTCTAAGAAAGACATTCTTCCAACGAAAATTAAATTTAAGATTAAATCAGGTCACGAACTCATCGCGCGACAAACGGACGACATAGCGGTCGCGTGCGATTAAAATGCATCGTACGTCTCATTGTAATTTTGAAAATACAATGCACAGCATTTACCTTCAATTGTTTACTTTTGGAATATTTCAAAGACTTGTAAAGAGCACCTCAGTTAGCTACCTAAGATGTCAGATTCTTTTAGTCTACAAATAAAAATGTTCATAAAATGTCTCTCAATAATTAAATATTCGCAAATCCGTTTCATATTGAACAAATGTTTAATTCAAACCGTGTTCCACAGGTAACGGCGTGTTCAAGATTGAGGATTCAGTGCGTGTCGCCAGGCTGTGGGGCAAGAGAAAGAACAGGCCCGCCATGAACTACGACAAACTGTCCAGGAGCATCCGACAGTACTACAAGAAGGGAATCATGAAGAAGACAGAGAGGAGTCAGAGGCTCGTCTACCAGTTCTGTCACCCGTACTGCTTATAAGTACTACTTATAAATACTCTTTAGTCTATAAGTAGTGTACATAATTTATTTACGTTGTATATAAGGGTGCGTGAGCCGCGGTAATGCGGACGGTACGATGACTGGCTTCGTTTTGCGGCACAATCGCAAATCGCAGCGCAGTCGCCGAGTTTGCTGACAGCCGAATTTTCACCGGTTCTTTGTATCGACATGTTCGTCGTGAGGCCGGGAATTAATAGGCGTCTTGTACACTATCCCTCCATATAATTCGGGAAAGGTAATTTTCTCTGGAATTCTATGCGATGGGACTATTTGCTGTGTTATGTATTAGTTTTTACTAGCGTGTAGACGTTGATGATCTGATAGTTCTCAGTTAACGTAGGGTCGTCCTCGTCGAAAGTTGGTAATGTTTATCCCATATATCTATGATATATTTCTAGTACGTTCTATGAACTTTTAGTTAATTAAGTATTCTGTAAATAATAAGAAAAATGTGCCCTCTATTGTTTGGTACTAAGAATAGTGATGTAAAAGAGATTATTCTCGTTGTAAGTTTATAAACCTGTTGAATATTTTAGTATAAAATATAAAACGAAGAAAAAATGTAAGTAAATGTAATTTTTATATTAAAAATATTTAAAAAATGACGAGTTACGTCGCATATTGCAATAATAATTAATTAAGTTTTAATTTTTAATGATGGCGGAGAATTCGTGCAAAATTTGTTTCGGGTTGAATTTGATAATATTATAATTTTGTGCCAAATAGACGATTAGAATTTATTCGGGACAAAATTTTATTGTATATTGTTTGTAAATTGGTGTCCCGCCGTGATGTAAATAATTTTTGTATAAAATATTTGCAATATTGGTGTTGGGATAGAGATAAGAGTAAAATAAAAGTTTTATTATGATATATTTTATAAGTTAACGCAGTTAGCGTTATGAATTTTAATAATTATTGTTATTGGACCAAACTAATGTAGATTTTATGAATCAATTATTTTCATGTCACAATAAAATTACTTAAATGACCAATAAATTGTTATTTTATTTTTCCTGATACACTTATAATCTATTATTTTTTTAATAATAATAGCTCCTGTGGTAAGTTTAATAGCTCTTCCTAAATATAATTCAGGCTATTGAAATCACACTTTAGTAGTTGCTGTATGATATCGGTATCCATCTAGTATTAATCAAAATAAGAACATAAAACAGGTGATTAACAAAACCACTTCTCACACGAACTTACGAAACCTATCAAAATTCAAGTGATTCATTACAAACATATTTTAATCTGATAAACAACGAAACTTCAGGTAGATAATTATTATCGATATTATTTACATGTAAACCGCACTTACTTTAAACATATGCCTACGTCACAACACTAGCAATTACCTACCACGTGTTATAACACTAACAAAGAACTAATTTTCATGACGAAATATTGTTTCAAATGAAACGTTTTTAAAGTAAATCATGCGCAGATCTGGACCACATTGCGTCAAATTGCGTAAAAGTGACGTCACGTCCCGCCAACTGCCAAATTCCAAGAGTGAAAGTGCCTTTCGCCGTCCTCTGGGAGGGGAGGACGACCTCTAGAGGGGAGCCGGGGAGTGAGGAGGGAAATTGTGTAAGTTCGAAGCATAATTATGATACTTACAGTTCAGCCGACGCGAGAATGCTTTCTTGACACCCGTCAGTTTCATAAAAACGAAAACGTGTTTTCCAAATTTGATCTTTATTTGTTCCTAGAAGTGTCGCACTGACAGGTGTCAGGAACGCATTCTCTCGACGGCCGGACTGTACTTACGACGACCTCGCATTGTATAGGCTTTTCGTACAATGAGAAGTCAGCTTATACTGGAAATATATAGCTTGATATGTCGTCGTGCATGCCTACCTTTCAACCAATCAAGATTGCACCCGATAAAATCAAGTGTTGGAAATATCAAACTTTAGAATCGTATGGCAAATTTCAAGCCGTTCGGAGAAGTTCGCTTCTGTACGAAGTTTTATTTATTTTTCTATATGCCTTGGGTGATCATGACACTCAGACAATATTGCCACACAGTGGTTATCAGAGGACGTGCGTCGTCACCTAGGCAGGCCTCGGAAACGCTGGCGTGACGATCTGGACTCGTTCTTGCCAGATTCGCTGGATGAGACAAAACATAAAGGGAACTGGAAAATATGGAAGAGACCGTTGTCCAGCAGTGGGACAGCAAAGGTTAATAAAAAATATATTAAAAAGTATTATGAAGTTAATAGGCTTTGACTGGGGTTATGGGCTTTTTTTTTTAGATTTATCAAGCTACATGTTTCACATGGGGCTTGATGAATTTATCTATGGCTGGAACATAATTTATTTTATTATTATTTTATTTCCTCTTTTTAATTAGATACTAACATAGCTTTTAAAGATTTTTACTAACACAATGGGGGCCATGTAGTCTGTTAATAAAAGATTTTTTTTTTTAATCCTCCAGCAGTTGGTGAAGAAAATTTATCAGCGCGTTGCCTTTTGCCTTTCGATTTAGATGAAACAACGAATTAAGCGGATTGTCTGTAATTATTGTCTTCAGCAGAGTCTCTGTGTAAACAGGATTGTATACCTAGTTTGAGTAATACATTTACCTATCTACTGACGGCAAACTACTTGAAATTATCTACACTGATATTATAAAGAGGTTAAGTTTGTAAATTTGACTGTAGGGATAATCTCTGGAAGTACTGGGCCTACTGATCTGATTTCGTAGGTCGCGAAAAAATGGGGGGCTTGTGGCTAAGTAATAACAGCCGCATGGGTCGTTCGATTAGGTAAGCTACGTTTTCCGCGGTTGGGCCGTAGATGGGTGCCATTTTGCATACCAGTACCCCTCCGTGCCTCGGAAAGCACGTTAAAAGCCGTTGGTCCCGGCTGTCATTCGTCGATCTTTGACAGTCGTTACGCCCGAAAGTCTGACAACCAGTCTTACCAAGGGGTATCGTATTACCCAGTCACTAGGTTGTGGAAGTCAGTTAGGCAGTCACTCCATGTGAAATACTGGTATTCAGCTGCATCCGGTTAGACTGGAAGCCGACCCCAACATAGTTGGAAAAAGGCTAGGCAGATGATGAGGATACTAAATCTAAATTCTGGAAAAAATCGTGTAATTATCTTGGCAGCTACTGCACATCCTATTTCTATGTTTTTAGTTTCATCCTGTTTATATGGTTATCACTTGATCTAACACGTGTTAACAACATCAGGAAATAAAAAACACGTCAGATTATACATTACTTAGTAGACGTTCAGTTGTTTCAGACAAGGTGTCGTCATTATTGTAAAATATTGTGCAATATTAAATTAAATACTGCTGATTGGTAGATATAATTATCGCTGAAAAACAATATCTACTTTCATAGTAATTGATAACAGATTATCTAGACTTAAAAGTGATGATTTAGTCGTGAACGTTATTATCAGTAATTACGCTTTTTCTAAAGGAACTATTGCTAATTAGCGTAAATGAAGTTGAGGCAGGTACCTAATTATGGTTTGCCGTGGTTTCCTTCTGCGAAACAGTCGTCTCGAGTCAAGGAGACTGCGGAAAGCTAGAGAGAGGGAGATTTTGTCCACTCATCCGGCCCTTAGCAGGCGCACCACGCGTTGGTGGAGGGTGGATAATATTTTTAACACGCTTCTATACAACAGCCATGATTTTTTTGCCGTTTTTGTAGATAATGGTACGGAAGTATTCGTGCGCGAATCCGACTCGCGCTTGGCCGGTTTTACTGTACATACCTTGCTGGCTGACTGTACATACCTTGCAGGTACGCACCCCCCGGCGCTCAAGTTAAATGTTCCTGTGGATGGGTACCTAATTATGGGCAATCTGTGTACCAAAAGCTTGAAGCTGAGACATGATTTTAAACAATAATAAAGAGGGACAGTTCTCGACTAAAGGTGCTCCCTCACCAGGAGCATTCGCCTGTAATGTAACATTTCAAATTCGATTTTGAGCATTACATTACCTACAATACTACCTCCCTGACTGACGAGCATTCGCGTGTAATGTAACATTAAAGATTGTGGGGCGGGGAGCGCTCCGCGGCCCGCCGGACAAATGACAATTGGAGCGCATTGATGTTACAAGTTGTATCAAGGTATTACACATTGTATCATTACAAGGTGCGCGCTGTAATGCTCGATTTTCCTCCCTCACTGATGTAATGCTCGACTCTGTAACGTTACATTACACGCGAATGCTCCCGGTGAGGGAGCGCCTTAAAGGCAAGATTCATAGACCGCACTTCGAAATTACTATCTACTAAAGTAATCATTTCATGCGAATTTGAACCCTATTTCACGTGCTTATAAAACCCATATTCATTAAGTGACAGTGAGCAAGCGTATTCATACGAATGTGAACATTCGCGTTATTTAAATAATGTTCATGTTCATATGAGACGCTTACTTTACGAATTAGCGAAGTAACGTCAAAGTAATATCCATTCTTGCCCGAAGAGCCGAAATGTCTAGAAAAACTGGAATAAGTTAGTATTGTGAATTTAACTAATTCAGTGATATCCAAAATCGTTGCTATGCCAGATTTTGGTAAACAGCAAACCCCTTAATTCGACCATAAACATTCTATACGGGATTTTGCGGTTAGGTACTAAAATGTTTTTTTAGTTGTTTTTGAAAGGCCAATGCACTAAAAAGTTTGTTAATGCCGATGAGCTTTGAATTTTACCGTTTAAATCTGTTTTTAAACGATTATCATAATATTATTATTTCTTTAAATTATTTTAAAACTAGATTCTTTGAACACCTGGCGGGTGACCAATAATCTAGTTTTAGAATTTATTTAATAATGTTATTTGTGTGACAAAAGATTAGGTCTAGCTCACATTGTACATAATTAGCGCTCGGCCATAGGTCAGCCATTTTGGACAAATTGACCATAAATAAGTTGTTTAATCGCTTGGAACGATATTAAAAGCCTGTGTCTGGTTGGTGCGATTTGAATAATTTCCTATGTGTTTCGGTGAGGCCTAAAGAAAAGGCATAAGCGGGTGTGTTGGGCATACAAAGTTTATTTTTTGAATGAGGCTAAAATTGGTTAATTATAATTTTAACGTATACCATTACGTACAGACGCCAGCACATCAAGCTACCCGAAACTGTCAGATTTTCCCAATCAACTTTCAACCTTATGCTTTAGCACTAAGGTTGAAAATCTATTAAAGAAATCTGACAGATTGTGGTAGCTTGATGTGCTGGCGTCTGTACATAATTCCCGAAGGTTTAGGCAGAGGTGTACCTATAGTACACCCAAATTTCACCTCTTATGTTTCAGTCCCATGTAATAGGGGGCGAGCCTTTTGCCATCAACCGTCACGGTAACTGCGTAACACACTATCAGTAGCAATGGGTTTCATTTTGACAGTTCAACAACATTCATTGCGTTATTTACGTTGTTGAGCAGACAAATTTTTCGAACATATGAAGCAATGGATTAGCAATATCCTTCAAAATAATTCAGATTGTCACTGATAGTGTATTACGCAATTGGGGTGCTGGTTGGCATTTGGCTCATAGTATTAATGGATTAGCAATATGCTTCAAAATGATTCAAATTGAGAGTATTAGTGTGTTACGCAATTAGGGTGCTGGTCACAGCCGGTCGGCCGGCGGCGCGTGTTAAGTGGTAACCGACTTTTTGTACGGACATCCAGGTAACATAACAAGCTTATAACTTTGTGATTTTTCAACACACAGTTTTGAAAGTTTGTAGACACAATAGATTCTTTATATACAAATACTAGACACGTGTTTCGGGTTTCGCATTTACTAAAAATAATGTTGTATATGTATAATTGTTGACGTTACCAAAGTACCAAATCGATACGTACCTAAATATAAGCCAGAAATGCATTACCGGGTCTTGGGTATTGATCGGGTCTTCATCACATAACCCTTATTAGGTCGCAAAAATTATAGTTTCACCGTTCGGTGTGTAGCAAATATTTTGACATCGGCGATGTTATCTCGAACTCTGTGACAGTACTGGTGGACAGACGTTCTTATTTTTCCCGATGTTTCTTTTCTTATACTTTGCTGCACGACCAGTTCGGTACATATTAATTGCAACCAAATATGGTGGATATACAGTCATACACAGGTCAGTAACTATAGCCTGCCTGTGGCACAGGGCTCAGACGCGAATCGGGACCGTCCAGCCGGTTGTCGTGCGTCATTTGGGTTCGGCGAGGATAAGCTGAGCGGTTGTCTCCAAAGCTTATCCTTGTTCGAAACTTTATCAATTAATATCACTTAGTGATTATAATCATATGAAAAAAATGATGTCTTCATTTATTATCTGTAATCTTCACCAAAATCAAAATCTTCATCAAAAACAAAATCAAAATTCATGCAAATTAGGCTAAGAATTAGCACTTTTGTAACGTCAAAATTAAATAAGACATTCTCCCAAAACGCCCGCCCTTCACCACTTCCTAGTGCTTTCGCTGGGAAGAATTGCCGCAACAAACTCATCGTTAGGGTCTCAAATAATGTCGCTACTTCGACTTCGGCAACTAATCTCGATCTCTATGCTAGCAGCGGTGGACAAACGCTCTATTTTGCACAAACCCAGTCCTAACCGTACTGGACTCTGGATAATAAGACGCTCTACCAACCTGTCTGTTGGCAACACAAGGTCGGTACGAGCTCGTAAAAAGATTGCCGTGATTATCGTGAAAATAAGACGAAAATATTACCAACAAAGTCTTTTATCGATTGGCAACCGAGTACGTACCGGAAGGCTTGGCGTCCTCGTTGGTAGGCCTCTCACAAGGTGGGCCAATGGGGGAGGTTGCGGGAATCCACTGGATTCGGAAAGAACAGGACCGATCGATATGGCAATGCTTGGGGTCTATGTCTAGCAGTGGACGTCTTTAATCTGAATGATGATGATGAGAACCTTCATCTACAAGAGTTTTCAAAATAAGGACAGTTTATTTATAAGTAAAATTTTTTTCCACCGTCATCCGCTTATCACTTGCACTTAACCTAAGCCGCAGCCTGAAGGTCGGCAACATTCCGAATTTCTGAGTCCAGTCGGGCCGCTCAACGCCTGGTACGGGCGGCGCGGCTGGCGCTCCTAACTCGACGGCTATGTCTAATGACTAAGTATATGACTAAAGCTTTCGATTGTAACTTTTGGGTCAAAGGGAGTGAAGGTTGTTTTGGTGCTTTGGAACTTTTTAACTCAAACTGCCGTGCGATTCTGTAACCATCTCACCGTGAATGCTTGGGTGAAGTGAGCGTAGAGTGAGCTGTCATTCGCTAGGGATTAACACTATTAAATGCTCACTTCACTTATGATTTCACGGTGAGATTTTTACAGAATCGACCGGCTGAAAGCATTTAATTCAATTATACCAATTAGAGGCACTTCTGAATGCCCATTCTAATAAAGTATAGTAGGTTCCTATGGAGAAGTAGGTACGGGCATGAAACTCTATGGCTCATGCAAGACGAAGACACCTTTATCCCAAGGAGTATACTCTCCTTTTCGCACCTACTGCGAGGTAATAAAAAACATTTCGATTATCGAATTAGTAGTTTATGAAACTGCTATATACCTAACCGGGGAATACCTAGTTATGTGCAGTGTCTACACTATTTATGCTACTTCGTGACAGGGCAGAGTTATGTTTTTATACGTACTTAACTGGGTATGTAGGTGTAGTTTTTATAAAATCAAAATGGCGGATTTTAGAGGATAACAAATGAGGTCTTGAAAAAAAAAATATTGCCACTACTATGTGGGGTATCAAAATAAAGGACTTGAGGAGACGATTACAAAACTATAACACACTAAAAGGAAAATATTAAAATTAAAAAACAACATCGAAACCCGACTGCAACTAAGATTCAATCTAAATCATGCATTTCCATCAATTCAAGCCGTGGTAGGTAGGTAAGTGAAACTGACGGAAGAGGGTTTACAACTTATTATCCCGTTCATGGCCTAATTAGCGCGGTAGGCACCTCAGTCTGGAAGTCTTTCGTTCATTGATCATGCATTTCCCCAACACAAGTGTCTCTGATTACTTACTGTGGCTGTCTCAACTTATGTATGTTAGGGTTCGCTAATTTACATTTCTACTTAATCACATTTAAACGCAAAAAGACTAGTTTCCAGGCCAGTAACTATTTTATTAAAATTTGTCAGTTGGTCGTTGGGTGCTTCTGATTGGTTAACTGATCAGAGGCTAGCACATTGTCATCTGTGATTGGTTGACGACATTAAATCGCTAACCAATCACAGAACTCGATTTTTACCGCCGAAAGGGATGAAAAACCCGGGAGGAAGAAAAGGGCGGTTAAACATTCTGACTCGAGCTGTGTGGACGAGAAAGTTGAGGAGAGGAATAAAGTTGTGTTCCCTTTCACCTGGATTTTTCTTCAGTACTTCACTTAGGAATCCTGAAAGTCTAGTTGCAATCCTTAGCATCAATCGTTTTTAATATATCAGAAGTGACACGCCAATCAAACTTAAAACGTAAGTACACGCCCATGGCTTTTATTGTTTCAATTCTGAATTATATTTCTTTTTATGTTTTATCTTTGCATTATAATGTTTATTACTATTTTATGTCTAATTTAAATTTGCTTAATACTAGTGATGGTACTGAAATCAGTGGTGGTTTAAAGCATAACGGTCGTATTACGGAAAGAATGAACATGCGTTGAACAAGTGTTTAAAGATAAACAGTGTTTAAACCTATCTAAATATCAGCTCTAAACGTAGTCTAAGACTGAGACAGTGGTTTTATTGTTTTGTAATGCGACCTACAGTGTTTTGCAACGTTTTATTTTTTTTAAATATTTTTTTTTTGTTGTGCGTGTGTGTTCTAAAGTTTCTGAAATGATGGAGAATATTATCCTATGGGTTTAAAAAGGGGTACGAAAATTTGCTTATTTTTGGCGTAGGAGGCACCATTTCCGAGATATGTCGCATGTTTCATCCTTCAATTAAACCGAATAATGGGTAGTCATTCACCACATTTTTAGTCATTGCTATTAACATACCTTCTTTTTCTGCGAGTGTTAGATCATGGACGAGCCACCAAGACGCAGAGAACGCTCAAATCGAGACTCCAGTCGGCGTAGACTGGAAACACCTAGTCGAGAGGATCGCTCACGAAGTCGAAGCGGCCTGCGTGTGCGCAGCCCGAATCGATCTCGGGATGAGCAAGACTTACTGCTGGGACGGCAGAGGGTTCAGATGCTGGAGCAGGAATTACGCCGAGAGCGTGAACGACTTCGTGCGACAGAGGACCGTCGTCGATCATCTTCACAACGTGCCAGCGAGCGTCGTGAGTCCTCCGGTCGTCGGGAAGCTGAGCGTCGGGCAGAGCCACGTGCCGAGCGACGTATCAATGGGGAAGAATATATAAGGTCACGTAGTCCATCTTTTTCTAAGAATGATCTTGTTAGTGTTCTAAAACTGTTGAAAGAGGATCTGTCGTCACAGCCACATAATAAAAATGCACAGTCGTCTCAAAAGATAGACTACCAAAATATATTACCTAATTTTGACCCTTCAACTAAAAATCAACGTATTGATATATGGCTGAAAAAGGTCAACGAATGTGCGTCGGTATATGGTTGGGACGACAGAACTACCACTCATTTTGCCATGCAGAAACTCCAAGGCCTGGCTAAAATGTGGTACGAAAGCTTAAATTCCATTCTTTTCAGCTGGAAAGAATGGCAAGATAAATTGATAAATGCATTTCCTTGTGAACAAAATTACGGCCAGACCTTGGAGGATATGCTGAAAAGGAAGAGCAAGTTCAATGAGTCCATCGAAGTTTATTATTACGAAAAGCTTGCTCTCGTGAATCAATGTGATATAGTAGGAAAGCGTGCCGTGGACTGTATTATTCACGGCTTGAGTGACAGGACGCTTAGATCAAGTGCTTTGGCATTACGTTGCAATCACCCTGACCAACTTTTGCAGTTCTTAGTAAGCAATAGAGATACTCATCAGCCTTCAGCGGACCGTTTCCATTTTCGTAATAAAATTGCAGACAATACACATCAAAATAATAACCAAAACCAAGCTCCAAAGTTTATAGCTAGATCGGGTCAGCCTAATGGTTGCTATAATTGTAAGGAGAAGGGGCATAGTTTCCTACATTGTCCTAAACCTCTCTTGAAGTGCCAACGATGCAATAAACTCGGTCATACGATAGAGACCTGTTTTACCAAGCCAGGGGAAAAGCCGACGAATTCTAGCGCTACTATTTCGAAGACAATGCGCATAGATTCAGTCAAAAAGGGTACTGAAACCTCAAAATCCAAATTTATAAAAGAGGTTATTGTTAATGGGGTACCCTTAGAGGGGTTCATAGATTTTGGGAGCGAAGTTACTTTGATTATGGAGTCGGTAACCAAGGAGCTAGGTTTGATTCACGATAACACACCCTCTCAAATGAAAGGTTTCGGTAATAATATTGTGCAATCTCTTGGAGAGTTGTCGCTTGATTTGAGTATAGACAATGTCAACGCCAGAGTAATTTGTAAAGTTGTGAGTGACGACTTTTTGGAGAAGGCTTTACTGATTGGCCAAACTTACACGGAGCTTCCCCATATAGTTGCTTATAAAAATGTTTCTGAATTGAAATTCTTCGACAACGGCAATAAATTGCCCTTTTCTGATGTTGACATTGAGAGTGGAAACTCTTCAAAGGTACGCACTTTAGGAGCTGTCAAATTTTGGGGACCTGTTTCGATCAGAGCCAGCGTTGATTCTACCATTAGTGGCAGCATTTTACTGAAAAATAGTGTTGCAGGAAAACCCAATCAGCAATTTTCAGTTTGCGGAGGACTTTATAATTCGACAAATGGCTTTGTGAATATAGTTGTTTTTCCCCATGCTAGTTTCTGTCTGATTCCAAAGGACAGTGTCTTTAGCCGAGCTGAAAAGGTCTATTTTGTCAACAGGGTTGTCGTTGAGTCGCCTGAACTGATGAGTAATGCTGCCAGTAATGAATTCGATAAAAGCCAGGTTCGAATTTGTCAAAAGGTACCTGATGATACTAGGGAACAATTATTAGGTTTGCTCAGAAGGTACAAACATTGTTTTGCGTCATCCCTGAAGGATCTAGGTTGTACTACCGTTGCCCAAATGAATATAGAGCTTAACAGTCAACGTCCCGTTGTATACCGTCCGTATCGACTATCACATCATGAGCGCTCGCAGGTGCGTACAATGGTAGATGAGATGTTAGATGCAGGTATAGTGCGCGAATCATCTTCCGACTATGCTAGTCCTATTCTGCTCGTACGCAAGAAAGATGGATCTCTTAGAATGTGCGTAGATTATCGCATGCTGAATTCTGTAACTCTTAAGGAGAGATATCCAATGCCAATCATTGAGGATGAGATAGCTCGCCTTTCTGGTCAGGCCTGTTTTATTTCACTAGACCTCGCGTCAGGTTACTACCAGGTACCAATCGCGGAGCAAAGTAAGCGACTCACCTCATTTGTTACGCCGGACGGCCAATACGAATTTAATCGCATGCCGTTCGGTTTGGCAAATGCGCCTGCTGTATTTCAGCGCATGATGAATACGATTCTAGGGTCAGCTCGTTTCTGTAAGGCAACCGCATATATGGACGATATTCTAATTTTTGGGAAGGACTCGTCGGAATGTCTCAAAAATTTTGAAGACGTCTTGCAATTGTTAGAAAAGGCGAACCTTACTTTGAATTTATCGAAATGTGATTTTCTGCGCGATAAAATCGACTATCTCGGGTATGAAATCGGAGCAGCAGGAGTAAGGCCTGGGGAGAAAAAGATCTCTAGTGTAATGCATTTTCCACGTCCTGAAAATATACACAATGTTCGCCAATTCCTCGGGCTGGCAAGCTATTTCCGGAAATTCATCAAAGATTTTGCTTTGATAGCTTTTCCACTGAGCAAATTGTAGAAAGTAATGCTTGCTTGGTTTAGCACTAATTTCTGGGTTGGTTGATATCTTGGTTGATTTGGTCGGGTTTATATCGGACTGGTAACGGTTTGGTTATTGGTTTATGACCACTGGTTTAATGATACGCAATAATATGGTTTAAAGGTTATATTGAATACTAGTTAAGTATCAAATGGTAAATCTAGGCTAAAATAGCACTAAGATGGTTTGATCCGAGTTACGCGATTGGTATCTGAACGCGCACTAACTGGCAATAATTACAATGCATGCATTTATGGAAATGCACGCAGGCAAAAGTGCTGAGCTGTTCGGTTGCAAATATTGTACCGAACATATTCCCGAGCACAAGATGAGATAAGAAGAGTGTAAAGTACTCATCAAGTCATCTTAGTTTTATAATAATACAAGAAATAAACAACAAATGGTAAACAAAAGTAAAGTAGGTAATTATAAAATGGTAAACAATAGTAAAGTAAATTATGGTTGTCCTTATAACGTAAATTCTTTAAACAAATGAGTCTTCCACTGTGAGCACACGTTCTTTTCGCACTATAGGCAACGTAGCCCTTTCCTTTTTACCCGCACTACGCATAGCACTGGGCCATCGTCTGGCAAAATATGCACTTAAACCTATAGGTTCACTCTCACTGAGCTGACGGTCAGCAGTACTCTGCTTTCGCGGTTGCACTTCACTATGCACTCTGGTTGACTCCGGTGTAGTCGCCACAGACTCCTGTCTGTGGTGAGGCTGCGCCCGGCTGGCCGTAGATTGCGAGCAACAACTCGCTCTCCTCCAAATCCAGACTGTTGCCGCGCATAGTACAACACCCAACAGTATGTAGACGATGGTGTACTGGTGGATGTCATGAATTGATACGTCATCGACTTCTGCTTTGGTGGTTTTCAGCGTTTTGATCTGTTCTCCAAGAATGGATAGAGATCTATTCAGACTCATGTCCTCTGGTAATGTTGTTTCCGTTGGTATTGTAATGTTCACAATATGGTTTATAGTTTTGAAGCTACGAAGACACTCTTGCAAAGGAACCGTATTCGGCATAGGAGAAAAAGAAAACAGCTGCAAGGGAGTAATGACCATCCGAATTAAATCAATTCATAGTGAGTTTGCCTTAGAAGGTGAAGTCCTTATAATGAATAATCTCATCAAAAGTTTACCAAATAAATCATTCTTAAAACCAACTTGGCCGCACATACAAAACATTAATTTGGCAGACCCAGAATTTAATACCAGCCGACCAGTGGACCTACTGCTTGGAGCAGATGTATACTGCAAGATAGCTTTAGGTGGCCTTTTGAGGGGCGATAGCGAAGATCAACCAATAGCCCAACAAACGCAATTAGGATGGTTGCTTTGTGGGACAATGACACCACGCTACAGGTGTAACGTCGTTCTTCACAATACGGACGATTTACGAAGATTTTGGGAAAATGAAGACATCAGCCAACAGACGGAAATGTCCACTGAAGATCATGAATGTCTGCAATATTTTCTGTCAACAACAGAAAGACTAGAAAATGGAAGATATCAAGTTCGACTGCCATTCAAACCAGAAACCAAGGAGCAACTAGGGTCTACTAAACCATTAGCATTGGCACAATTTCGCAACTTAGAAAGAAAGTTACAAAAAGATCCAGAATTGAAAACCGAATACACAAAGTTTATGAATGAGTATCATAACTTAAACCACATGATGCCGTCAGCAACAAGTACGAAACCAGAGTGCTACCTACCACACCACTGCGTCACTCGTGCTGAGTCAACCACTACAAAGTTGCGTGTTGTGTTCAACGCGTCTGCTAGATCATCATCAGGACATAGCTTGAATGACATCATGTACCGAGGTCCCAACCTACAACAAGATCTGCAGGAGCTGATTTTAAAATGGAGACAGTATCAGTTCGTTTACACGGCTGATATCGAAAAAATGTACCGACAGATAATGGTACATCCTGAAGATCAGTCGTATCAGAAGATACTATGGAGAGACTCACCATACCAGCCTATTCTAACATACCAACTTACAACCATTACTTACGGCACAAAGCCTGCACCATTTTTGGCTATGATGTGCTTAAAACAACTAGCTGCCGAGGAAAAACAAAATTTTCCCGATGCAGCAAAAGCATTAGAAGAGTGCTTCTATATGGACGATTACTGTGGCGGAGCAAATACTATGGAACAAGCAAAACAGCTTAAGTCAGATCTGATAAAACTACTCAGCAAGGGTGGGTTTAATTTAAGAAAATGGGACACAAATGAACCCAAATTACTCGCTGACTTAGAAAAAGATTTGCGGAACCAGCAAATCTACGAGTTTAAACAGTCAGACTCAACGAAGACATTGGGGCTAGGATGGAATCCGGCTCGAAGGACCATGTAGAAAGTAATGCTTGCTTGGTTTAGCACTAATTTCTGGGTTGGTTGATATCTTGGTTGATTTGGTCGGGTTTATATCGGACTGGTAACGGTTTGGTTATTGGTTTATGACCACTGGTTTAATGATACGCAATAATATGGTTTAAAGGTTATATTGAATACTAGTTAAGTATCAAATGGTAAATCTAGGCTAAAATAGCACTAAGATGGTTTGATCCGAGTTACGCGATTGGTATCTGAACGCGCACTAACTGGCAATAATTACAATGCATGCATTTATGGAAATGCACGCAGGCAAAAGTGCTGAGCTGTTCGGTTGCAAATATTGTACCGAACACAAATTGTTAAAGAAAGCTGTACCATGGGAATGGGGCGATAATCAGGAGACAGCTTTTCAGGACTTGAAGGCTAGATTGATAGGTAGACCTATTCTCGCAATATTCGATCCATTAGCAGAGCTGGAACTGCACACTGACGCGAGTAGGATAGGCATTGGAGGTATACTCCTTCAGCGTTCAGCGGATAACACGCTGCGGCCGGTTGCATACTATAGTAGGCAAACATCGCCGGAGGAGAAGAATTTCCATTCCTATGAGTTGGAAACATTAGCAGTGGTTTGTTCCTTACGAAAGTTTCGAGTTTATTTGCTAGGGAAAGATTTTAAAATCGTTACAGATTGCAGTGCTCTTCGGTCTACTTTTACCAAACGGGATCTCATTCCTAGGATAGCGCGCTGGTGGCTGCAATTGCAAGAATTTAATTGCACAATCGAATATAGAGCCGGTACAAAAATGGGACATGTCGATGCGCTATCCCGTAATCCTGTAGTCGAGTACGAGGAGAATCACTCTGATAACCTTCCAACCGTTATGACCATTTCAAGTGAAGACTGGTTACATACCCTCCAACTTGGAGATTCAGAACTTAGGAGGATTAGGGAAATTTTGGATAGTAATATAGATGAGAAAGGATTGCAATATATAAAGGAGAACTACGTCGTTAAGGATAACAAGTTATTTCGCTGTGTAGGTGAAGACAAGGGAGATGTACGCTGGGTAGTACCGAAGGGTGCGAGATGGCAATTATGTCGAATGAATCATGACGATATCGGTCATTTTGGGATTGAAAAGACTTTGGAACGATTAAAGAAAAGTTATTGGTTCCCAAAAATGACACGATTCGTCAAAAAATACGTGAGCGCCTGTATTGAATGTGCATACGCTAAAAATAATCAAAGCGGTAGAGAAGGTCTTCTTCACCCTATAACGAAAGTGGAGGTACCTTTTCACACACTACATATTGACCATCTCGGACCCTTCGTGAAATCTAAGCGAGGTTTTTCTTACCTATTAGTAGTAGTTGACGCTTTTACAAAATTTTGTTTTGTCAGACCGGTTCGGAACACGCACACCCAGAACGTAATAAGGGTGCTAGAAGACATATTCAGGATATTTAGAACTCCTGATCGCCTCGTGAGTGACCGCGGGAGCTGCTTCACGTCGCATATGTTTAAAAGATTTTGTCTAGACGAGGGCATTAAACATATCCTGAATACCGTCTCTAGTCCCCGATCAAACGGTCAAGTCGAGCGGTATAATCGCACAATTCTCGGCTCTATGAAGGCTTTAAGCGTGAAATATGGCGAGAAAGAATGGGATTGCCATTTAGGAAGGATTCAGTGGGGACTAAACAACACTATACAAAAAACGACCGGCAGGACACCAGCCGAGGTGATGTTTGGTACCTCTATGAATGTTTCGGCAAATCCCATCCTTAATAAGATTTCCGATGAAACTCGCGAATCCACTGATTTATCCACTATACGCGACGAAGTTAAAAGTAGGATAGACAGTGAGCAGATCAAGCAAAAACGGTATTATGATAAGGGTAGGAAACCTGCGCGCACATACGCGGAAGGCGACCTTGTTAAAATTACTAAAACTTGCTTTAATAATGAGGGGCAGAGCAAGAAACTCCTGCCATCGTATATCGGTCCCTATCGGGTTACAAAGGTCTTGGGTACTGATCGATATGTAGTAGCTCCAGTACCTGGTTTAGGTAGTACACAAGGCAAGCGTCCAACGACTGTTGCTGCGGATCGCATGATGCCTTGGATCCACGTGGCTGCATTAGATGTGAACGAGAACTCGGAATCTGCTTCCGACACAGATGATGATTAGATAAATTTAATTTAAGTTTGGATGTCCCTTGTGAGGCATGTAACTACAGAATGGTGTGTTGTTTCAGATTGGATGCGAGAATCGATTGGTTCGCATCTGATCAACTATGCCAGAGCTACTCGTCCGTCTTGCTCCTGTTGCACAAGCTTAATTGATCGGCTTGAGCGAAAGGTTAGCAAGGGCTCCCTCGATTAATCGATCGTCGAGGTAATCTTTGAAGTATATCGACTAATCGATCGTCGATCACCAGCTATCCCGATTAATCGATCATTGGGACCTGAGTTCTTTAATTGATTAAACACAACTAATTGATCGTTGTGATATCTACACCTTACCTATGAGTAATTTAAAGTTGCAAACACTTGCAAACACAACTAATCGATCGTTGTGATTTGTACACCTTGCCTATGATTAAATTGAAGTTGCTCTTCCGTAGAAGTCCGTACATACTTATAAGATAAACAATTTTGTAAATAGGTATTACTCGTCTTAGTTTCCGTGTATAAAGTAAATAGGAAATAGCTTTAAATAATAAATAAAAGAGCAAACAGCTCCACAAGTTTTAATTTATATCACGTATTGTTATGTAAGTAGGTATTTCATATTCTTTTAGTTACAACAATAGTTGTACTATTTTATAAATTTCTAAATAGGTAATGGGATAAAGTAAATTTCTAAATAATACTATAATTTTTATAACTACGAATTAGTCAATAAATGAGTTAAATAAATATATAATAACTATATAGGCTTGAAATTTAATAATGATATAAGCATATAATTTGAATTGATTTTGAAATGTTTTGTACATGGATTGTGAAGTTTGTTTAACTGACCTAATTCCGATTGTTAGGGTTCCACCCGGTACCGTGTGCAGGGACGCACACGATATCAGGATGGTCGATTGTTAGGGTTCGCTAATTTACATTTCTACTTAATCACATTTAAACGCAAAAAGACTAGTTTCCAGGCCAGTAACTATTTTATTAAAATTTGTCAGTTGGTCGTTGGGTGCTTCTGATTGGTTAACTGATCAGAGGCTAGCACATTGTCATCTGTGATTGGTTGACGACATTAAATCGCTAACCAATCACAGAACTCGATTTTTACCGCCGAAAGGGATGAAAAACCCGGGAGGAAGAAAAGGGCGGTTAAACATTCTGACTCGAGCTGTGTGGACGAGAAAGTTGAGGAGAGGAATAAAGTTGTGTTCCCTTTCACCTGGATTTTTCTTCAGTACTTCACTTAGGAATCCTGAAAGTCTAGTTGCAATCCTTAGCATCAATCGTTTTTAATATGTAT
Organism: Eremobia ochroleuca; assembly: GCA_949629135.1. Lineage (NCBI taxonomy): Eukaryota > Metazoa > Arthropoda > Insecta > Lepidoptera > Noctuidae > Eremobia > Eremobia ochroleuca. The sequence goes on from OX451392.1 coordinate 19,142,717, forward strand.
AACTAGAATGTAGCATTTGAGACACAATAAACATTTTTGGTTTTTTGATAGTACGACTTTTCTTCAGAACAATAGCGTGGCGTGAATAAGTACTTACTGAAACTACTGTTCAAAACCACGGGAAAATGCATTAGGTACCTACCTACTAGATAATTTAGCTTACTACGGTACGCCATCTATCCACCATCGCCATCTTACCAAATCTAGAAAATCAGAATCATATTCCAGACGGTCTGGAATAAGACCGTCTAGATTTTGTTTACTATGTAGTAACTACCTCAACCATCACACTGTCAAGCAGATTAGGCAGTAATTAAACTCATAAAATAAAAAGGTTTGAATGACAAAATAACCTACTGTTTTAAATTTGTTACTGGTTGGTTTCTCTCTGAAAACTACACGTGAAGCAATAAAATGTTAATAAAAGATTCCTTTTTAACTTATCGTCGTCTTCTTTTTTCATGAATAGTGGCAAATGTTTTTTTTAAAAAAAAGGGCGTTCCATGTTATTTGCACCACGTGGAACGAAACGCTTCGATTTGCGTAGCCCCGCTGACGTCACAATGACGTCATCAGTGTTGACATTTGACATTTCAGTGGAGAACCTTTGTTTTTAGTTTCCGAAATTAAATATTATTTAACTGTTATTAGACATGAAAACGTGTTAAAACCAAAGTTAAATAGTAAGTTTGTGTTACTTTCTTTGATTTGCCGAAGTTTAGTATGCTTGAGAATATAGTTATTCTATAAATAAAAATAAGTGGCGTGGGTTTACGCCAAAAATACTTCATAATGAAGCCTGGAAAAAGTGTGGACGTGAAGGAGGAGATAGCAGAAGTGCATACATCGGCTCGTTCACCGTCTCCAAAGCAGAAAATGAAAAGATCTCGAAGCCGATCGGAGTCGCGAAAAATGTCAAATGGTCACACTGCACCCGAAGAAACTGCAGTTACAGAGGAACCTACAACAGACAAATCCAAACGAGACAGCTGGATAAAATCAGAACATGAATCTCTTGACACCGAGCTACCAATCCATGATCAAATCAAACAAGGAATCTTGGGTTTTGTTGAAAAAGAATTAAAAAACTCTGACAAGAATCCTTCATTTGTATTTTACTCCCATGACCCCAATCATTTGGATGAGAAATTCATGAAGACTTTGTCGAGGCCTTCTAGTGGACATAAGGAGAAGAGGAGCCCGTCTTATCGTAAGAAGAAGCGGCACTCGTCTAGACACAGAGATCGGGACTTACACGATTTTGATATACCTGGGTCTAGTCTTAGTGCTTTGGAAAGGGTAAGCTGTTTAGTGAATAAACTTTTGAAAATAGTTTTAGACTTTTAGTTAGTAGACTTTTTTATTGGGATATAAATACTTAGGTACTTCTTTAAAACAATATAAGTCTCCAAACATTATTATTAAATGTAAATAATGTTAGTAGTACTGAAGTACCTACTATTAACATTACAGTATAATCTCACTAATCCTGCACTATTAAAAACTAGACGGTGCGGGATATTGTCCAATAATCTGACACCCTCTAGTTTTTTTGTCTACTGAAGTGCCAAATTAGTGAGAATGTACTGTATTTACATCTGTGAACAACAAATAAATAAAATAGAATAAAAGTTTTGGTCTCGGGTTCAACTTATTAAGTAGAAATAGAAATAGAAATCATTTATTTGCCAATAATGTAGATAAATGTAATCAGTAACTTAAAACTTAATCTACACATTCCAGGTGGATGACTACCTCAAAGAGTATAATAAAGATGAAGTGGTAACTCTGAGCGGCGAACTAGAGATTGAAGTAAATGATATGGAGAACAATAACGGTATAACTAAGGAACTACGTCACAAACCGAGGAAGACTAGAAGGAAAGTCAGGGATGAGAGACAGGATAGCAATGTAAACGGACGAGATGTCAGCCCTAAAGTGTTTAAGAGTGGCAAGAATAAGTCAGGGTCAAAAGCAGGTAATCTTAATCTAAATATATTGGTTTTTCATGGAAACTTTAAAAAAATATGTTCTCTTTGAAGCAAACAGAAAGCCAATAAACAATAACAATCGTACGAATTCTTTTAGCTTAGCGAATAGCGAAGTGAAAAAAACACTCCAGAATTTTCTCAACTGACCGCTCTGCGCCCTTGGCGCCTGACGTGTATCGAAGGATGCTAAGTCACTAGGCCCTAGGTGCTAAGGAAGCCATCTGTCAGTGCGTACAAAGCTCCAAGGTTATAATGAGCAACCAGACTAGAGAGATTTCTTAGATCATGGTTTGTAACCCTTGAGATTGTGACCTATAACATCAAGCCTACCAGAAGCTCCTTAATAAGAAATTTATAAATCATTTAACATCCTGAGTCCGCCATATTTATACCACAAGATGTCGGAAAGACCGGTTGTCCTTAATAATGGACAAAATGGGCCCTAAGTCCTGAGATTATACAAAATTAATTGGTTGAATAAATCAGGTGTAGCAGCGCTGACATTTAAACGAAAAACTAATATTGTGTTAGGAAGTATGTCCGGTTTATTACAAATGTATATCAGGACTTATATACAACATTACTTTTAGTATATGGCTAACCGGAAACACGTAGTATTTTTATGTAATGAATCTATGTACAAAATTTCAAAACTGTGTCATGAAAAATCACGAAGTTATAAGCTATGTTGTCCGTACAAAAAGTTGGTTACCACTTAACAAGCGCCGCCAGCCGCCCGGCTGTGACCTGTGTTGTGCGCATATGATTGCGGATATGTACTTAGTGTCGCTCGGTGTCCAACTTTCTATCATTTTAAAATATTTTTGGGACAAAATATAACATGGTGTAAAAACTATTGGAATTGATTCAGTTACTTATTCTGAACAAACTATATTCAGGTTTGCAGTATACTAAAAATAATGTTGTAAATCAGGACTTAATGATATACGACGATTTATCTGTTATAATGACCTCAGGGACTCAGGAGGATATTGTAAAAATACTAATTTAACTTTTCAGCTCGTCCCACAGACTTAACAACCATGCTGGAGACTCTAGAATCCAGCATGCCATACCATGACACATACTTAGATAACCCATTCTCTTCACCATCACCGCTGACGTCACCAAATGATGACAGACTGGACCCGTTTGGGGCACGTAGACCTGAGAAGATATATCTGCAAGGTGGAGGAACTTTTAGAGCCGTGTCAAGGGATAGGATTCTAGAGTCACAGCAGTCTAGAGATGGTGATAAGTATTTAAGGTGAGTTCAAAACTAAACATAAAATCTGTTTTTTTTTGTAGATGGGACTTAGCCATAGTCAAAAGCTTGCACTAAGGTAATGTTTTTTTTTTTTTTTAATTATCTGCCAGGTGAGTTACCTTGAACTTATTTGGAGATTGTGAAATAGGCCATATTATGTTGACAGATCAGAAAATTTAAATCTAAAAAAATTACTATAGCAACCAAATTAGGTGGCTACGTTTCCAAAATATTAACATTCAAAGTTGATCTCGTGGCTCAATCATCAACTTTGAACGTTAATATCTCGGAAACGTGACACTACGGGGTTTGGCCTTATTATGTTTTCTGTTTTCATTAATGTCGGATATCGATTTATACAACGTGTAACGTTAAATGCGCAAAACCTGAAAATAGTTTGATCAGAATAACGAGCAGAATTAATTGAACCACTTTTTAATATAGGTCACATTTTTCAAAAAATCTTCATTAAAAACGTTGCCGTGTCTATTTATTAATAGGTCAAGCAAGCCAATGTCAGCGCGGCGCAGCGGCCCGGTGACGACTCCTCCCTCGATAAAGCGTCGTCGCAGACGCAAGAAACGATCAGAATGGCCAGTAAAACTAAAACAGCACATAAAACCGTTACAATTTTTTTAATGACTCATTTTCTCTCTGAAATAGGTCAATTGAATTAAAAATCAGTTGGGGTGTCTGAGGTTTTGCGCATTTAACGTTACACGTTGTATAAGTCTCATGCGTGGCCGCTATTTTCAATAGCGCGGCAGTAGGTATGTCACGGGTCTTAAAAGCTCTTTGGATTTATTGTTAAAAAAGATGCTAATAAACTAATTTAAGAGAATTTAATTAATTTAAAATTATATTTGATTTTTTTATTTAGTAATCTTTTTCAAGAGCAACCATCTAACATACTATCTTTGATATTCCAGATTAGGCGACCTAACGCCATTAGACGTGGCATTAACTCTTCAGAAAGCCTGGCGTTCTTCCGCCCCGGCTTGCCACGGTGTCCTAGGAGGGTTGTCCCTGATGCATCTACTCCTCATCAGCTACTCAGATGGGATGGATGCAGGTCACCTGTCCTTCCATGCGGTCGTCACCATGCCTTATGTTGCTTCCTACTATTTCTTCTGTGTACTATGCCTACTTTCAGTTTTGGATAGGTGAGTGACTACATTTTACTGGATCAATAATATCAATAATATCAATAATCTGCAACGTGTAACGTTAAATGCGCAAAACCTCAGACACCCCAACTGATTTTTAATTCAATTGACCTATTTCAGAGAGAAAATAAGTCATTAAAAATTTGTAAAGGTTTTCATGTGCTGTTTTAGTTTTACTGGCCATTCTGATCGTTTCTTGCGTCTGCGACGACGCTTTACCGAGGGAGGAGTCGTCACCGGGCCGCTGCGCCGCGCTCACATTGGCTTGCTTGACCTACTAATAAATAGACACGGCAACGTTTAGAATGAAGATTTTTTGAAAAATGTGACCTATATTAAAAAGTGGTTCAGTTAATTCTGCTCGTTATTCTGATCAAACTATTTTCAGTTTTTGCGCATTTAACGTTACACCTTGTATAGTCTGTTGCAAAAGTATCTGATTAAAATGTAAAGAAATGTGTCGCTAATTTGTAGTGCCATTTACAAATGGACTGCTTTGGTCTGACCTCAATTTAGATCTATGTTATTTCAATAACAATTTAATAATATTATTCATATAATAACTATTGGTGAAAGTGGTGAGATATTTGAAAACTAATTTCTTTTAGCGAGTGATTGCGTAAGAATCTAACCAGCTGTAGATCGACTGTGACTTAGGTGAAGTGAGCTATCATTCCAGCTGGTGCTAGGGATTGATTGATTGATTTATTAGATTGACACTAACGATGAGATTATTACAGAATAGCACTACAGAAGGGTTTGTTTACACTTTCATCCGATACTTTTAAAACAGACTATAGCTTAGTTATTTAAGTTTGCTTATTAAAAAGCTATTGCTTGTGATTGACAGATATAAATAATCACCTGTTTAATTTTTTTATGTTAATCAGCACATGTATACCTAATTCATTTCAACATTTCGAACGCGTATTCTATCTATTTGACACAGATAAACACATGATGATTTTTTTACGTCTCCAAAAAATATCTGCAATATATCTTACTTCATCATTCATTAAAAAAAAAAAAACCTTCAAGATACAACCTTAACATTCTAAAATTATAGTTCAATACCCTACTTTTCAGACTCGACGTAACAAGCCTAGATCTAACCCGAGGTCTACAGCCGTACTTCCAGCCTATAGTCCTGGTGTTGCTGTACACTGCATGTCTGCTGGTCTGTACTGCAGCCAGGATGTATGACGAGCTGATGGTGTACCAATACGCGCCTCTAATCAGTAATATTACTAGCACCAACGTCACTACTGTGAGTAGCCAAATACGTTTGTAAACAAGGTCAAAATTTTGAGTACTGAGAAGTTTGGAAGAAGACATAATTGCGCCGACCCCCAATAAATTGAGTTAAGGGCAAGAGAATGATGATGACAAGGTCAAATTAAATTAGCTAACAGGACTCCACAGACGTGATGGGTATATCTAAACATGATGACAGAAAATCATGTTTTTTGGGGTCAATGACCGCAAGTAGTGTAGTTAGAAGTTTTTTTATTTTTTTTTATCGTCTTTAGTTATCGATCACGTCTCCAGAGTTTCGCTGGCTAACTCAATTTGACCGATTAGATTTTCTATAATCTTACTTGAACGTAGTAGCTGGAGTATCAATCAAGAAGAGAATAAATTATATTTTCGAAGTTACAACCAATATGTCAACATGTACACAATACACATGTCACTGTATTCTTGTCTTTGGGAAACTAAAAAGCTATTGATGCCGATTCTAAATTATTAAGTTCAGTGCATCTTTTTCTTTCTATTTCATTAAGAAAAGGACAGAAGATAAATTTTAGTTTAGTCCTACCAAATTAAGGTACTCCATAGACAAGTTTAGACATGATAAAAAGATTGGCTACAAAAAATATGTCAATTTACGTCAGGCGCTGACTAATTTGACAGGACTAAACTAATATTTATCTTCTGTCCTTTTCTTAATGAAATAGAAAGAAAGATGCATTGAACTTAAATTTAGTTTAGTTTGTGAACAAGATAATCGGCGCCATTATTTGCTTGCCCTCGTAAAGCCCTTGACCTACTAAGGTTTGGAGCGGGCGAAGTTCGCGAAACGGGTGACATTGGCCTAAAACACGCAAATGGGATTTATTGATTGGCGAAAATTGTCGGGGCCATTTTCAACCATAACCCAAACTATACGCTACTCTAATATTGTAGATTGTTGTTGTTATCAATTTTGTTTGTAACGTTTGCTGTGCTCGCCCTTCGGCTACGTGACTAATGACTGTGTATTTTATTTAACATGTTGTATCATTTGAGGAGCTTTCAAAATGTCGGAGATCGTATGAATCTATTACTTGTACGTATTGTGTTACGAATTTTATTCAAGTCACTTGTCAAATAATTTATTTCAAGTAGGCCTAGAGTTCCCGCAAGATAAGTCTGCGCACGACTGATGGCGCGCTTAATGTTGCCAGCCTATTTTTTTTCCCTTCATTTGTTCAAAAATGAGTTTTCAATAATCAAACTTAAAGTACAGACGCCAGCACATCAAACTACCCGAAACTGTCCAATTTTCCCAATCAACTTTGAACCTTATACTTTAGTGATAAAGTTGAAAATCTATTAAAGCAATTTGACAGATTGTAGTAGCTTGATATGCTGGCGTCTGTACATAATTGTAGAAATTTACTAGCTAGGTAAATTAACGTACCTATTAGGTTATTTCCATTAGCATATAGGTACTTAATATTAAAAAAAAAATATAAAAATACACGAGAGCCTTGCAAATTTTGTATTAAATAGCTAGTAGTAGTAGTTTTAAATTTGGTGTAACACTGGTTCTGCATTAGGTTAGCGCCTTCTGTTCGAAAATCTTCATCGGAATCCATGCTAGAGTCTTCATCAGAAGAGTCAGATGAGACGACAGTAACATCTACACTAATATTTTAAATGGGAAAGATTTGATTGTTTGTATTGAATAGGCTCCGAAACTACTGGAACGATCTAAAAAATTATTTTACCATTAGAAGCCGACATTATCCCTGATGAACATAGGCTACTTTTTACCGCGGGAAAATGCTTCATTCCTACGGGAAAACGGGTAATAGGATTTAAACGGCAGGAATTCCGAATTCTACGCAAACGAAGTTGCGGGCGGATGCTAGTTAATTATAAATTCGTCCATTTCCATATCTAGTGGCTTGATTCGACATATTTGTCATGTATTTTTTCTACATGTAGACATAAATTGAGCCAAAAACCAATACCGTTAAGTACCGTTGTTACGAATATTTAGGGGAATTTCATTGTTATGGCAGCCCTAAAAATTACCTGTCAAATAAGCAACGCGACATCTAACTTTGGAAAATGGTACCGTAGGACCGTTTTTATCTCCTTCTACACAAGCACGGTTGACCTGGGTGTGTAACGGTTGATATAATAACAAAAAATCTAACGTTCACTTGACCTAATTTCAGTTAATATACTTTTGTTTAATATAACGATCAGTTGAGATAATTAATTGTTGATATAATTTCATTTTATCTAATTTCTTATGATATAATAAACATTTCCTATAATGCACATTTGACATAATATTCATGTAGTATATTATTCATTTACTATATTCATAATCTCTAATAACTTTTAATATAATTTAGAAAATCTGATACGATTTTAAACGCCTGCTAGTATGGTGCTAGCAAGCTTTTTTTCTTCGCTTTATACCCTATACACCTACCACCCTCAACTATTGTAACCAGTAGAAATTGGATGAAATCTGGACTTTAGGGCACCCCGACTCGGACAGGTTAGGTTAGAAGGGGATGGCGGGGTCCTGTGAGCGAGCTAAGCGAGCGAATAGACCCCGCCATCCCCTTCGTGGTTATTTTTTTATAAACCATCCAGAAGTAGGAGCCCCGCGAAGCGGGGCTCCGTCGACCAAGCCCACCCTCGACAATCCATTGAATATTTTAAGATTTGGTTAGGTGCCATTTGATTTAGGTTAGAACTGTGACCATTAAACATGAAAATTAGGTTAAAAGAACATTAGGTCAAATGAATGTTATATAAAAAGAATATTATACATATTGAAAATTATATAAAATGAACGTTATACTAAATGTTTTATATTAAATGAAAATTATATCATATGAAACATTAGGTCATATGAAATTAGGTTATATGATTTTATAGCATATGAAAATTATATTATATGAACGTTATTTCAAGTGAAATTAGAGCATTTGTTATTATATCATACATTACACACCCGTTGACCTTTAAGGTAATAAAGCCCCCCTCCCTGCCAGCACTTTTAATCCCTTTTGGCATAATAATGGCGATGATTTATTTTGGAAACCAATACTTGATGAACACCCGTTCCGATTTCGGCCGCGCGCAGACTTATTTTGAGCGCACTCTACAAGGCTCGTTTGAACGTCAAAATTTACAAGAAAATATAATTGAATTTAGTTGTCCTTTCGAAAAAGTAGTTTCGAATGGAGAAGAGTGGATAAAAATCTCCATTTTTACTCTTAATATATTTATGTCGTCGCAAGCGATATCAAGACGACAAAATAATCAAAATACTACTTCCGGTTGATTTCATAATATTGGTCAAACCGGAACTTAATTCTCATTGGTTGATCGGTTAGTACAGTGAACGCCGTGAGGTGGCGCTATAACTTCGCGCCATTTTCTACACGTGGACAGAGCCGATTGGAGAGCGGCCGGCATTCGACTTGCGGAGCGCACGCCGGACGGTTGAGAGCATACCATCGGAACTGTCATGTTCACCGTACAAACCTTTGTTTCTTACTGCTCATAAAGTGATTGTAAATTACCGAATAAACTCACGTTGTGATTTGTGCTTCAAACTACGTTTTACTGGTTGCCCGAGTACCCATCTTCCTCATGGAACCCGTACCAAGAAATTATGATGATGGCCCTGTTATCGCTACGCCCACGCTCGCGCCGACATTTACAATATTTTGTATATAGTAATAATGTTTATTTTCTTTTCCAGCCAACAATCCCAACATTCTACCACACTTGGACGCATTTCTCAATATGGCGCGCCGTCCTCTCAATACTAGGACTTGTATACTTCATCATATCCAACCCTCAGGACCTGGTCTTCACGAACCTCAACAAGTTGTTACAGTTCAAACATTCCCTGCAAAGTATTGGATGATTCTTCTTAATGCCCTAGCTTTAAGGTAAAGTTTTCGCGTGATTTTATTGGGTTTAGGTCTATTATTTTGCGATGACTCAGATTACAAAGTGAGATAGCGCTATTTAACCTTCAAGCGGGCGCGCGGACATTTGTAACGCCAGCGGTCGCGCGTAACCTAAAAGACCTATAGGATATTTCAGGGATTTAAAACACTAATTATTTAATATTTTTTGTATTTATCACATTATCATTATGTTAGGACATAAACAAAATTATAAAATCAAAATAATATTCTAATTTTCTTTGGATTTGTAAGCAATTTGGCATCATAAATGTATCGAGAATCGATCGCATCGCGGTCGATTCGACGCCGCGCGCCCGCTTGAAGGTTAATAAACGCTAAAGAGAAAGAGAGAAGCCATGCTTTGTATGACTTCATAAAATAATCCACCTTAGTGTATAATGCAAGCAGTCAGGTGCGATAGTTTATATATTTCTATTAATAGTCGGTTGTAAGTATTATTAATATATATTTATCTTGGCCTCTTTTTATGACTAAGTCCAAAAATATTTATAAATATTAGAATCTCATTTGAAACCAAATAAAAATCGAAAAGTAAGTACTTATAACCAAAGATATTTTTCAAAGATCTCTCTAAAGACCTTAGTTAGAAGTTTGACGTTTAAGACCTATTTTATAACGCTTTAAGCACTAAGAATGATATTGATAGCCGAAACCGGCAATAAAATTGTTTCATTATTTATATCTTAAAAAGTTTAATATTATTTAATGGATTACTCGCACAAAGGCGTGCGCACTGTGAACTGCGTTTACCTTTCTCAGAAAAATGACTACCATAAACATCTTAGCTTATGTCAATCGTAAACAGCGGGATAATTGCGTAACACACTATCAGTAGCAATGACCTTTCATTTTGACAGTTCAACAACATTCATTGCGTTATTTACGTTGTTGAGCAGACAAATTTTTCGAACATATGAAGCAATGGATTAGCAATATCCTTCAAATTGATTCAGTTTGTCACTGATAGTGTATTACGCAATTGGGGTGCTGGTTGGCAATTGGCTCATAGTATTGAGACCGTAAAAAAAAATAAGACAATATATTCGTACCCCTGGCAACTAAGGTGTCTATGACAAAAAACGAGATGGTAGAAACTGTCGAGGACGCTTTCTAACTCGTATAATATTATGTAAGGAAGAAAGAGATGTGTATATTGCAGTGCCTACCTCTTTTATGACTTCTATGTTAGTTATTTATCTGAGCGTTGTCTTTGGTTCACAACTTAGTGAAAGCCAATCAGAGCGCGGAAAACCGAGGGACAATTCCCGTAATTATAAGAACGTTCACAGTCTGATCTCAGTCTCAGTCTGTCAAAAATACCTCTAATTTCCCTAAATTTTTGTTAAGTTTTTGATATTGATTGTCGCTGAGATGAGATTGCTACTAGATTTTTAAAGTTTTTAATTACGGGAATTGGTCTTCATTTCACAAACTATATACTTAAGCTAGTCAAGATTGCATTTATTTTTAATATGAATTAGCTTTATTTTAACTACCTAGGTATAAGGTAAAATTTGTTTAATACCTCAAAAAAGGAAGTGAATTTATTATTTAAATTTATTTATTTATTTATTTAAACTTCTCGCACAAAAGGTACAAAGGCGGACTTAATGCCTTAGGCATTCTCTACCAGTCAACCAAGGGTGGTGAAGAGATAAGATGGCAGGTGCTTTGGATGACACGACGATGATAAAAATAAAAAAAAATAAAACACTAGACAAATACATAAATAGGTTATAAACACATACATAAGATTTACTATAATATATATTTATGTGTATATATATATCTATAATATATAAATATATACAAATTCAAAGAAGAGAGGTGTTGAGATGACTCTACACTATTTATTTTGAAAATAACTCTGCAATTTCCGCTTAAATGCATACCGACTAGTGGCCGTCCTGATATCAAGAGGAAGCGCATTCCAAAGAAGAATGGACTGAATATGAAAGGAAGAATGAACAAAGTCAGAAGTATGAGAAGGACAAAGTAGGAGAAGGTTGTTAGAAGAACGCAGATTCTTAGCATGAGAAGAACATAGATATTGGAAGTGAGACACGAGATAAGAAGGAGGAGTAGGAGAGTTGAGAAGGGAGAAAAGCGTGGTCAAAGCGCGCAAATTTCTTCTTTGGCGAATGGACATCCATTTGAGCTCAGACCTATAACTCGACACATGGTCATATTTCCTAAGATTGAATATGAACCGGAAATTCGTTAAATGTTATTGTCAAAGTCATAAATTATTTTTATTATTATAATACACATTCCAACAAAGTCTACTTATCTTACTCGATAATAAGCTGTCAATCGTTACAATAAATAACTACTTATATGCCAAATATCCAAAAGTAGAAAGAATCAAAAAGTAAAATACCTATATTTTTTTAAATAAATACCTAAGAGAAATCCTTTAGAATGTTACGATTCGATTTTTTTTTTAATTTTTAGTACCTAATACGTCCAAAAACAAAATCCGCTTACATTCACAACATCTCAATGTTTAGGTTAGTAAGTACATAATACAATGTAATATTATTGGGTGTACCGGAAAGTTCTGTCGGTTTTTGTAAATAAAACTCGTGGTTAGTTCTTAAAGCTAAATACTTAAATCCCCTTTTCTGAATTTCTCAAACCATCTTTGACATGTACGTCGCAATATTATTCAATACTTTTGACGTATTGGTATAGAGAAAAATTCGAAAAATTTCTATGTACTACCAAAACCGACAGAACTTTCCGGTACACCCAATATAATAAATAATTTTATGATACAAAATTCGTAATGAAAATGATATATTGGCGATATTTCTCTGATTTATGTAAAAAAAAAAAAACAAAATGTATGTAAAACACCGTACCTTTAATATGCGCAAGTTTAGAAACTTAATGCCGGGTACGGATTGGTAAAACGTAATGTGTTAAAACAAATTCGTTTTGTTGTTGTGTCATATTTCATGTCGAATTGCATAGCGGATCATTGCGTTTCTCATATAAAGTTTACATTTGCGATACACATTATTTTGCATTATCCATAATATATGAATTAATACTCTTTAAAATAAAATGTGTATTGAAGAGAGAATTTCAGAGCAATACCCGCTATAGAATAAATTATAAATAATAAAAAATAAATAAATCTAGTCGGTTATTTTAAGGGACCATTTGCTGATCTAAATTGTTTGCGGCAGCTACTCGAATAATACTAAATTAAATTATCAACATTCTTAATAATATAATTTATCTATAACTGTCGCCTATTAAGAAAAAAAAAATTAAATTGATGGAACTGTGAAGTTTAAATAATAATTAATTCCATTAGTTTATAATAATTATAATAAATTATAATTAATTAGATCCCTCCGGCCGTTTTCGCAACTGAGATTCGCAAGCACTTGCGAATTAAGAATTTTTATTCTTTGTTCGCAGCCGAAAACTTTTTCCTTAACTGCAACTTGGTTGCGAACAAAGAATAAGAACTTCGCAAACTTACATCGTTGTGATGTGAGAAAAGCATTTCTTAATTCGTAACCAGTAGCTGAGATAATGAATAAAAAAAAATGTGATTAAAACAAAAAATCGCAATGCTTAAGAAAAACATAAAAACTTAACAATATGAAACTTATAAAACAAAATATTCTTCTTTCTTACCAACAAAATGAAATTATCTTTTTCGAAGTGCCTTTTCCACCCTTCTTTGCCCTCATTCAGATTGCACATGAGCAAATAATTTCTATGCAGTGCCCCATGCTAATTATTCTGGATTTCAGGTCGTTTATTGCCTATCTCTTCGTATTCGTGTTTCTGTTACGAATTGAGAAATGCTTTTCTCACATCGCAACGATGTAAGTTTTCGAAGTTCTTATTCTTTGTTCGCAACGAAGATGCGGTTAAGGAAAAAGTTTTCGGTAGCGAACAAAGAATAAAAATTCTTAATTCGCAACTGCTTGCGAATCGCAGTTGTGAAAACGGCCGGAGGGAATTAGATTACTTTTACGACATTTCAAAGACAAAAGATCACATGACTGCCACACATACTATGTATATCTACATTGTAGTTAAAAACTTTGAAATTCAAGCTATTTCCAGTCCATTGACCTGATGCATAACTCCACTATTAAAATGTGTGGCTTTTGTGTGGTTTGACGAAAGTTATGTGTCATACATAATATCATGAGATAGAATAGCAGTGAAAAAAATATGGCAGCTAAACAAGAAGTAAGTTTGGAATGAGAAAGTGAGAAAGCACTATATGCCAGACAGAGAGAAAATCCCCTGTTGTGAGTACCATTACTCTTCTACTTGTGGATAAAAGTTAAGGTACTTTATAAATAAAAAAATATCATAGCGTAATAAAATGTAAACACTATTTTAATTAAAAATATTACTGTTCTAGTCATGTGAAGTCGTATAAAACAATGTAGTTACCTGTACGCCTTTCAAGTTATCATTAGTATATTGTTAAAGGATAAATATCTATTTGTATAGGAATTGAATCTTTTCCTGTGATATACATATGTAAAAATATAGGTGATAAATTGAAAGGATTTACGAGGTTTTAAAAAAGACACATTGTGTCCGATCGAGGCGAAAAAAGTGGCGGAAAGCCAGACGAATGAAGATCGTGAAGTTCTTTTTAAAAACATCATATAATGAAATGAAGCAGCACAAAAGAAGCGCAAATAATCAGTTAAGTAAGATAAATAATCATTTCAATCAATTACACTTTTCAAAAGGCTTGTAACGTTTTTTTGTGCTGTAATTTAGTTTCCAAACATGTAAACAAATGTGCTTTTGGAAAGACAACATAAAAACCCTACAAATCACGTTCAATTTGAGAAACAATTCTTACATTTTTATGACTTTTTTTATGACGTTCTAGTCATTCTGAAATTAGCTTAATTTACATTCATATAAAGTTGATATTCATTTAAGTGGCAATAACATCAATTGATATTCATTTAAGTGGAAAAAAAAACATCAGTTATTACCGACCGTCTCGATCAGATGCAAGTGGCTCCCCCTAGTTAAGAAAAACTATATCAAAATAATAAAGGGACTATAATAAATGTTAGAGTTACGATCCATTCACGTATGTATGTGAACGTCTAATATATATAAACACATGATATAATATTGACTGTTGACAGATGTAATTCAAATATAACAATTGATTTGTGATAAATTATTAAGTTTGTTTTATTACAAAACTTAGGCACCAGACCCATCTATTACCGACTACTATCGACTAGATTTTCGCCTCTAGAAACGTACAACAGATGTAGTTCCCATGTCAGTTTAAGAGAGATACTTATATTCTTCGTAGCGTGTCGATGGCAACCTAAATGGACTCTGACCCAGAACACGGCTGCGTGTTTGGTGGCATCACTAGCGTCCTTCAGTTCCTGTAACGTTCAACTGACAGGACACGCAAGACGTGATACATCGTTTCTGGAACAGCACCACATATTTTACACTTTAAGGCGGAGTCGTCTACGGAGGGTCTAAATATACAACGTGTAACGTTAAATGCGCAAAACCTCAGACACCCAAACTGATTTTTAATTCAATTAACCTATTTCAGAGACAAAATAAGTCATTAAGAAAATTGTAAAGGTTTTATGTGCTGTTTTAGTTTTACTGGCCATTCTGATCGTTTCTTGCGTCTGCGACGACGCTTTACCGAGGGAGGAGTCGTCACCGGGCCGGTGCGCCGCGCTGACATTGGCTTGCTTGACCTATTAATAAATAGACACGGAAACGTTTTTAATGAAGATTTTTTGAGAAATGTGACCTACATTAAAAAGTGGTTCAATTAATTCTGCTCGTTATTCCGATCAAACTATTTTCAGGTTTTGCGCATTTAACGTTACACGTTTTATAATCTCCACCTGAAAAGGTTTTCCTATAATATTATATTATACTAATATTTTATCATTCACTGTTCATACGGATGCCGGCGAGAATCCTCTCCATTGCGGAGACAGGAGCTATCAAAGAAAAAACACAAAACGAAGATCGCTTGGTGGGCAAAACACTCGCTGCTCGTTGCTCGCCAACTCGTATTTAGTTGCTAGCTCCACTCGCTTCTCGTTAATCACCGGCGGCGGTGGGACAGGTGTCTTAGTTCTCCCAAAAATTGCCAACCCACAATCTCTCAATAACTTCAGTTAATTACGTCAAACAAATCCAGTATTCCAAATGTGTTAAATATATAATTGTCCATCAAAATCTGTCCAATACCTACCTATACCTACATTCATTAATATAAATCACTCAATACTAAAACTTTTGACATTTATTTTTTCAAACTTTTCTCACCGGTATTGTACTGTTTTTCAATAATTTTCAGCTATAGTTATAAATTGTAGTCAGTCGACTCGAGTAAAAATAAATAAACTTGTTGATCTTCCAATGCTAAGCATAAACAGCCAAACTCTTCAATAAGGTAAGTACAGACGCCAGCACATCAGCTACTACAATATGTCAAATTTCTTTAATAGACTTTCAACGTTATCTCTATTAGCAATAGGTTCAACGTTGATCGGGAAAATTCTACAGTTTCGGGTAGCTTGATCTGCTGGCGTCTGTACCACGGGATAAATATCTATTTGTTTGCAACGTTGAAGAAAAATCAGCTGCCAAATTTGCAGAAAACTTTATTAAGAATGCTTCTTCAGAATAATTAATTTAGAATTAACAATTTAATCCCTGATGAATCTTTTTTACGAACGAAATTAATTAGGTAGGTATTCTAAAATAAAACGTTAACGAGAAATATACCTAAATGTCAGGGACCCAGCAGTTAAACCTCGTAAGCCTTAAATTATGCCAACATTTTTTTCGTTAAGATATTGTGTCAACATAATAAATTACTACAGAGAAGTAATTCATCGCAATTAGCAAAAGACACCTACGTAAGTTTATCAGGAATTCTGCGATTTTGACATTTTGTTTCCATTCTGTTGAGTCTAGTGAAACTTTTGCTGTCGACATTTATCAAATTAGTTGATTAGTTTCGTAAAATCTTGGCGCTTTTCGAGGGAGAAGTTCACTGACTTTTCAAGTTACGAAATTTACAAGAGGTAGAAGGGTGGTTCCCACTGCTGGAACACAAGGCTCTCTACGAGAGTGTGTGAGGAGTGTGCTGTAATCTACAACGCGGGCCTAGTGCGGATGATAGATGTAATACGTAGGTATGCTAATTATTGGTTCGAGGACATACCGGTTTCCTCACGATATTTTCCTTCACCGTTTTAAGAGCAGAGGTGATGAAATTATTAACAAAAGTAAAACGCCTGTCTGGGTTCTAACTCACGATAAGTCGGGGCCACCACTGCCTGGTCCCATTGATAACAATTATACCAACCTATGATAAAATTGTCCCTCTGCAGGGCTGATACAAAGAAGGCACGACCATTGATCATCACACTTGCTCGAGACGGGTTAGCGTTGATTTCGTCGCGATGCTTTTCCTTTACCGATGTCAGTAATTTCCAAGATTAACTCAGAAAGTACACTATGAACTGAAAAAGCCACATTGGAAGCACCAATGGGGCCCGGATTTGAACCCTGGTGCATGAGATGCGAGACATTAACTACTGGGCGACATTTAAAAACAAATTCCTACCTATCCTCAGTTGTACAGACGCCAGCAAATCAAGCTACCCGAAACGGTCAAATTTTCCCATTCAACTATGAACCTAATAATTTAGCGATAAAGTTGAAAATCTATTAAAGAAATTTGATAGATTGTAGTACGAGGGCGGGTCAATAAGTCCGTGACTTTTTGAATTTCTGACCTCTTTACTGAAAAAGCAACACTACTCCTGTCAACAGGCATCTGTCAGTTGACTCCTATGAAAATTTGAACTTGCTGCGTCAGGTAGTTTGTGTTTGACAGCTATCTTTATCAGACTACCCAGTAATTTGAGGAAAAAATGGAAAAAAGTGAATTTCGTGTGCTTATTAAGCATTATTTTTTGCGAAAAAAAACCATTACCGAGACCAAGGCTAAGCTTGATAAATATTATGGGGACTCTGCACCATCGATTTCAATGGTAAAAAAGTGGTTTACTGAATTTCGTTGTGGCCGTACAAGCACTGAAGATGCCGAACGTCCTGGACGCCCAGTTGAGGTCTCTACACCCGAAACAATCGAAAAAATTCACGATATGGTGTTGGCCGACCGAAGATTGAAAGTGCAAGAGATTGTGGAAGCCGTAGGGATCTCGCATAGCTCAGTGGTTTAAATTTTGAATGATCACTTGGGTATGAGAAAGCTTTCCGCAAGATGGGTGCCGCGTTTGCTCACAGTCGACCACAAACGCAATCGTGTAACAACTTCACAGGAAGGTTTCTTAATTAATAGGTCAAGCAAGCTCATGTCAGCGCGGCGCAGCGGCCCGGTGGAGACTCCTTGGTACCTCTTCCCGTCGTCGCAGACGCAAGAAAAGATCAGAATGGCCAGTAAAACTAAAACACCACATAAAATCTTTACAATTTTTTTAATGACTTATATTCTCTCTGAAATAGGTCAATTGCATTAAAAATCAGTGGGGGTGTCTGAGGTTTTGCGCATTTAACGTTACACGTTGTATATATACAGCGTGTAACGGAAAGGGGGTATCAACCCTGAAGGAGGTGAATGTGCTCATGAAACTCAACAAGTTTCCCCAAAGAACATAGGTCGAAATATGAAAAAAAAATTTGGCCCTCCCATAGTAAATCAATCAGCTGGTAGTCAGTTTTGTAAGGGAGGGCCAAATTTTTTTTTCATATTTCGACCTATGTTCTTTGGGGAAAGTTGTTGAGTTTCATGAGCACATTCACCTCCTTCAGGGTTTATACCCCCCTTCGGTTACACGCTGTATATTTATTGATAAGCCGTAGGTGAGATAAATTAACAGTAAGTTTTTCATCATTAAGGGGAATGCTCCAACCAGCCCGCGAAATTCAAAATTTCTTACGTTTTTTGCAATTTGCAGGCCAGTGCTAGGTTTTATGATGATTTAAAATATTATTCGGGGCTGTAAGACGTATGTAGTTACAGAATTATAATCATCAAAATCATCAATACTACTTTCCAAGTTCATAAAGGTGTAGGAACCAAAAAAAAAACAGAAAAACTCATTCCTACACCTTTATGAACTTGGGGGGTTGTATTGATGATTATACAAGTGTAACGTTAAATGCGCAAAACCTCAGACACCCCAACTGATTTTTAATTCAATTGACCTATTTCAGAGAGAACATATAAGTCATTAAAAAAATTGTAAAGGTTTTATGTGCTGTTTTAGTTTTACTGGCCATTCTGATAGTTTCTTGCGTCTGCGACGACGGTTTATCGAAGGAGGAGACGTCACCGGGCCGCTGCGCCGCACTGACATTGGCTTGCTTGACCTATTAATAAATAGACACCGCAACGTTTTTAATGAAGATTTTTGAAAAATGTGACCAATAATAAAAAGTGGTTCAATTGATTCTGCTCGTTATTCTGATCAAACTATTTTAAGGTTTTGCCCATTAAACGTTACACATTGTATACACGTGACACACACACGTGACACACACACACGTGACACACACACGCGTGACACACACACAAGTGACACACACACGTGACTTACACACATGACACAAGCACACGTGACACACACGTGACAAACACGTGACACACACGTGATACGCAAACACACGTGACAAACACGTGATACACAAACACACGTACCTCATACACGTGACACACAGTCGTGCAACACGCACTTGAGACACACACACGTGACACACACATGTGATACACACGTGACACGCACGTGATACACACACACACATAACACGTGACACGCACACACGTGACAAACACTTGACACACGTTACAAACACGTGACAAAAACGTGATACACAAACACACGTGACTCACACACGTGACAAACACGTGACAAACACACGTGACAAACAAACGTGACAAACACGTGAGAGGCACGTGACAAACACGTGGCACACATACGTGACAAACACGTGATACACACACACGTGACACACACGTGACAAACACGTGACACACCCACGTGACAAACACGTGACACACACGTGACAAGCACGTGATATAAAGAGACACGTGAATAACACACGTGGAAAGCAAGTGACACACACGTGACACACACGTGACAAACACGTGACGCACATACATGATAAACACGTGATACACACACACGAAACTTACACACGTGACAAACACACGTAGCACACACACGTGAAACACACACACGTGACACACACACGTGACACATACACGTGACACACACGTGATACACAAGCACATGCGACCCACACACGTGAGAAACACGTCACAAACACGTGACAAACACGTGACACACATACGTGACAAACACGTGATACACATAAGTGACAAACACGTGATACACACTCGTGACACACACGTGACAAACACGGAACACACACGTGACAAACACGTGACACAGACACACACGTGACTGACACACGTGACAAACACGTGACACGCACACGTGAAAAAGACGTGACAAACACGTGACACACACACGCGACAAAAACGTGACAAACCCGTGACACACACACGTGCAAAACACGTGATACACACACACGTGACTTAAAAACGTGACAAACACGTGATACACACACACACACGTAACTTGCACACGTGACAAACACGTGATACACAAGCACACGTGACACACACGTGACAAACACGTGATACACACACGTAACTTGCACACGTGACAAACACGTGATACACAAACACACGTGACAAACACGTGACAAACACGTGGCACACACGTTACAAACACGTAATAAACACACACGTGACACACTCTCGTGAAAAACACGTGACAAACACGTGACACACACGTTACTAACACGTAATACACACACGTGACAAACACGTGACAAGCAAACACGTGACGTACACACGTGACAAATACGTGATACACATACGTGACAAACACGTGGCACACACAGGTGACGATAACGTGATACACACACGTGAAAAACACGTGATACACACACACACACAAGACTTACACACGTGACAAACACGTGACACAAACACGTCACTAACACGTGACACACACACATGAAACACACACACGTGACACACACGTACCACAAACGTGACACACACGTGAGACACCCACACGTGACAAACACGTGACACGTTCATGACAAACGCGTGATACACAAACACAGGTGACTCACACACGTGACAAACACTTGATACACATACACACGTGACAACAACGTGACACACACGTGACATACATGTGATACACACACACGTGACAAACACACACGTGACCCTCACATGTGACAAACACACAGGTGACACCCACACGTGACACGCACCCAATGACACGCACACACGTGACAAACACGTGACACATACGTGACAAACACGTGATACACAAACACACGTGACTCACACGTGACAAACACTTGATACACATACACACGTGACTTACACACGTGACAACAACGTGACACACACGTGACAAACATGTGATACACACACACACGTGACATAAAAACGTGGCAAACACGTGATACACACACGTAACTTGCACACGTGACAAAAACGTGATACACAAACACACGTGACACACACGTTACAAACACGTGAAAAACACGTGGCACACGTTACAGACACGTAATACACACACACGTGATACACAGTTGTGAAAAACACGTGACACACACACGTGACAAACACGTGACACACACGTTACTAACACGTAATACACACTCACGTGACACACACGTGACAAGCACGTGGCACACACGTTACAAACACGTAATACACACACACGTGACACACACGTGTCAATCACGTGACAAGCACACACGTGACATACACACGTGACAAACACGTGATACACACACGTGACACACACGTGACAAAGACGTAGCACACACAGGTGACGAACACGTGAGACACACACACGTGGCACACACGTGACAAACACGTGATACACACACACAAGACTTACACACGTGACAAACACGTGACACAAACACGTGACAAACACGTGACACACGCACGTGACACACACAGGAAACACACACACGTGACACACAAGTACCACAAACGTGACACACACGTGAGACACCCACAAGTGGCACACACACACACGTGACAAACACGTGACACATACGTGACAAACGCGTGATACACAAACACACGTGACTCACACACGTGACAAACACTTGATACACATACGTGACTTACACACGTGACAACAACGTGACACACACGTGACATACATGTGATACACACACACGTGACAAACACACACGTGACACACACACGTGACAAACACACAGGTGACACCCACACGTGACACAGGTGACGAACACGTGATACACACGTGGCACACACGTGACAAACACGTGCTACACACACACACAAGACTTACGCACGTGACAAACACGTGACACAAACACGTGACTAACACGTGACACACGCACGTGACACACACACATGAAACACACACACGTACCACAAACGTGACACACACGAGAGACACCCACACGTGGCACACACACACACGTGACACATACGTGACAAACGCGTGATACACAAACACACGTGACTCACACACGTGACAAGCACTTGATACACATACACACGTGACTTACACACGTGACAACAACGTGACACACACGTGACATACATGTGATACACACACACGTGACATGCACACACGCGACACACACATGACACACACACGTGAGACACACACGTGACACACACACGTGACAAACACACAGGTGACACCCACACGTGACACACGTGACAAAAACGTGACAAACACGTGATACACACACACTTGACACACACACGTGACACACACACGTGACTCACACACGTGGCTCACACACGTGACAAACACGTAACACGCACACGTGACTAAATCGTGACACACACGTGACACGTACGTGATACAAACACACACATGACGCACGTGACACGCACACACGTGACATACACGTGACACACACGTTAAAAACACGTGACAAAAACGTGTAACACACGTGACAATAACGTGACACACGTGACACGCACGTGATACAAACACACACGTGACGCACAAGACTCGCAAACACGTGACAAACACGTGACACACACGTTAAAACACGTGACAAAAACGTGATACACAAACACACGTGACTCACACACGTGACAAACACGTGACACACACACGTGACACACCCACGTGATCAACACGTGACAAACACGTGACACACACACGTGAAAAACACGTGATACACACCCATACGTAACTTAAAAATGTGATAAACACATGATACACACACACACACGTGACTTACACACGTGACAAGCACGTGATACACAAACACGCGTGACTCACACACGTGAAAAAAACGTGACACACGTGACAAACACGTGACACACACACACATGACACACACGTGACAAACACGAGACATGCACGTGACACACTTGTGACAAACACGTGACATGCACGTGACAAACATGTGACAATCACGTGACAAACAAACACGTGACAAACACGTGAAAACACGTGACAATCTCGTGACACACACGCGAAATACACGTGATACACACACACACGTGACTTACACACGTGCCAAACACGTGGTACACAAACACACGTGACAAACACGTTCCTAACACGTGAGACACGTGTCAAACACGTGAAACGTGTTTGTCACGTGTTTGTCACGTGACAGGCACACGTGACAAATACACCACGTGACACACACCCGTGACAAACACTTGACAAACACGTGACACAAACACGTGACAAACACGTGATACACACACAAATGACTTACACACGTGAGAAACACGTGACACATACTTGACACACACGTGACAAACACGTGACAAACACGTGACACACGCACGTGACAAACACGTAACAAACACGTGACGCACACACATGACAATCACGTGATATACATACAAGACTTTCACACGTGACAAACACGTGGCACACACGTGAAACACACACATTTGATACACACACACTTGACACACACGTGACACACAGGTGACACACACACTCGTGACACACACACGTGACAAATACGTGACACGCACACGTGAAAAACACACACGCGACACACATCGTGACACACACGTGTGTCACGTGTGTGAAAACAGCATCATATGGACTCGAAATTAACTCACACCGTCAAAGAGACACAAGATTTAACGTTCCACACAATTTTGTTCATAAAATACGAGTACTCGTTTTCCGATTGGTGTAAACCGCAAATGTGTGATACTGTCCTGATTTTGGCAATTCAGCTGGATTATGCTCGTAGTGCGTCGCTATTACGACTATTTCTGACGTTATGTGTAGTATCCAGAAATGAAAAATTTAATAGCATCATAGTTGACTCACCGTTCAAACACAAATGATGTGGCATCATTATTCTGATGTCTTTCTATTCGAGGTGAACGTGGTCTCAGAGTTATGCTACGTTGTGGCGGAGATTCCAGTGTTTCATCAGGTAATTATTTTTCATCAATAAGATCTTCAAATAGTGCGGAGTCATCAGAAGAACTTTCAAAGAATTTGAGAGGTAAACTGTGTTTCATTTGTTTCATCTTAGATGTTTTCTGTTCCAGATTCTTCGTGATCAAGTAAAAGGTAAATTTGCTGTAACCTAGCCGGTATCAAAGGGAGGTTTTATACACACGGCTTTTTACTTTTTACTTTTGACTTTTTTAACTTTTAAAATAATGTGTCGATTGCAGGATAACACTATACGCCTGGTACGGAACAGCCGATAACCTGACCTGATACTTTCATCAAGAAGTCGTAGAATCAATCAACTCAGCCTATCGCAGTCCACTGCTGGACATAGGCCTCTCCCAGACTGCGCTTCGCCTTCCGCATCCAGTCTACCCCAGCTACCTTCTTTAGGTCGTCCGTCCAGCTGGGGGGCGTCCTACGCTACGCCACGCTAGTCGTAGAATGATTTCGGGTAAAACGAGTATTTCAACGCTTTGTCAAGTATCCAGAAATTACAAAACCTTAAAAGTTATTTATGAACCCAATGGAATGGTATGGAAAGGCACGGAGTCTGGATTTGTGCCTGTTTGATGGGCTTGCTCTCTATTACATGAGACTTAAACGTATCTCCAAATAATAACAACAAACAAACACAACAATACACAACAACAACAACAATTTCAATTTCAATCGTTGAAGTAGAGTACTTCTTTTATCGTGATAAGACTTTATTTATAGATTAGACGAGCGAGAAAACACTTGAAATAAATAGAAGTAATACCTACATCCATTATAATAATTTTCTTCCATCTGAGATGTAGGGCTTGTTCAATGTTTTTTGTGTAAGGTTACCGGAGCACAGAAAAAAAATTGTATTGACGCGAAACACAAAGACTGAAGATAATAAACCCACAATATTTTGATTTAAGAGAGTGTTCGTGGAGTTTTTTGCCCTTTCTTCTCAATAGGAACCTAGGAACTACGCTTTGGAATAGGCAACTTGATCTTTCTGACTGCTTGACAATTATAGCAAGCACAGCCGATGTCGACCATTCTGCCAATGTCTAAAGTGAATTGGAAAAGCAAGTGTGCATTGTAGTAAATTAAAACATAAATATGTAGAACGATAAATGCCTGTATTTGGAGTAATTGAAAGAAATGTTTTGAGTTTGAGTTTGACACAGATATTAATATCTAGTTGTAGTAAGAAACTGTCACCCAGTTGACATCTACCTGTAACTGACAGGTTGAGAGATGACGCTCGACAAAGTACAACTTTTTAGTTAAAGTATGTATGTACAATAAGTACATAAAACTTTCATGCAATACGTTAAGATTAAATTAGTATAATATTTATATCAAATCACAAATTAGTCATGGTACGAAATAGTATGATTCAATTGAATCAATTGAATTGATTTGATTTAAACGTTCTCACAAATAATTAACAGTAATTAACATTTACTTATCAATAATTCATGTAGATTTTTTAAAAGGTATTTATATCACTCATAGTTCTGAGAAAAGGTGGAAGATTACATATATAAAGGGACTCCGCGGCGCCGGCGGGGGGCGGCACACACGACCATCTTCCGCGAGCATTGCGCACGTCAAACCATTGTATTGTCGAAAATAAAATCCTGAATCTAGTATCAGCTTGCCTTATTGAATATTAAAACACAGTCCTTATAAACTACCTAACAAACGTTCTTAAAATAAAAATAAAATTAAAAATTTTAGGTAACCCCCGACACAAAAAAAAAACTAAAAAGTAAAAAAAAAAATCGTAATCGTAAATCGTCGTCGTCGTTTCTTACGACTTCCACGCAAACGGAGTCGCGGGCAGGAGCTAGTTTAATAAATAAAAGTTAGTAAAACAAATAAAGTTGAATTCTTAAGATTGAAAATTGTTATTCTGTAAGACGAATACAAATAACTTTAGGGTCACTTTGGGGTATGCCAGCGGCTGCTTGCCAAAATTGTTTTAGTTTAACGATGACATGTGAAAGCGTAAAAGTTTCGTCGACGGCAAAACAAACAAATTATTTGAAAGTAAACAAGACTAAAAGATTTTATATTCGTTGCATCCGTAGGAAGATATGCTTTAGTATTTTAAAGAAGACGTCTCATGTTTTGATTTAACATTTGAATCGCTTATTTGCTCGTGATGCATTTGAGCGAAAGCAATTTTGAGATAATTATTATCTTTGCCAGCAAAGTAGACTTATAGGATTCTTCTCAAACAGGCAAGTTCTGATTACATAATATAGCTCAATCCTCAGACTTACGATGTTTTCCTTAGATAAAATAGATATTATATAAAATAGAAAATCATTCTTTACAAAAAAAAAAAAAAAATACGACCGATTTCCAAAAAAAAAAACTCCTACCAGCCCAACAATTACGATAGGAAAGTTATCTTTTACTTGTGAATGTATTTTGTATTTTCGTTGTGAATGATGCTATATTCTGGGAAAACAAGAGCCGAAGAAAACCTCAACAATATACTAACAAGATTTTTTAGGCTCTGTAGGTGTGTGTAGTGCCAGGCCGATACTCGTATTGAATTTTTGAATGGCATCAAACATTACGACTACGTACACCCTGATAGGTGGCTTGTTCAGCGCCTAGAGCGTAGTGACAACATCAGAGGGGCATTTCACGTAATTAACCCCCGACGCAAAAAGAGGGGTGTTATAAGTTTGACGTGTCTGTGTGTACGTGTGTCTGTCTGTGGCATCATGTACCTCCTGCAGAACAAACAAATTATCATACATACAAGAAGCCACAAGAAGCCATATAAGAAAAAAAAAATAATGAATTCAGATCTAGATCAACACTCAAAACGTGCGTTGTTGCACTACCAAACTCTTTGATAATATTTAAGAAAAATGTAATTAGGGTCCGCGAGTAATTTAAAAAGAATAAAATTAAAAATTTTAAGTAACGCCCGACACAAAAAATAAAATACTCAAAAAGGTAAAAAATGAAATTTTTCTGTCGGCCTTTTATCTTCATTAAAATAACATTAATATTTTTAAGATGAGCGTCGCCGCGTCGGCGAACAGCCAAGTAAATAAAATGAAACCAGAATACAAATAAAAATAATTTTGATAATAATGAAGTATGGATTATACAAAGAACTCTATGTAAACACCGTAAGTAAGTACCGAAACAACAATATCCAATCTTTTAATTAGTTTTCATTCTTAATTAATTTAATCTGAAAAGTTCGTAAAGTAGACACAACCGTCAACGACGTCTGCCCTTACGTGCCTGCCCGTTTGGGTCGTCACACTCTGCGGTCCCCCTGCAGTCTTTTAATAAAGTAAAAAAAAAAAAACTTTTTTTACATTTGGCAGTTTTTTTTTTGTTTGTGTCAGAGGTTACCTAAAATTTTTAATTTCATTTTCATTTTAATCTGTTAACCGGGGAGTTAACCGGGGAATTCCGTACACGCTACTGTTTAAGTTTGACGTATTTATACGTCCCGCTCGGTTAACAGGTTAAGAACGTTTGTTAGGATGTTTACGAGGACTGCGTTTTAATATTCAATAGTGCGAGCTGATACTAGATGCAGGATTTAATTTTCGACAATACAATGGTTTGACGTGCGCAATGCTCGCGGAAGATGGTCGTGTGTGCCGCCCCCCCCTTTTTTTTTGAATGGCATCTCGCAGTTCAACCTATGAGGTTGTCGATTGCTTAACCGGGTTTGCCTGTGGATGCCTCAATAAATTAAGGCCTCCAGCCAGGGCTTCCAACACTTAAAAACTAAGCGACTACACGCTAAGGGCACTCCCTTGGGGTACGAACCTCGGCTTAGGGCGTCGCTGGGAGAGGGCAGCAAGGTACAGGCTGGATCGGAATTATTTAGGGACGAATTTAGAACTGCAGGCTCAGCGGCGCGGGCTGGCTCGAGCAAGGGTCGGGGCGGACATGGTATGGGGGGTCGCGACGGGCCTCGACGGCGAAGACGGAAGGACGGCTGTAGGGACTTGTATTTTGTGAGAGTGCTGGTGGTTTTACTACTCTCCTGTAGGAGGGTCGTAGCGTCGTCGGGGATAGCGAGAGCATGTCTTGGTCGGCGAACCCTACTTATGCGGGAGGGAGTGTATCGGGCGGCCGCCTCAATCAGGGGATTGGGGTGCTTCATAGCAGTATCAAAGAAGCGCTTGGAAAGGCGTTTCATGAACTGCTGGACGGTGGGGTGTGCCGCCCCCCGCCGCGGAGTCCCTTTATATAGAGATGGCCGGCGCGGGCGTCTCTTCGCCCGCGGCCCGCTGTGCCCCCGCCGACGTCATCGAGCGAGAATGTTCCAAATAACGTTCACAGTCTGATCTCATTGTCAGTCTCAATCTGTCAAAAATACCTCTAATTACCCTTTATTTTTGGCAAGTTTTTGACATTGACTGTCGCTGAGATGAGATTGCGAATAGATTTTGAACGTTTTTAGGGTTCCGTACCCAAAGGGTAAAACGGGACCCAGCAGGTTCGCCAGGCTTTAGGTGCTAAGCAAGCCATCTGTCAGTGCGTATGTAGTGCTTAAAGGCAAAGGTTTTAAACTTAGGTTTTTCAATGGGTTTTTTTCTGAATTCAGCGCGTATGTTTGTATACAAGTACCAATAGTTGATTTGCCTTTTTAATATTATCTGTGCATTGTGATTGGTCCAAACATAAACATCTACAAGAAATCTTGCCAAAGTTTATTAGAAACGTTAATTCTAATAAACTTTGGCAGTTCATCGTACAATTGACGATGTCTGCAGATTATAGTAAAAGTCATAATAAATATCCAATTGGATACGTACTAAAACATGTTGAAACTATTGATTGCCTATAAAAGTTTTCCAATACCAGATAATATTTTATTAAACCTTTATTGACTGAATGTGAACGTGTTAACATAGCTAGAATTTTGAAGTGTTTTGTGAATCGGAGTTGTAAATGAAATAAAAATAACATAACACCATTTATTATTTCCTGAAGGGTGAGGCAGCAGTGTAAGTAATAACACGAGTCAGTTTAAGTCTCATATAACAGGGAGCTAGACAATTACCATCATCATCATCTGCGTGGCCTTTTCTTACTATGTTGGGGTCGGCTTCCAGTCTAACTGGATACAACAGGAAAAGAAAATCTGTTTACAAATATTTATTTTCAGTCAATTTTCACCAACCAGGCACAACTTGAGATCAAACTAAAAACTCCTGTTACTACTCGTATTAAAAATGTGAAAATAATGCTGTTTCCTTTCCGTAACGGCTCAAGGGGCTTGGATGAAATTTGGCACACGGACTGAAAATGACCTGGGAAACGAACCCAGGACTGCAAGCTTAGCTGTGGCGCTTGCAAACGCTAGACTATCGAGGCAGTTACTAAAATATTAAATGGATGAATTGAATGGTATAATAAATCATTCACCTACCGGGAAAGTTCACGCTACAGAAAATGGGTGATAATATAATAATATAATATCTTTGTAAGGCAGCTTTTGTTTCACGTCACCTGACCATCCCTCTGTCAGACTGTCCATCCATCGAACACAGAAAACCTTGAGTTTATTCTGGACAGCCGGTATTGTTCTTTCTTTGTAACCGATTTAACATTCTCAAAACAAACATTTAATGATTTATCTGAAGTATGCAATGTTTGTCGCGAAAGAGAAATCAAATTGAATTCAACCCTTACCGCTTAAAGTATCTCATGATAGAAATATCCATGGATGCATTCAGCTCGATTCTCGGCAACTCTCATCCAGATGCTATCAGCCAGCCTGCGAAGATCGTCTCTCCACCCAGCCTGAGGGCGTCCTACCTTATGTTTGCTGATTCACTGCTTTCACGCAAGAAAACGTCTACCCCAACGGTCATCGGTTCCACAGCTAATCCTGCCGGCCCATTGCCACTTCAGCTTGCTTATTCTGTGAGCTATGCCAACAACTTCGGCTTCTGCGAGATCACCTAATTCCGGATCCTCAGAGAAACTCGAAGCATAGCTCGCCTCGCTCATAAACCTTGAATATATAGACCAGCCGTACCGTGAGTGTCCAGGTTTCGGCTCCGTAGGTCATAAGTATAAGATTGAACTAACTGTTAGAATTGTATTCAAGTTTCTAGATGCAACTTGTAATGTCCCTTGTGACATCATATCTGTCTCTTGTGATTGTGTTTATTTCGTTTCACTAATAAATCCTTTATAATCTCCATGAACAATTGTGTTTCCGCCGAAATATCCAATACTAAATTCAAAGTATTTTGTGCATTCTGTGTTTTTGTTCCTGTCTTCCTGACACTGCTTGTAAAGTCAGGGAAAATAGTTGTTTAGCAAATTGACTACCAACTTAATTCTGTTTGTATTCAAATCATAACTGTTACAAATGACATCCTCCTTGGTCGTAAGTGGTACTACTGCTGAGCGTTAGGTCCTATGTTCGATTCTCGTGTCGGATGAAGTGTTATTGGGTTTTTTTACTTCTACAATTTCTCAGTAGCATCCCGGAGTCTGGAATTGTGCCCTGAATTGTTGACGACAATAGGCTCGCCAAATTTGCATGGAAATTGATAAATATAACTGACTAAATGTGGGTGTATTACAGGTTACGTGATGTTATGTTAACTGTCATTCTTTGACAGTTGTATATAAACATAAAAAAAGTTCTCCAGACCATATTTCGGCCACGGCGGCCAAACCCAACGGAGACTAGCCTTCGGCGCGGGAGATACGAGTATTATAGTGCACAAGTGTTGCGCGCAAACAAAGTGCACTCCCTCTTCCCTCACGCTCATATTCGAATGAAACGGCAATCCGAAACGAGCGGAGAGAGATCAGGATCAGTTGTATAAAATAGCTATAACACAGCATATTGACGTAGGGTGTAATTTGCTTAACAACAAACCTGACTGTACACACGGCGACACATCAAGTTACATAATACGTGGGTGGATCAAATATAAACCGGACTTAAGTAAAAAAAATACGCACGTATTATTATACTCTTAAAAAAAAAGGAATAAATTTTATTTTTCTACATAATCTCCCCTTCTATTAACACATTTTTCCCAGCGCAGGGGATGTTTCTTGATGCCAGTATCGAAGAATGTAGTCGGTCGTGCCTTTAGCCAATTGCACACAAATGATTCCACTATCTGGTTAGTGTGAAAACGGCGTCCTTCACTTGAATTTTTTTTTGTGCCATTCCTACACGTGAGTTCTTGAAAGTGTATTCTTATCGAACTTTAGAGTCAATGGATGCAAAATTTCGGAAGGTTTTATGCCCTCCCGTGTTAAAAAAATTATGATAAGTCGTTGCTCAACAGACTTATATACCTCCTGCTCATACAAATGATGCTACTGGCGCGCAATAAACTGAAGTGAGCCGGAGCAGTATACCCCCCTCCCCTAGATGATCCCCCCTAACACATACAACAGAACCAAGCGCGTCACTTCACTCAGCGACCAGTAATAAAAAAAGTCCTGTTTATATTTGATTCACCTAATATAATAAATTTCCAGTTTCAGCCGACCTCGCATTGTATAGATTTTACGTACAATCAGAATTCAGCTTAGACTGGTTATGTATAGCTTGATGTGTAGCCGCGCATACAAATCTGTTATATAAATCAACATACGACCAGAAACTGACCTGAAAATTGCAAAAAACGACAGAAAATTTGAATTTCGTCGTCTCGGTTTCGGTGTCGGTCGTTTCGGTTGTCTTTAAAAGATCGCTCTTAGCGATAAGACCGCCCATTGTGTCACCCTTTGTAAAAATTCTATATTTATGTCTGTAATTTATATGGTGTACATAATAAAGAGTATTAAGGAGCTTGTGACTAAGTAATAACAGCCGCACGGGTCGATCGATCAGGTTAAGCTACGCTTGCCGCGGTTGGTCCGTGAATGGGTGACCATCTTCTCATACCAAGACCCCTCCGTGCCTCGGAAAGCACGTTAAGCCGTTGGTCCCGGCTGTGTCATTCGTGGATCTTTGACAGCCGTTACGGGTCGTCAGTAGCCCGAAAGTCTGACAACCAGTCTTACCAAGGGGTATCGTATTACCCAGTACCTGTGTTGATAATGATGGCATGGCATGGACAAGGTCCGATTAAAAATTGGGCTGTTTTCGTGGTTAATATTGGAACACTTACTTGAAGTTAATAATTATGTCCATGATGTCATCTATAGAAAATAAACTTTGAACCCAATCAATTGTATTGTGGAGTGCCCCCATAAGTTTTATCAGTAAATTGCCTTCATATTGAACTTCAAGTCACGCAATGTTACTTTGAATAAACTGATCGTAAAGTTTCACACCAAAATAAATATTGTTTGAGTACGTAGGATTTTATCGATGTTATTATGTAGGTACCTACTTGTATGCCATGAATTCTAATATTCAAATGAAGGTAGATATATACTAACACTCACAGCCAAGGTGAGAAAATCTGCTCACCGTAAGGCTAAGTTCGCACTGAGATGCATTTTTAGGGTTCCGTACCCAAAATGGTAAAAACCTACCAACCTTTACGGTGCGACTCAGTCTCTCTCTCTGTCTGTCCATCTGTCACAGCTGAATATCTCAAGAACTACTAATATTATCAACTTGAACTTTGGAATAGTTTTCGATGACATTTGGCCAACTATTTTGCAAATAAGTAAGAAAGAAAAATATCTTTTTTTTTTTTGAAACACGGTGGACTGCAAGGGGATCTTAAAACTTTGAAGTGGGGCTACTACGAGCATGTTAAAGAACTCTGTTTGCACATTCTTAAACATTTTTCCTTTTTTTTAGGCCAAATAGTTTTCGACTTTTGATGAAAAATGTAAAAAAAAAATAGCGGTACCCCCTTATCTCCAAAGTTTGCACAAAGAAAAATCTGATTTTATTCTACGTGATAGAAGTTTATGTAAAGAATACAGAAAAATAAAAAAGATGTCTCTAAACAGCATACATTTTCAGAAAAAAAAAAAAGAAATTTTAATATAAATAATTTAATATATAAACCCACTTAACCCTAGGTGCATGAGTCTGACTCGCTCTGGACCGGTTTTTTTTAATCGCATGTTCATGTAAAATATAAAAAAAGCGATTATTAAAGTCCGCTTTGCGCGGACCTTAGTATATTGCTATTCTTCACGGATTGGCGATTATTTTGATTGATTTTCATGGTGCGCACTTAGCCTAAGCCGTACAGGGTCTTTTTTGCAGCCAGGAATAGCGTCCGATCTCGCAAGTCCTCATAATGCTGTCAATATCGGAATTTGGGTGTGTCAAGTTTTCCAATGCACTTGATTCCGCTTTGTACTAAAATGTTCGTGGAATAAACTTAATAACTACAAATAGGTACAGTGAAGATGCTTGCCGATAGCCAGTAAACGTTTCATTCTGTAAACTATGGATGTTGATCAACACAGTAAAGGTACGAAAATTAATAACCTGGGCTATGACCTGACAGATTGTTGCCCGCTCCACACGAAGGTTGCCTGAGGATGAACGGCGCAGCCGACGCCGGCCAAGGAAGAGGTGGCGAGACGACCTAGACGCATACTGTAAGGGTTGGATCGAGGTGGCTCTAGAAAAGGATGCCTGGAAGAAGGCCGTTGCTCAGGAGCGGGACAGCGTAGGCTAAATTATTATTATTATTATTTTTTAATGATCTGGGTGTCTTCAGGTGTCGAGTGATTATGTTAATTCTAGACAGGCGTGCTCCATTGTCAACACGTTACCGTTTACCATGTTAATAATTGAAAAAAAATACCACGAAGTACGGTTGACGGATTAACTGACACTCGGCTCGGCGCCGGGAGTTGAAAATACAATACACTTTTATTAGAGAAAGAGCAGTGGTGGGCCAGTGATAACGACCGCAACTTACGAGTTTTAGGTCGCAGGTTCGAACCCAGACAGGCACTTTGTGTGAATTATTTCATCACCATTGCCCTCAAAAGGGTGAATGAAAATATTGTGAGGAAACCGGCATGTTCTAACGTTGTATCCGGAAACACATAGGTTTTTGTACCAATCGTATTCCGGTGTTGATACATTATCGTTTTATTTTAATTTCTGAATGGCTTTGTTTTATGTTACAAAGTAGCTTTTGACGACTTTGGTCCGCGTGAAATTTCTTGCTCTCCCGACCCACCGCGTCGCATCGTATCGCCTGCGTGCGCTATTAATTCGTTTTCACTTAGCGTTTTTTCTGACTTCTTTCTTTTGCTCGGCCTACCTTTTTTTTTTTTTGTTGTTTCGTGGTGGAAAATATACATAGATGTCCGCCGCCCTGGGGCGGGCGGCGGGGTCTGTCAGATTCTTACTGGCTAAAAACTACCCCGGTGTTCCCTCTCTCACCTACGCCGGGGGTCGCGTGGACAAACGATACTTCCGCAACTCCCGGCTGGTGCTGGCCCGCTTCTGCGGGCCTCCTCGTGTCGTGTGTCTTTTTGCTCGGCCTACCTGAACCAAGCTACCGTCCTAGCGCGATGTTAAATGCTATAGCCTTCCTCATGAATCACACTAGTATTACGAGTATAAAGGCGAAAGTTTGTGTGTGTGTTTGTATGTTTGTTACTTCTTCACGTTCTAACGGCTGGACCACTTTTGTTGAAATTTGGCACACAGATAGTTTATAACCGGGATTAACACATATAATTCTTTTTATTCCGATATTCCTACGAGATCGAGACTTATGCGGGTGAAATCACGGGGCGCAGCTAGTAGGGCTATAAAATGCAAAAAGTTGGTATCAAGTGGTTTTCAAATCTCCAGAGAGGTGAGAGGTGGTTCCAGAGATTAGCGCGTTCAAACAAACAAACTCTTCACCTTTATCATTAGTACAGATAGATTTACGATTATAGTCAGTCGTATTGGTCCCTTGAAACAAAAAGGCTTTGGTTTACAATTAATGATCTGTACATTCTGCTAAAATATGAAAATCTCTCTTGTTTCGTTTATTTCGAAAGATTTATCAACGAATAACGATCAGTAAGTCATTAGGGAGCTTTTACGCATTCACGATCGCAAAATTTTATTAATTAGTGGGTAATTTAGGAGAAATAAGACGCCTACTTACTCGCCGCCTCGCCTCTTACTTGTCTTTTTTTTAGGTTAATTTTTACTCTGGAAGTAGATTCAATACCTTTTATAATTATGAGACTTGATCACCGTTAAGGTAGCAAGTAGGTTCTTAGGGGCCCATAAAATTGGGCCACATTTTAAGATATAAATCTTATCTTTTTGCCTTGTAAGTCGACTTATTTCTTTCTGCTCATTCGAACTCCAACACCCAAGATACAAACCCTGCTTAGTTTGGGGGTCAACGTTGAAACCAAAAATTGTGATATACAAACTTAATCTGTGCTTATGTACAGACGCCAGCACATTAAGCTACCCGAAACTGTAAAATTTTCCCAATCAACCTTGAGCCTAATGCTTCGGCGATAAAGTTGAAAATCTATTAAAGAAATATGACAGATTGTAGTAGCTTGATGTGCTGGCGTCTCTACAATTATTGTCTGTCATCACCTTTTCTTGTTGCTAATAAAACTTTTTGTATTTTTTGTATTTTGTAAATGTTTGTCAGTTTTCGGCCCTTCAACCAAAACAATAGGATCAGATCCTTTCAAATATTAGCTCTAGGGGCCATTAGGGGTCGGCTGCAGTCTAACTGGATGCAGCTGAGTGCCAGTATTTTACGTAGAGTCTCCTATAGTCCTATCTGAATTCTACAAACCAGTTACTGGGTAAAACGATACCCATTATACCCATTATATTTACAAATTAACTAAAAAAATTAGGAATTTTGATCATCTTTTTCGTGTCAATATACCAACATCAGCTTTACCTGCCCGCAAACATTATTGCGGTCAGGTAAGCTGTTGAAATTGTAACCTAGCATGCATCTCCTAGACACCGAAACCGTATAGGTTTACAGCTGTAATGATACTGTATCTTGCATTGTCACTTCAAACTACATACCTAACTACGTACAGTTTCCTCTAACAAACCCCCCATAGTTTTTGCACGATCAGAATACTAATGTACCTATATAATTGCTTCGGAACAATCTTGAACGGCTATCCCAAACCAATTCCAGGCATTGTCTTCAGCCCAGTTCAGATAATGGTCGCTCGTTAATTAGTCAACTATCTATGTTTCAACCTCAAATTTTCTAACCTTGGGGCTGTGTGACACGATTTAATGAATCAACTAACTTTGTAAATGTAGAACATAACAAATTACGGGTTACTAATATGAATCTAGAACAGAAGAAAAATTGTAGGGGTCAGTTTAGCTGACAAGCGTATGTACTCAAAATACAACGTGTAACGTTAAATGCGCAAAACCTCAGACACCCCAACTGATTTCTAATTCAATTGACGTATTTCAGAGAGAAAATAAGTCATTAAAAAAATGTAATGGTTGTAAAGGTTTTATGTGGTGTTTTACTGGCCATTCTGATCGTTTCTTGCGGTTGCGACGACGCTTTACCGAGGGAGGAGTCGTCACCGGGCCGCTGCGCCGCGCTGACATTGGCTTGCTTAACCTATTAATAAATAGACACGGCAACGTTTTTAAATAAGATTTTTTGAAAAATGTGACCTATATTAAAAAGTGGTTCAATTAATTCTGCTCGTTATTCTGATCAAACTATTTTCAGGTTTTGCGCATTTAACGTTACACGTTGCATAAAAAATATATAATATATCAACATAAATTTACAGATCCTAATAATTACGCTATAAAAGTAGGTGCATAGTCTTTTACAACCTTATTTATAAAAATCTGGCCAATCACTGATTAGATCCATGCTTAACTTTTCTTTATTTATAAAAGCTAGTTAGCGGGCGATTAGTAACGAAACCATGGAGAATAGAGGCAAGGAGAACTGTCTCATATGGGGCAAAAGTTAAAAATTGTCCAGCTACGAGTATAAGCAAGCAGTAAAAAACAGTTCAAAAACTCTCCACAAAGGCAAAGGAATTGATGGTATGAATGTACCAATTGTTGACGTATTGAAGTATGCCGAGTTAGAAAATTTAATATTTTTAGAAATATTTTTTTTTTTTTTTTTTTTTTTTTATATTAAATTTTATAATACTACGTATTATAAATTAAGGTTTGGTATACTGGGCTGTTGGTGTTCAAAATAACTTTGTCAACATAACCTAAAATTACATGTGACTCAGGTTGGCTGGACAAATCTTCAAAATAGCTCGCATTTAACTAGGTCAATAGGGCACTTTATGTGACGGCTAAACACCCTTATTTCAGAATTTGTGACGCTACAGAATCTTAGATAATCGATCGAAAACGTGTCGTGTGTAATTGCTTTACCATAATATGTACTTAGGTGGTAACTATATATTTTAGATAATTATGGACCCTATAGGGCACAGCAGTTATGACCCGTCATTAATGTGATTTGAATTTGGAACGTCAACTGAGAAAATCGTATGGAAACATTAAACAAAAAAAATAATGTTTTTCTATTTATGTACAGGTCGACCAAAGAGTTCTTACTCTTAGGTTTTAGTCGACGAACAAAATGATCGGTTGCTGTTGTGCGTATACCCTCGTATTAGAAAGTTGGATTTGGGCTGACGCTCCATTGACGTTCGAAGCATAATGGTCCTATTGAATCGATCAGCTGATTCAAATAAAATTCGCCATCTTGCCTCTTGGCATCCTCTTAACTGTGCTCAGGTGGTGTTTAATTTTAACAGCTACTAATTGCAATTGCTTAGCAAACCTCTTAGCGATAAGAACCGTTTATGAAAAAGAATTATGGTAAGTACGAGTTGCTTAGACATTGATTAAAATTTAAGAGGCGTTTATAAATAAGATTGATTGACAGCTTTGACGAGGTAAAAATATGGTACGGTATTTCGGTATAAATGTCAATAAATTTGATATTGTAACTGTCAAGCGCGCGAAAACTTTCGAACAATTATTTGTATTTATAAGAAATGGAATTAGGACCGGAGACTAGTTCCAATAAAGGGCAAAGAAGTGAATATTGGTTGGAGGAGGATAAGGTGTGTACTGTTACAGCTAGAATGTGTTCTAAGTAACTTTTGTTTTGGAAACATTCTCAATTTCTTATACCTATGCTTTTTTCTTGGGTGGGAAATCATCGAATAACTTCTCCCGCTCTGGGCGGAGCGGGAAGGCATGTCAGACTTTCACTGACTAAAAACCCCCCCCGTGCTGCTATAGTTGCCTGGGCCAGAGGCCTCGGTAACTCTTTCGAACAACCCGCGACCCTGGCATGCTTTTTCTTTTATTCCTTAGATATTTTTGAAGGATTGATCAGGGAGAGGGTCTTCATAATAGAAAATAAAAACACGAACACAAAAAAGGGGTGGGCTGGCATGATTTATGAATTAGGTGCCTATACAATTTACTTATGGGTTTCTCATGACTTAAAAAAAAAACACGTGAAAAGCGAATGGGTTCATGATTAGCATAATAATTGAGCTAACGCATGGAAAGCACCAAAGAATTTTTCAATAAGGCTTATACGTTAGAATATCTTATAGAAATGGGTGACTACACGATAAAACGATATATTTTACGATGGCAAAGAAATAAAGAGTAATAAACGCCGGGATTTTATGTATAACTCTATTAAGTATATGAGTTTATATGAAGCTTGTTACGCTTTAGAACGTATTTTTCGGCCATTTTGGAATTTGCGACACTGTTATAAAGGGTTATTATAATTTTATATTTTTTTGATTCGTTTGTTTTATTTTCTGTAAGATGATAAATATACCTACACTTCCAAAGGAAAGGGCAGACCATAGACAGCAGCGGCGATGCAATTGATTATTATTGACTATAGAGTGCAAAGCCCCCAAAAATCCTAATAGTTTATCTGGAGTTCCAATCGTACTTTCTACTCCTAGTAATATTTTAAACCCGAAAGTTTGTGAGGATGGATGGATGCATGTGTGTTACTTTTTCACGCAAAACTACTAAGCGGATTTGGACGAAAGGCACACAAATAGTTTGTAACCAGGATTAACACATACCTAGAATACTTTTTATCCCGATATTTTCACGGGACCGAAACGTATGCGGGTGGAACCGCAGGGTGCGGCTAGTAAACTGTAATGTATCATCAGGGGGTTCAATTTTGAACTGTTTTTCTCTCAAAATAGGCCCAGGATTGCGCATTTTTCCCACTTTTCCCTTCAGTAGCCATTATTGAAACTATTAATTTCCACCATCTTTGAACGGAATATAATGTTTACTGCATATCGTGCTCTTTGGTTTCCTGTCATGCGGTATGCCGTATGTAAACATTAAACACAGCTGTCACAGAAAGCTCTGTATTCTGTAAGATCTACCTAGTCTGTAATTCTTTTGTTAAGATGTGGATATTGGTGTGGGTTACATGTTTGTTAACTTTAGCTTTTAAGGATTTTTTCTATTTTCTATAGCATGTAACTGTTTAATGTCCCTAATAAATAAAATAAAAAAAAATAAAGTAAAAAGGGAGCCAGCTGCTCTTTAAACAACGTTTTTCTGGCGAAACCCAATGTTAAGACTATAAATGCTATGCTTAATTTGACCGCGATCTATCTTTTCAGCACCCTAATTGCGTAACACACTATTGCGCACAATTGGAATCATTTTGAAGCATATTGCTAATCCATTGCTCCATATGTTCGAAAAGTGTGTCTGCTCAACAACGTAAATAGCGCAATTAATGTTGTTGAACTGTCAAAATGAAACCCATTGCTACTGACAGTGTGTTACGCAATTACCCTGCAGATTATTTTTACGATTTTATGTGCGACATCCAGAGTACATGGAGTCCTGCCATTCTTCTTTCCAATAATATCTTCAATGACGGCGTTATGGCCTTCTTCTTATCCGGATTGATGTATTATTTTGTCACTGAACATCTCAATCAAATTCAGAGCAGGCACTTAGGTACCTTCATTTTGAGAGTACTTGTATTATTTCCACACAATCATGCGTAAGCAGTGCACTTCCCTGGTGCGTAGAGTGCGGGCCAGCCTAAGGCCTCATTTACGGAGACGCGGGGCGTCTCGCGTCGCGTGTGGCGTGGCGTCTCGCGGCGCGTCGGACGTTTTTTCTGTTTACGGTGGGGCGGCGCGTGAAGCGGCACGCATCATCGCACGCGTAAACACAAACTTATAGCAATATACGACCATGTTCATAGAGAAGCGAGACGGGAAGCGTGGCGGTGCCCGCCGCGGCGCCCGCGGCGAATCCTCTAGCGTATAGCGAAGCACGCGGCGGGCATCGCGGCGGCGCACGCTCGCCTCGATCAAATCGACTAGTTTTATGTTGGCGAGAGAAGTTGTATTAGACATCCGTGTATAACCGTGAAATACATCATAACATCTTTCTCTTATTGACTTATAAAGAGTTGCATATTCCCCAAACTTCTCATGTTCCGTTGATGTAAACACTGGGCCACTTCTTATATTAAATAATTCACTTTTTAACATTGAATTTTCTTCTAAAAAAAAGTCAATCATATCATACTCCATTGCGACGGTGACTACGTCTGTGTTGCGCGATTTCTAAATAAGACTGACAGAAGATTCCGCCTCGGACATAGCTTCATCGAGAATTGCCGCTGCGTGCGCCGCCGCGATAAACGCCGCGTGGGACGCGTCGGTGCCATCCGCGGGCTCGGCCGCAAAAAACGCCCTAATTCAAACAAACGCGTCTAAAATCGCTTCTCCGTAAACGCACTCATACAACGCCATATATTTGAATTCAGTGCGGGCCGCGCCGCTCAACGCAACGCGCGACGCCCCGCGTCTCCGTAAATAAGGCCTAACAGTATCCTGAACGCTTTGCTGAACGTTTCGACTGTCAGTACATGAACCACTGCTGTATGGTTCACGTACTGACTAATGTTAAGGCTAATGCTAAGATATTATTTTAATTTGAATTTTGTTTATCTATTATAAACCCAAAATTTTCTTAAATATTAATGTATAATTTTCAATTTAAATGTAGCTAATTCTTAATGTATAATTTTCAATTTAAATGTAATTCTCTAATTTGATTAATAATTTTTATTTTAGTTTAATTTTATGATCCAAAGTTGATTCAAATAAATAAAAATTTTAGAAAATACCTCAGAGTATTAGAAACATATTTAGTTTCTAACCGGAAAATTATTTTGTTTATTTAGGAAAAGTAAATGACCGGTTGTTTTTCAGGGAGGCTTGAGGGAACTTAATACGGTACTTGAGTTTAACAAGCGTAGCTTTTGCTTAGCTTTTTGACAGAATCGTTCACAAAAGTTATAAGATATACAACATTATTTTTAGTATACTGCAAACCTGAATATAGTTTGTTCAGAATAAGTAACTGAATCGATTCCAATAATTTTTACACCATGTCATCTGCCTAGCCTTTTCACAACCATGCTTGGGTCCACTTCCAGTGTAACCAGATGCAGCTGAATACCATTTTTTTAAATGGAGCGCCTGCCCGTTTGACCTCCACAACTCAGTTACTGGGTAATACGACACCCCTTGGTAAGACTGGCTGTCAGAGTTTCGGGCTTTTAACGACCCGTAACGACTGTCAAAGATCCACGAATGACAACAGGGACCACCGGCTTAATGTGCTTGCCACGCCACGGAGGTGTCTTGTTATGTAAAGATGGTCATCCATCCTCGACCTCAATTAAAGGAAAAAATGACGTATTTAAAATCTTATTTCGTATTCTGACACATACGTAAATAACTAGTTCTAATGTAGGCGAATTCCAGAGGGCGGCAAAGATTTTTAAAAACAAATCATATGCCATAAAACAATACTTCTCAGACTAACCTAATGCCAGAGTTTTTATAAAAGTGTTCACGTGTGAAAGTCAAAAAAAAAAATCGTAACAAAGCAGGGCCGCGCATTACATGCGGTTCCAAGAAGCGGTCCTTTGCACTTAGCATATTGGCGTATTCACACGAATAGAGATTTTCGGCAATCTAAAATATAGAGCAGTTCACGAGTCGTAGGTCGTGAGTTCGAACCCAGGCAGGCACTTTACTTTGTGGATTTAATTTAATTTCATTTGGTGAACTCGAAATACGATTTTTTTTCGTTTTCACGGACGCTACCAGTTTTTCAAAGCGACACACTGTTTACACGAATTAACTTTTTTTTCTTCTTCGATAATCTTCTATTTGCGGCGAAAATCTTTCATTGTATAAATGAGTCTTAAGTAAGTGCACGTGTGTGTTTATGTATTATATTGGCTTCCGCGAAACCTTCACTAAGCGCCGCCACTTTCCTGAAAGCATTCGTGTAAGCTCGAAGTTCCTAACGAACTCCTTTTGAAGCTAATATGGATTACGTACGCTTGTATCATTAAACACGTGGATTATGTATACTTATATAGTCCCGCAAGTAAAGCAAAGTAAACAACTGTTTAATTTCCGGAAGTAAGTACAAGTTAATAGCTATGTTTTGGATCATTTAATCTAGTAACATCCTTTGATGACCAAGGTGTTTAAACAGTTGTTTAATATCTTTAACTTGTTAACCAAGTTGGTTAAAGCAGTTCTATTCTGCGTGGGCCATGGCAGCTGTCGGTGGTTATTTCCCACCTCACCCCGAAGCTGATTACATCACCTGGTTTATTAAGAACGACTGTGCAAGATCTGGATGCCCCGAGGGTATCTATCCTAATACTGTCATTCAAAGAGCACATGCGGGACGGTTACCTCAGTATACATATATAATAAATGATAAATGATTTATTTTCTGTAAGTAGGTTTGTACAAACACTTTTACATGTCAATCATATTTTTTTAAACTAGATGAGGTCGGCGTTTCCTATCTGACTACTCTGAGAAGAAAGGCCGAAACAAACTCAGAGGTCACAGTCTCTTTTAAAGTCCAGACATAATCTTGGTCAGATAATGTGAAGACCATGTAGATTAGTGTCTGAAATGGTCTTTTGAGTAAAGAACCACACAGATTGAGCGGACCTGTCCAGTCAGTGCACGCATTTGTCAAAAATCGTGCAGCTCAACTTAGAACTTGAGGAGCCTTACGATTCGACGAACAATACCAATGAAAGGACATTTGGGTAGGCCGCATAAATGACTCAAACTGCCAGATCATGATTAAAACTAACTAAGAAGGAAAACCGAAAAAAAGAAATGACCCACATAGTCTTCACACTCACAGTAATAATAATAAAAATAAGATACTTTACAAAGTAAATATCCATGTCATTGTTTATATAAAATTCATCAATGTCAATGTGTATATAAAAATCCGGATATAATCTTTGAGGACCATGTAGATTGGTGTCTGAAGTGGTCTTTTGAGGAAAGAACCACACTGAGTGGACATGTGCAGTCAGTACACGCATTCGTCAGTAACCGTGCAGCTCAACTCAGAACTTAAGGAGCTCAACGATTCGACGAGCAATACCAGGGACAGGACATTTGTGTAGACCGCATACACCACTCAAACTGCCAGACCATGATTAAAACGGAAACAATGACCCACAATTGTAACAATGACACACAAGTCCTCACATTCACAATAATTAAAATAATATAAGACTTTAAACAGTAAATGTTCATGTCATTCTGTATATAAATAGATATGTATTTAGAAAGAAAAGAAAAAAAAACAAAAGTGTAAATCAGCAAAATAAAAAATAAACAACATTCACTGTCTAGACCTATTGGAGCAGCTCAATCCCAAGCTTTTTTGTCCTCAATATAGTCTTTTACAGTATAATAGGCTTTCTGGCATAGTTTTAGCTTTATAAAAGATTTGAATTTATTAATGCTTAGTTCTTGAATGTGGCTAGGAAGTTTATTATAAAAACGTATACATTGGCATCTAAACGAGCCACCTATTTTCTTGAGCCTTGTTGTAGGAACAACATATTTGTGTTTGTTCCTAGTATTTATATTATGGACTAGCGACCCGCCCCGGCTTCGCACGGGTGCAATGGAGAAACTGATAATTTTAGAGCCACTATTTCTCGTAAAAAGTATAGGATAAAAAATGGTAATTGTGGGTTATCCCAAAGAGATAGACATATACCATCGCGGACTTTTTTGTAGACCTTTGGTCTAAGGTGTACAATACAGTACAGTAGTAGTACAGACGCCAGCACATCAAGCTACCCGAAACTGTCAGATTTTCCCAATCAACTTTGAACCTTATGCTTTAGCGCTAAAGTTGAAAATCTGTTAAAGAAATCTGACAGATTGTAGTAGCTTGATGTGCTGGCGTCTGTACATTATTTTGATCTATCTCGACGGGTTCAGCCAGCGTTTACAATGTAAGCGCAAAAAAATGTGTTTATTTACGACATCACATTAGAAACCTATAAAATTATCAGTGTTTCTCTACTATATTATGCATGTATTATAGATAAAAACCTTCCTCTTGAATTATTCTATCTATTAAAAAAAACCGCATCAAAATCCGTTGCGTACTTTTATAGATCTAAGCATATATAGGGACAGACAGACGGAAGCGACTTTGTTTTATACTATGTAGTGATTCATCAATGTCAATGTGTATATAAAAATCCGGATATAATCTTTGAGGACCATGTAGATTGGTGTCTGAAGTGGTCTTTTGAGGAAAGAACCACACT
This sequence comes from Eremobia ochroleuca, assembly GCA_949629135.1. Taxonomy (NCBI): domain Eukaryota; kingdom Metazoa; phylum Arthropoda; class Insecta; order Lepidoptera; family Noctuidae; genus Eremobia; species Eremobia ochroleuca. Next base: position 19,187,554 of record OX451392.1, read on the forward strand.
GAGTGGACATGTGCAGTCAGTACACGCATTCGTCAGTAACCGTGCAGCTCAACTCAGAACTTAAGGAGCTCAACGATTCGACGAGCAATACCAGGGACAGGACATTTGTGTAGACCGCATACACCACTCAAACTGCCAGACCATGATTAAAACGGAAACAATGACCCACAATTGTAACAATGACACACAAGTCCTCACATTCACAATAATTAAAATAATATAAGACTTTAAACAGTAAATGTTCATGTCATTCTGTATATAAATAGATATGTATTTAGAAAGAAAAGAAAAAAAAAACAAAAGTGTAAATCAGCAAAATAAAAAATAAACAACATTCACTGTCTAGACCTATTGGAGCAGCTCAATCCCAAGCTTTTTTGTCCTCAATATAGTCTTTTACAGTATAATAGGCTTTCTGGCATAGTTTTAGCTTTATAAAAGATTTGAATTTATTAATGCTTAGTTCTTGAATGTGGCTAGGAAGTTTATTATAAAAACGTATACATTGGCATCTAAACGAGCCACCTATTTTCTTGAGCCTTGTTGTAGGAACAACATATTTGTGTTTGTTCCTAGTATTTATATTATGGACTAGCGACCCGCCCCGGCTTCGCACGGGTGCAATGGAGAAACTGATAATTTTAGAGCCACTATTTCTCGTAAAAAGTATAGGATAAAAAATGGTAATTGTGGGTTATCCCAAAGAGATAGACATATACCATCGCGGACTTTTTTGTAGACCTTTGGTCTAAGGTGTACAATACAGTACAGTAGTAGTACAGACGCCAGCACATCAAGCTACCCGAAACTGTCAGATTTTCCCAATCAACTTTGAACCTTATGCTTTAGCGCTAAAGTTGAAAATCTGTTAAAGAAATCTGACAGATTGTAGTAGCTTGATGTGCTGGCGTCTGTACATTATTTTGATCTATCTCGACGGGTTCAGCCAGCGTTTACAATGTAAGCGCAAAAAAATGTGTTTATTTACGACATCACATTAGAAACCTATAAAATTATCAGTGTTTCTCTACTATATTATGCATGTATTATAGATAAAAACCTTCCTCTTGAATTATTCTATCTATTAAAAAAAACCGCATCAAAATCCGTTGCGTACTTTTATAGATCTAAGCATATATAGGGACAGACAGACGGAAGCGACTTTGTTTTATACTATGTAGTGATATCACTGTATTTTTTAAACAGATTAATATTTTTATGTGCATACAAAAGATTATCATAAATGTACTGAGAAGGCACAGTCATTATATTAATCCCTTTAAATTTGTCTCTGAGGAAGTGTCTGGGACTTAATTTATAAATCGAACGAATTGCCCTTTTTTGTAAAATAAAAATTGTCTGAATATCGGCGGCATTTCCCCACAACAGAATACCGTATGACATCACACTATGAAAATAACTAAAGTAAACTAAACGGGCTGTCTCTAAATCAGTTAAGTCACGAATTTTCCTAACGGCGTATGCTGCAGAGCTAAGCTTTTTTGACAATTTATCTATATGGGGGCCCCATTGAAGCTTGGCATCCAAAGTTATGCCTAAGAATACTGTGGTATTTTCGGGTTTTAACTCATCACCCTTTATAAGAACACTAGTTTCTACTTGTCTAACATTTGGTATCGTAAACTTAATACATTTCGTTTTTTTTTCGTTAAGAAGAACCAGTTAACTACTTTTGCGAGGGCACTATTTATATTGTCAGTAACCAGCTGCTGACGTTTGAGTTTAAATAAAAGTGAAGTGTCATCTGCAAACAACACTATATCATGTTCGTCCCTTATGAGGTAAGGCAAGTCAAAATATAAATAAGAAATAAAAATGGGCCAAGAATTGAGCCCTGGGGGACCCCCATTTTTACTACAGATCCGGGTGACCTTTTTCCGTTAACATCAACTCTCTGAATCCTATCACTCAAGTAAGAAGTAAGAAGATCCAGAGAGGCGTTCCGAATTCCGTAGTAGTGAAGTTTCCTGATTAAGGTTTCATGAAGAACACAATCGAATGCCTTGGACAAATCGCAAAAGATGCCCAAAGCATCGCATTTGTCCTCCCATGCATTATAAATATGTCCTAAAAGTTCAACTCCGGCATCAGTAGTTGAACGACCCCTTGTAAAACCGAACTGTTTGTTATGCAGTAATTTATTTTTGTTAAAAAATCTTTGCATTTGGTTTAAAATAAGCTTTTCAAAAATTTTACTAAAGGTAGGTAGTACTGAAATAGGTCTATAATTAGTAGGGTCTGATGTACTACCCGATTTAAACAATGGTATGATTTTACTATGTTTCATAAGATCAGGAAACTCACCACGATCAATACAATTATTAAATATAACAGCTAAAGTAGGTGCTACAATGTTTATAATTGACTTAGCAACATCCACAGAATTACCCCATAGATCTGCAGTCTTTTTAACATTTAACATGTGAAAAGTTTTAATTACATCTGTACAGGTGACATGTTGGAAGTGAAATTCAGAATCACCAACTGGAACGTTTTCTTTAAGTAAAGACTCTGCAGCAGTGGGTGACGAGCTTAGAGATTTAGTTGTTGACACGGGAATCTCTGAAAAGAAATTTTCAAAGGCCGCGGCGACTTGAGAATCTGATCTAATTACATTGTCATCAATAGCAAGGCTGTAGTCACTACTTCGGTTGCAAGACCTTCCTGTTTCGCTATTTATGACATTCCAAGTCATTTCAATAATGTTGCTACTATTTTTAATTTTTGAACTCAAATAACGTGACTTGGCTATACTACAGACTGTTTTAAATATTTTAGAGTAATTTTTAACATATAAATTAAATTCAGCAGTGTTTATACAAATCCGTTCATCATATAATTCATAAAGTCGTTTTCTACTTTTATGTATACCAATGGTGGCCCAGTCACTGAAGGAAGCGTTACTATTGACTGATAATGTCTTTGGAATGAATGTTTTATCAAATTGTGTGCAATACATATTAAAAAAATCATTATATTGTTTGTTAGGGTCATCATTAGTCAACAGAAGTGGTAATTTACTTAGGAGTTTAGTTTTAAATGTTTCTAAGCGTTTAGTTGTTTTTGGGTTAACAGTGATATCTTTTTTAATAACTTTTTTGTTTTGATTTGGAATAGTGATCAGCTGTCCGCAATGATCTGAGTCTATTAAATTAATCATTTCTTTGTGGTTTGGTATAATATCTGTATAAATGTTATCTAAGCATGTGGCACTAGTGGGAGAAAGTGGGAAGTGGGAAAGTGGGAGAAATAATGAATTTAACAATAGCACGATAATGTTTTACGTGCCTTCTATTTTTTTAAGATATTTCAAACGCAGGTAGGTAGGCAGCGTTCTCTCTCCTGATCACTTTTCAATTTTCATAACCTTCTGAGAAGATGTTGGAAAGACCGACTGTCCTTAATAATGAATAAAATGGGCCCTAACTCCAAGTCCTGAGATTATACAACGTTAATCAACATTTGAATTCTCATTGGTTGACTAAATCAGATAGCAGCGCCGATAGGTATGTCAGGACGTACACAGTCAGGACTGTATGAAATACGATAATTTGTCCGTTATAATGACCTCAGGGACAGGAGGCTACACATTGTAACAATAGCAAAAAAAAAAACCGATCGTGAGCGAGTCGGACTCGCGCACCGAGGGTACCGTACAATCATATTATTATATTAAATTTTCATCGGCGAGGCCTATATTCGTCAGAGAATTTTAACACTGCGGTGTAGAATTTTGCGGTTTTAGGTTAGCGCCATCTTTTGACCGATAGTGGAACTAATGTAATTTATGTTGAAGATTTCTGAAAAAGTCTGCTATTTGAAGACATATTTTTGTTTTTGCTGTAATTTTTACATAAACTTCTATCACATACGATAATTTTAGATTTTTCTGTGCAAACTTCGGAGATATATTTTTTGAGATTTTTTTTTACAGTTTTCATCAAAAGTCGAAAACTATGCGGCCTAAAAAAAGAAAAAAAATAATTTACAAACAGCGTTCTCACCACTTCAAACTTTTCAGTCCTTGTTGCAAAAATAAAATACATATTTTTATTTATTACTTATTTGCAAAATAGTTGGGCACACGTCATCTAAAACTATTCAAAATTTCAAGTTGATAGCATTAGTAGTTCTTGAGATATCCAGCTGTGACAGACGGACAGACAGACGGACTGAGTCGCACCATAAGGGTTCCTTTTCACTATTTTGGTACGGAACCTTAAAAAGATAAACGATATTCGTTGTGTGAAAGTTGTGGAATATTATTATTATTATTATTATTATTCTATAAAGGATGTAACAAACTAAAAAAATAATGCTTGATGTATCATACAGGTCCCTAGCCTACCATAAAGTAACAAAATGTTATACCTGACGTTCTAAACCGTGGTGCGTGCATCCAAACAATTATGAAAGGCGACGACAGACAAAAGACGGAGAGGCGAAGTTCAAGGACGGTAGCAGGTAGGAATGTTAACGACTGGGTTGACCGCGACCATGTATTGATAGTCTTGTCTCACGAGATTAGAGGCTTTCGAATGACATGGCTAAAGTAATGGTAATTTATGAGATTTCTGAAGGGTGTGGAGGCCATTACCCGGTCTGCGGTTTGTAAAACCTACGCACCATAACACACATGATAAAGTGTAGGTAAGTAAAGTATTTATATACAGCTGTACGATTCTGTAACCATCTCACCGTGAAAACTTGGGTGATGTGAGCGTGGAGTGAGTCGTCAATAGTGTCAATCCATAGCATCAGCATGACTCACAGCTCACTCTAAGCTCACTTCACCTTATTTATCACGGTGAGATTTTTCCAGAATCGACCGGCTGATGTTATTTTGAAAAAATCCCAGACAAAAAAAAAATTGGAAAAAAAATAGACAAAAAAAAAAAAAATAGAAATTGATTAAATTTTATTTTCTTGGATTATAGTGATTGCTATTTAAGTGAACATTTATACAAATTAAAGCACCTGGCTGGGCTCAAACCTACGACCTATAATTTGTAAGACACGGCTGATCTTTTTGTAAATGATTTCATCACCACTGCTCTCAAAACGGTGGATAAAAACATAGCGAGGAAATCGGCATCGCCTAGAACCAAAAATTCGAAGACACGTGACATCTATCAGCCCGCACTGGGCCCATGTGGTGGGTTACGTCCCAGCCCCTCTCACCGAGAGGAGGTTTGTGTCGCAGCAGTGGGAACATTATAATAGGCTGAATATTCTAGGTGAAAATGAGCACTTGAATTCTTCAAAACCGTTGGTTTTTTTGCAGCGCTGCATACATTGAAATCAGTGAAATGGTTCCTGTTAATTAATTAATCGGAAAACCACTGAATGAGACACAAAATAAGTGTTATTGTTATTACTTCTGGGGGCGTTAAGTGTCCGCAAAGTGTTAAAGGAGTTTTTAGGCATTTGAATAAGTAATGTATTGATAAATAATCGTTTTGTGATCATTTCAAGTCGATAATTTTTGTCACTTTATCTAAATCAAAGTAAAAGTGATTTTTAGGTTTTAAAATAACTGGGGATGGACCAAACGTGACTTGAACCAAATACGAATTTCAGCCATCATTCTTTGAAATAAAAATTCGGCAGAAATTCGGCAGAACTTCGGTTATTTTTACCGCACTTTCTCGAGAGACTTATTGCCTCCTGGAAGCATCGAATATTCTGAGCGACCTTCCTCAGAGGCAGGAAATGTATGCGAACAAAAACGTTACAGACTCCTTCAAACTAACGCAGAATCCTTTGTATTTTTGCACCAAAACCTGCCCCAAGGGCATTTTAAGTACCAGTAAGTAATAAATGTCATGTAAAACTTTTATAGAAATTAAAAATAGTGATATTGGCGATAATTGTTTCAATGTTGACATTCTGGTAATGTTTAGAATACATTTAATCGTTGAATAAGTAACCACTAACAAACAATAAATAAATGTTTATGATTTTATTTGACTCAAAACCGAGTTGTTTTAATACTTTGTTGAACCGAATTTCGGCCGAGTACCGCGTGTGAAACGAATTTCGGCCCATGCTTAATAATAACATCTACATGAAAGTACTACACAAATTAATTAAATATGAATACGCTCCTTTTGCGCCACCAATAATTTCCTGCTACCACTTATTAATTACCTACCTACATACTCATAAATTATTACGTTCCGACAATTAAGAACAGCACCTATGTGAGGCAAAGGTATAATAATTGAAAATACCATACATATATGTACAGACGCCAGCACATCAAGCTACCCGAAACTGTCAGATTTTCCCAATCAACTTTGAACCTTATGCTTTAGCGATAAAGTTGAAAATCTATTAAATAAATCTGACAGATTGTTGTAGCTTGATGTGCTGGCGTACGTACATCAATCATTTGAAGTACCTACAGCCTACTAGCAATTTGCTCTAACAAATTATGACAACAAATTTGCTCTAAATGTGTTTATTTCTGTTGATATATTTTTTTTTTCTACGTCAATTAGATAAAACGTTCTTTTAGGCTTTGTAATACAATCATAATTCAAATAAAAACTTATGTTTCCAGCGTATTTATGCAGTACCAGCTGCGCCCAGCGGTTTCACCCGCATAAGTCTCGATATCGGGATAAAAAATATTCTATGTGTTAATCCTGGTTAATCTGTGTGCCAAATTTCATCAAAATTGGTCCAGCCGTTTGAGCGTGAAGAAGTAACAAACATACACATACACACACACACTCACAAACTTTCGCCTTTATAATATTAGTGTGATAGTGTGATAAAAATTAAGTACTAAAGCTGAATTATGAATTTAAATTATACTCTCGACAAAGACGTCATATTTTTTTATTAACCTATATTGGCCTTTACCCAGCAGTGGGACACACATAGGCTAAAACAATGTTCCACAGCTGGGCAAAGGGCTCCCCCATATTCTTCCACCTTTCTTTGTGCTGTGACTTCTCCGTCCAATCTGTTAGGAACGTCATGTATTTAGAAAAAAAAAAAAAAACAAGACAATATTTTCATTAAAGTACTGGGTCAACGCACTTAAACTTTGGCTTCATTAAAAATACAATACAAACAACCTATAAATATAAAATAACAAACAATATATTTTCAAACAAACAACGTCCCTTAACAATAAAAATACACTCACTAACTAGACGCCTAATATCAAAAAACGCATCCTACTATCAAGGAATGCCGACAGAACATCAAAATAGTGCATTTCCCGGCGCATGCGTACAACAATTTCCACTGTTTTCATTGAGGACTTCAGTCTATCACAAGCTTTCGGCGCAGCCACCTGCCCCTCTTCTACAAAAGTTCACGAAACTTCACAACTTTTTTCTAAAGTGGTGAAAATTTTGTCTCAAGTGGTGTTGAGTGCAAACTAAGTTTAGTGCTAGTAAAACTATGTGTGTGTGTTCGTTTTAAATGTGTAAATGTTAGTGTTTAAGTGGAATTATGGATTTGAAAACGTTTAAACTTTTTACGAGTTGGTGCTTAACTTCGGATTGAGTTTTTAAAGTAAGTTTTTGTGTTTTTTCTGGTTGTTTGGTTGTTAAAGGAATTAATTTAGATGTATACATTTTTTGGAGAATTATGTGATTAAAAAAAAAAAAAAAAACTGGAAAAAATCAGGAAATGCGATACGAAAAATTTTATCTTATTAATGTAAAAGTTGGCGTTAGCAAAACAGGAAGTACTTTTTTGCTAGGATATCACAAAACTTTATAAAAATCTAAACTGTAACTTATTACGCAACGAGCTACGAACAAATTAAACAAAACCATTAGCAAAACGTGTAGTTACTTTTTTTCTAACAAAAAAAAAAAAAACTTCATTCTACGAAAACGAATTACGAACAAGACGCATTAACATAGTTAGGTACTGTTATTTTTGTTAACAAATAAAAATGTCTTCACTACAAAAATACGCTAAAAATACATAAAACGAATTTCAAGTTGTATAAAAGTTTATTATTTAATTTGGTAGACCATGGCACGCAAAAAAAAAAAAAATATATGTGTATTTTTTTATCTAACCGCAACGTTCAAAAATATTAAACATAAATTTCAAATGAAAGTAAAGAACAAACTACATTTTTGGACGTTTTATGTGGTCAGATAAATAAAAAATACCATTGTTCTTTCACTACCGTTTTTTTGTTATAGAATTGCCAGGCACTGAGCAAAAATTCGATTCTCGGGATGACTCCTAATAAATTAAATAAGAAAAACTGTTACATATTTTGGGCTGGATTTGTTGAATCTATGTAGGCAAGCGGGACAGGGTGTAAGTTCACTCATCCTCCATAGAAAAGGGAGGATCTTGCGACCAGAGGGGTGATGTTTCTGGTGGTGGTCAGTTTTTAAACTTATTTTTTATTTAATTATTTTAGGGCTTATTTCAGTAATATATATTTTATTTGATAACCAACAAGGCACCATCCCAAAATATTTATTTTTAAGTTAATTACTGTATGTCCTCTAGAGGGCGCCATATTGAATTTATTATGACGTCACATAATCTATAACCAGCGGACGGTCAAGACGATTCTAACGCTACCTCAAATTGTTAAAATGACAAGAAGTTTAGAAGTGATGAGGGAACAGATGAACATAAATACGTACACACAAACCGGTCAAAATCATAACCCTCCTTTTTGCTGCGCCGTAGTCGGGTAATGAGCTCAGCCTTCTTTTATTGTTTAATAAATAATCGTTAATTATCCGACTGCGCAACTGCTGCAAAACAGGGGTTTTGTTTTTCACGTGTATCTATGTGTATTTTTTTTTGCGATTATGTAGTCGATGATTTTGGTGCAAGGTAAAACTCTAATGAGTTTATGTTGGCACCAACTTAAGTGTTTAAAATGTATGTGTACTACTGAATAAATAAATAAATACAAAAATTGTTAAAGAAATAAAGGAATGAATTGTAATCTACGTGGTTGCGTGGACGAAATATATAGCATCGTAATCAGCCTATACTGTTCCCACTGCTGGGACTCAGGCCTTCTTTTCTGTAAGACAGAGTGGGCCATAATCCACCATGCGTGCCCAGTGCGGGTAGGTGGATGTCATATGTCTACGATTTTTTGGTTCTAAAACATCCGGACGATGTTTTCCTTCACCGTTTTGAGAGCAGTACACAAAGTAAAGTGGGTTCAAACCAACGACCATACAGCCCATAGACGCCTAATGCTTGATCTTACGCACCAAAACAATTCTGTCAACCAGCTGAGGTTCCAACAATTTTCAACAATTTTTATTGATTAACGCGGACGTGTTTACGGATCGCAGAAGTGGTCGACAATGAATCGTAATTTTTGAGTAGTGAACTGCATTAGACCTATAAGTCAGATGTGTTGACAGACATCGGTCGCCTGTTATAAGGCGTCTCTGGGCTGTATGGTCGTTGGTTCAAACTCACGACCTACAACTCGTAGGTCGGGGCCGATACCACAGGACCACCAGTGCTCTCAGTGTTCCCAATTTCCTTCAAAATCTTTCGGATTGTGATTGAAAGTGGGTTACACAGCTTATTTGGAGCTGGTAAACCAGACATTTAGAGTGAAATGATAAAAGTTTTATCGGAAGTGCTAGTCAAATAGATATAGGCACTTTATGAAAACTTATATGAAGTCGAGTGCTGTAAGTTGAGCGCTGGAGCGAGATTGAAATATATATTAATTTATCAATGCCTGGTAAACGTTCGTAGTTGTACATAATCTTTATGAAAAAGCTTTTCGGGTAAATACTACCGCTGTAACTATGTCAAGTAGCTTTTACTTTGTTACGGTTGGGAGGGTACCTAAATCCGGCGTAGTTACAGGGTAAGGACACGTTTTAGCTTTGTTTCTGGAATGGCAAATATCTTATTCAGTGTTTCTGTTACACTAGATGTCTTCGGTCACCACTTAGGTACCAACAGGCATACATTTCACGATTATGAAGCCACAGAGAGAAGAAAATACTTTTAAATAATTTAATTAATTCTCTTCTATCATCAAAATACTCATTTAATAAAAAAGTAGCTCGATATGTCAAACGATAAATGATATATATGATTTATTTTCTGTAAGTAGGTTTGTACAAACACTTTTTCATGTCAATCATATTTTTTTAAACTAGATGAGGTCGGCGTTTCCTATCTGAATACTCTGAGAAGAAAGGCCGAAACAAACTTATAGGTCACAGTCTCTTTTAAAGTCCAGACATAATCTTGGTCAGATCATGTAAAGACAATGTCCATATATATTATATGTATATAATTACCATATTAGCAGACCAGTTTTGACTATAAGACACTCACTACACACCCACACATCCTACTTTGATGTCTATTTTCTTTTTTTTTGTCTTACATTCTTTATCTTCCATCCCAACATTATCATTGAGATGAGATTTTTGTATTACTGTGACTTGTTCAGATAGTTTGGGAGGCCTGAAAACAAAGGTATTCTTAGTACAGGCTCCAGTCTCTACAGCATCAGTGTATTTTTAACCGACTTCAAAAAAAGGAGGAGGTTATCAATTCGACTGTATTTTTTTTTTTTTTTTTTTTTTTTTTTATGTTTGTTACCTCATAATAACCGACTGGGTGAACCGATTTTCATGATTCTTTTTTTATTTGAAAGCTGGTGCTTCCCGTGTGGTCCCATTGTCACGATTTCAATATCTGATGATGGGATCTTGTAGAAATCGGGGGAACTCTTCAATAAATAACAGCAGATTAACCGCGATTGTTGCTATAGCATATCTAAGCATTGTTTACACCATCACACAACATAATATCACGCCTGTACTCACTGCAAAGGTTATAATTTTTTTTTATTATAATAATAATTAATACCAGTAAAACAACCGCGACTGCTGCTATCGCATTTGTATGCATTTTTTACGCAATCGCACAACATAACATCACGTCTGTAGCAAGTAGTGTTTATATGAATTTGATTGGGGTAGATATAACTAAAAAGTGAAAAATAAAAAATTTTATATAAAAAAAACAACCGACTTCCAAAAAAACACTAAAAATTGTGAAAAATAATTTTAATTTCGGAAGTCGGTGTCAAAAAACCAAAATGCGGAACCAAGGACACCGACTTCCAAAATTAAAATTATTTTTCACAATTTTTAGTGTTTTTTTGGAAGTCGGTTGTTTTTTTATATAAAATTTTTTTTGTAAACTCTATTAAGTATTGTAATTTATGTATTTTAATTTTTCATTATTATGTATCAAATAAATGAAAATGAAGTGAAGAGTAAAGTGACTTAAAAGTAGGAAAAATAAGTACCTACTGAGCTGATTATGGGTAAAAAACGATAGCCTAAGTGAAGGGCAAGGGTGACAAATACGTATAAATACTGGTCGGCGACCGGTTTGGGGCGTGACTCAGCACTTAGTCTTGGATTATCTTCAGGGTGGACGCAGAATGCCAGAATGATAAATAACTAAGTGATATTGTGTAAAGATTTGTCTACATTTATTGTCACTTAATTTTTTGTATATCAAACTGACTTCAAAAAATATGATATTAAATTATTCTTTTCATAATGTAAAAGCTGACAGTCTTAAAATAATAATATTAATATGTACAAGTATGTGTATAAAGAAGGAGTCGATCAAAATGCATCAAAAAATTTGTACGCATCGCTGTCAATGTGAAAGCTGTTTTTTATTTCATGTATGTCTAGTTCTCCGTAATTTCTGAGCGAATTTATGTGATTCTTTTCTTTTTTTGATACGCTCTCGTGGATATATTCTACAGTCGCTGTATGAATTTTAAGTATTTCGCTTTGAGAGTTAGTATTAATAACACGTATTGAATCCCAAATGTAAATTGACTATGTTATTTCCTGTAACTGTTATTTTCATAACAAGTACTGGTATCTAAACGAGTTTGTTTGGGGTAGGGACCATACCTAAAAAGTTAAAAATATAAAAAAAGTGCTAAGTGCAAAATAACTTGATTAACGGAAATCGGAGCATTGGTTTTGTTTTTCCATTATTTGATACCAACTTTCGTTTTAGTTATTTTTTAGTTTTTTTCGTGTCAGTTGTACTTTTTAAAATGTTTTTTCATCGGATTGTTTTTACTTCTAAAAATATTATTCCTTGAGCATTTTCTTTCATCAATATTTGACGAACTTTCACTCCATCCGCTATTTTTTATCACTCTGTGTATTCTACTGATATTATGTTGCCTATTAAGACTTACATTGGGTTTCGTAAGTATAACTGAATCCACGAAGAAGGGATGACACATACTGTGGACGGTTTAAAAAAAAAACCTACTAGTAAGTTTTAAAGATTATCAGCATTGTGGGCATAGGTCATTTATTTATTGATTTATCACATAAAGCCTAGCTCTTTTTCAACTTTGCTAGGGTTCACTTCTAGTGTAACGAGCTTACGCTCAATACCAGTATTTTACAAAGAGCGACTGCCTATCTGATCTCCATAACCCAGTGACTGGGTAACACCATACCCTTTGGTAAAATTGTCGGTCAGACTTTCGGGATATATATTTTTACACGTCAAAAATAAATTATGTTTTGAAACTAGATGACGAGGTTAAGCTAAATAATACGCGTGTGTGTACCAGTAGTTCAGCAGAGAAGAGCAAGCGCGTCTGACCACGACACCATGATGATCGGTACGACATTTTACTGTATAATTTTAGAGAAACAATATTTTATTTTATTTATTAGGGACATTAAACAGTTACATGCTATAGAAAATAGAAAAAAAAATCCTTAAAATCTAAAGATAACAAGCATGTAACCCACATCAATGTCGACATCTTAACAAAAGAATTACAGACTCGGTAGATTTTACAGAATACAGAGCTGTGACAGCTGTGTTTAATGTATTACAAATTAACTTATTTCCATTTCATTCAATTAACTATCTTGAATTCGTTCGATTAATTAAATGCATTTGTTTTTAACCATATGAACAGTGGGATGTTGACGTGTGATCCTAACTTCTTATCGTAAAATACTTCGGGTGACAGATCTCGACGGTAAGTCACCAGCTTTGGGTTTCATCTCGATGGGTTTCTAGGACGCAAATAATGTCGCAATGAGTTTTGCGATATACATCAGAAAGAATCGAAGGGTAAGGGCGAATCCTTCAATGTTAATCGAGACTACGCACAGAAGCGGTTTTTATGTGGACTTTGGATTGTGGAGTGGTAAAAAGGACTAGCCAATCAGCATGAAAACTCGCTGATTGTACGTAGCGCAGTAAAATATCGTACTGACTATGTTGTTTGAACGGAGACTCTATGTGTGTGCATTTTCTTCGCTCTTTGTATGGAGCCGTCATTTTGTGCCTCTCTATTTTGTGAACGCACTTTGGAGCAGCATAGTGTCCCTGTCAACTGAAGCGTGAATGACGTGAACGGTCTGCGTGTCAAATGTAAGGAGTCAGGCAGCGTTAACCTTCAGGCTATTAAGCTCTGATTCAGAAGCTACCTACCTACCTCTAGCTATTAGCGTGGGATGCGGGATCAAATTCATTCGCACCGATTATATCAACTAAAAATTGTATGTTGGTGTTGAAACCGGCATAAATAGTGACGTGATTTTTATTTTTTTATTTTATTTATTTAGGTAACCAACAGCGATACATAAAAATGTTTCACAAAATATGCGTGTTACAGTTATTATGGCCAATTATAGGTTTCCCTGTATAACTGGGATATATGTATAATACATGCGAACGGACTAATGCCAGATATTTCCAATTTAAGAAGAAAATAAAATTGCAATACAATACAATATTACTATTTATTTCCTAATTATTAAAACATTCGATGCGTACAGCGGGTCCCAGTACCCGTACCCCGCGCGGGTTTCGCCTCAGTGTGACTAGAGCTTAGTTAAAGTATCATAATCCATAATCAGTCTATAATATGACCACTGCAGGACAAAGGTCTCCTCTCTGTTAGAGGACGTGGGCCGTAATCCACCATGCGGGCCCCAAGCGGGTTGGTGGATCAGTGGTTACTAAGATTAAAAGCACAGAATTTTTAATTTTGCTTTGAATGCCCACTTACAAGCTTTAACGAAAAAGTCGAATTTAAGTGCGTATAAAATAAGTTTTATGTGTTATTTTTCTTGTCAACAATTTAGGTAATGTTATTTACACGAAAACATGTAATGAAAGCGTTCGTTTGAGCATAAAACTGCTTAAATGTAATGAATTTAAATTCGAAACACTTAAAATTAAATTGAACTAACTAAGCTAAATGCGTAGGTATAACTGGTGTTGACTGTTTATAAAAAATACTAGCTGTGTCCGTGGTTCCGCTCACGAGGAGTCTATTGGCAGTATAAGTTAATAGGAACGTGAATAATTCATAGTATACTCTATTATATTATATAATATTGATGAGGTTGCCCCGCTTCTGTAGTGCGTCAGGGATGTTTGCTGAAGCTCGAGTCAACTGTTTATATACAACGATGAGTAAACGTTGCGCTTCCCTGGTGCGCCGCCAGCCCCAACCATAGTGCTCTTTCCCACGGCAAGATCCCGTTTTTTGCAGGTACGGTTTTGTGCACGATCCCGTTTAGTAGTGTACGTGTTTAAATATATATTCACACAAGCATCCTGTTTGCTGGATACTGTAAACAGGATGCTTGTGTGAATATATATATTTAAACACGTGCACTACTAAACGGGATCCTGTACAAAACCGTGTTTGTATGAAGTTTTTTTATTAAAGGCAAGCCAGAGGTGAGGAACAAGACTTCTCCCAGGAGATAAGGTTCATGGGGTCGCTACAGCCCAACAGCTCGCCACATGCTGCTCTGCGGGTTTCTGTATCTCTCTTGGTCTGGCTTAAAATTAAAATTGTGATTAATGTTTGCCATTTACTCATTTGTCATTTTCATCTAATGTTTATTATTAAATGTTATGTTTTTGGCTTGCTGTGCGCTTTGGTGTTTACTGTAAGTGCAGCAAGCAATTGCTATAGAAATTAATAAATAAATAAACGCGATTTTGCAAAAACCCGTACCGGCAAACGGGATCTTGCCGTGGGAAAGAGCCCTTATTCTGCGCTGAGTGGCGAGGTTTAAAATGTGAGTCGCTGTTGCAAGCTTAATTGGAATTACGCTAATTAATTAATTAAGCAACCTCGGCGTTAGGCGTGTGGCAGTGATTCCCATGTATTCATGGTTTTAGGCTAAGTGATTAGAATAGGAAAACTAAAATAGGGGTAAGGAATATTTTTACTAACACAACTGAGTAATGATACTTGAGGAATACAGATATTATTATTTCGTTTATTAATATAATAATAATAATAAATAATAAATCCCTGGACATTTCACACAGCACCATTTGTCCCAAGCTAAGCAACCTAATGCTTGTGTTATGGTAACAAGATGGCTGATAAACTACTTATATACATTTTTTTTTTGTAAATACATACATATTATAGATAGAAAAACACCCAGACTCGGAACAAATACATGTAGGTCATACAAATATTTGTTCCGTGCGGGAATCGAACCCGCGACACGCAGCGCAGCAGTCAATCGCTTAACCACTGCGCCAACCGTGCCGATTAATTTAGTTTTCTTATTGTGTTACATTTTTAAATATTTCTTAAAATTAAAAAAATAAGGATAAAACATAAAAAAAAATAGTGATCCGCCGGTGTCGGGAGCAGGTTCCAAGCTACCGGTGATTAGGGCTCCAAAGACAGAAGCCTCCTCACAATGCGAGCCGTATCGAGTACTGCCTTCAGATTCAGGCCCTTAATCCAACCGCCTAGCGAGAGGCTCGATAGATGTTGATCGAGGTTTTCGGCCACCAGGCCAATGGCCGATACATCATTTGTGTAAAAGAGCTCTTGACTGTGAGAATTTATATTAGCATTATGTATTTATGTGAGTGGGGTTTATTTAAGAGGGGCTTGTGGCTAAGTAATAACAGCCGCACGGGTCGATCGATCAGGTTAAGCTATGCTTGCCGCGGTTGGTCCATGGATGGGTGACCATCTTCACATACCAAGATCTCTCCGTGCTTCGGAAAGCACGTTAAGCCGTTGGTCTCGGCTGTCATTCGTGGATCTTTGACAGTCGTTACGGGTCGTCAGTAGCCCGAAAGTCTGACAACCAGTCTTACCAAGGGGTGTCGTATTTACGCAGTAATTGGGTTGTGGAGGTCAGATAGGCAGTCGCTCCATGTAAAATACTGATATTCAGCTGCATCCAATTAGACTGGAAGCCGACCCCAACATAGTTGGGAAAAGGCTCAGCAGATGATGATGTATTTATTTAAGTATTTAAGTTATTTTTTGCATTATATGTAGGTATAGTTAATGTTTTACTTTGAGAGGACACAAGTCAAGTTCTTCTCTTCTTGTTCTCACACACTATCTACTGTCGACATTTCTTTTCAATTTCTCTTTTCACAGTTCTGCTGGAATAAATTAGCAGTACCTTTGTACTCAATACTAAAATGTCATATCTGTTTTCATTTTACTGTGTGTACAATGTACATAAATAATAAAATAAATATATTCGTAATATTCTCTACAACATCGGTTGATTTTGTTATTTGAAACTAAAACTTGTTGGTACATTTTAGGCTAAAGTATGAACGTAAGAAAATAATTGTAATTTATAAAATATGGAAGTTTCACAGTGTGGAAGTCAAAGCATTTATTTTTATTTAGACTCATTTATTTTTATTTAGACTCTGTAATAATAAACCCAAAACTGACGCGTATTACTCAGCTCAGGCGTCAAAAGCCAAGAAATATGAGGGCGGATTTCGTTGAAATAAAATAAATACCCGAATTGTTATCTACCTCGAACACACTTTATGAAAACAGGCTGCTCCTATTAAACAGTTAAGAGCACGTCCATACTAAGAATTTTATATTCACACCACCTGTATGTCGTAGTGGGAAGGACGTTTTTCGTATTTCAAATGTGGTATAACTTTCGTGCGGTTGATCGTAGAGACAATCCGCCTTAAAAAATAATATATATACCTAGATCAACAAAGATTCATTTAATTGCCTACAATTTGTGTTTTAAAATATGGTTTATACGTTGGTAAAATGATCCTGTGTAATTTTTTGTGGATATTGATTCATAATGACAAAAAAAAAATATTGTAGATAAATTAAATTTTTGTCGATGTACACTGTATACATCTTTTTGAGGCTGACGGTTTTGATCGTACAGCATATTTAATTAAAACAGCGATGTAATTGCGCAAATACACTAACGGTAAGAATAGCTTCGTAGAGCAGACATTTTTTTCGAACATACATAATATATGAAGCAATTCATTATTATCAATATCCTTCAACATGATTCAGGTTCTAATTGATAGTGTGTTACACTATTAAGGTCAGCACCTTAATTGCGTTGCGTTGAGTTATTGCTCGTGTATTGCGTCCTAATTGACTATAAGGCTCGTTGTACCTACTCATGCCACCGTATGAGTAGGTACAACGAGCCTTATAGTTAACTAGCGACCCGCCCCGGCTTCGCACGGTTTCTCGTAAAAAGTATAGAATAAAAAATGGTTATTGTGGGTTATCGCTAAGAGATAGACATATACCATCGCGGACTTTTTTGGAGACCTTTTTAAGGTGTACAATACTGTAGTACATTATTTTGATCTATCTCGACGGGTTCAGCCAGCGTTTACAATGTAAGCGCAAAAAAAATGTGTTTATTTACGACATCACATTAGAAACCTCTAAAATTATCAGTGTTTTTCTACTATATTATGCATGTATTATAGATATAAACCTTCCTCTTGAATCACTCTATCTATTAAAAAAAACCGCATCAAAATCCGTTGCCCGTTAGTTTTAAAGATCTAAGCATATATAGGGACAGACAGACAGGGAAGCGACTTTGTTTTATTCTATGTAGAGATTAGGCAATCGACGAAGCCACTTTTGTTTCATTAATTCTCTTAGTAGGACTAAGTATGTACTTTATGCTATGGTAACGCAAAGTGTAACCACATACTAACCACTTGATAGCCACTAGCAGCCAGCGTCGGACTCTTTTCGTTAATCACACTTAGCGAGTGCCACTGGCCACCGCCGAAAAATGTAGGTAATATGAATAATTAAGTGTTATAGGGTTTCTCCATTGGACTAAGTAGCGGCCCGGAGTCTGGATTTGTGCCCGGTTGATGTTAATGGCAAAAGGTTCGCCCCAAAGAGGATTAAACCACTTGAGAGCTGATAGACCGATTTCATCTAGGCACTCAACTCACCACTGCGGGCCGGGGGAAGAAAATACAGCGGTTGTGATTGGCTGATGCAACAATGTTTAAACTATACTGATAGGGTGTTAACTGGCTGCAAATAAAACAAAAAAAAAAAAAAAAAAAACAAAAAAAAAAAAAAAAAAAAAAGACAAAAAAAAAAAAAAAAAAAAAACAAATTACACAAAAAAAACAAACAAATTTAACTTTATTCAATTAAATTAATGCTAAAATTAAATCAAGCTTATTTAATCGACTGAAAGTATGTCTAATAAAAATAATAGCACTGTCAATCCCTGTCGGATAGAACAATAAATTCTCATAAGTGAAGTTCAAACTCAAATAATTTACTGTGCAATTAGGATTTAAAAATCACCCTTACACTTCAAGCTAGCTGGAGTCGACATTTCCTAACGGATAGTCGTAATTTTTATCGTCAATATTATAGACTTTGTTTCGAAGTTGTCACAACACTACAGCATTAGTACAGATAGAAAGGGCATCGATTCAATAATGATTCTGAAGAAACTACATTCATAATGTCCATCGATTTAGTTACACATTGTATATGTTTTGGATATGGGTCACGTGCTTTAAAAGGATCGTTGAGATCTATTGTAAAGCATTGTGTTTGAGCTTCGCACTTCATACATCACCCGACCGACCATATATTATAGGATTCAAATCACTAGGTTTGCCCTCACTGTACATAGGTCGCACGAAACTGAGAAGAGTGGGTTCACACATTCCACATTGAACGATAGATACAATTTTCAGTATGAGTGAGCGATAACACAATTTAAATGTTATTATGAACCTTAAATGACGGCTGACATAATTATGGCAAATAATTTAATTTAATTTTGTGCTTCGTAATGTCAATTACTTTGCATCCTGTAAACAAGTTCTTCCAACTTAACAGACAGCTGTGCTTCTGGAGAGTTTGTTGCGTTATTTCTTCTTCCCAGCTAAAGCATTAGGAAGGGTGAGCGTTTTGGGGGACTGTATCGTGTAATTTTGAGGGTCAGAATGTGCTGATTCTCAGCCTAATTTGAATAAATTGCTTTTGATTTTGAAACAAGAAACAGCCATCTCTTAACGTTGAATTTTAAATCTGGAATGCTTGAATCTTACGATATGTATCTTTGTTACAGGAAATAAGCTTTATTTGGGCTGTATTTGATCACGAGCATGTTGTTAGGTTCAATGATGACGGTTGTATGGCAGCTGACAGTTTGAGTAATGTGGCCAATCCAAATGTCCTTTCTTTGGTATTGTTCGTCGTGGACGTTGAGCTCCTTAAGTTCTGAGTTGAGCTGCACGATAATTGACAAATGCGAGCACTCACTGAACAGCACCCTAATTCCGTAACACACTATTACTCTCAATTTGAATTGTTTTCATGCATATTGCTAATCCATTGCTCCATATGTTCGAAAAATGTGTCTGCTCAACAACGTAAATAACGCCTGTCACAATGAAACCTATTGCTACTGATAGTGTGTTACGCAATCAGCCTGTAGGTCCGCTGAATCAGTGGGGTTCTTTCCTAAAAAAAAAAAGATCATTTCAGACAGTAATCTACATGGTCTTGACATGATCTGACCAAGATTATGTCTGAACTTTAAATAAAAGAGACTGTGAACTCTGAGTTTGTTTCGGCTTTTCTTCTCAGAGTAGTCAGATTGGAAACCTTACATAAATAAAATCATTTATCATTTCTCGAAATCATAATCGAATATTTATTCTGCATCTATGTACTTAGGAGTGTTAACGTCTAGTTCATGGCTATATAATCGGTGATTATGTTATTTTGTTTCATTTTCGTGCTACAGAAAATAAGATAACAATAATGCCTCCAACATTATATTATAGCTCATTATACTAACTGGCTACAAGTTTTCTTGTGTTAAGATAACAAATAACGGTTCACTTTGTGTACATTGAACTAAACTGAATTGTGATAGTATAATTTTGTATTAAATAACGGGCTCAAAGTAATATTGTAAACACACAAACAGCCGGTCGATTCTGTAAAAATCTCACCGTGAAATCATAAGTGAAGTGAGCACTTAATAGTGTTAATCTCTAGCGAATGACAGCTCACTCCACGCTCACTTCACCCAAACTTTCACGGTGAGATGGTTACAGAATCGCACGGCAGCTGTGTGTTTGTGTGAACATTTTGACACTTTTGTTGAAGCACGCTGTATAATAAAACTGTCGTGACGGTCAAAATGTTTTTTTTTTTTTTCCGCCCTTTCCATGTCCACCGCGCACAGGATGGTTGGGAAGCAGCACATTAAGTAATTTTTTGCTCCGTTGGTGTAATTGCTATATGGCGTTCCAGTAGGAGGATAAATAAATAAATTATAAATTAAATTAAATTAAAATTATAAAATGTTACGCTTTTTCGGTCTCGCTGTTATTCGCCAAGTGAGCAGAGTATAACGTGCGATAAGCAATTTTGTTACTAAAACCAAATGTCTGCTACAGTTACCTTTTATTTTCGCCACTTTCAGCCAAAGTGAATTCATTTCGTGGAACCGTGTAATTTGCCACGAAAGAACTGATTCTCACAAAGTAACTTCGATACGATCTGAACTACTTTTAGTCCAAACCAGTATTTAACACTTTCACTGACGTCACGGCCAGAGGCATTTTTTTCCACCCACAGGCGGTAAATTTTACCAAGTCAAAAAAAAAACAACCCGTCTACAGGGTACATCAAACGAAATAGGGAGATAAAGGAGGTCATTTCCAACAAAAAATCTTTCTACAGTTTGGCCATAATTCAATTGCCCTAAAAGTTATGAATATTTTGGTTTTCTTTAAATAAAATGCAGATTTCTTTGACACTTAAACTAATTTGAAAAAAAAAAATGTGATATAAAACAATAAAACAGATAATTTATCAGGACTATAAAACTTCTATTGCAGTTCTGGTTACCAAATTTCAAGAGCAATTATTATTTTGAAGCGTTACCAAAAATTATTTCTCACTTTAAAAGCACATTGTGAAACAATTGAATTGTGGCCATGCTGTAGAAAGATTTTTTGTTGGAAATGACCTCCTGTATCTCCCTATTTCGCTTGATCCACGACTTTTTGGCCAGCCTGTATAGCCGTGTTTTGCGTACACTACTAAGACGCCATGTGATCCAGTGTCGTAAAAAAAATTGTTTCATGACATGACATAACGTGTGCGACGCGCGACGATGCGCCTCTGGACGTTAGTTCTCTATTGCATCAGTCATGTAGACATATTACAGGTACCTTGGCTTGTTTTTTTACGGTAGTCCAGCTATAGCGTGATCTTATTTTGTATGAAAATTTTTAGTGTAATTTTCCGAATGTTAACTTCAATGTCCGTGCAAGTGTTAAGTTGTTTCGTGAGTACGGCGTAAACCTGACGTTGGTATAGGGTTTTATGATGACCTTTTGACTAATTGCTTTCATGAATAAACCATCGTGCCATCCATTCCTATGTTTGGCATGAAAGGTTCACATTAATCATTGTTTGGATATAAAGCGCCTCTAATGGTTGTTTACAGTATTTGGGAAAAGCCATTGTGGCGAAGCGTCGTTTGCATGTTTTTTTTTTAATTTTAAATTTTGAAAAATGATTTTTAGGGTCTCGTTCGGTAATATTGTTTACCGCGTTTGGTTTTGGAAACGTACGGTTTTCTTTCCGTTAGTTTTTTTTTTTGTTGTAAATGTGACATAAGTTTTATTAAATACACTATAGCAAGTTCTGACGGGAGATAGAACAATAGTTATTTATTATGTATAAACACATTTCTTAGGTTACATTACTCTGCTGCTTGCAATAATACATCAGACTTGGTTCGAACTAGAAGCGACCATTAGTTACGTTGCAGGCGATGCATTATTGATTCCCCTAGTCTTGAAGATATTTATAGGCACATCAAGCGGCAACCACTACGTTCGGTTGCTCTCACACAGCACATAATCACTGCGTCCGCAGCGACCAGAGACGCCTTTCAAATTCAAAATATTTTATTTCATACAAGGTTGATATGAGCGGGAGGCATTCAATTAAACCACATATACTTTGTATCATTTTCAGCCTCTACATCAAAAATCAGATAAGTAGAAGCAATCGTTTAGTCACAGGATTATTTTTTAGTTTTTTCTTTGTTGAAACGTGATGTATTTGCGTTTCTATGAAAACTGTTGACAGTACCGTCTGTAGCACCGGCCGCTGAGGCGTGTTTGTGCTCTATGATTGCGCTTTTCGTTGAGCTCCTCAAGTTCTGAATTGAGCTACACGATTGCTGACAAATGTTGGCACTGACTAGACTGGTTCACTGTATTGTACAGACGCCAGTTCATCAAACTACCCGAAACTGTCAAATTTTCCCAATCAACTTTAAACCTTATGCGTTCGCGATAAAGTTGAAAATCTATTAAAGAAATTTGACAGATTGTAGTAGCTTTATGTGCTGGCATCTGTACCTTCCTGAACTAATCCTTATAATAATACCAACCAATTTTGTATGTACCTACTATATCCGACGAATAAATGTCTTTGTGTTTGTCGTTGTCTTTAAAAAGACCATTTCAGATATCAATCTACATGGTCTGCACATGATCTGACCGAGATTATGTCTGGACTTTAATAGAGACTGTAACGTCTGAGTTTGTTTCGGCTTTTATTCTCATAGTAGTCAGATAGGAAACGCCGCCCTCATCATGGTTATTATTATTATTTTTTTAATAATATGACGTATACGAGTATAAGTGATTCCGATATCCCATTTACAAAATAAACAATTTCATTTTGTTTCATTTCATTTCTTCTAATTCGTCAAAAGATAAGTAGTTAATTAGTAAAACAAGTAGTAAGTAATTTTATGCCTTCATAAAAGCTTTGAACAATCTGATATATTTTTCTCTTGGGAAATGGGGGGACGTGACACGTTTCTGTTCAATTGATTCAATTAGGATTTACTTAGGTATGTTGGAATTTTCTGTAACTTCGTTAGTGTAGATTTAAAATATACATTTTTTTACAGTTTCCCAAATAATCTTCAGTACCTTATTAGCAACGTAAACGGAACGTAAACGGAAGGTCTAATTAAAAACCAGCGTCAGAAACTACTTGTCTGGCAATTTCCAGAACTGGGCCGTTTTGGTACAGCCATAGAGCACGTAATATATTTTTTTTTAAGATATTTTTATTTTATTTTGTGTAAGTACTTATAACATATGCCAGCCAAACATATTTCCTTTCATTTATATGGTGTACATAATAAAGAGTAGGTATTCTATTCTTCTATTCTAGTATGGTTTGATTTTCGCAAAATTCAGTGTCAAATGAAAAGGGATGTGCATTATTTTAAACTTCCAAACATATGACTAAAATGGGCGCGGTCTAATGTCTGTCACTCAGTACCTAATGGTACTATGTTTGGTATAGGCAGGTGTTCTAGGCATATAATAATATTGCCTTTGCCTCTAATGCTCAAAGCTCAAAGATGAAACAAAAACTACTAGTTGTGAACAGAACTCTAACGAGTCTCCGAAGTTGATACATAGTTACATTGTTTGTGAACACGACGAGATGAGAAAGAAACGTTTTGTAAGTCTTCTTGTGTACTTACGTACAAGTCGGTACAAGTACTTACTGCGTAACTCACTGCGAACGCAATAATATGCGCGCGTGGAAATAATATGACGAACATATTATTTCCACGAACATAAATTATTTCCTAAAACAAAACGCCATTTCACACTTGATTTTATCCTAGCTACCTTTTTATTAAACCGGTATCAAATGACGCGGGGTCTTATACTGTTTCAGGTTCCATACGAAATTTCCTTCCTTTGATCAAACGAAATTTACCAAAAAACAGAGTCCTAATTTTTGTGACACATTCTTGAGGATTTGTTTTATCGTGTTTCACGGCGTTTATTCTCTTGTCACTAATAAAATACGATTATGTAGCTTGCAACAGACTAACTTTTTATTTTTCATAAAACTACCAGACATTTTAGTCTCTACATTTTCATAATAGATGGCACCACATGTATCTACTGTTAATTATTTTAATATTTATGTTTCACACGCCACGACTTATTATAATAATCCAATAACAGTAATTTATGATATGACTATCCACTTCAAATTAACAATGCCTATCATTTGCATAAAATTGTTATGTTTTAGTTTACTTTTTGTAAACAGATCATCTGGCATTTCTGAAGTATTTAAATATTGAATATTTAAGTATTGCTGCCCAATGTAAGAGAAAAATGTGTGACGTCGATACCTTAGCAGCGTGTCATTCACGAAGTGTGTCACGTTTCCTACGTGCCAATATATGTGTCCACATAAAAATATGGCATCTGACGGCTAGATTGATATTTCCTTGCTACGAGGTTAACGGTAGTGAACATGGGGACTTTTTTAATACCTCTAATTACTTTGTACCTACGTAGTCGATTGTTGCTGGAAACCTTGTTTATAAAAACTAAAATCTGGAGAATTTACATCTTTCACTGACAGTCAGCTCGATATAAGAACGGTGACAAATAAGAACATAGTAAGAGATGTCAAATTAGTTAATGCCTTGAACTTTGCAGTCTTTTTTATCAATGCGTTCTGAAATCCATACTGCCATACTTAATATTATAAATTCGAAAGTAACTCTGTATGTAACGTTTTCACTCCCTAACTACTGAACGGATGTCGATAAAATTTGGCAAGGAGATACCTAGATGGCATCCTGGGGAAGGACATGGGTTCTTGTCCCGGTAGCACGTTCCCGTGGGATAATTTACGACATACACTCGAGCGAAGCCGACGGCAGAAACTCGTGTTACTTATGTATGGAACCGTTTTTATTCAACTACAATTGGCAGCACTTAGGTACATTATTAGTTCCTTTCTATATGTTTACAGTCGTTTTTCGTGTCAATCAGTGTGATCGCGTTGTTCTGCATAGTTACGCAACAGATTTTGAGGCGGTTTTCAGTATCATTTAGAGAATAAATGCTGGAAGTTATATCTGTATCATTTACAAGACTACATATAATAATAAAGGAATCTCGATGTTTTCCAAGTCGGAAAAAATGTGCAAAGCAGGGGCGGGGCGCAAGTGTTTTAAAAAAGAGAAAACTATGGAAGCAGCCTGAATTAAGTTTACTTTGTGCGCAATAGAATTGGCACGGAATCTGTTCTACTTCGGAATTTATTTGGTAAATCGGTAGCTACTCAGAGATTCTTAACACAAAGTTGACCGAATACACTTACAATGACAACGCAAAATACTGGTATTTAGCTGCAACCGGTTAGGCTGGAAGCCGACCCCAAAGAAACCTCTTTGTGTAGCGCAGTTTGTTCCGGCAGTTACTCAACTGAACCGAGCGCTCGGTGCATCCTGGACAGTCACACCCAACACCTTATTTGACTGGCCAATTCTTCTCTTGCGGTGTTAGGGCTAACGCCCGCCTGGTTTGCGACCACCCTCCCACCGGATTCCGGCTTCAAGCAGCCTGCTGTGTTTCGTCGTTGCGTGGGAGTTTCAGTGCTTTAGACATCTTCTGGGAATGCTCGTTCCATCATAGACCTCATCTATTGCTTTCCATTAGGCGCGAATGAGGTCAAGAGCGGGCCTATACTGTTCTTTGGGACACAGGCCTTCTTCTCTTTGAGAGGGAGAGGGCCATAATCCACCACGAGGGCCCAGTGCGGGTTGTGGATATCACATGTCTTCGGATTTTTAGGTCTAGGACATGCCGGTATCCTCACGATGTTTTCCTTCACCGTTATGAGAGCAGTGATGATGAAATGAAGTACACAAAGTAAAGCATCTGTCTTGGTTTGAACCTACGACCTACAACTCGTAAGTCGCGGCTGTTACCACTAGGTCACCACTGCTCACGAAGATACCTAGTACACGTGGAAATAAAAAAAACATATTTTTTTTCTGACCTTGTTCTACATTTGTACTAGTAAATCATAATATGGTGTAGATATTAAAGGGTATTCTATTGCATTCTATTCATTAATTAGGGAAGAGTAAATAACCACGGAACATTTACTAGATTATGTACGAGTATGAGCTGTAACTGGATTAGCTATTGCGTTCGTGTCGAGCATGTATTCTATCTGTTCTATTCATTAATCCAAATTAGATATTGCAATTAATGTGCCAGGCAACTACAAATAATTGTCAGGTGAATATTATTTAAGGTTAATACAATGTGATTTTGATGGAGCTTTTGTTGAATATACAGTGTTGTATGTAGGATGTTCGGTAATTACTATAGATCGTTTTGAAATGGAATATAAAATAACTTAATGCTGTAAAAAAAAAAATCATCACAAGTACTACCGCCGTTGGTAAAAGGGGCGCATCTGAGGAAAGGGAATGGAGAAAAATGAGCCTTAATGGATACGCCTCTTTTGTGTAGTAAGGTTCATTTTTCGTTACATTTTTTGCCAATATTCGTCCTTTTCACTTACTGCGGCAGAGTAGGAATAGGAGATGTTTTTATGAATAAAGTATAAACAAATTATTCACTTTTTCATGGGCGTTTACTTGTTTTAATATGTAACAGTATTTTTATCTCACGGACCAACGCGCGTTTTACTTTTGGTAACCAAGTGTAGAAACAGGCTGTGAAGTTGTGCGTGAATACGAGTAGCGTCAGCACGTAACATATACGCACACACTTCTGATTTTTCCATTGTCTCAGAAGGTACCGAGAGCTCCTGCGCTTACACATATTCGCAGCGTGTTTATACACTTGGTTACCACAAGTAAAGCGCGCGTTGTTATTATTAAAATGGTGTGAAAGGGTCTCGATAGCACCCTTCAGATACGAAACCCTAATAAAAAGCTTACTATCCCTATTATTGGAAATAAATTCCTAATGTTCCGACTGAAACTAAGCAAACTAGGTTTTCCGGATAAATCTGGGTAGTAAAACTGCTTAACTTTACACCGGCGCGAAAGCTATAAACGAACCCTTATTAAACTTGTAAATAGGTCTTGTACCAGACGAAACGTTTTAATGGGTACTAAGCGAACAGGTGGGCGCGGTACGGTCAGCGACAAAACAATTTTTGTATTTTTAAGAACGTTCGCATTCTAAAGTCAGTCTCAATCTGTCAAAAATACAATCAATTTACATACATTTTTGATAAGTTCTTGACATTGATTTTGAATGAAAACTGGTTAATCATTGCGTGTTAATAAAAAAAAAATATATAAAAAAAAACAACCGACTTCCAAAAAAACACTACAAAGTGAAAAATAATTTTAATTTTGGAAGTCGGTGTCGTTGGTTCCGCATTTTGGTTTTTTTACACCGACTTCCGAAATTAAAATTATTTTTCACTTTGTAGTGTTTTTTTGGAAGTCGGTTGTTTTTTTTTATATAAAATTTTTTATTTTTCACTTTTTAGTTATATCTACCCCAATCAAATTCATATAAAAAATACTTGCTATGTAAATATCAGTGACAGGAAGCTGCATCTGCGTTTATAGGGTACAGACGTGATGTTATGTTGTGCAATTGCGTAAACAATGTATCCATATGCGATAGCAGCAATCGCGGTTGTTTTACTGGTATTAATTATTATTATAATAAAATTTTTATAACCTTTGTAGTGAGTACAGGCGTGATATTATGTTATGTGATGGTGTAAACAATGCTTAGATATGCTATAGCAACAATCGCGGTTAATCTGCTGTTATTTATTGAAGAGTTCCCCCGATTTCTACAAGATCCCATCATCAGATATTGAAATGGTGACAATGGGACCACACGGGAAGCACCAGCTTTCAAATAAAAAAAGAATCATGAAAATCGGTTCACCCAGTCGGTTATTATGAGGTAACAAACATGATAACCTCCTCCTTTTTTTGAAGTCGGTTAAAAATTTTTCGAAGATTACAAAATACTCACACGACTAATATTATCATAATAGATAGTTTATAACCTGGATTAATACAAAGGATACTTTTTATTCTGGTAGTACGTTCCTGTGGGATAATTTTAGACATCCATGCGGCCAAAATCACGGGAAAAAGGTAGTAATATTTTACGGGAATAGAACGATCGAGCACTTCATAACAATGTTCAAAATAATAATTAAGATCTACAATTATTCATTAATAAAAAAAAATCGAAATGATTGTCGACTTGAGTCGCTGACTGTATCTTCCTTAATTTGGTAGTTCATTTGTTTTATGTGTGTATCATTAGATAGACATTTAACACATTAGAACTGGGAAACTTTCAGCTTTCAGGAGTAAAATGTAGGTACTTAATGCTAGGTATATACAGTGTGTCCGGACATGGACTAGCGATATTCTAAATACTTAAATATAAGCTATTTTAAAGTACTATTACACTATAGGCTTGGGTCCAATACACTTCCCCGCTATGTGGCAGCCATTTTGTTTTTTTTGTTGAAATATGCTCTATGCGAGTACAAAAAAAATCATATATCTCAAAGTTTTAGTCATACTGAGATAAAAATAGGCTTATTCGGAAGGCAATAATATTGTCTACCGTCTGCATTACAAAGCAATGTGTTCACAATTCCATAACTTTTGAAAAAAAATGTGAAAGTCGAAAAAAAAATCAAAAAATTATGCAATTCAACCAATAATGGTTAATTACTACAAAAACAACCCCGAGAACTTTTTTATTTTTTATACTAGATCGACAGTTTTTGAGCTACGCTACAATGCAACATAAAATTCACAACTGTATGTTTAATACTTTAAGAGTTATTGTTGTTTGAACATAGCGTATGCGCAAGCACAAAACGTCTTTGTTAACCGCCAGAGTGTCATTTATGGCATTCACTGTATTCCATCTGAGAGCAGGCGAGAAATACTGTTCGTTACTACCGTGAGTAAGCGAGATAGAACGTATTAGTCCACTACCTGAAACAAAATCAGTTTTAAGGACAAATTATTAGTTGGGTTAGTTTAGTTGTCCCTCGCCCTGCGTTGTGATCGCTATCGCTACTTTCACTTACCGTCCGTGCTGTTTACGTGCTGCGTTAGTGTTTTGTATTTAAAAGTGTGATAAAGTATGGCACAGCGTCAATATTCATCGCAACATATTGCTGACATACACTTTGTGTATGGCTTTTGCAATGGAAGTGCAAATTTGGCTGTACAAGAATATCGACGAAGGTACCCTAACAGGCCTACACCGAGTCGCCAAACTTTTATCGACGTGCATTCAAGATTAGCGGAAAGAGGTATTCAAAGAGATGTTAATGAACGCAATCGCTTGGTATCGCCCGAAGATGAAGAAGAAGTGCTTAGACTAATAACCAATGATCCTAGACTAAGCGTTAGACGGATTTCAGTGCAACTTCGAATGTCTAAGTGGCATGTATGGAGAATTTTGAAAAGAGAAGGGTTACACCCTTATCATTTTCGACGGGTTCAAGACGTGATCGAACCAGATTTTGCTGCGAGATCTGTGTTTTGTTCGTGGATAAATAGAAATTTGAGACAGAACCGTAATTTTTTACAAAGAATACTGTGGACTGATGAAGCCAAATTTACAAGAGCTGGGATTACAAACCACAGAAACGACCATCTCTGGTGCTCCGCAAATCCAAGGGCGGTGCGCCCAAGCTCATTTCAACATGAATTCTCAGTAAATGTGTGGGCCGGCATAATCAACGATAGGCTGATAGGGCCATTGGAATTGCCACCTACATTAAACGGCGCTAGATTTTTAGAATTCTTACAGACACAGTTTGCGGACAGCCTCATGGACCTACCTCTATCATACCGTCGGCGTATGTGGTTCCAGCTCGATGGTGCACCCGCGCATTTTTCTCGAGCAGTGAGAGAATATTTAAATAATAATCTACAGCCGTGGATCGGTCGTGGTGGTGTAGTAGCGTGGCCGCCTCGCTCACCCGATTTGACACCCTTGGATTATTTTTTGTGGGGTCATATGAAACAAAAAGTATACGCTACAGTTCCAAATACCAGGGAAGAACTCGTCGCAAAAATTATGGCAGCCGCCGAAGAAATTAGATCCGATTTGGATTTAATTAGGCGCTCATCAACCCAGGTGGCACAGAGAGCCGTAGTGTGTCTACAAGCTGGAGGTGGCCACTTTGAGCAACTGCTTTAGATATTTTAATCTTCATTTAATATTGGAAAAAACATTAAATAAAATTCAATATGAATGTTATGTTTTTTTAATGATTTCCTGTTTAGGGTTCCGACAAAGGCCTTTTGTGCTTGCGCATACGCTATGTTCATACAACAATAACTCTTAAAGTATTAGACATACAGTTGTGAATTTTATGTTGTATTGTAGCTTAGCTCAAAAACTGTCGATCTAGTATAAAAAATAAAAAAGCTCTCGGGGTTGTTTTTGTAGTAATTAACAATTATTGGTTGAATTGCATAATTTTTTGTTTTTTTTTTCGACTTTCACATTTTTTTTCAAAAGTTATGGAATTGTGAACATATTGCTTTGTAGTGCAGACGGTAGACAATATTATTGCCTTTCGAATAAGCCTATTTTTATCTCAGTATGACTAAAACTTTGAGATATATGATTTTTTTTGTACTCGCATAGAGCATACTTCAACAAAAAAAACAAAATGGCTGCCACATAGCGGGGAAGTATATTGGACCTAAGCCTATAGTGTAATTGTACTTTAAAATAGCTTATATTTAAGTATTTAGAATATCGCTAGTCCATGTCCGGACACACTGTATAGGGTGACTGGTAATTAGTGACCGATACTTAAACACATGAATCTACTCATGACAACAAACAAGTTTTATAATGGGACAAGAAGTGAAATAACGAAAAAAAAAATCAGCTGTTCCCTACATTTTGACGACTCGTACGAACATAAATGTAGGGAACAGCTGATTTTTTTTTCGCGATTGCGGATTTGGTCCGATAGTAAAAGTTGTTTGTTGTCATGAGTAGAATCATGTGTTTAATTATCGGTCACTAATTACCAGTCACCCTATATATTATAGGTATAGGTATTTCGGGTGGTAGCAGTGGTAGCCCAGTGGTGTCAGCCTCGACTTATGAGTTGTAGGTTGTGAGTTTAAACCCAGGCAGGCACTTTTCTTAGTGTGTTTAATTTCATCACCACTGTTCTCAAAACGGTGAAGGAAAACATCGTGAGGAAACCGGCATGTCCTATTATTTTATGGGATATATATTTTGTGGGATTTTTAAATAAAGTACCCAGCAAAACAGAAACTTAGTCAGAATTAAAATACTAGCTTTGAAATTATATAAAATGATCAATAGAATTATCATAAAAAAATATTATTAAAATCTCGATTATGATTGTAAATGTTTGCTTGGTCAATCCCTAGTATCAGGTAGGATGACACTGACAGCTTTGAACCTTATGCTTTAGCAATAAAGTTGAAAATCCATTACTTTACCCAAGTTTTCATGGTGAGATAGTTACAGAGTCGCAGTGCAGGAAGTGCAACTAAATAAATTAAGTTACTGAGGCTGTAATTGTATTGGTATTGAGGTTGTAAAGATTACGTCACACAAAACAATAATTAATCAACACCATGTTCAATGCATGTAAGTGTTATATTAGCTATTAAGTTCAGGTTGAATCACGAAGCTTTTCTTCAACTTAACTTTGACCAAAATGAATAACCTCCTAAGAAAGTTGGTAGGTACAGACGCCAGCACATGAAGCTACTACAATCTGTCAAATTTATTTAATTGATTTTCAACTTTATCGCCAAAGTATTAGGTTCAAAGTTGATTGGGAAAATTTGACAGTTTCGGGTAGCTTGATATGCTGGCGTCTGTACATGTCTACAAGTCCAACTACACTTACAAAAAAAAAATCCTCCAAACCTTATTTCGGCCACGGCGGTCAATCCCAACGGAGACTAACCTTCGGCGCAGGAGATATTATAGTGCACAAGTGTGCACGCCGACAGAGTTGCACTCCCTCTTCCCTCACCCTTATAGTCCAATGGGACGGCATTCAGACACGACCGGAGAGAGATTAGGTGCAGGACCAACGGCTTAACGCGCTTTCCGAGGTGGGGATAACACACCGTTGACTTCCAAACTCCGGGCTGTTACTAAGAAATCTCTAATCACTTACTATGCTAATAAAATACTGAATTGGTTTTTGTTACTAGTTTCTTTTTTAATTGGGACAAAATTTGGTACTTGCTACATTGCTGGGTGCTTATGACTGCAAGCTCTGTGTTTCAGCTACTTATGTAAGTTATATCCCTTATTGCTCTTTATCTACTACGACATTAAAAATGGAACCTTGTAGAATTTAGCACCAACATATTTATTATTCATATGGTTGTGTGAATCGAAAGGGTATCGTGTTGTCCAGTAACTGAGTTTCAGAGGTCAGATAGGCAGTCGCTCCATGTAAAATACTGGTATTCTGCTGCATCTGGTTAGACTGAAAACTTCGACCTTAATATAGTTCGGAAAAGGCAAGGCAGATTGATTGATTGTTATGTGAATGTCTCAAATAATCTTTACGGTAACTTTTTTTTATGTTTTACGATTGAAATATGTTCTTATATATAATAATAATAATAAAAAATATATATTATTTATATTTTTTTTCATTTTTTTTTTTTTTACCTGCGTCTATTAGATCTTTGCTTCATTTCGGAAAAGAGCTTTATTTATTTTTCACCCTAATTATTTAGCACGTTATCAATAAATTAGTGTAAGTAAGACGTTATTATTTAGGAGGAATCAACAGACCCCCAAAATACAGGCATTCCTTGCCTAGTTTGGGGTTCTAAGGTTTCAACTAAATACATTAGAATACATAACAATTTTGTACACAAGTTTTTGTTTCATATCTTTACTATGTACAGACGCCAGCACATCAAGCTACTACAATCTGTAAAATTTCTTTAATACATTTTCAACTTTATCGCTACAGCGTTAGGTTCAAAGTTGATTGGGAAAATTTGACAGTTTTGGGTAGCTTGATGTGCTGGCGTCTGTACATAAAATTCCTAA
This sequence comes from Eremobia ochroleuca, assembly GCA_949629135.1. NCBI lineage: Eukaryota > Metazoa > Arthropoda > Insecta > Lepidoptera > Noctuidae > Eremobia > Eremobia ochroleuca. The sequence continues at coordinate 19,220,875 of OX451392.1, forward strand.
GTTTGTTTAGCTCTTGTGGGTAATTTGATATTTTTGGATCAATAAACATTATTATTATTATTATAAATCGCAATCTCAATCATTTTGATGGATAGTCCTAATCTATTGCTTCATATGTTCGTAAAATGTATCTTTTCAACAACGAAAATAACTCGATAAATGTTGTTGACTGTCAAATTGAAAGCCACTGCTACTGAACCCCAAAGATCTCCGTCTTGCAAATAAATTGTATTTTTCAAATAAGAATTTGGGTTATTTTTACGTTTTCTTTGAACATCTTTGACGATCTTTCGAACAGATGGTATGTCCTGTTTCCGGGAAAAGCAACGACTATACGCAAAGGGAATATCTGCAACCCCTGCAATCCTCAAAACACTTTGTAGTATTTTTAAAATGAAACGGTACCGGTATCGTTACGGTTGAAAGTATTTGCTATAACGTATATAATATAAACTAAATAAAATAAATAATAATATAAATATATATAATATAAACTGTATTTAATATTAGTCATTAGGTTTGTCTAGCCTGGCCGAGCCGATTTATGTGAAATTTCCACATCGGATAATTTCTCACATCCACGCGTGCGAAATCAGAGATAAAAGCTAATACAACTATACATATAAAACTCCTTTATTTGTTTTGTTTTCAACAAGTGTAATTATTTCAGTATAATGATAAGATGTGCTAAATAATTTTAGCTTTATAACTTCTGCAAAATATATTTATCATTTTGATAGCATATATCATAAATTACAATATACTTCTCGGTATATTCATTACCGAAGTTTGTCTGAACTTAGTCGAGCGTAATTATTATTGGCAACATCAGAAATTATAATTTCCGAGTTCAATAAATGCTTTAATGAAATTTCGAGATGTATCATGGTTTCATTAGAGGATTTATGGGACTCCTTGAGATACTTGTTTATTGCTTTAGGGTGCATACACACTGACTTACGACTTTATTTGTAGCATAAACTATGGGCATCTTAAAACAATACCTCCAAGATTTTTGCTACGAAAAGGTGACATATGAAACACTGTCCTAAACATGTTTTATTTAAATACAAACAAAAAGCCTTAGTTAAAATACAAGCTAATACAAAAATATAAGTATTATTACATGCAGACGCCAGCACATCAAGCTACCCGAAACTGTAAAATTTTCCCAATCAGCTTTGAACCTTATGCTTTAGCAATAAAGTTGAAAATCCATTAAAGAAATTTGACACATTGTAATGGCTTGAAGTGCTGGCATCTGTACAGGTTTAGTTTCTAGGGTGAAAAAATTGTGAGTGTGATAAAAAGAAGGCACGTTTATTAGAGTACAGTATCATCAATTGAAGCATAAAATTGTTTTGCTAAAGACGTAGTTAAGAACTCAAAGCCATATATTTTATCATAAAGTTAGCCACAAACACTTAACTGTTGGAAACCTTAACACAAAACCTTGAATATTTCAAGAACGCCTCCATTGCAATCAGAAAAGAAAATCGCCTCATTTCCCGTGTCATTCAGCTAAGCTGTAAACTGGTCGTTTTCTAACCTTTTTATTTTTTTCCCCAGGTACTCAAGATGGAAGAAATAAGCACAATATTCAATTCTTCTCTCCTACGTATGAGGGAAACTTCCACCATCTCAACGTTCGTTGCAGTCCACAACACGAGCGTTGTTGCAGCCAAAGTTGCTAGCAACGCGTATGAATGGCGGTTCATACTGCCGCCGTACATCTTGATATTCATGCTGTCTATATCTGGGAACTGTCTTGTTATAGCAACGCTTGCTAGCAACAGGAGAATGAGGACCATTACGAATGTATATCTTCTGAACTTGGTAAGTGATAATGATAAACACAATGCAATGAAACAAATTCGAATAATGTTCATTTTTGAAGTGAAAATTCTTTAGCATCGTTGTGATTTAAAACTCATTGAAACGAAAAAGCGACAGTAAAAAGAGATAAATACATACATCTATAGGATTTCACGTGCAGAGAATGAGATAGAAGGCATTATACAGTGTTTTTCTATATTTGTGATTTCCTCTTTGTGCGGAGCGTACGGACAGCTGTACGAAGATGAACGTACGAAGATGGGAGAGGGTACGGACCGCTGTCCGTACCCTCTTCCATCTTCGTACGTTTGGAAATATTCGTAAGTCTTCGTAGATTGTCGGTACAGCTCTGTGCACCTTCAAGCAGAAACCTAATACGCTGATAGTGGTGGTAAGTGCTACGCACGATGCTTGGGTCCGAGCGTTGTACGTGTTTCAGTACGTGTGTGCGCGCCTGCGTATTACGAAGCTTGGGTAAAAGCATCATAACAACCGTGGTGTATTGTACACGTGTATCGTTTACATAATTATTTATTTATTGAAGGTTTTACTTCTATCGCGTGTGAACTGCACACATGTTTTTATTATTTTATTATTTTTGCAAGTATCGATTGTGCCGATTCGCGCTGCATTGCATGTTGCACTGTTAAATAGGATAAAATACTGGGGTATACGTTTTGTGTTATAGCGAAGTTTCACACCCCAGTATTTTGCTTTGTTAAATCTCTATACATTATACGGAAATGAAAATGATATTTTTTTATGAAAATAATATTGAAAAACTGTTCCACCGAACCGCACGTTACAGCATTTTGTAACGTGCGGTTTAGTATCGTGAAAACTTAAGTAAGTCATAATTAATTTATTTCATAACAATATAGGTACATTGTGTGGAAAACATAAAAATAACATTATAAATAATTGCAATAAAAATAAAATTAATTAAATACATTTGGAAAAGTAAATAAAAACAATAACGGCTTAAAGAATTCAAGTACAATAGATCATAAATATTAAATGTCAAAATAATGTGTGTGTGTTTATCTCTGCATCACCCAAAGGTTGATTGGTAGAAAATGCCTATGACATTAAGTCCGCCACAAATAAAATCAATCATAATTTACAATGTCATATGTCGTCTAGGAATTAATTGATACTGTAAATAGCCTTTCCCCAATAAATAGGTCCTCAATTTGTTTTTAAATAAATTAACACTGTATATGGTTTTGAATTCCATAGGCAACTTGTTGTATAAAAATACAGAATGGTACCTCGGGCTATGTTTGACAACTTTTAATTTCGGTTGAATAATGTTGGGTAAATCTTTCCTACGTGTGCTAGCTCTAACTTGTCTTTGCTCATCAGTCTCAATTTTGTGCAAATTTTCAACCAAGCTGGTTAGCAACACTACAATGTTGTACAAGGCAAGATTTCTGTCAAGATTTTTAGTCTAATAAAATGGTCTTTACATGATTCCGTCTCTTTCATACGGAGCATAGTCCTTAAAGCTCTTTTCTGAATGACGAATGCCATTTGTACACTTGCGTGTAGTGAGCTGTCAGTGTCATCCCACTGATGCTAGGCAGTGACCAAGCAAACATTTACTATTACTGATCGTAAATAGAAAGCGCTGGTTTAGTAGCCACAGTTTATTTTCTTACACACTGAAAATAGGTGACAAGACAAATCTGACAGTAACACTAGAATTTCGAATACAAACATTAATGTTCCAAAAAGGTGATATTAAACAACGATTCGTAACATTTACAATTATTATAATCGAGATTGCAATAATATTTTTTATGCTAATTCTATTGATAATTTTATATAATTTAAAAACTAGTATTTTAGTTGTGAAAACATTACTATTTTGTGGGGTTTTAAAATAAAATAGCAAAACAGAAACTTAGTCAGAATTTCAATGTTGTTTATTTTCTTTTTTTTTTCTAGACTAGTCGTTATAACCTGGGCGCGAGCGCTTCACGCACGAATAATAATTAAAATAAAGTATTCAAGTTTAAGACAGCTGCTAGACTGATGAAAATACGCATCGATATTGTTTGTTATTGATGAGCGGTTGTAGATCGAGTCTAGTAAAGATTGCGACGATGTTCAGCGTAGTTTGTGTGGCGTGATCACTTTACCCAAATCATGACATTTCGTGAACCGGGTGAAGTGATCACGCCACACAAACTACTTAATTGGTTAGTTGTAGTTCACAATTTTTTGATAGTATGAATCTCGCGAGACGGATGTTCATAATTATACGGTGACATATAAATACTAAATATAAATGAAAGTGGCTTTTCGTGTCTGTATGTATGATCGGGTGGTTCTTCAATCAATCAATCTTTATTTGTGAACATAGGTATACATAAAAGGTCTTAAATATACATTTTATTGCAGTCAAGCTCTATGTTCTACCAATGATATTGGTGTACAAATAGTAATTTGAGATTAAACAGTAATTAAAAAGTAAGTTAAATAAATGTCGATTAAATTAAGAAATGTCAATTAAGTTAAATTTTACATGCATGTCAAAGAAATATATTAGAATAGAATAGAATAGAATACTCTTTATTATGTACACTATATAGATTACAGACATAAATATAGAAATTTTACAAAGGGTGACACAATTGGCGGTCTTATCGCTAAGAGGAATATATGTATATAGGAATTGTATCATAATTTGTCATTTAAAAAATCTCCAATAGAGCTAAGTTATACTTCTACTAACAATATATGGATGTAATTCCGAAATAAAAATATTAGAATTTGAATTTGAATACGTCTAATGAATTAGAAAAAAAAATCTTCAAAACTACATAACAAATTTTTATACGGCTATCACCATCATATAATAAATATACAAGGTGTAATTTAAATAACGCACAACCTCTTAAGGGGTCATTGTACTCATCATTATGAACAACTTTTACTATGGGAGCAAAACGAAAATCGCGAAAAAAAATCAGCTGTTCCCTACATTTTGACGAGTTATGCAAACATAAATGTAGGGAACAGATGATTTTTTTCGCGATTTCCGATTTGGTCCCATAGTAAAAGTTGTTCATAATGATAAGTACAATGACCCCTTAAGAGGTTGTGCGTTATTAAAGTTACACCTTGTATACATATTCTGAAAGGTTAACGTGTATATTAAACTTACATTTATTCGTAAAATTTCAAGTCGTGAAAAACGTAAAACCGGTCGCTGGAAGAGAAATAAATAAAAAAGGAACCTACTTTTCGATGAGACGGGGTTTCCAGAGTTTGTCTTTTATCATAATACTTTTATTGCTTCTGGCCACGTCCTAATAGCGCATTTCCGTACACAAGGGCGACATATGATGTCACTTTTTGATGGGTCGACAGAAGACGCCTTTCGGAATCCCGAAAAAAGTGACATATGAACGCGAAGATTGCGTATTCGTGTGACGATCGCATTCTAAGGAATATAATAGAAAATAATAGAATACTTTTTATTATGTACACGTAAAAATGACAGACATAGGTAAATGTAGAAATTTTATAAAGTGTGACACAATGAGCGGTCTTATCGCTAATCTATAAAATAATAATCATGATACAGAAGCAAAGCGAATATAATGATGATGTTTAAGGAGAGAGGAAGTGAGAGAGAAAAGCGAATGCTTCGCGAACGTTTCGCGCGATTCGTGCTTTTTAGCGCGAATAGGCAATCGTCGCTTTCTGTTCGGTGAATCTGAACGCGTGGTTGTGCCGTCATAGGGCGCTTTCCAGTTTTCCAAACAAAAAGTGACAACGATCGCGAATTGACGCGACGATCGTTTATAAATAGGAAGTGGGGTCACGTCTCCGAAAAAACAAGAGCAGCATTTCTGTTTTTGATTATTCAATTATTTTATTTACTTATAAACATAGGCGACCAAAGATACTGTGAAATTGAATGAGTATCCAACCACATTCTCAGCAAAAGAGTCCGAATATTTTTGACGTTGTTTGTTCCTTTGTTTTAAAAATAAATTGCTTTTAGGAAAACAATAGATCCTGTTATTTTTTCTCAGATGATTCATTCTTTGAACCGATTTCTTAAAATATATTTTTGAATGTAAATTTGCTAAGCGGAACTGCGCCTTCTAATACTTATTTAGTTAAATATATTTTTTTCCGGGTAAGCCCGGAATGAAAAAACCAAAAATTCTATTATTCGTAGGCTTATCTTCAGTGGCTTATAAAAGCAAAGTGAGGGCTAGAATTAGCGCGTAGCTCAGTGCCTACGCGCTGCGCTACGCGCCTACGGCGTAGCACGCGAATAGCTACGACCGCGCGGCCTGTAGGATCCTTCATTATTTCATTTTAGGGGTTTATTATGAAAGCTTTGACGTGATTATGGCACGCATACTGAAGATATTCTTCACTCTGGGTATCTCTTTAAGCATCGCTACCTTACTATGGGCAGATCGTTATTTTAATACAAATAATTTTGCATTCTATAATATTTTCGGTAATTTTGTTTTAAAATCCTTACTCTCAGGGGGATTTCTCTGTGTAATATATATTAAACGGGGGATTTCTCTGTGGAAATATATAAAAATGTGTGACAAAAGAATGACTAAATAAATAAAAATCCTGTCATTAAATAATAAATTGCCCCATGATAAAACAGAAATTATTGCTTGTAAGTCGAATCAGTCCTACGATTTTGAGACAATTAAACTCCCTCCCTCCTCCCTCCTCTCCACTTAAACTTACTTAAATTTATTTTTGTTTATACTTTTGTGTTAACCAAGAAAAACAGCGTTACAATATTTATGATGTAATGTCATTTAAATGCTTGCTTATTCACAGAATACGGATGTGGAGACAAAAAAAAAAAATTATATCATGAGTTAAAAACTGATTTCAATTAGAAGAAAATTTCTGTCAGATATCACTTTAATATACTTTACATACTCGTATTATAAATTAAAGAGTCACTTTTCGTATCTGTCAGTGTGACCCCGTTGTTATTTCGTTGTAAACTACGTTATGTATCGATAATTTATTCCGGAAGCTCATCATCATCTGCCTAGCCTTTTCCCAACTATGTTGGAGTCGGCTTCCAGTCTAACCAGATGCAGCTGAATACCAGTATTTTACATGGAGCGACTGCCTATCTGACCTCCACAACCCAGTTACTAGGTAATAGGGTATCCTATTACCCAGTAACTTGGTAAGACATTGTCGGACTTTCGGGCTACTGACGACCCGTAAAAACTGTCAAAGATCCACGAATGACAGCCAAGACCATCGGCTTATCGTGTTTTCCGTGGACACCCCAAACAATGCTAAGTTTGCGGCCCACTTCTGATACGAACTACATAACTGTACTAATAATATATCGAGTTTAAATTTGTGAGTTTGTATGTAGGGCGTAATCTTTGGAAGTACTGATCCGATTCCGAAAATTCTTTCACTTATAGAAAGCTACAGTATTGCCAAGTGTTACGTAGCGTTCTCTTTAAGGTAGGTATTACCTGCTGCTTTCTATGTTAGGGATTTTTGGATGCTTTTTCCCCCCACAACTAGTAATTAAGCTTTTGTATGTAGTGGAAGAGTTTTGATTTGATTAAGTTGTCGGTTTGCGCACCGCCCACTCGCTGAACAAGTAGTGAAGTATAGCAAGATTCAGGATGACTGGTCGCGATGCCGAGCCCTAGGAGCGCGAGGCAGTGGACGGGAGTTTGCTGGTAAGCTTTTCCTCACCTTTAACTACTACACACCGAGTGTCTTAGGATATTTCAAAGTAATCAGTTTATGTATATCTTTCTTTTTATCCTATTGGGCGAAGACTAAAAATATACCATGAAAAAAAATTAAAACATGTAGGTTTGTATAACCTGGCGCTGAAAGCATTGTTTATTGTTCTTCCTCTTTAAACTTCACGATGCTTCAGATGCCGTAACAGCTTTTAACTCCCGCATGAGCTAGTTTCAAACAAGTTGTTACACTCAAAATGGAGTACAACAAAGTTTTCTGTAGCACACGTATCGCCGATATTTCGAGCACTTGTCTATTAGGTACTCTTTGTTTTAGTTCGTGAGTGGGTTTCAGAAGTTAATAAATGGAACACTTCTGTACTTAAATGATGAGAATGTTTCTGAACAATACATAATAACTATTGCGCAGAAAATTATTTTAAAACCTTAACTAGATGCTAGCTAAGGTTTTAAAATAACTTAAAATTGTATATTCAGCTATATGTTTTCTGTATGTTCTTGTAACAGAATTTCCGCTATTATTCATACTAAAATTATAAATGCGAATGTAACTTTGTCTGTCTGTCTGTAACCTTTTCACACCCTAACGACTAAATAAATTTTGATGAAATTAGGCACACGGGTAGAATGACGTGATAAGATGGCTCAGGTTAGGTTGCCTGGGGTAAATCATGACTAAGATATGTTTTATTCCTATAGTAAGTTCCCGTGGAATAATTTCTGATTTCCACGTAGGCGCGGCCGCGAGAAAAATCTGGTAGATAATATAAAAGAAACATCCGTGTCATAAAAATTATGTTGTGCAACCAATACTCATAAATAGGACACTATAAAATAATAAAAAAAAAACAAAATAAGACGGCATTGTGTAATCGATATACCTAAAAGTTGATAGTAAAAGTAAGGAGGGAGAAAAAGAGTCCAAGTTATAGGTACCTAGTTTTAACTGTTAAATTATGTACCGAAATGGAAAAATTTGCTTTATGTTCTGCGTTAAAATCCCCAAAATATCGAGATTACAAAACAAATCTTGATTACAAAAGTTACTTTATAATTAATGTACTCTGCGTTGAAATTACCATTTTTTTCGAAGCTACAAAATCTTGATATGAAAAAGCTGCTTTCAAGTTAATGTAAGTACCTACCATTAGGATACAAATTGGATATTTTGTACTACAAAACTTCCAAAGGCATTTGAAATAAAAAATGCAAAAGCACATGAACTGTAAATATGTAGTTCAGAATAGCTCAAGTCATGATAAAAATACCTATTAACCGGTCAGCACGGTGGAAGCTGGGTTGACTGCTAAGGGTGCGTCTATCGTATACATTAAAGTATCGATTAAAAAAGAGAAAAAAAAAAAAAAAATAACCCCACTTCGCTAAAAGTGAACTTTGGAATAGGTGGAAACAAGACAATTTTATTTTTAGATGTTGACTATTAAACTTAACTGGCTGTCTTTAGTGGCACGCACAAGATTAAGACAAATCGATTGACGTAAGAATAATCAAAATCGGCTTACGCTGTGTCTCAAGAGCGCCACAAAGAAACAAACATACATGCATCTAAATATTTTGCGTATACTATGTCAACTTTTACGTCTACCAACAACTTACCAAAAATCGAGTTAACTATTTTGTGTTTGCCTACCCTCTAGCTTAAGTTATATCACATTTGTTTTGTTTACCTAAAACTCTTTAACCTATTAAAATGATTATTTTGTCACAAGTACGCTACTATAAATACATATAATATAATCACAGAGAACGAGGAAAATTGTTCCACCGTAATACAGTTTTTACTAGTACCAGGAACAGGGTAAATCAATTCAGTTAAAAACCAAAATAAGTACCGACACATAGCAACAAAAAGTATAACTACGTCTGTACATTACTTGTAACATAATGAGAAGTACAAGGTTGTTATTTTGTTTTGGTAAATAAAGAAGCTTTTTTTTTTTATAATAAATGTGCGTACGTTATATTAGACTAATAAACACATTAGCCTCCTTTGCGTCGCGCAGTCAGGTAAAAAGGCCTTAGATATTTATTATTCCCTCAATTTTCAAGTTTAATATCGTAAATGAGACGCGTTGGGTTCTGTGACATGATCTAAAACCACTCAGCGTGAATAAAACAGAAGTATTTTACTGCAGAACTAATGTTTTGTCATTACATGTAATTTGTACGTTTACCTTTTGTTTTTAAATCACCTGTCTCACCTTCAAGTTTGAGAGAAAAAACTCATTCTATCACGTAGATCCAATTTATCATAAATTCTAAACTGCAAGAGGATTATCTTGCTTTAATGAAAACTGCATTAGTGCTTATTGAGATTCGTTGTTGTTTAACAAAATGCTAATGAAAATACATAAATTAATCAATTAAGGATTTTATATTTTTCACTCTCCTGCGATAACACAATTTATTTGGGATCGGCGCAACATGTCTTTTTCTTTCAATGTTTCATTTTGTTTCGTAAATGTTTTTGCTGCACAGTTTTATTTGGATAACTTATAAGTATTTATATTTATATTTACTTTATTGAACACCACAAAAATACACAGGTTAAAAAATACATAAAAACTACTAAATATACAATGGAAGATAATACTGGAATTATAACAATGATGGAACAATACAATAATGGAATGGAATACAAGTACATACTAAACTGACTGACGCCGATCGTTGGTCTAGTTGACGCAAGTGCTAGTGCTGAGTATGAGTACTGGGTTCCATTCCCAGGTCGGGCAGTGTTATTGGGTGTACATAACTGGCGAAGCGTGGATGTACTAGAGGTACACCTCTTTCTAACCCTTCGTGGAATATAGGCGAGATGTTATGTTGTGTAAATAAAAAAAAAACATTTTTATTTCATGCTCATTAATTTTTGTGCCTCGACCAATGCAATTTTTTCTAGCATTACATCATCATCTGCTTAGCCTTTTCCCAACTATATCGGGGTCGGCTTCCAGTCTAACCGGATGCAGCTGAATACCAGTATTTTACATGGAGAGACTGCCTATCTGACCTCCACAACCCAGTGACTGGGTAATACGATACCCCTTGGTGAGACTGGTTGTCAGACTTTCGGGCTACTGACGACCCGTAACGACTGTCAAAGATGCACGAATGACAGCCGGGACCAACGGCTTAACGTGCTTTCCGAGGCACGGAGGGGTCTTAGTATGTGAAGATGGTAACCCATCCACGGACCAACCGCGGCAAGCGTAGCTTAACCTGATCGATCGACCCGTGTGGCTGTAATTAGTTAGCCACAAGCCCTTGCTTGTCTACCATTACGGGGTGCATTATTGCACGACTCATAATGCGAGATGCATGATGTGAGTGCTTTACGATCGAAAATTTTGTTTTGCCTCCTTTCTGCAACTGTTTCTATTGTTATACTCCTGCTAGTACACAGAACCTACTTAGTTTATATACCATTGTATAGATAATTTATTGGAGATTAATTCTGTACTTTTCAAAAATTGATTTAATGCAGTAGAAACGAAAAAACATCAAAATATGTCTAAATAATTTCACGTCAATCAAGTGTGAAGCCTGAAAACATTGTAGCTTGCGAAAAAATCAAATAATTGAGTCAATTCTTTTTTAATAGATTTGTTTCACCCATATGAGGAACCGTAGTGAAAATGGCTTTGTTCCAAGTAGTTTAATTATAATAAATAAAAAACTTACTAATATAATATCTATATCTATGGTTTTTATACGATCAATGAGCATGAGTCGTGCACTTTTGGATTTTCCATTTTTTTTTTTATTGAAATTAATTTGTTCAAGGTTGGTGTGTACCACCCTAAAACAAATACATTCGAATTCAGTGCGGAATTTTAAATCCAATAAAACAGGCACAATAGGTAGTTAAATGGTTTTCGCTTGAAGTAAACTCTAATGGAATCAATTTGTTTGATTTCATTAGAGTTTAATTTGTTTCGATGAATTCAAAATTACGGTATGGTTAAATAATTAAAGCCAATTTATTTAAGCGAAAGCCATTTTAAGGCCCAAACAATTTTGTATTGGGAATTCAGTGAATCCGTTATAAAATAAATATAAAAAAACTTTAAAAAGAAAAGTAAAAGCAATATAAACCATCGAGATATTTGCATAATATGATAAAATTATGAATGTACAAAATGAACGCACAAAAAACTAAAACAGGTTTTTTTGGAATATGAATTTCGAAGGTAGAGTTGTTTACAATGAATAGTTACAGAGTGTACATCTGTTCACTCACTTGGCTTTGGCTCGCGTCGGCTCGAATAGGCGTGTGGCCAACTAAGTATGCCTGTTACCGCACGGGTTGATCGACCAGATTAAGCCACACTTGCCGCGGTTTGTCCGTGAATGGGTGATAATATACATACTAAGACCCTCTGTCATTCGTGGATCTTTGATTGTCGTTACTGGTCGACAGAAGCCCGAAAGTCTGAGAACCAGTTAAGACTGGTTAAGTAAGCCGTAAGTGGTAAGCCAAAGGGTATCGTACTACCCCGTTACTGGGTTGTGGAGGTCAGATAGGTAGTCGCTCCATGTAAAATACTGGTATTCAGCTGCATCCGGGTAGACTGGAAAAGGCTGTGAAAAGTTGAGAAAAGGCTAGGCAGATTGTTTTTTTTTTTAAGTTACAGAGTGATAAATTCTAATAGCACTTTATGCACTTTAATGCAATCTAGACCCGGATAGCTGATATGAGTTGATAAGTTTCTTTCTTTTTATACTTAGCTTATAGAATTAAAATGAAATAACTACTTATAAAAATATAATATCCTATCTTAACAAAAACTATTTGTAAACTAAAATATGGTGTCGAAAATTTATCCGCATCGTCATCGACAGGCAATGTGCCCGATAGACTGTGAGTTGACCAAAGTAAGGTAGGTCTTTGGGTTACGTGAAGTGCCAATAAACTTAGGCGGATACACTATAACGCGCCACGTAACAGGGCGCGGTAAACACAGCCAAATTCCCCGTTGTTTATTGAATTTGTATGTAATAAATCACGCTCGTAGGAGCGTTATCTGCACCGTATTGCGTGGCGCGTTGTAGTGTGTGATGCGCTAAGACCCTACCTAAAACCTAAAACCTAAGGGTTTAGATAACCATCCGCATCCTAAGTTATTGCCTAGTCGACCTAGTAATAATTGTATTAACTCCTTCGACAAAAATTTCACTAATTCACTAAGGTTAAAACTGTGTCACTGTCACAAAGCAAAGACCTTGTCGATTTATGACGTGAAAGTGATATTCAACCTTAGGGTAGTAAAGCGAGGTAAAGTGGACAAGGTCGATTATAGAATGACATATTATGTGAGGTTGTGATAAATAATGTGTGACCTATCTAGCTGTTCAAACAGCTGACTTTTATTCATCATCTGCCTAGCCTTTTCCGAGCTATGTTGGGGTCGGCTTCCAGTCTAACCGGATGCAGCTGAATACCAGTATTTTACATGGAGCGACTGCCTATCTGACCTCCACAACCCAGTAACTCGGTAATACGATACCCCTTGGTAAGACTGGTTGTCAGACTTTCGGGCTTCTGACTAACCGTAACGACTGTCACAGATCCACGAAGGTTAAGTCGGGACCAACGGCTTAACGTGCTTTCCGAGGCACAGAGGGGACTCGGTATGTAAAGACGGTCACCCATCCACAGCCCAACCGCGGCAAGCGTAACTTAACCTGATCGATCGCCCTGTGCGGCTGTTATTATTTAGCCACGGGTCCCTCCCAGCTGACCTTTATAGGACACTTAAAATCACGTCATGTTGTTACACGTCCACATAAAACACTTGGATATAAAATGTGTTTGTTATTATGATGTTAGAATATAATAGACTTACAAGCAGAGACATTGTGTGGTTTATGATTCATAACATTATTTATTGTCCATTAGCTTTATACTTCCGATTTGTTGAATCAATCTTAGTTACTGCACAGTTTCTGGTGAAAAAGTACCAATAAGCGTTTACAAAAATATCTAAACTTAAAAATGGAAATAACAGGGTTCGATGCGCAACATGTTACCTTAGATTCAGTACAAAATTCTTAAGCATTGAAATTTTTCAGCAATAAAATTATTCTTCTCCTATTGTCTTAACCGTGTGAGACAACACGTTATACCTTTTTCAACTTTAAAAAGCAACAATTATCAGACATTAAACACAGCTGCTTAAAACTAGTAAAAGAAAATGAAAGCTTGCGCACAAAGATCCCTCGACAAGCTGATTCCAATAACGACTCTAATAATTCCTATATAACAACATTTTTTTTTGGCGTACTGTGGAACGCCCCCAGCTAGATGGATAGACGACCTAAAGAAGGTGGCTGGGGTAGACTAGATGCGGAAGGCGGAGGACAGGGTGTTGTGGCGCAGTCTGGGAGAGGCCTATGTCCAGCAGTGGACTGCAATAGGCTGAGTCGATTAAATGAAAAGTTTTCAAAAGATTCCGCGTACTATTTTCTCACAGAAGAGACCTAGATTCGCTTTACTCTAGAGCCAATAATCTATTGGCTGTCAGCGCTTGAAACTACAGGAACAATAATAATATTTTATAAGAGCAATCGTAAACTTCACCACTATTCTTGGCGTATGAAAGTATGTGGATCAGAACCCACCTGAGATTCTTTCAGCGATTCCGATGATGGAATAGGTAAAACATTTATTATCATTTATCATTTACCACTACTGGGACACAGGCCTCCTCTCTGTGTGACGGAGTGAGCCGTAATCTACCACGCGGGCCCAGTGCGGGTTGGTAGATGTCACATGCCGGTTTTCTCACGATGGATGTTTTCCTTCACCGTTTTGAAAGCAGTGGCGATGAAATTATTTACAAAACGTAAGGCGCCTGTCTAGGTTCGATAAGCTACCGAAATAATTAGGTCAATCCCGTTGAAAGTCGTTGCAGAAATACGAAACACGGGTATCGAAAGCCATCGATTCACGGTCTGAATATAAATAAGTACAGACGCCAGCACATCAAGCTACCCGAAACTGTCAGATTTTCCCAATCAACTTTGAACCTTATGCTTTAGGGATAAAGTTGAAAATTTATTAAAGAAATCTGACAGATTGTAGTAGCTTGATGTGCTGGCGTCTGTACATAGATTATTTATTGACTTTACTTGTGTTCACGAATCTTTTTCACTCAGATTGATGCACCCGATTGACTTTTTCATTTTAATATTGTATCCCTTAAAAATATTTTCTTGAGGCCTTAAAAATAAAAACAGCCAAATTGATATATTATTCATAACAAAGACCGTGAAATTTTTATTCACAAGCTCTACATAAGCGCTTGCCTTTTATATTTGCACAAAAGGAAAAAGTGGTGCTGACAGTAGTGGAATATGTTGTATGGTTGGCAAATATACCTCACGACTTCTCACATAAGTTCCAAAGCTCTGGTTCAACTGAAACGAATCCGGGGCGAGCTGTGGGAAAAAATTCGCTCGCGCCGATTGTGTCAACTAATAAGCGCACATACACGCGTTGACGACAGAGGCAACCGCAGCTGTCGACGCGTCGGGGCTGCCCTCGACAACTTTTCACTCGTGTGTTTAAGCACTGTACTCCTCAATACTCGTCGACGGCTGCCGACAGCATGTCGCTCTTGTATTTGAGCACGGTGCTCAAATACACGGCTGCAGTTATCTCTGTCGTCGACGCGTGTTGCTCGTGTGGATGCACACTAACTTGTATCGAAAAGTGCAAACTGGCGCGAACAGTCTCAGACTTCCTAATCATTAAAATAATCGACGCGCGCTTTTCCGTCCTTTACCTATGCCACACGGGTTTCGCTTCAATGTGGCAAGAGCTTATATACGCAGCCACATTACTTCATTCAAAAGTGCCATATTTAGCCCTTCGTGCCGCGTCGGAACTTGGATCCACGCGAGACAAAATGGCTTTATAATTGTTTCTGTAATTACGGCATTAACCCAGTTAATGGCCCAATTGAAATAAATTATTTGACTTTTACTGACATAAGCTGTAATTTGGACGTAGCGTTCGCACGACGAGTAACAAATCCATACAAAATGTACTAATACGTATGGAGTGTGCAGCTGGTCTGAAAAAATTATAACGATCGCGGCAATGTTCCAGGCAATACTACTGTAATTAACAAATGTTTCTTGTTCCAGGCGATATCGGATTTCTTGCTGGGTGTATTCTGCCTTCCATTCACTCTGGTCGGGCAGATCTACAGGCGGTTCCTGTTTGGAGCACTGCTGTGCAAACTCATTCCATTCCTACAGGGTAAGTTACTCAATTGTTTGTTTTTTATATGGGAAGATTTGTAAAGTCAGAGAAATTAATAGACTAGGTGCCTTCTTAAATTGTCCGTTACTAAAAATCACAACTGTCATTCTTTGACAGTTTTACGAAATGGATATAACACGGCAAACTGACGCAGGGTGTCTATTTGCTTAGCAATTAGTTTCTCTCACTGTCTAGGTACAGTCAGAGAAACTAATTAGGAACTTAAAAAAATTAAATTGGCTGTTGATCAGTCATGACAGAACTAAAGAGTCTGGTCGCCCAGAATGCCATTGTAAGCCTCTGACAAAATTGGCCCTTAAAATATGAAACTTACTACGTACTAATACAATAAGTAGTTTGCCAGTCTCACATTTCTTGAAATTGAATCATAGAGGCATTAGGGATGGGCCGAAATTCGTTTCACCACGGGTTTAACCGAACTTCAACGGTGTGTACCGAACTTCAACATTCGACCGAAATTGGGTTAAAATGCCGCCGGACTGTTTTGATCTAAATTAAACCAGTAAAATAAACTGTATGTAGTGACAAGTCTTCAATTTAACACTGCCCTAATGCTTTGTGTTATGTAAATTGTTACTCATGCATATTTGTAAACTTCTGTGTTACGCTTTTTTTTCTACATTTTAACCATTTGTTGAATTATAAAGTTTTATGATATAGGGCCCGTCGAAGAACATAAAAACGCCACTGATACCGCTGTTGGCGTGGGCCACTTACTGGGACCAATACTCAACCTATACATATATACATCATCTGCCTAGCCTTTTCCCAACTATGTTGGGGTCGGTTTCCAGTCTAACCGGATGCAGCTGAATACCAGTATTTTACATGGAGCGACTGCCTATCTGACCTCCAAAACCCAGTTACTGGGTAACTGGGTTGTGGTGCCCGAAATTCTGACAACCAGTCTTACCTAGGGGTATCCCCCTAGGTAAGACTGGATGTCAGACTTTCGGGCTTCCGACTACAGGTAACGACTGTCAAAGATCTACGAATTACAGCCGGGACCAACGGCTTAACGTGCTTTCCGAGGCATGGAGGGGTCTCGGTATGTAAAGATGGTCACCCATCCACAGACAAACCGTGGCAAGCGTAGCTTAACCTGATCGATCGACTTGTGCGGCTGTTATTATTTTAAATAAAACTGAAGTGTCTTATTGTAAAGTAGCAGCTTTATACTAAATGCATACGAAAGTATATACGGTACTTATAACAAAAAAAAACTGTTTTTAAAATGTTTGTCTGTCTGTCTGTCTGTCTTTTTGTTCCGGCTTACTTTGAACCTTGGGAAAGAACATAGGTTAGGCTTTTTATCGATATACCAAGCAGACGAAGCCGTGGGTGGACGCTGGTCTATCATAATATAATATAATATGTTTTAAAAGAAAAAGAAGAAATCCTTTACTGCTGCAAATGCACTTTACATTTCAAATATTTGTTTTGTAATTTTAAACATAACTCATTAAAGCCAGGACACGAATGATTGTTAATCTCTTAATTGGATGCGCTACAACTGCTTTGCACCGTATTTAACTGAGATTATGGTAGATTATACGTGGGACACAATGACCTTTCCTTTTTGCAGCTTAGGAATTTCAACATTGAATAATTTTCCTGTTGGTCTAGTGGTCATTGGCCCTGACTGCTATACGCAAGGTCGTGGGTTCGATTCCCACCCAGGACAAATGTTTGTGTGATGAGCATGATCATTTGTTCTGTGTCTGGGTGTAATTTATCAATAATATGTATGTATTTAGAAATATACATATACAACGTGTAACGTTAAATGCGCAAAACCTGAAAATAGTTTGATCAGAATAACGAACAGAATTAATTGAACCACTTTTTAATATAGGTCATATTTTTCAAAAAATCTTCATTGAAAACGTTGCCGTGTCTATTTATTAATAGGTCAAGCAACCCAATGTCAGCGCGGCGCAGCGGACCGGTGCCGAGTTCTCCCTCGATAAAGCGTCGTCGCAGACGCAAGAAACGATCAGAATGGCCGGTAAAACTAAAACAGCACATAAAACCTTTACAATTTTTTTTTATGACTTATTTTCTCTGTGAAATAGGTCAATTGAATTAAAAATCAGTTGGGGTGTCTGAGCTTTTGCGCATTTAACGTTACACGTTGTATGTATATTTATCGGTTGTCTAGTACTCATTGCAAAAGCTCTACTTAGTTTGGGACTAGATGGCGTTGTGTGAAAGGTGTGGAATATTATTATTTTATTATAATAAATGGCTTCAACTTATTTCACTAACACTAAATGCAGACAAGACAAATTATATTAAGTTTTCGATGCGCAAGCAAACATCAACTGGCACTACCTCAACATTATATGCTCTAGGGTGTCCCAAAAAAATCAAAGTCGTTTTTTTTAAACGCATACCCTCTTAATTTTTTACTTTTGAGTCAAAACAATTATAAATAAAATTTTAAGAAGGTAGGACCTCGGTAACCCGTGCGGACTTACATCAATACATGTCAGTACTTGCTCTCTAAGGCTGATGCGACCTAGTGTGGCGATGTGCTTGTGATTACTCGTTATTTAGTTACAGAACTCGCGTTATTTTTAATCAGTCAACATGTCAGTGTAATTACGCAGTTCTAAAAGGGGTATATTTTTGATAGGTGACGTAAAATATCAAATAACGGGTTCAAATCTTCCGACAAGTTCTAGCAGTTTTATTTTACAATATCCGTGAAGTGAATTTAACTGTCAATGAAAGCACGAATCTCACAATTCGCGAGTGTATTATATATTGGGAAAAGGCGCGTATTCCTACTAAATATTTGCCTAATTGTGTGAAAAAAGTTGTAAACTTATATCAAGTTTGGAGAGACTTGCAAAAAAATGCACAAAAGACACAGTCGTATTTAAGCAACGCCGTCAAGACTTTGTCAACAATTTAGAAAATTTGTTTGACATTGCACACGCTGTTGCGCTTCAATTAATAAAAATAAATGAGCATAGAATCTTTTTACAAAGGCAAAGAGAACCAGGCCGACCTGGTCACTTAGCAGGAGTGGATAAAAAATTGACTGATAGAGAGAAAAGAGCGCGCCTCAGAACTATCGAAGAAGAAAAACGACGTGCTAAATATTTGTCTGAGCCGACTCCTTCGACATCATCTTATGTACCGTTACAAGATGACTCATCATCTGAATCTAATGAAAACTTAGATTTACAAGAGGACGTACTGAAGCTTGTCGAGAACACGCAACCCAGAAAAGCACCTCTGCGGAGAGATTTTATTAGATTTTATCTTAAAGCAACTATTGAATATCAATGCACTTCAGCAATAAAATCACCTTACCAAGATTTGTGCTTTTTGAAATCAACGAAGTCTTACGAGAAAATTGATAAAACGATCTCAAAAGCAGCCTTGCAGAAGATTACTCAGCATTTGTGGTATTTAACTGACGAAGTTTCTATATTAGCACTGTTTGATGATGATGTGGACCAAGAAACTAAAGTTAAAATGGTTCAAAATTTAACCAAAGAGAAAGAAAGAACTCATGGAAAATGATACATCCAATCGAAAGAAGAACTTTGCGGTTCATTGTGTGGTAAGTTTATTAAAGAACATTGGCATTAATAGTAAAATAAATTTTT
This sequence comes from Eremobia ochroleuca, assembly GCA_949629135.1. Taxonomy (NCBI): domain Eukaryota; kingdom Metazoa; phylum Arthropoda; class Insecta; order Lepidoptera; family Noctuidae; genus Eremobia; species Eremobia ochroleuca. The sequence goes on from OX451392.1 coordinate 19,240,392, forward strand.
ACTTTCATTCCCTGTGAAAGTATATTTTTTTAACACTCTAATCTTATTTTGTTTCAGAAGAAAACATCTCTGACTTCATTTCAGTAAAAAGCAAGTCCTTGTTCGACCGCCTTAAAATTGAAGACAGTTTTCTACATGAATGTCCTACTTTGTGGTCAAATAATGCTTCGTTTCAAGAAGCCAGAAAAAAAGTTTCGGTTCTGGAGGTAGTAAACGATGTAGCCAAAAGAGCGATTAAGTTAATGCAAGACTTTCATGGATTAATCACTGTTGAAGAGGAACCAAAACAATTTTTATTACGTTGCGTACAAGAACACCGCAAAATTTATCCTGACTCTAAAAAACAAACGCTAAAAAGAAAATTTGAACAATAATAATATGTTTTAATGTAAATGAATAAATAATATACGATTTGGGTGAACTGAAGTTTTAATTAAGAAATAAAAATTAAGTTCTAAATTCCTCCTACAGTAAGCCAGTACAAATTTTCATGTGAAAGGTTTGGCATCAAGTCGGCACGGGTTATCGTTGTCCAATCGCAATAATATTTATTATTTGAGTCAATGTGGTCAATCCGAATAAAAATAGAGGGTATGCGTATATGAATTCGCAAAAAAAAAAAATTCGCTTGTGTCTTGTCATTGCTCATTCTTGCACACTTCCCGCAAAGAACCAATGTGTTTGTCCTAAAATTAAAATGGCAAATACAACAAAATACCTTGAAAACGCTTTCGTTTAAACAACATACAGAAGCCTTAAATAATAGAATTCGCAAGTTGATATTTGTTTTTAAAAAGTTACGCTGTATTGCTGACCCAAAAATTCTTAGACAGGTTTACTTTGCTCCATGTCAATCGATTTGTGTTTATTTATTAATTTTAAAAGACTAGTTTAGCTATTCTCGCCTGAAACACAGGATTACCTAGTTCAGGCACGTAAGTATTAGCAATACAATTTTTTATTTAAGCAAAACTGTACTAATTTTCATGCCTTATAATTTTTGAATAAATATATTATTATTATACAGCGTGTAACGGAAGGGGGGTATCAACCCTGAAGGAGGTGAATGTGCTCATGAAACTCAATAACTTTCCCCAAAGAACATAAGGTCGAAATATGAAAAAAAAATTTGGCCCTCCCATAGTAACTCAATCAGCTGGTAGTCAGTTTTGTAAGGGAGGGCCAAATTTTTTTTTCATATTTCGACCTATGTTCTTTGGGGAAAGTTGTTGAGTTTCATGAGCACATTCAACTCCTTCAGGGTTGATACCCCCCTTCCGTTACACGCTGTATATTATTATTATTAATCTTTGTTTTCTGTTTGGTGTATGTTTTTTGCTGTAATGCCAATAAATGCATTTTTCTTTCTTGTTTTTAACAGCGACCCACACCTGGGGGTCTACTCCCTATACCCTGTCCTGTAGGTGAACTTTTTCTTAAAGCTGCCTTAGAACGTAACTATTCCAGATTGTAGTAAGCCCCATATTTATGTCAATAGGTACAATAAAACACAATGAATACGGAAAACCAGTGGATATTTTATTTTTACGCTTATTTCTGCTATATAGCGGCGTTATATTGTTTCATATTTAATAATAATAAATACAGACTTAATAAAAAATAAAAAAGAAACCACACCATTTTTTATTCGATAGCAAAAATATATAATCGATACTACAAATGATTTAAAGTGTAAATAATCGAAATGTTACGTTGCTGCAATCATTAGTTCCATCTGTCAAACAACAGTTTCCCTAATGGACAGGGTTATAAGGCCGAAATCCGTAGTTTCGGCCAACGTTACAGTAGCTTTGTACTCCGTATCATTTACGGCCATACGAGTACTATGATTAGTTTGGGGCCCGAACAAAGAATATGTAACAAAATAATTCAACAGTTCTTTTCTTTCTTAACTACGGATATGTAAATGCCCGTCCGAAAAATGTACCCTTGTTTTAACGGATCGACTACTTTAGGAGGTGCCCCGATCTTTGTTGACGTTCTTAGATAGCAGACACCCGACTTCATACGGTTTTTATGACTAGTCAAACAAAACATCGAGATTTCTTTATTACCTACTAGCTTTTGTTTGCGGCTGCGTCCACGTGGGGGTCGGAAATTATCCCACGGAAACATGTCACCGGGATAGAAAGTATCCTATGTGTTAATCCAGGTTATAATAAACTATCTGTTTTGCAAATTTAGCATAATACTAAAAATTTAAATACTGAATTCATGCAAGCTTAGTACTTTTTGTTAGAATCATGCTCAGAAAGTCGGATCATATTAAGTGTCTAAACACACTATGCTGAAGTTACGCGACCGAAGTTCAGCACAATTACGACTGCAATGCTATTTGAATTACTGACGACACACTATGCCGAAATTACGTCGCGTCATAGCGTACAGCCTAACTTCGGTCGGGCGTAAGTTCGGGTTTCGCACCTCGAAAGTAATAACAAGATCACTTTGTTTTGCGTCTGTCTGTCCAACTGTGTAGATAAAGCTGGGTATCCATTTGAGGCAGCCTCGGGCCGAGCGGTTGCCTCGACCCGAGGCAGATCTAGTGGAGACCGTGCCGCGAGTCGAGGCTTGCCGCGACTTGAACCAAACGAGGCGGCCGCGCAGCGAGCCAAATCGTGTCGGTAAATGGCCATGCTCAAAGACGCCTCAGTGTGAGGCGTGCGTTCAGTGGAGACGGACGTACGTGTGCTCGGCACGCAGCAAAATGGATAATGAGAAATGTATCGAATTAATTAAGTTATACGAAATTTCGCTGACGATATATTTCCTTAGTCCACCATCGATGTTTCCGTTTCTTATGTTGCTTAAGTATTAGGTTCAAAGTTGATTGGGAAAATTTTACAGTTTCGGGTAGCTTGATGTGCTGTCGTCTGTACGTATTACACACATAAACCTTGCAGAAAAAATGTAAATGTTGGTGAAAATCGCATCAAAATCCGTTGCGTAGCTTAGAACACAGACAGTCAGGAAAGGCGACTTTATTTTGTAACTAGCTTCTGCCTGAGACTTCATCTACGTGAAGTCTCTTGTCCCCCCCACCCACCTCATCGCATCGCATCGCATCGCGCGCTCGCGCTATCACTTTTTTTCGCTCAGCGTTCTTTCTGACTTTTTTTCTTTTTGCTCGGCTTCTAAGGGTCCTAGCGCGATGTGAGTAGCCTAAAGCCTTCCTCATGAATTGGGCTATCATTTGCAAACGTCAAACATATTTTTCCAAATCCAACGGGTAGTTCCAGATATTAGCGCGTTCAAACAAACAAAAAAAAACTCTTCAGCCGACCGGTAGAAAATGCCTATGGCATTAAGTCCGCCTCTTTACATTTACGTGCTTGATGTATTAATTAATTAATTAAATACATAAATATTAGATATGTTTAGAATAGAGACATAGAAGTACCAAAAATAATACTGCTTTTACTTCCACAGCGGTCTCCGTCTCAGTGGACGTGTGGACTCTGGTCGCGATATCTCTGGAGAGATACTTCGCGATCTGCCGCCCCCTGAAGTCTAGAAAATGGCAGACACAATGCCATGCCTACAAAATGATAGCCATGGTCTGGATCCTGTCCATCGTTCTCAACTCGCCGATCTTGATCGTGTCTGATCTTCAGCCGATGAGGGGAAATGGTAAGTGGTTCTTGAAAAGTGTAATAAAATCATTGAAATTATTTTTTTATCAAATTGGTCTACTTCTTCAATTTGCCGCGAAATAGCCATTTCACTCAACTGTCTAATAATACTACTTATAATACAGTTGATATTTACAGTGTTAATTTAAATATACGTTACCATTATATACATGTTAAATTAGTAGTCACTTTGATACAAAACATATTTTCATAACTAAACATATTAATAGAAAACTCGCCATTTTCTTAACTCCATCGAAATGTGAAGGAATTGTAGAGGTGCGAGCCAGCATAACAGGAGTTATCTATGTATAAATATTTTTGGAACAAAAAATAATTGACGACTGCTTCCGTGTCGATAGCAACTCGCAAAGTTTAAATATTGACATTATGTGTGGGAATTGGTAGCACGAAACTTTGTTTTGATGTAGGCGTATACAGGCCCGCCAGGGGCCTAGGGCGCGTTCGTGCTAACGAACGCGCAGTATTAACTTTACGTAAATACGTAACGTTTTGAATCGAAAGCATAAACTATCCTATACTATTTTGTTTAAATCCATGCGACAAGCACAATAAATATCATCACCCATAAAAGCTCGTGCAGACTGGCGCAACTTGTCGCGCGACGTGGCGCGGGGCGATTCTGCGATATTATCGCGCCGCAACACCTTTCACACTAGAGCAACGCGAATCGCGGCCGCTACCGCGATATCGCCGCGTCGCCATACAAAAGGAAGATTTTGTATGGCGTCGCGGTCGCTGCGCGAATATCGCCGCGTCGCCATACAAAATGTTCCTATTGGAGTCGCTGCGCAACCATGTTGCGGTGCGACAGGTCGCCTCTGTGTGAGTGTTTTCATTTATTGTTGTATTGTCGTCTCCAGTTATACACGTACATTTTTAATAGATAAAACGTACTACAATGTGACTGAGTTTTTATCAGAGAAAATCATTATTGCCTGAATTGCTCTGGATTGACGAATCTAGCTTTTGGTTAAACTTAAGTGAATGTTAATAATACTCGTATAAATGTTGCATGCTGAATGGTGAAATATGGCTGAACTTTAATTAATTATAACACCTTTTATGTACTAACCATATTTGCAAAATAAATTTCTATTCTATATCATAAATTAAAGTGGCTTTTCGTGTCTGTCTCTGTGACCGCGTTAAAGCATCATTTAGATAATTAACTCCGGAAGGTTTAATAATACATTAATATTTAACTCAGATATAGTACAAAAATCTCGATGTTTTTAAACATGTCAGCATTCATTTAAATACAATCAGCCTATAATGTTGCCAATGCTGGGACACAGGACTCTTTCTCTAACAGAAATGGAGTGGAGCGTCCACCATGCAGGCCCAGTGCGGGTTGACAGTGGCCCAGTGGCAGATGTCACATGTCTTAGAATTTTTGGAGCTAGCACATGCCGGTTTTCTCACGATGTTTTCGTTCACCGTTTTGACAGCAGTGGTGATGAAATGATTTACACGTTCGTAACCACGATGTACAACTCGTTAGCCCGGGACCGTTAGTCGGTCAAACCACGCAGCTAACGACGCAAATCTCTCCGTGCATATCTTATGTAGCAGTGGACAGTTGACTTTAAAAAGTTTACAGATGTACATAATATAATATTGTACATCCATTTTGGTTAAGCTCGTCCTGCAATCTTTACCGTGGCCTGCCGTGGCTAGCGTTCAATTAAATCTTAGCGGTACTGCTTCTATCCCACAGCTCTATTAATTGGACGTGAACAAATACATTGCTTTATACGCGTTCCAAGAACATATAAATGATACTTAAATTATTTTCATAGTAAAATAATAAATCAATTACTAACTATATACAGCTTTCTTTAAGCTTTTCTTGATTATTTGTATGAATATGGTATAAAATGATTTCATTGGAAATTAACGTTATTAAGTATTACCGAGAAGGAAAGCTGAAGATATATAGAAGTTTCAAGTTTCAAAATTACGGAGGCACTTAATTAGGTACTTTGATGTTTAGCAAAATTATTTAGGCAGGTACCTAAATAAATAATTTTACAAATATTAACGGTACCGATTTCAAAATACCAGCATTAAGTAAGTAGCTAATATACACAAAAGGGAGCGGGTTTTCAATTTGAACGCTCACGTAATAAAATATATTGAAATGATATTTTGTGGCATAAAAAATATCAGATCTAATGAAGAGCCAAGCCCCTAACTCGCCAAGGCCTAATTTTACGAACCTTACATGTTGGTAAAAATTGACGGCTTGACTGTTTTCCAGCTGTTGTCGCACAGACACTCCTGTGGGCTTATAGTAAGGAATTAAGTCACTGGTCTTAAATGTTGTGTCATGACATAGTTCAAAGGAATGGCCAAGCCATACATTTCAGCTTTCTAAGACTTCGGGAATTCCTCAAGAGGTTTTGATGAGTGAGTCGATCAGTGAGTTTTTGCAATGTTACTCAACTCACACTATTTATGTACAGACGCCAGCACATCAAGCTACCCGAAACTGTCAAATTTTCCCAATCAACTTTGAACCTGATTCTTTAGCGTAAAGTTGAAAATCTATTAAAGAAATTTGATAGATTGTAGCAATGCAGTATTTAAGTATGTCACGTTGCAGTATAAAACTGATTTACATCCGTCACTGGTGTCCCTACTTTTTTTGGCTCCTCTTGGCGGAGGTATGGCCGTACCCCCAGTTTTTACATGATCATAATTTTGTGCTAAATAGCCCCTTCTTCCTATAACAACACGACTTAGGGACATAAAAACTCTTCTAAAACAAAAATATAATTGGGTTGGTGACCCTAAGGACAAATACTAAAGGGCGTTGAAGAACCGTGGCGTTGAGGAACCTACTTTCGTGCCATTTTGTTCAAAGTGACGTGACTCAATCATCAACTTTGAACGTTAATGGCGCCGATTCTGATGTTCACGAACTAAACTAAATTTAAGTTCAGTACATCTTTTTCTTTCTATTTCATTAAGAAAAGGACAGAAGATAAATATTAGTTTATTCCTGTCAAATTAGTCAGTGCTTGACGTATTTTTAGGAGCCAATTTTTTAATCACGTTTAACGTGTCTATGGAGTATCTTAATTTGACAGGACTAAACTAATATTTATCTTCTGTCCTTTTCTTAATGAAATAGAAAGAAAAAGATGCACTGAACTTAAATTTAGTTTAGTTTTTGAACAACAGAATCGCCACCAATATTTCGGAAACGTGACACTTTACGGGGTTTGGTCGTATTTTGTTTTCTGTTTGCATTTATGTCAGCTATCGATTTATATTGGTTTCGTGCGTAGGGTATGCCAGGCTCCATATAAAAATCTTCAAACCCTTTTTTCTTATAATTCCTAATCCAAATCACGTACGTTTATGAATATCGAAGATTGTGAGTTAGTGGATTCGGTAAGTCAGTTGTAAGTACCCTACGTGTTGTGATTTTATTTTTGCCAATACTGTTCGATGGGTTTTAGGTTGGTAGGAAGGTATTTAGACTGAAATTATGTTCGAGAAAAGGAAACTTATTTCTAAACTGATAATAATTTATTTTAATAAATATAAATGTGTAGTGCAAGTGCCTACTATACCTATATCAATAAAAAATTTATAATTTTAAAGTTTGAGCAAGTCATATCTCCAGGATGGCATCGACGCACAACCATGGCTTCAGTAGGTACATGATTCTGAAAAAAATCTGTACCATACCTTTTGACCGCGTAGGTATTCTACTTTTCTAAGAAACAGTTCATATTTTTTGCATTACCGACGAAAATTTTCCACACTAGGGCGTCTAGAATAATATGTTGAATTCATGGTTATAGTTGGCGCGTCGATGTATGTCATCCTGTATAATTTTATCGAACACTTTAAGAATCAATAGATAAAGAAACGTTTTAAATTGATACAGCCAGAACTATTTCGTAACCACAAACAAAAAGACGAGAACTTCCGTATTAAATAAACCGAAACCCCAAAAAGGTTCGCAATCATTTACGTCAGGGTAAGACGGAAACCCTCGTCGATTTCGAGTAACATAACATCAGAACAGAATGTTAATTATGTTAATTTGAAATAGTATGGTACACCATTTTTGTTGAGAATACCATTTTTGTTGAGAACACCATTTGGCTACATGTTGGACGCTAGCTGGTTTGAATATTAAAATTCATCTGAGAATACATAACATGAATACTGCATATCAAAATCAAAATCAAAAGTCATTTATTCAAACTAGGCTGAGAATCAGCACTTTTCGAACGACAAAATTACAAAAGAGAGTCCCCCAAAACGCCCGCCCTTCACCACTTCCTAGTGCTTTCGCTGGGAAGAAGAAGTGGCGCAACAAACTCCCCAGCAGCACAGCTGTCTGTTCAGTTAGAAAATACTTGACTGAATACAATACAAGGTATGCAAAGTAATTAACATTACAAGACACAGGACACTAAATTAAATTATTTGCCATATGTCAGCTAGCAACGCCAATATACCAAGAAATACAATAAAAAACTATACGTACTCAAGCAAAAATTAATAAATAAGCAAAATTTAATAAAAAAATATAAAGTAAGAATAACATTTATTTGACAACAGCCGGTCGATTCTGTAAAAATCTCAACGAGAAATAATAAGTGAAGTGAGCACTTAATAGTGTTAATCCCTAGCAAATGACAGCTCATTCCACGCTCACTTCACCCAAGCTTTCACGGTGAGATGGTTACAGAATCGCACGGCAGGTCGTGAAGTATAAACTACAATAAAAAAAAAGTGAGAATTATTTTAACCATAACACAGTGTTAAGAAAGAAGCCCATTTTTGGTACATCGCATTTTTTTTATGCTGATAAAAATACCTAATAATTTAGATGCAAGATTTCTCCCCAGATTAGTTTTTGTTTTAGATTCCACAGAATTGGAATGAGAAGTTGGTGTGGTGTGTAGAAATTTCAGTTTAAATAACTTACCCCAATACGGAGGATTTGTTGAGAAAAGTAAGGAAAACTAAAAACCAAAAAACTATAAATAAAAAATGCAACACAAAAATGTATAATATCTGGATCTAACGAAGATCAAGGTTCATTTGTTGTCTTAACTCATAATCATCTGCCTAGCCTTTTCCCAACTATGTTGGGGTCGGCTTCCAGTCTAATCGGATGCAGCTGAATACCAGTATTTTACATGGAGCGACTGCCTATCTGACCTCCACAACCCAGTTATTGGGTAATACGATACCCCTTGGTAAGACTGGTTGTCAGACTTTCGGGCTTCTGACTACGCGTAACGACTGACAAAGCAGCTAAAAAAAAGTGAAAACTATTTCATTTATCAATGCTATCATTCTTAGTTTGATGTCCATAACTTTCTTTACAAATTTCGAAATGAGATCACGACGATTTTCAACATGCTTTTGCAGTAATACAAATGTTTAAAAAAAACGCGATGTTCGAAAATGGGCTTTTCAAATCTGTGTTACGCGAAAAGGTCCATTTCAGCACTTATGCATACTGTGTATCTTTCAATTATACCTTCTTTTCAATTTAGCTTCTAATACATATTGTTGTCTTCTTTTTAAATGTTTGATGTAAATTGATGGCCTGAAACACTGATTTTTCATAAACCTAGCTAAGGCTGGTCTACATTACAATTAGAATTTAACTTTCCTTGTTTGTAATTAATGTAAATCATAATTTTACTTTACTTTATACTCGAATAAATTTAATTTTATTTTATTTTATTTAATCTTATTATGGAATGCCCGTGCTGTATCTATTGTGTATCTGACCTCATGAAGAGTAGTAAAGTCATACCTTTATTTAAATCAGGTAATAAAAACGACGTTGGTAATTTTAGGCCTATTTCCATCTTACCTGCATTTAGCAAAATATTTGAAAAATTAATACTCAAGCAGTTGCTAAGACATTTTAATTTAAATAGCCTCCTTCATAATGAACAGTATGGCTTTACAAAAGGTCGTTCGACTACAGAAGCGGGTGTTGCTTTGCTGAAACACATATTTAACGCATGGGAGAGCTCGCAAAATGCTATCGGAGTTTTCTGTGATCTTTCCAAAGCCTTTGATTGCGTGCACCATGACACGCTTTTGCGTAAACTAAGTCATTACGGTGTCCAAAACGAAGCTCTCAACGTAATAAATTGTTATTTACATAATAGGTTCCAATGTGTAGATGTTAATGGTGTGAAATCTTCCGCGCTACCAGTTCAGTTAGGTGTACCGCAAGGCTCAATACTGGGTCCATTCTTGTTCTTAGTGTATATTAATGATTTACCATTCCATTTAAAGGGAATCTGTGACGTTGTACTGTTTGCTGATGATACGTCTCTTATTTTTAAAGTAGATAGGAATAGACAAGATTTTGACGACGTAAACAGTGCACTCTCAATAGTTACGGATTGGTTTACGTCAAATAACCTAGTTCTCAATGCCAAGAAAACGAAATGTGTAAAGTTCGCCTTACCGAATGTTAGAAATCTAGGACCCAACATCGTCTTAGATAAAGAGGCGCTTGAAACTGTGAGTTCGGCAGTTTTTCTGGGAATAACAGTAGATGCCAAACTTCAGTGGGGACCACATATATCGAGCCTAGCAGGAAGGCTCAGTTCGGCTGCCTACGCCGTCAGGAAAGTAAGACAGTACACTGACGTTGATACAGCTCGTTTAGTATATTTTAGTTGTTTTCACAGCGTTATGTCCTACGGTATTCTGCTGTGGGGCAAAGCAGCTGATATACAAAATATATTTGTCCTTCAAAAACGAGCTGTTCGAGCAATTTACCAGCTAGGTGCTAGAGTTTCTCTAAGAGATTTTTTTAAAGATATTGGTATTCTCACGGTTGCATCACAATTCATCTTTGCCAACATCTTATATATTAGGCAAAATATACACTTGTATACTAAAAACAGTGATATTCACAATGTTAACACCAGAAATAAGGACAAACTACGTGCTCCCTTTCACCGGCTTCATACGGTTCATAACTCATTTGTTGGTCTTGGTATAGCCTTTTATAACAAGCTACCCTCTTCTTTGCTAGATTTGCCTTTTAATGCATTTAAAGCTCAAGTAAAATCTAACCTTTGTTCAAAGGCATACTATTCTATCCACGACTACTTAAACGATAAGAATAGTTGGTCGCCCTGATTAACTCAAGACAATGTTTATGTTCTTTCTCCAGAATTAATTTACAAAGAATTACTGATAGGTTATATGAGCTGATTATACAATTGTTTTTTTATTGGGCTGTATAAGTCAAATCAGTTTAATTTAATTTTAATTTTATTATTGACATAATCAACCCATTGGAATGTTTTCTAATGAGTTGATTGCAATATGTGGTTAGCTAGTGACCTCGACAATTGATCATAATAATTCTTACCTGAGCAACCGGCAGCAAGTTCGTCATGCTCCCTTAGATGTCACTGCTTGCGGTAGCGTCGGGGGTCGGGTTGTCTCCTTCCCTCAAATATGGCGAGGGGGGTAATGGCTGACCTTTGCGTTATGCTCGTGAACGGGTGCTGCTTGTGGTGACTGGTCGTCTTGCTGACCATGGTTTTATCATTGTTATCATTATTAATAACTTGTTTATTTAGTTTCCTTATGGTCCTAGTTTATCATTTGTGACTTCAAGCGACAGCTATGTAAACTGAACCCAGCATTGCATAAATATGTTAGCGGTCACGCCCTTTATACCTGGAGGCTTTTATTTAATTTCCATTTATTAATTTTTGCTTGAGTACGTATAGTTTTTTATTGTATTTCTTGGTATATTGGCGTTGCCAGCTGACATATGGCAAATAATTTAATTTAGCGTTCTGTGTCTTGTAATGTTAATTGCTTTGCATACCTTGTATTGTATTCAGTCAAGTATATTTTCTAACTGAACAGACAGCTGTGCTGCTGGGGAGTTTGTTGCGCCACTTCTTCTTCCCAGCGAAAGCACTAGGAAGTGGTGAAGGGCGGGCGTTTTGGGGGACTGTCTTTTATAATTTTGACGTTCGAAAAGTGCTGATTCTCAGCCTAGTTTGAATAAATGACTTTTGATTTTGATTTTGATTGTTCCAAGCCTATGTAATTCTATGAAGGCAGCGCAAATCTTTTTCTAAAATCGAGCATTAACACCATAAATCACTACCAAGTACTAAACAAAGTAGCCTTTTGTTCTACTACTTATCTGACATCTGACACATGAAAATGTCAAGGTCTTTTTTACCCGTTTTTATTAACACTAGGCGGCACCTAAAATCTTGCTGATTGATTATATCGCGCGGCTTAGCGCCGAAACTTGAAAACCTAACAACGCAGTTTCGTTTAAGCACTAATTTAGGGGTAGGTACGTTTATAGTGTAGATAAAAACTGGCATTATATACTATTTACGGAAAAAGTTATTCTTTTATGTCGTTAATCCTTAATATTATTGCCTTTCTGTGTTGGGATTAGCATTAATTGGTAGAAACTGAAAGTGACAAACTACTCGAAATATAATAAATACAACGTTTAAGTCAGCAAGCTCATCAAAAGACTGAGCGATATTAAATGGGGCGTTCAAATATTTTTTTACGAACGGATCAAATATCAAAAGGTCTTGTTTTTGACGTCACTAAGCGAAATTGAAAACTAAAATTATGCCAGCGGAAGAGTGACTGACGACTTTAGCCACGATTGCTTATTTAGGTCCTCTGAAAACATTCTAATCAAATTAATGTTAGACATAAGACAGGCCTGTTGGTCTAGTGGTCAGTGGCCCTGACTAATATATTATGCAAGGTCGTGGGTTCGATTCCCACCCAGGACAAATGTTTGTGTGATGAGCACGATCATTTGTTCTTTGTCTGGGTGTAATTTATCTATAATATGTATGTATTTAGAATCATATATGTATGTTTATCAGTTGTCTAGTACTCATAGCACAAGCTCTGCTTAGTTTGGGACTAGATGGCGTTGTGTGAAAGTTGTGGAATATTAATATTATTATTATTAATATATTGTTTGGTGTTATGGAGAGCTGCAGTGGTCGCCCAATGATAACGGCCCCGAGTTACGAGTTTCTTGGTCGTGGTTTCAAACCCAGGCAGCCGTTTCACTTTGTGTAAGTGATTTCATCACCACTATTCTCAAAACGGTGAAGGCAAACATTGGGAAACGGTCCTAGAACCAAAAATTCGAAGAAATGTGACATCTACGAATCCGAACTGGGCCCGCGTGGTGGATTTTGGCCCGCTCTCTCTCACAGAGAGGAGGCTTGCGTCCTAGCATTAGGAACTTTTTATGCTGATTATGCTTTGCTATGCTATTCTTGGTGTTAAAATTATGCATTCATTATCTTCCCGCCCTTGTCCTATGTTACATAAAGTCCGCGCATCACATTTTCCTCTTCCATTCTTCCCTCTGCACCATATCGCTTTCATTCACTCCGGTGTTAAAATTATGCCAAGATTAAAAATTTGATGACCTACTTTACTATTCCAACCCAACGCTGACACTGTATAAAGACTGCAATTTGTCTCTCTGTAAGGAAACTTTTCATTCTACGCACAATACTCAAAAAACATGCCTCTCTTCCACTTGCTAAAAATAGAACAGTTCGTAGCGGGAAACCCATAATTATGTAATTATACTCAAATTAAAACAAGCTTCATGACACGCCAATATTCTTTTTTATTATATAAATTATATAACAGCTTCAACAAATCAATAAATATACACACATTAAACCAATTGAACCTAAAAAGAAAAGTTACTAATTACTTGCTGACATAAAACGAAGCTGAAAAAATACTCACTCGCATTACATAACACGTTACCTTCGGTTACAGCCCCACATGACCCCTCCTCATACACTCACAGGAATTCATACCCCACACAAACGCACAAACACGCAAACACAAACACTCACGCACACATATGGCAACACCTCGTTTCGTAGACTTCTCAATGTAAATAACGTTTCGGTACCTAGTAGATAACCCTTCTACATTTAATAATTTACATCTTTACTGCATGTTCTTATTATTATTTTTTTTTGTTAACCTAACTGCTTAACATTGTAACGACTGACAAGACCCCAAGATGGAATCAGTGGCTCTGAAGATACACGCTATGCCTAGTTTCGGAGTCAGGGATATTTACACTTTATTTGCCCAATTTAAGCCCTGGCTACAATACCCAATGAAATTGTAATCCAATGTCCAATCTCTTATTTTAAGGCACTACGATGTACACCTTAGAATAAGACCAATTGTAAAAAGGGTTGTGAATAAAACATTTATTATTATTATTCATAATATATACGTTAAGAATACTTTTGTTTGCTTTGCATCATCACTAATCAAAGGAAACTTTTTTGGTTTCGTAAACACGTACGGGAACATTCTTATGCAGGTGGGTTTGCTTATTGCCCCGGGTCTTTTTGAATCCGGTTGTTGACTTTGCAATAATGAAGTAGGAATGCGAGCACGAGGAGCATTTTATCATTCTATCTTTCTGTTTTCAATGTTTCGAATGTTAAATTATCATTCCTTCATGAAAAATAAAAACATAAAAAAAAAATCAACATGACAAAAAAAAAAAAAAACAAAATAAAAAAAAAAAAAAAACATCATGTCATGTTAAATATGGTTGCAGCTGCAGTGGTCGCCCAGAGGTAACGGCCGCTATTTATGAGTTGTAGGTGGTAGTCAGGGGCCTAATTTGTGTAAATTATTTCATCACCACTGCTCTAGAACCAAAAGTTCGAAGACATGTGACATCTACCAACCCGCACTGGGCCCGCGTGGTGGATTACGGTCTAAGACTCTGACAGAGAAGAGGCCTCCGCTCTAGCAGGGAACATTTTAACCGAAAGGTAACCAGGTTCCAGTAAAAAAAAAAAAAAAAATGTTGACTTTGTTAAAGGTATTTTAGTAAGGTTAGGTTTAGGTATTCCGTATTCCCATAAAATTGAATTTACCGAGTAACGACAAAGTGGAATTATGTAGATAAATTGAATTACCTACCTCACATTAAAAACGTAAACTACGAGTAACTAACCACTTACCTCACAATTTCGACGAAGTAACACTCAACGCTAGGTTTTGCTATAATGCGGTCTGACCGTAGGAATTCCAAAGTCAACATTATTACGAAAGCGTTGAGTTTCAACTTTAAAATAAACTGAGCATATACGAGTACTCGTACTTGCTTATTAGTTGACCGCCCCGATGTGTTCGCAAGTGATGTAACCTTTTGCGATCAGAAGGTACAGTCAACCGCAACATTAGTGGAACGCTTGCACTACCAAAACCACCCTTACTGCCACGACAAAAAGGCGCTGTCATAAAATTTAAAATTACGAATTGTTGCTTGTCATATTATACAACATGTAACGTTAAATGCGCAAAACCTGAAAATAGTTTGATCAGAATAACGAGCAGAATTAATTGAAACACTTTTTAATATCGGTCACATTTTTCAAAAAATCTTCATTAAAAACGTTGCCGTGTCTATTTATTAATAGGTCAAGCAAGCCAATGTGAGCGCGGCGCAGCAGCCCGGTGACTACTCCTCCTTCGATAAAGCGTCGTCGCAGACGCAAGAAACGATCAGAATGGCCAGTAAAACTAAAACAGCACGTAAAACCTTTACAATGTTTTTAATGACTTATTTTCTCTCTGAAATAGGTCAATTGAATTAAAAATTAGTTGGGGTGTCTGAGGTTTTGCGCATTTAACACACGTTACACGTTACACATTTGTTACACGTTGTATAAATTTTAATAACTTAAGATTCGCGTGACCGTTAAGGAACTTGCGTATAAATAAAGTTATAGACGCGGATATAAATACGAAATTTTGGAAGACTGTTCATGGTGTATGGGGTTTTATTAGTGTTTGGTATGAACCATCATCAGCCTAGCCCTTTCCCAACTATGTTGGGGTCGGCTTCCAGACTAACCAGATGGAGCTGAATACCAGTATTTAACATGGAGCGACTGCCTATCTGACCTCCATAACCCAGTTACTGGGTAATACGATACTCCTAGGTAAGACCGGTTGTCAGACTTGGACTTCTGACTACCCGTAACGACTGTCAAAGATCTACGAATAACAGCCGGGACCAACGGCTTAACGTGCTTTCCGAGGCACGGAGGGGTCTCGGTATGTAAAGATGGTCATCCATCCGCAGACCAACCGCGGCAAGCGTAGCTTAACCTGATCGATCGACCTGTGCGGCTGTTATTATTTAGCCACGGGCCCCTCAAATTTATCGGATATAAATACGAAATTTTGGAAGACTGTTCATGGTGTATGGGGTTTTATTAGTGTTTGGTATGAACCATCATCAGCCTAGCCCTTTCCCAACTATGTTGGGGTCGGCTTCCAGTCTAACCGGATGCAGCTGAATACCAGTATTTAACATGGAGCGACTGCCTATCTGACCTCCACAACCCAGTTACTGGGTAATACCCTTGGTAAGACTGGTTGTCAGACTTTCGGGCTTCTGACTACCCGTAACGACTGTCATAGATCCATGAATGACAGCCGGGGACAACGGCTTAAAGTGTTTGGTATGAACCACTTTTTCTAAAAAGAATCCAGCTAATCTCTCCAAAGTTTGTTAAGTTCACTTCAAGCAGTGGCGGTCCAGTACAAACGACTTACCAGTGTAGGTTGTTCGTACAGGCACTTTATTTTGTACACAGAAATTAAGTGCCTGTATGGGTACGAACTTATTACAATCCAAAGGGATTGTAATAATTTACCTCCTCTCGGTCTGCGTCCCAACAGTGGGAACATAAGAAGCTTATTATGCTAATGCAACGCTCCCTTTTTTTTTTTTTTTTTCTAGGTTGGTAAATTATCAAATAACTTCTCCCGTTCTGGGCGGAACGGGAGGGTGTGTCAGACTTTTACTGACTAAAACCCACCCGTGTTCCTTCAGTTGCCTGTGCCAAGGGCCACGGTAAGTCTTTCGAACAACCCGCGACCCTGGATGCTACGCTCCCTTCAAAACTCTTTTAAGTGACTGCGAACGGTTCAAGAGCAAACTCAATTGTTTTAAATCATCGCAGATTCAGACAACTACGAATTTCCTTGTATTAATGATTTGGGAAGGAGAATGTCAATGAATTATCAAAAGCTGGCGGAAAAAGCTTTATAAACGGTGCCTGCGTAAATATCGATGCCTTAGTTCACAATTGCACTAACTACAAAATTTTCAATTTCCACTTTTTTAGTGGCAAACACTCTAAACTTCATGCTATTTCGTTTCCGCGTATCGAAATACCGTTATTCCGTCTCGTCTTATGAATAGATGCATATTTTTTTGGTATTTTACTTGGTTTTTGTACTGTTCTTGTCTAAACTTGAAAAAAACTTAAAAAAAAACGTCAATTTCGTAGTTAGCGCAATTGTGAACTAAGGCATCGATATGTGTCGCAGGGCTTGTAGTAAAATTTACCAGATTACTTGAAAAACATGCCCAAAGTAGGTACTTAGGTACCCACTTACACGTGCCATGTTTTCTTAATAGGGACATTAAGTACACGAGGCAATATTTGTTTTATGTTCGTATCGGATTTCTATTTTAGCTACTTGTTTGACAGAAGATCTTGTGGTTCGGAAACCTTTATACAAAACGCCAAAAGGTAATTTTTCACGAGATTGGGTACTTAGCTAGTAACGTAGGGAAAAGGTGCTAGAGGTCATTTAAAGAGAGTTTTTAGCGTTTTTATTATGTTTACCAATCATTATTTTTCTCGCAAGAAATACGTGACTTAGGTACACACAGCTCCATTAAGTGGTTACCCCCCAAAAGTCATGTGCGTTCAAATCCGTGATAGGCCCCAGTTGGTTTCTGTATTTTGCAAAAACATTTTATTATAATAAATGTTTTATTTTATTTTGTTATATTGTTTTAGTGAATAAATAGTAATTTTTTTTTAATCTGTTTTTAATATACAGCGTGTAACGGAAGGGGGGTATCAACCCTGAAGGAGGTGAATGTGCTCATGAAACTCAACAACTTTCCCCAAAGAACATAGGTCGAAATATGAAAAAAAAATTTGGCCCTCCCTTACAAAACTGACTACCAGCTGATTGATTTACTATGGGAGGGCCAAATTTTTTTTTCATATTTCGACCTATGTTCTTTGGGGAAAGTTGTTGATTTTCATGAGCACATTCACCTCCTTCAGGGTTGATACCCCCTTTCCGTTACACGCTGTATATATATATTTTTCAATAAAACTTTAATACTTTTACTATTGTGTATAACGACAAGCAATAAAAGGGTGAATATTTACGAAGAGTATTAGAATATTACCCAGTAACTGGGTGGTGGAGATCAGACAGGCAGTCGCTCCATGTAAAATACTGGTATTATTTAACAAAACTTTGATCTTATTTTACTAGAAAGATTTACATTTAATAATTTACAGTTATCATAATATAAGTACACATTTTGCCAACTGAGACAAATGGGTCCCTCGACAAGTGACATCATTATATATATAAAATAAGAAGCGCTAGAAATATTTTAGATTGACATAAGCTAACGAAATGTCACGTGATCTGTCATGTCGTCTCTGCATAATGCTTCGTTGGTTTTCGTCGTCTATATCAAACGTTGTAGTAATAACTTGAGGGTAGGGATTAATTTTATAAATAAAACGTAAGTAGTTAAAATAATTTTATGTACCTACATTTTCTTTATAGATGTTATAATTGACCGAGAACTAAAGATAAAGTGACTCCGACGTTAGTAGATAAAAATTTAATCGCAATTCATATGGACTCGCTGGCTACTTCGTCAAACTGCCGGTATGGGTATGACGACGTTCTGTGATGCGTTGGTTCAAATCCAAGTCGAAACAATGAACTCTTTTTGAAGTATTCTTTAGATTATTCGTAACGAATTCAATGTTGTAGCAGTGCAACATTGTAAAACTTGAGGGGTAAGCACAGACATACTGACGCGTGTGTACCTACATTATGTGCTTATTTATTGAATACATTCATCTAAACGAATATTACAAAGAGAAAATATTTCGTTGTTTGTATCATTGTTTGTTACGCTTTCACGCTAACACGAATGAACGGATTTGGATGAAATTTGGCACATTGTTAGTCCATAGCCTCAATGACGAAAGAGAATACTTTTTATATCGATATTTCCACGGAGACTTGACTTATGCGGTTGAAACCACTGGGCACAGCTAATAACATAAACCAATAATATAATAATATAATATTCCATAACTTTCACACAACCCCATCTAGTCCCAAACTAAGCAGAGCTTGTGCTATGACTACTAGACAACTGATAAACATACATATATCTTTCTAAATACATACATATTATAGATAAATTGCATCCAGGTAAAGAAAAAATGATTGTGCTCATCACACAAACATTTGTCCTGGTGAGGGCTACTGACCACTAGTCCAACAGGGCTGCCATAAAGAGAAAAGATTTGATTCTTTGTTACGCTTTCACGCTAAAGCGGCGGACCGGATTTGCATTAAATTTGGCACATGGATAGCCCATGACCTAGATAGTATACTTTTTATACCGATAATCCTGTGGGATAGAGACTTATGAAGGTGAAACCGTGGGGAGTACAGTACCATTAAGCTTGTAATAACAGACTTAACTACATAAGTATTCTACGCGTCTTCACAGTAATATTCAGGCAATTACTTTCGACGGTTTCCTTAAGACGTGCGAGAACAATATTGTATCCATCACATGTTACTTAATATGGAAGACGTTTATAGGCTTACGCTCGGAAAATTAAAGGAACACGTTAGTGAGCAGAATTCATCGAACTGAATACTGAGTATTGCTTATTTTATTTACCGAGCAAGGACATATTTACAAGGATTTTTGGAACTTTTTAATAATATATAGTAAACTACGTCATATTTACATAATTCAAAAGCTAACAATCTTAAAATAATGATAATAATAATATGTACAAGTATATTACCAGGATAGTATGAATGGGTACCTAATCATACATCTTCAATGCTGTGCAAATACATCACTTATACAACTATTCGTTAAAATTATCAAATGTTCGCTAAAGTAAGTATTTAAATGTAAAAACAAACTAAAACAAAAATAAAAAACAAAAAAAACTAAAACAAAATAAACTATACTACGAATAATATTCTTCACAAAATCATAATCATGTTAGATTTGAATTTACTTGGAAAGTATCTTTAAAAATTGAATAAATTTTAATTAACACCACGTCTGACAACGAAGCATGTGTTTAAATATAAGCTCAAAGAATCTTGAGCCAATTATGGAATTAATAAATCCAACAAAATGGCGCCGACTGCCGAAATCTGTCGTTGACAACACGTCTTTGGAATGTCGTTTCGCATGATTAGATTCCTATATTCTCAAGAATGTATATTATGTATAAGGCACCTATCCCACCGTTCGCGATTTAAGAGAAACGAGTAGAGCTAAAAACGAGTTGGCCAGCAACGAGCATCGAGTGTGCGACGACGACGAACGAGGGTTCGCTCGTATGCGTACGTACCAAGTGTCAGTCTCTCAGCGAGTATTCTGCCCGCCAAGTGAGCATTGCTGAGCGAATACTACCTTTGACGCTCTTGTCGCTGCGATAAACGAGTACTCGCCGGCGGTGTGAAGAGTCAGCGATCAACAATTAATATAATGTATATCTTTTACATAAACGGACCTGTAATCTTTTATACGGTTCTTGACTGAAGGAATCGTCGACAGCTATTCGCTCCTCGTCGGCGGTGGGACTGGTGCCCAAAGGGTGGAAAGTTGAAGCGGGCCCAAAAAGCGGGACCAATATTTACTCAATTCCTAAAAGTTGATTTCACCCCAGACCACATCTAATTATGGCTAAACAGCCGATTGCAGATAAAAAGGAAAAGAAAAAAAATCCTTGGAGTAAAAATTGGATGCATCAATATTTAAGCTACCGATTGGTGGCATTGAAATACATGTGGGAATTTTTCGCATTTGAGAGGTTCCTTTTCCGGTTCTGGCAAGTAATTATTCAAAAAAGATGTTTGAGTTTGAAACATTTTTGAGAAAAAATTGAATATTTACTTAGTAAAAATTGGGAGCATTCATATTTACCCTCCAGGACCAACTTCAACTTTTAATTAATGAAAAAAATACGGGCTAATATTTCAGTTTGCTGTTCGGGTTCAAATAAACCAATAATTGAATCTTCTATAGAAAAGGATTCTCTCACTCTAAAAAAAACATGTCTCAAAGGCATTCAAAAGCACTCATCAATTTTTTTTGAACACTAATCTGGGTAAAATCCTTCCGCAAGGCCAGACTCAGGGTTTTCATTCAAAGAGAATGAGGAATTTGCCTGAATGAAATCAAATTAGGTAAACCGATCTTTTTAGCATTTATTTCATTCAAAGTGACTTTAATTTTTGTTCGTGAAAAATTAATTAATGAAAAAGCTTTTCAAAGTAGGCGTAACTATGAGACTTTTTTTTCGTTTTTGGCAATTGAGCTTTTATAAATTAACTAAAGCTTTTAACGCAACGTTTTTTTGGCAGAATACTATTCTGCCAGCGTCATAATATACGAAACTTTTTTAATGAGAATCCTCACCTGACAAGTAGACAATTAGTCAATGGGGAAGGCAACTGTCATTTAAAATGGCGCTGTCGTAACTAGTTCCCAACATAAGCTTGGATATTATAAGGCGTGATGTGATTTTATTTTGGCGTTGTTGTGTTTATTATTGGAACGAAGTTCTTTAACGGAGCTTGCGGTAGGAGTAAACTAGGAGAAATCCTCACGTAACGAAAAAGCGTCATGCCTCCTATAACGACCACGTGACTTTATATTTTATATAGCAGAAAGAGACAGAAAGAGAGAGAGATAGTTCTCATTTTCAGGTTTCGGTGCTGAAGTCAATAGTGAAGTCAAAATGAAACCCCAAGATGGCGGCGGAAAAAAATTTCAAACTTTTCGTCATGGGTGTTGCCGTCGCCATCTTGGATTTTCATTTTGAACTTCGTTCCTGCCGGGGTTCCCCCGACCCCATACGGTTTTTATTTATTGATTTATCGACTGTCATACTGAACTTCAGTGATCAAAATACCGACGTGCCGTATTTAGAAGGTACGTTATGACGACTCACTTAATTTAGAATGATCGTAATCGCGATGTGCGGAACTTTGTAAGCTGCTATAACGAATGACTTCAACGACTAATTCACACAAACATCAACAGGGAGCTTAGTCTTATCTTATAAAGTACTACAGTGAACTTATCACTAAAGGTGTGCACAGCACTTACATGTTTTTTCTAATTGATTTACTAGGTAAGTAAAGTACCTAATGAAAAAAGGAAAGTTTTAAATACTCCGAAATTGCAGTCCACCATTCCCGAGAGACCTTAAAGTCAGAAGATTGTGCCTTAAAGCATAGAGATAGCGTAGAGATATTATTTTTTAAATCAAGAAGATATCGAGATTATGCCAGTAACATGCAGAAGAAAGAAATTTCTAGGAGATATTGAAGGTTTTCAAATTTGACACTTTCCATGTGACTTATACGTACTTGATTTAAAATTATAACTAAATAGTGAAATAAAACCAAACCGATGCATGAACGCAAGATCGCATGGAAAACTTGTTGCAGGCCGTAGGGACCTAGCTATGATCAATTGATCACGCAATCTAAAATTAGCTGAGCCGACCTTCCCTATTATATGAATCTCATATAACTTTTGGCGTCAGTTAAACTGTCAGTTACAAAACGATTAATTTATTTTTACTAGCGTTTTAGGTATCGATTTCCAATAATTATCACACTCAGGTTTTGGCAGTGAGATGCAATATGTTGGCGCGCAGGTTTGCACGGTGCACAAAAGATGTTAAGATTGCTCTTTTCAAGGCATACTGCAAGACATTTGATATCTGCAGCCTGTGGGTCCGTTATACACGTAGATCTTTAAACGGCCTACGGGTCCCATATAATAATGGTTTTAGGATGCTGTTGGGGTTGCCTCGCTTTTGCAGTGCATCAGGTATGTTTGCTAAGGCCAGCACGGACTGCTTTAGGGCAATGATACGTAAAAGAGTGGCCTCCTTGATGCGCCGTGTGTGAGGCAGCACTGACAGCCTTCTGAATACCATATTGGGAAGGGTTGATTGCCCGGTTGTGATGCACTGGAATACCGTCCACGTGGTGATAAAAGCTTTTTTGATTTTTTTAGACCTTAGGAATCGTAGTTTACTAGAACTATTTCGTATGTATACTTGTCACACATAACTTAACTTCGTACAAAGCCTATCTCAGGCCTTACACGGTTAAGTATAAAATCTAATTTCGTCTTTGAGATACTTTATTAGGTTAGACGTGTCAAGTTGTAACTAAGCCAGGCTTAAGTTAATTAACCGCACGTAAAGCGCTGGAAACTGTTACCTACGTGTTATAACGCTCGAAAATGCTGAACTGATTCTCAATTTTCTACTGAATTATAAGATAACTAGCAGCTCGTTTGTCTATTACTGCCTAGGGATATTTTAAGCATCTAACCTTATAAATCATTGAAAAGGTTATCACCATTATTAACTAACCAATTAGTAGGTGCATACACTAGCCGTATCGTGTTACCTGGTAGCTGGGTTATGGAGGTCAGATAGGTAGTCGCTCCATGTAAAATATTGGTGTTCAGCTGCATTGGGTTAGACTGGAAGCCAATTCCAATTGGGAAAAGGCCAAGCATGTGATGCAATGTGAGGTCGCGCGTTATCGTGTAGTAAAACTACATTGACTCGTCTTCGTCGTTTTTTCTTGATAGCAGCAGATAGTTTGGTGAGCTGGGATGAATATTTGTGAACGTTTATAGCTCATTACAGTTCATAGTGTAATAGTTCATAAAACAGCATGCCTTGCGCGTCCCAGAAACAGCAAAGCAGAACTTTTAAGCGGTTCTTTTGACTCAGCTTCGGTTGAGTTGGTGGCGTTTCTTTTCGATGCAGTCAAAAAGCACGACGTGTATCGTTCTCGTAATGAATCCATGATTAATCACCAGTAACCAGATCAGACAAAAACTCTTTATGACGGGGTCGCAGCAAAAGTGATTTACAGATAGCGACACGGACTGCACGACTGGCGTCTGTAAGGATGTGCAGTACTCACCGAGCCAAAACTTTTCGATACCCAAGCTCATGCAGATGGTATTCCACAGCGTGGTGACTGCAGTTAAGTGCTTCCGCTAATTCACGGGAGGTAGTTTCCGGATTCGACTGCAGTTCGCGGCGTAAATCCTCATCATTCACTGCGGGTAGTCGCCCTGAGCGTGGCTGACTTTCAAGGTCTCCTGATTTAAAAGGGTTAAACCATCGGGACACCGTCGCATGTCTTGTAGGTACTTCCAGCGCCCAATGCAGTGTTGATATTGTCAGCCGCAGCCCGTACACTGTGGCCTAACAAGTACTCGTATAAGCATAGTATACAAACTTGTCGCTCGTCCATTTTTTTTTTTCAAACTGAATAAACCGACCGCGAGGGCGGTTTTATATACTCCCACCCCACATCAGAAGTACCTAGAATGTTCTACAACATTCTAGAATATTATCGAAAACAATTAATGAGAGTGTAGGAACTACAGCAATAATGCGAACTAGGCAAATGCAATGTGCCCCAGCGCACACAGGCGAGCGGCAGTCGTCATCGCCGCGCCCTAGCACGAACTTGTGTGCTAGCAGTATATAATAAGAAACGTCACTGTAACATAACTCCTGATCTATAAATAGACTCTAATATCGGACTCTGTGATTTCATTTACATCCTTCTCCAACCAAGTACCAAAGGTTCCAACATTGGTGACCCCGACGTGATCTAAGGGAACTGGTTGTGGAGAAGCGAATTAAGGCAGTGATTAAAAGAACAGACAGTTAAGTGATATTGTGCGGTCGCGCGGCAGACGACTCCCCGTCGACTTGGAACCTTATATAATTAATAAGAAACGTCACTGTAACATAACTCCTGATCTATAAATAGACTCTAATATCGGACTCTGTGATTTCATTTACATCCTTCTCCAACCAAGTACCAAAGGTTCCAACAAGAGTCTCATTACTTTTGTGCCAACCCAATAGTTTTCGTTAAAATTGCAATGGGAAGAGTTCGAAATCATAATTTCAACTCACCAGTCTAATATTGAGCTTCTTAATGCTGCTACTGCCAAAGAATAACGAAATTAAGGTTTACTTTCAAATTATACGGTGGTGGGATCCGCTGAGTCCGAGAAGCTCAGAACCGGTCGCAGTGGCGGTGCTTGGGAGACCTATGTCCAACATTGGACGTCTTTCGACCGAAATGGTGATGATGATGCCAATAACAAAATAACATGAGACATAATGTGACGCCTGTATGTATACCCCGGCGGGTTAGACAGGGGTGCACCGAAATCAGGGATGCATGAAGAAGCCTCCTCGTGTAGCGCAGTTTGTTCCGCCAGTTACTCAACTGAACCGAGCGCTCGGCGCATCCTGGACAGTCACACCCGACACCTTATTTGACTGGCCAATTCTTCCCTTGCGGTGGTAGGGATAACTCCCGTCTGGTTTGCGACCACCGGAATCCGGCGTCAAGCAGCCTGCTATGTTTTGTCGATGCGTGGGAGTTCCAGTACCTTAGGCATCTTTTGGGCACGCTCGTTCCATCATAGACCTCATCCATCGCTTTCCATCAGGCGTGCTCGAGGTCAAGAGCGGCCCCATTCAGCAATAAAAAATAAAAAAAACACCAGTTATAACAAAATACAATATCGATATTCGGAAATCATCGTTTCGCTAATGCGAAATAGAAATTTAACATTGATATATATTTTGCCTTTGCTACCGACTGCGAGGGTTATTTATTTAATTTCCTTTTAAACCTTTATGTTCTTAACATTTTACTGGAAGCTGTTTTCCAATAGCTTACGCCCTTGAGGCAGAATTAAGATCCTAATTTCAGTATTTTCTAATTAGGAAGAGCAATTCAAATTCTCCAACGTGAATCAGCTTTATTGGCAAAATTGTTTCAAGTATTTTTAATATTTATTTCAATCTGGATTTACTCTGCATGAGATATCTTGTAAAGTGATAATATCTTTACACTTATATAGGGTGACTGGTAATTAGTGACCGATACTTAAACACATGATTCTACTCATCATTACAAACAACTTTTACTATCGGACCAAATCCGAAATCGCGAAAAAAAATCAGCTGTTCCCTACATTTATGTTCGTACGAGTCGTCAAAATGTAGGGAACAGCTGATTTTTTTTTCGTCATTTCAGTTTTTGTCCCATTAAACGGATGAAATTTAGCACATGGGTAGACCATGACCCGGATTGGGACATACAATACCTTTTATCTCGATATTCTCACGGGATCGAGACTCATCGAGGCACAGCTGGAATGCATTAAAATGTAAAAAAGAACCATCCTACAAAAAATAGATTCTTTTCTAGGCTTTCATATACATCAGAAACGTACTTTTCGAGTTATAAGCATACAAACAGATAGACTGATAGAGAGATTTGGCGTAAAATACGTCAGGAAGACAAATAGGACAAATCGTAGTCAAATAAGGTTGAGTTTAATTACGGTTATGATACTCATAGTAATATATTCTGGGGATTATACCGATTTTGTACGAACGATAAAGTCCTCATAAGTCTGGCTTGCAAATTTATGGAAGCTGGACCTAAAGTGGTCAGTTTAACTAGTTTCGTAAGACTAAATCTAGGCTATTTATTTTAGGAATATATTCAAATGCAACATGTACCTAGACTAGACTATTGCAATCTGTTACTTAGAGTATGACCTATGCCTAATGTAAGGACTGGATCAACTAAACCTTAGCCTGGGACTTGATCGTCTTAAAGGCTTCCAACGCAACGGCTAGAAAGCAGGCGCAACCTCATAAAATTGTCAGCGTCCTACTTACTATCTACCTCCAAAGGAGAATCTCCCTGCAAGGTGTAACCTTTCGTGGTCCACTTGGAAGTCCCTAAACCATCTCCGGACACAAGTGAGAAGATCTCGACAGAACGACGACAATGTAGGGTTTGGATGAGGAACTATGTCACAAACTATGCATCATCTTTTATCCTGCCATCTGTGACCCGATATATACAGTAAAAGTGTCCAAAGCGCTGTTATTGACGACGCCGTGGAAATAGCAAAGGTAGCGTGCCTGTGACTCGAACAAGGAAATCGCCTCAAAGACCCGAAGTCAATCAAAATCGATCGGGAATTATTCATTTTTATTAGTAATTTGCCATGATTAATGAAAGTCATTGTTACGTCAATTGCTTTGATTCAGTATTAATTCCTCTCTGTTAATAATATTGTGAATTATTTAATTTTATATATTAGTGGACACGCGATCAGGAATCAAGGCTGTTCTTCTTAAGGCCCTTCCCTTACGTGTAGCTATATTAATTTAAGTATACAGCATGTATCAGAAAGGTGTGGTCAAACATCCAACTGAACAACTTTCTCCATGGGGCCAACGTCGTATTCACAAAAAAAAAAAGAAATAACAGCCGTCTTACTTTAATACCTACATAAAAAAAAAACAAATTTAACGATATTCTTGCCACTGAAATACTTAGAAGAATACTTACTTGACCAGCGAGAAATTAGCCGATGGGACGGCTGATTTTATTTGCTCGATTCCGATGTTGGTCTAATGGAGAAATTTATTTGGTTTGATGATCTCTGTACCAAACCCTTAAATTGAGCTACACTATTTTGAAACACGTTGCAGGTACTGTGAAGTCTTTACGAGCTCGTGATACCGGGGGAATGAATTAAACGAGGGTTTGTCGAATAACTTCCATAATTATTCCTAAGAAAGTTGTGGCTTGGCTTGAGGGTGGGAGCGAGATAAAACACAAAACACTGAGAGCCACGCCACACGATGCGTTAACGGTGCGGTGCGTCACCGCACCGCAATTAATTCGAGATATAGGGCGCCACACGGGCCGCGCGGCACCGCAGTGGAACGCTGTTCACCGCGGTGCGGTGCGGTGCGGCGCCGCAACTTCAATGACTCAGTGTGTAGAGTCACTTCAGTCTGTCAACAACTTTGGAGCGAAAGAAACGTGTTCTAATGCTACTACAATACTGCGGTGGCGGCACGATGCACTCCGGCACCGCACCCCTCCCCACCTCGTTTCGTAGGTCACAAGCGCGGCGCGCCTGCGGTGCGACGCCGCACGGCGGCCCAACGCATCGTGTCACATGGCAGAGTGATTTGCATTTAGGATGACGTTGCGGCACGGCTCTTTATCTATTTATGAACGCACGGGTACTTTATCCATTTATGAACACACGGCCTGCAGATAAATTAAATTATATGTTATTAAAAGCTGATTTTTCCAACGCCAGATACTCGTAATTTTACCGGAGGAATAATATTAAATTTTTGACAATTCTTCCATAGAATAAGTTTCAGACATCAATTTTATTTTATTCCACGAATAGAAATGATATTTCGCTGGAAAAATCAGCCCTTGATATTATTTATTCATATCATTTGTTGTTTATGTGCTAATTGGGCTCCATGATGTCTTTAGTTATTATTTAGATTAAGGAAATAAATTTACTGTGCGATATTTTCCTAGTCCCATTTGTTTAACAAATTGGATGTGAGGGGTCTACAAAACGTATTTGGAGAAACCGCAGCATAGGGTTGGACCTTAAGACCTCTACACACCAAACCCGCCGGCCCGCCGGCTTGGCGGCGGGTTGGTGCCGGCGAGTTAGGCCGGCGGCATTAGAACATTGTAAGGGCCCTTTCCAACGGCAAGATCCCGTTTCTTGCAGGTACGGTTTTTTGCAGGATCCCGTTTAGTGCTGTACGTGTTTAAATATACATATTCACACAAGCATCCTGTTTTCCAGATACTGCAAACAGAAACCACCTTTGCCGCGCAAAGCCGGCGGGTTTGTTGTATAGAGGCCTTTATTCGTGCTCCTTCCGCTTTTGTTTTGTTTTGAACGTGGAGTAGCAATTTCACACCGCACTGCGCAAAAAGCCCTCCAATTAGTGTCCCACTGCAGAGAAAAGGCATACAGAGAAGGCTATAACATTGATTACCACGCTTGCTCAAGACAGGATGGTAAAAACACTCTTAGCATATTTAAATATTCAGGAAAGCGTTACATTTGGTAAGTAACTACTTACACACAATACAGGTCTCCAGTCTTCAGATTTCTAATGTCTGGAAAGAATACAAATGATATACTAAGATGATAATATAATGAAATACAAAGACAACGTTATTGTATCTAATCTGTATCTGACCCAAATATGTCAGTCCTTGAATACAAATCTCAGACATTTACTTGCTTTACTTAGACAAAACATTAATATACGCCTAAGCCGGGTCGTCTTGTCCCTTTGTGTGTAAATATATGAATGTAACAAGTAGGGCAAAGTAATTAATACCTAACAGGTGTGTCAACGTGGTCGCTCACAATGGCCCTTATTAGAAGGCCAAAATTCACCCAAGGGGCAATGGAGAGGGCTATGCTTGGAGTTTCCCTGCGTGATCGAGTCAGAAATGAAGAAATTCGCAGGATAACCAAGGCAACCGACATAGCCTGAACAGTTGGCAAACTTAAGAGGCAGTGGGCAGGGCACATTGCTCGCAGAACAGGTGATTGATGGGGCCGATAGGTTCTGGAGTTGCGATCGCGCACCGGAAGACATAGCATTGGATGGCCTCCCACAAGGTGGACCGACGACCTTGTGAAGGCCGCAGGAACCCGTTGGATGCGAGAAGCACAAAACCGGTCGAAGTAGAGCTGTTTGCCTATGTTCAGCAGCGGACGTCTTTCGGCTGAAATGATGACTGTAAAAAATAAAAGTAAGCCTAAGTTACTCTTTATAACATCCGCTATCTCTAAGTAAAAGTCTCGTCCAAATCTATCTAGCCATTTCAGAGATTAGCCGGAATAAACAGATAGACAGTCAGACATTTTTTTATTTTTTTTTATACTAAATACCTTTATTATACTATAAGTATTATACATGTATTAGGTATATCTGATGAATAGTTACACAACGATTTCTCTCTTTCAGTCGCCTCTGTACATTTATGTGCTTAAAGTGTTAAATAGAAACAAATCTAACGATATTCTTGCCATTGAAATACTTAGATGAATACATACTTACTTCACCAGCGAAAAATTAGCCGATGGAAGAAGACAAAGCGTTGTGTAACTATACAGACGCTATACAACGTTTATTAGTATGGGGGTTCGTAAAAAGCTGTTATATTGACATTATAAGGACGGCACGGTTGGCGCAGTGGTTGAGCGATTGACTGCTGCGCTGCGTGTCGCGGGTTCAATTCCCGCACGGAACAAATATTTGTATGATCTACAAGTAGTTGTTCCGGGTCTGGCTGTTTGTGTATGTGAGTGTAAATGTTTGTAAACGCGCCCACAATACAGGAGAAATTCCTAGTGTGGGGCAACGTTTAATAAAAAAAAATAAAATAAAAATAAATAAATAAATATAAACAGACACTTAAATTTCGTTTCTTGCATATATGTATTTAAAAATATAAATTTAAGTTTTCGTTATTTTGGTATACTTATTGTTATCCGCGTGACTTTAAAGCATCGTAAATGATAAATGATAAATTATTTATTTTCTGTAAGTAGGTTTGTACAAACACTTTTACATGTCAATCATATTTTTTTTAAACTAGATGAGGTCGGCGTTTCCTATCTGACTACTCTGAGAAGAAAGGCCGAAACAAACTCAGAGGTCACAGTCTCTTTTAAAGTCCAGACATAATCTTGGTCAGATAATGTGAAGACCATGTAGATTGGTGTCTGAAATGGTCTTTTGAGTAAAGAACCACACAGATTGAGCGGACCTGTCCAGTCAGTGCACGCATTTGTCAAAAATCGTGCAGATCAACTCAGAACTTGAGGAGCCTTACGATTCGACGAACAATACCAATGAAAGGACATTTGGGTAGGCCGCATAAATGACTCAAACGGCCAGATCATGATTAAAACTAACTAAGAAGGAAAACCGAATAAAAGAAATTACCCACATAGTCTTCACACTCACAGTAATAATAATAAAAATAAGATACTTTACACAAAGTAAATATCCATGTCATTGTTTATATAAAATTCATCAATGTCAATGTGTATATAAAAATCCGGATATAATCTTTGAGGACCATGTAGATTGGTGTTTGAAGTGGTCTTTTGAGGAAAGAACCACACTGAGTGGACCTGTGCAGTCAGTGCACGCATTCGTCAGTAACCGTGCAGCTCAACTCAGAACTTAAGCAGCTCAACGATTCGACGAGCAATACCAAGGACAGGACATTTGTGTAGACCGCATACACCACTCAAACTGCCAGAACATGATTAAAACGGAAACAATGGCCCACATAGTCCTCACATTCACAATAATTAAAATAATATAAGACTTTAAACAGTAAATGTTCATGTCATTCTGTATATAAATAGATATTTAGAAAGAAAGAAAAAAAAAAAAAAACCAAAGTGTAAATCAGCAAAATAAAAAATAAACAACATTCACTGTCTAGACCTATTGGAGCAGCTCAATCCCAAGCTTTTTTGTCCTCAATATAGTCTTTTACAGTATAATAGGCTTTCTGGCATAGTTTTAGCTTTATAAAAGATTTGAATTTATTAATGCTTAGTTCTTGAATGTGGCTAGGAAGTTTATTATAAAAATGTATACATTGGCATCTAAACGAGCCACCTATTTTCTTGAGCCTTGTTGTAGGAACAACATATTTGTGTTTGTTCCTAGTATTTATATTATGGATATCACTGTATTTTTTAAACAGATTAATATTTTTATGTGCATACAAAAGATTATCATAAATGTACTGAGAAGGCACAGTCATTATATTAATCCCTTTAAATTTGTCTCTGAGGGAGTGTCTGGGACTTAATTTATAAATCGAACGAATTGCCCTTTTTTGTAAAATAAAAATTGTCTGAATATCGGCGGCATTTCCCCACAACAGAATACCGTATGACATCACACTATGAAAATAACTAAAGTAAACTAAAGGGGCTGTCTCTAAATCAGTTAAGTCACGAATTTTCCTAACGGCGTATGCTGCAGAGCTAAGCCTTTTTGACAATTTATCTATATGGGGGCCCCATTGAAGCTTGGCATCCAAAGTTATGCCTAAGAATACTGTGGTATTTTCGTGGTTTATGTATGTAGATTCGCACGTGGTTTCTAAAACGTTAGTTGATCTAATATCAAGCACCCTAAAGTTGAATGTCACTACTTGTACTTTATAAAACGACATGGTCTATTTGCCACTGTGACAGATAGTTTAAACCTTACAGTCCTTTCACAGTTATTTTACCTCTGATTTTGCATCAATGTCCAAATCACATTGATATTTATGCTCATTCTAATATCGTTGCTGTTGGGTTGCTGCCACTGACAATTCTGTCAAAATGTCCTGCGCCTGCTGCTAGGTGTGTTAGTAAAGTTTCAATTTGCTAGGAACTGTTGTTCAAGGAGGTAAAGCAATAACGAGGTCGACTATACATATATATATTTTTTTTTGTATACAAAACGTTGCCCCACACTAGGAATTTCTCCTGTATTGTGGGTGCGTTTACAAACATTTAAACTCACATACACAAACGGCCAGACCCAGAACCACTACTTGTAGGTTATACAAAATTTTTTTCCGTGCGGGAATCGAACCCGCGACACGCAGCGCAGCAGTCAATCGCTTAACCACTGCGCCAACCTTACCGTCAAATCGCCTTGGTATATCCATTAATTTGGTATAAATAGCGGTATGGCACTGTGCCAAATGAACATTTTTCTTTCAAGAAAGTCTCGTGGAGTTGCATCGCGCCTGTGCGGTGTCACACTTATCCCTTTTAGAGTAGCAAATCAATTTTGTGGGATTGCCAGAGGCAAGTAGATTCAATATAAAAATACCGCTACAAGCTAGCTCCTTGTTTCCTGACGTTAACAATGGTTGGGAAAAGCGTTTTATCGCCCCGCAGGCAGGAATTTCATTATCACTTCCGTTCTCGACTTAAACGGATAAAATTTTGTACATTTAAACAATTGTTTTTATACTGTTAGCAATGTTGGTAGAAAATTAAAAGTAGGTTCCCAAACGAGGTTTTCGGAAATTAAACGTGACTGGGAGGCTTTGTAAACAGTTGATTAATAGTCCATCCGTGAGACGTTACAATCTCTCCAACAAACGCCGCCGAAAATAGGACATAATTATGACATTCATAAGTTTACCACAGTCTTCTTACATAAAACTGGTGACTCTTAATAGAGGCACCAGTTCAACAAAGATATAATAAAATTGTCAAGAATCGGTTTTAGATGCTCTGATATTACCTATTCCTAATGGAATCACTTCCATTAGGAACCACCTACCACCACCTATTCCTAATGGAATTGTCAATATCAGAGCATCTACAAGCGATTCTTGACAATTTTATAATATTTTTATCGATAAGTATATAACAACATACACTCACGAACTGAAGTGGCAGTGGGCTGGCCATGTCTGTCGAAGGGCCAATGGCCGGTGGAGCAGACGAGTCCTGGAGTGGAGACCGCGTATCGGCAAGCGTAGTGTGGGACGCCCCCCAGCTAGATGGACGGACGACCTAAAGAAGGTGGCTGGGGTAGACTGGATGCGGAAGGCGGAGGACAGGGTGTTGTGGCGCAGTCTGGGAGAGGCCTATGTCCAGCAGTGGACTGCGATAGGCTGAGTTGATTGACACTCACAATATTACATACAATATCATAATCGGCTTCTAATGTTCCCACTGCTGAGATACAGGCTTCCTCTTGGTGCGAGGGAGTGAGCCGTTATCCACTAAGCGAACCCAGTGCGGGTTGGTGGATGTCACATGATTTTGAATTTTTTTGACATAAAACTACACCTCCTACCATTTTCCTTCAACGATTTGAGAGCACTGGCGATAGAATAATTTTACACAAAGTAAAACGCCTGTCTAGATTCGACCTACAACTCGTAAGTCACGGCCAATATTAATTTTATTCAAACTTGGATGCAGTATGCACCCCTCGGCCGCAAACATGTTAGCTAGCGGACTAAAGTCAGCGGTTGTCAGATGAAAATAGTTGGCTACCTGCAACACGTCATGCTCCCTGGCGGAACCACCTTTGCTGTAACAAGTATAACTTACATGAACAATTCTATGAAATGTCTATAAAATTCTAGTCCTATTAAAAAAAAGTCTATATCCCTAGTTTCGACGTAAACTTTTATTTAAAGTGGTTGCGCTGCGGAGTATCCTCCCCGGCGAAACCACTATGATATTTCTATTAGTATACATAGTATAAGCAAATATGTAGTATCAAATAATTCTATAACAATTCTATATTGAACTAGCACCCCTAAATCCTCAGTCTAATTTAAATATACGAACAAAACGGTGCCTCAAACTTTGATTTCGAAATAGTAGCTAAGTGCCTAGATTAAAGTTCTTAGCAAATAACGTTTACGTCAAATATCATACAATGTCCTCTAGACGTTTAGTTTATAAGCATACAGATAATTATTTTCTTGTTTGTTTGTTCGAGGATTTAGGGGTGTTAGTTCAATATAGAATTGTTATAGAATTATTTGATACTACATATTTGCTTATACTATGTATACTAATAGAAATATCATGGTGGTTTCGCCGGGGAGGATACTCCGCAGCGCAACCACTTTAAATAAAAGTTTACGTCGAAACTAGGGATATAGACTTTTTTTTAATAGGACTAGAATTTTATAAACATTTCATAGAATTGTTCATGTAAGTTATACTTGTTACAGCAAAGGTGGTTCTGCCAGGGAGCATGACGTCCTGCAACAAGTCGTATTACGAGTTGTAGGTCATGGGTCCGAACCCAAGCAGGCACTTTACTTTTGTAAATTATTTAATCACCACTGCGCTCAAAACGGTGAAGGAAAATATCGTGAGGAAACCGGCATGCCCTAGAACCAAAAATTTGAAGACATGTGACATCAACCAACCCGCAATGGGCCCGCGTGGTGGATTACAGCCCACTCCCTCTTACCGAGAGGAGGCCTGTGTCCCAGCAGTGGGAACATGCTGATTATGCTGCAACCACTCTTTTACGTCCCGTATAATTAAAGCACATGACTGGACTGAATAAGATAATATTGACATTGACGATTACGTTATCTAGATTCAAGATGGCCACATGTGTCCTAATGGCCTTCCACGCTGTGGTACACAAGTAATAAGTTATTGTTGATTTTGATATCAAGTGGATTGCACGCACGCGGTCGGAAAATTCACAATAAACATCGATACTGTACCTAACCTATTTTATTTATTTATTTTTATTTTACCATTTATGTACACACATATATAAACAGACAAGAAAAAACAGAACAGAAAAATAGGTACAAAGGTGATGCTTATTTCTTAAGAAATCTCTTCCAGCATACCTGCGATAGGACATTAGATAGAGAGATGTAGACAGCGTGTGAAAGAGTAAAGGAGACAAAAAGAATACATACAATCGTAATCAATTATTCACTTAAAAAACTAAACAAATACAATGAGAATATACTTACATACATACATACAAATAAGCATACATAGATACATACAAACATACATACATACATACTAACATACATACATACTTACTTCTAAAATAAATATCACTATGAAGTTAATAAATATCATAACCTAAGTGTGGTTAGCTAGGTACTGTCGGGGGAAAAATTCGGACGTCCTATTCCAATGCTCAAGGGAAACAGAAATTGAGTGTACATTTCTTCAAGGTTGGTACTAGATGGATAGAATATACGGATTCAAACTAAGTTAGCTAGCGAAACTCGCATGAGATGATGTGTATCGATTTTTAAACATGATAAAATAAAAAGAACTTGTTATTTAAGCTATTTTTATTTTATTTTATGACTCATGCATTTACATACTTCAAGTAACAGCCCTACCTGCGGTCGTTGGACGCAGATAGCGCAGTTACTTGAAGTATGCGTACAGAAAATCTGTTTATTTATTTAATACTTCAAACACATAAATGTACAGAGACGGACATAATGCCATAGGCATTTTCTACCAGTCAACCTTTGGATAATGCAGAGACAAACTGTAGTAGGTGCAGCCATGAAAATTGAGGAATAAATATTTTAAATAGAAAGATACGCATAA
This sequence comes from Eremobia ochroleuca, assembly GCA_949629135.1. Classification (NCBI taxonomy): domain Eukaryota; kingdom Metazoa; phylum Arthropoda; class Insecta; order Lepidoptera; family Noctuidae; genus Eremobia; species Eremobia ochroleuca. Next base: position 19,276,314 of record OX451392.1, read on the forward strand.
ACCTATTAAACCATAAATAAAATGTATACCTAATTACATATAAATATAACCACAAATAAATATAAAATAGAAAGTGTTACCTGTTCTATAATACCTACTTTTACTTTATTTATTTTATTTATTTTTGTGTGGAATCCGCTCCCCCCGGAAATCAGGATCGCTACCAACCGATTATCCTTTAAAGTTAAGGTAAGCGACCACATTCACAAGAAGATGGCAGTATCATCACAACCCTAATATTTTCTCATTGTTTTTCTCATTTCTTGTTAGTATATTCATGTATTTATATAATATATAAATACATGAATATACTAACAAGAAATGAAACAAACAATTTAGGTAGGATATATATTATAGAACAGGTAACACTTTCTATTTTCACAGTGGATTTCATGTCATTATTATCACAAATTGAAACCCAATGTGAAAATGCGAATTTCACAGATATCATTCGATTTCACTGACGCTTAACTTACGCAGGAATCCATGAATAAATGAGAAATTCAGATGTCGAATTACATGAAAAACATTTCATTGGTTCACCGAAACTACTTTACCGCAACGCTATTGACATCTCGAATTGATAAATTGGCTTTCATTCTCAAAACAGAGGATGGAAATCCAAATAATTTATTTTATTGCAGAATATTAAGTCCGCCTTTGTACCTTTTTGTGTGCGAAAAGTTTAAATAAATAAATATTACGAAGGATATCATCTTTCTAGCCTTTTCTTAACAATGTTGTGGTCGGCTGTTGAGAATGAATGAATGATTTGATTGTTGGTTTGTATTGAATAGGCTCTGAAACTACTGCACCGATTTGAAATATTGTTTTACCATTAGAAGCCGACATTATCCCTGATGAACATAAGCTACTTTTTACCGCGGGAAAATGCTTCATTCCTACGGGAAAACGGGTAATAGGACAACGAGTAGTATGAATTATCCTTCCGTACTTATCTTTTTCATATAACTTCTAAGCGGTTGAATCGATTGGGTTAAAATTTTATATTTCGATGGTTTTCTGGATTATTTTAAAAATACAATTGGACCCGGTAGGTGGCGTTGCTGTCGGTATGTCAAGTACTAAACGGCTTGACCGATTGGGTTGTTTTGTATGTGTATTTCCATGGTTTCACAGACACGAATGTATTGAGCCTACCTAATCTATCTTTCTATACATATATAAATAAACCAATTACACTAGTCACATTATTTAAGCAACATTTTTTTAAACGGCGGGAATTCTGAATTCTACGCAAACGAAGTTGCGGGCGGATGCTAGTAATTTATAAGAATAACATATTTGGCCTAGTTTTAAAGAGCCATAAAGTTCTTCTACCGTAGGTACAGTTTGCCGAAAAAATTTTGGTTTAATAAACTCATAGTTCAAAGATTAATAAGCCACGATTCTTTTGCATGCAATTTTAGATTTTACGTATTAAAATTATTAACCGTATCAAATTCTACCTCTCTCGGAAAAGCACTGGTAAAATGTTGAAAATGTAGGTATATTATGAAGCTCAGAGACGCCGCCTATATTTTCTTAAACTCGTCGTTTCAGCACTACTGTGTACCAGGTTTCCCTAGGCGGATATAAACAAATTAAACTTCAGTATAAGCAGGGTTTGAAAAAGACATTTTGTATTTTTCTTTGCTGAGTTAACATTGTTATATGGGCTATTGGGCTGAAGTTGTTAAAACTTGTGTAGGTAACAGTTTCTTTTTCAGTGAAAATTTCAACTAGTTCCAACTTCGACAATTCATGCTTCGAGTTCTACAACGAATTCATTTGATCTGAATTAGAATTGTTCTTCTTCTTTGTGTCGCTGGCACGATAGTTACGAGTATTAAATTGTGTTGCCCCAAAACTTCGCCACTTGCACGGCGTTATCGCTGGCAGCGCAGAGGTAATTTTGACTGCATGTTTTGGGGCACAGAGAGCAAGATAGGAGGTGAAGCACAGTTTGTGACATAGCTCCACATTCACACCCTGCTGCCGTTCCGTCGATGTAGCCTCACTTTACGAGGTTTGACTTACACCTGCCCACTTGAGTTCGGAGACCGAGCTTTGAATCAGAATTACATTGATTGACTTATTTATTCATAAAAACAATTTACATTGTGTTGAATATATACACGTGCAATTTACGTACAAATGCAGAACTATGAATTATTAATTAACATTCAAAGTGAAATTCAGTCATAGTACCAGACAGATTAAAAAAATAATGTCAAAACACTTTTAAATATACATAATGTCAAACAGTTTTTAGTATAATGTCAAACAGTTTTTAGTATAATGTCAAACAGTTTTTAGTATAATGTCAAACAGTTTTAAAATATAATGTCAAATAGTTTTCAATATAATGTCAAACAGTTTTAAATATATAGTGTCAAATGTAAATCAATTATTATTGTGTGACATTAGTTCCGATATATTATACAGACATTTTTCTAATAAAAAGACTTTTAATTTTGTTTTACTAATAACACGACATTCATCAAATGCTTACTTCATTCAACTCAATTCTATTCAGACCCTGAAAATATCAAAGGTTGCAGTTTATTTTAACGAACAAAATAATCGACGCCTAAACAAACAGTATTTTTTGGCTACAGAGCAACGCCGAAAACATCGCGTCTGCAATTTAAGTTCTCGCTTTACAAATTTTGATAGTATTTTGATTCTATTTTTGTGACGCACTCGGTAAAATACAGCCTGAAATTGTGTAGATGTGATTCACGGCCTCTGCGCTCGACTGCCCATTTTTTCCGGGACTTCGAAATCACTCTGCTGTTACATTTTCATTTATAAATGAGGTCCTCTTACTCAAGCGCATTGTTCGTTTCTGAAATAAAGCTGTGCGATTCTGTCCATGTGAAAGACTGTGCTTTTGGGAATGAAAATAAAACATTGAACTCAAAAAATACGTATTCTACGGATCTCTTTGTAACAATGATTTTTGTCAAATAGACATAGATAAAACTTCAGCACGTGTAGCATGACCACCATAGAAACAGGTTTCGTCTATGGAAGGATTAGATAAAATGACAGATCGTAGAATGATTTCTACCATCTTATGAAGAGAAGAAATGATTCTATTCTTCAGTAGACCAAAGTCTACAATGTCAAGCATGATGACCAATTTTTCTCTACTTTTCACACTGGGGGGTAGAAAAAAATCTTCTCAACAAGTGTCTACATCACATTGGACTTAGACAAAAATGTTAAAATTTTGCTCCCCGTTGCAATGAAAAAAATACATATGTACTCGTATATATTATCTGTCTTCATAGAAACGCGACTGTAAGGGTCGCCCCGTGCTCGGGCAGAAGAGATGTCGAGTTGGATAGAAATAACTTTGTCTATTCTTGGTAGAATAGAGATAGAATTTGGCATACTGCTTTATTGTGTTTGTGTAGACACCTCAATACTTTGTCTTAGATCTAGATAAACTTACATCATATTAATCATTATTATACCGCAATACGAGAGAATTTAAGAAGTTACGATTAATAAGTTATTATTTTCTTAGATGTTTTTTTATGATATAGTTATTGGAAAACACAGACTCCGCCAAAACTACTCAAAAATTTGTTTACCTCATGCCAAATGTGGTTCCCTATCTCAAATCAAATCAAAAGTAATTTACTCCAACTAGGCTGAGAATCAGCACTTTTCGAACACCAAAATTACATAGATAACAGTCCCCCAATACGCCCTCCTTTAACCACTTCTTGGTGCTTAAGCTGGGATGAAAAAGTAACACCACAAAGTCCCCAGCTATCTGTTCAGTTAGAAAAATTTGATTCTATACAATAGTTTGCAATGTAAATGACAATAAAAAACATTAAACTAAATTATTTGCCATTTTAGCTAGCACACACCGTTATACCACGGAAACAAGGAAAACTACACTCAAGCAAATAATAAAAAGTAAAAACGTAAACAAAACTTAGGTAATACCTAAATAAAAGGCTCCAGGCATAAAGGGCGTGCCCGCTCACATACTTGAAACTCAAAACTGCAACCAGTTCCTATCGGCAGGTCAATAAGACATCCAGTTTAAATCGGCAGCTTTCAATATTTTCTGATTGACCTAATGACTTATTAAGGTATCGGAAAAGTATCCATTTGATATTGGAACTAACACAGCCAATAGGTTTTCTCGGAAGTAGAAACAACTTTCACGACATCTATGCGAATAAAGTTGGCTCAGAAAAGGTCAACTTCAAAATGGTGGTTGATGAAAAATGCATTAAATATAAAATGTGAAGTGTTTGTTTGGTAAATTGATTGGTTCATTTCGGAACTCTAAATGCTGGGTTCACTACAATGGTATTGCATAGTATTCTTCATTTTTGTACTGTTCGAATTCTAACTGTGATTCTAGGGCAAGCTTGATTTACTTAACATATTTATTTGATATCTGCCTAGGAAGGTATATCTATTCACACACGAAATATCTGAATGACCAAACCTAATATCGCGAAAAATAAATCTGCTGTTCCCTACTTTTATGTTTGCACAACTCGTCAAAATGTAGGGAACAGCTGATTCTTTTTTCACGATTGCAGGTTTGGTCCCCAGTTAAAGTAGTTCGTAATTGAGGAGCGTCGGAACAAAACCCGATATGTCTTAATTAAGACATTATTTTTTTTTTTTTTCTGTTACAAAATGTTTAATTATTCACCCTTCAGGAAAGAAATCAATTATAAAACAGTTACATCCATCTTAAAAAAAATATCAAAATACTGTGGTCAAATCAAAACCGGCAAATAAATTTTTAAATTCAACATGTTCTTGTTGTTGGATTAAAAACCGATAATTCCTATTAAGTTTTACACAATTCAACAATGGTCGGTTCAAATTCAATTCAGTTCAATACCGACATATCCATTTTGGTTTCGTCAAAAACCGATATATCCAAATGATCGCGTCAAAAACCGATATATCCATACTTATCCGCCAAGTATCTCTCTAAATTAAGTATCTACCCTCCGTCAAGTTTCACACATCAATGGATGTCACTTTAACTGCAAATTGACATGCTATAATTTTCCACTTTTGTAACATTAAAAAACTTACAAGCTTTTTTTTAATTTGTGAAAAATATGGTAAATTCGATATATCGGTTTTCGTTCCGACGCTCCTCAATTATGAATACACAAAATTCTGTTCTGAATATACAAAATTCTGTGGAAATGCGTTCCTTGCCAAGCATGAGGCTGAAGAATGATGTCAAAAGGCAACGGTGCGGCTGAAAAGAAGATTTAGTCACAAAGATTGAAAAGAGTATGCTTAGATGGTTTGGTCATGTTGAGAAGATGAATGAAAATCGACTAACAAAAGGTATTTATAAGGCAGATGTTAGTGGAAACTCCGGGAGTGGACGCGCTAGGAGGACAGTAGTGACCTTATGATGTTCTTCAGAATGGTTAGGTGCGTAGTACTCAGGACCAGTGTGCGTGTATGATCAGATGTATGAACATACGAGGTAAAAGGAGTATGTAAGGATCGTAGCAGGTCTTGCCAGGGTCGCGGGTTGTTCGAAAGAGTTACCGTGGCCCTTGGCACAGGCAGCTGAAGGAACACGGGTGGGTTTTAGTCAGTAAAAGTCTGACACGCCCTCCCGCTCCGCCCAGAGCGGGAGAAGTTATTTGATAATTTCACACCCAAAAAAAAAAAAGAAACGGTTGTAGCAGGCGGCGTTCTATACATTCTGCCCACCCCCTTAGGAAGAAGACGTGCATTTCTGTATATATATTTATTTGATAGCCTTCGTGATACTCGTTTAAAGTATACCTATCTACGCCAAAAGAAAAACTTCGAGCTACCATCCCCAAACAACACATCGGGCAGGTTTACTTTACTGACGAGTATTTCGATGCCTCTGTGTTGGTAAGGCTTCGTTAATAATTCATACGCTGACTTGGCACTGTAACCTAATACAAATCTTTCAATGATCAATTCAAATGGCGATTTTTATGTTATTATAAAGGATTCTTATAGAGGCGTTAAAAACTTTTCTTCGGTTATTAAGAAAAAAAAAATGCTGTTCCATATATTTTGACCGCGTAGGTATTTCAGTTTTGTAGTACTTAAGCTGATTTTTTTTTAATAACCTACGAAAAATTTCATAGCAGATGGTCCAGGACATGTGCTGAATCCATGGTTACAGGTCGTGCGTCGATGAACCTGCCACCCTGAGTTTTTATATCAACATCTTTAACACATTTTTCTTTTGCAGCCTTCAAATGCAGAGAAGTATGGACCAGCCTGGAGTTAGAACGGGCCTTCAACCTTGGCATTGATGCTGGACTACTGCTGATACCCATCTTTATAATGTCGTTCGCATACTCATTGATAGTCACCAAGCTATGGAGGGGTATGCGGCACGAGATTCAGCATAACTTCAAATGGCAAAGGCATTGTGAGTAAAAGTTTTAATATTCTAGGTGCAAGCGACCTCGTAAATGCTTTACCACTATTGAAAACGATTCTCAGTCAATTGAAACTTCACTAAAGTTGAAACTATTCGACTGGCACATAGACAAATAGACCAACCAGAAGGATTATAAGTACAGACGCCAGCACATCAAGCTACTACAATCTGTCAGATTTCTTTAATAGATTTTCAACTTTATTACTAAAGCATAAGGTTCAAAGTTGATTGGGAAAATCTGACAGTTTCGGGTAGCTTGATGTGCTGGCGTCTGTACATTGTGACTTTTTTAAGAGATGGCTGTAGTTTTATTCTTTTTAATATTTCAACTGACGTCTTTATGAGCATGACTTGAATACCCTAAATAATATAGATTTTACTTCCTAAAAATTTTATACTCGTACTATAATATTTTTTATATATATATTTTTTTTTAATACTCTCATATTGTAATTAATCAGTAGAGGGGCCTGTGGCTAAATAATAACAGCCGCACAGGTCGATCGATCAGGTTAAGCTACGCTTGCTGCGGTTGGTCTGTGGATGGGTGACCATCTTTAAACACCGAGACCCCTCCGTGCCTCGGAAAGCACGTTAAGCCGTTGGTCCCGGCTGTCATTCTTAGATCTTTGACAGTCGTTACGGGTAGTCAGAAGCCCGAAAGTCTGACAACCAGTCTTACCTAGGGGTATCGTATTACCAAGTAACTGGGTTGTGGAGGTCAGATAGGCAGTCGCTCCATATAAAATACTGGTATTCAGCTGCATCCGGTTAGACTGGAAGCCGACGCCAACATAGTTGGGTAAAGGCTAGGCAGATGATGATGTAATTAATCAATACGCTACTTTTTGAACCTCTGATAATTCCTAATTTGGGGTCCTAATACACTGAATAGCGACTAACTTCCCCGCCTTCGCCTGCCGCACCTATAGATCCGAAACACCTTTTATCCAAAAAAAATAACCCTATTTCCAACCAGAGGGCCTAGTCAATGTGATATTACTCGTACATCAGCGATTGCGATAGTGGATAAATAAAAAAGTATTCGATTTACGTAAGCTATCGAAAACCTTATGTCAATCCTGTTACGAGCATAAGTCGTTGTAGAAATACTCGTTCGTAACGATTTAAAAGCGATTGCCTTTGTTTCGGCCCTCAGTTTATACTCGATACTGAACGACGGTTTTATTTAAATTGTGTAAAAGGGCTTGTGGCAAAAGATAGTGGAGGTCTTTTAGGCAGTCGCTCCATATAAAATACTGGTATCAGCTGCATCCGGTTAGACTGGAAGCCGACCCTAACATAGTTGGCAAAAGACTAGGCGGATTTGATTGAAAAGATAAGACATATACAACGTGTAACGTTAAATGCGCAAAACCCCAGACACCCCAACTGATTTTTAATTCAATTAACCTATTTCAGAGAGAAAATAAGTCATTAAAAAAATTGTAAAGGTTTTATGAGCTGTTTTAGTTTTACTGGCCATTCTGATCGTTTCTTGCGTCTGCGACGACGCTTTATCGAGGGAGGAGTCGTCACCGGGTCGCTGCGCCACGATGACCTTGGCTTGCTTGACCTATTAATAAATAGACACGGCAACGTTTTTAATGAAGATTTTTTGAAAAATGTGACCTATATTAAAAAGTGGTTCAATTAATTCTGCTCGTTATTCTGATCAAACTATTTTCAGGTTTTGCGCATTTAACGTTACACGTTGTATACGGAGTGGCGACTGGGTTATCACATTAAATAGTACAGCGGGTATTACAAGTTGTTATCAGCCTGTTAAAAAATAAAATATTCAATTTTACTTAGAAAACTGATTTTTTCTAGCAAAATAAATATTGTAAAATTTGACACAAAATAAAACCCCTTGGTAAGACTGGTTGTCAGACTTTCAGGCTTCTGACTACCTGTAACGACTGTCAAAGATCTACGAATGACCGCCTGGACCAACGGCTTAACGTGCTTTCCGAGGCACGGAGGGGTCTCGGTATGTAAAGATGGTCACCCATCCACAGACCAACCGCGGCAAGCGTAGCTTAACCTGATCGATCGACCTGTGCGGCTGTCATTATTTAGCCACAGGCCCCTCAATGTTGTTAAATACTAAAACGAAAAAAAATGTCCCAAGGCTTAAAAGTTAATTGTTATTCATAATTTTAATTATGTCTGTTTAAAATACATAACGTAGAATACGTGGTTTTAAATAATGTGATTTCCTAATCGCCACACTGTATAGATGAAGATGATGCATTAGATTAGAGGCGAAAAAATTTCTGTATCAACAAACAAGTTTCCACCTTCAACCATATTGCGCACCTCGCTACAAACTATGAAGCAAAGCTATCATTTATCCTAGTTCCAGGCTGCATACTATCTCAGATATCCAGTAATTAATTAACCTGGTAACTGAAATTAGTCTTCGCTCGGATTTATGGTTAGAATCTTAATTAACATTATTACTCTCACAATATGTTTAGAATAAGCAGACGTAGCAATAACCAAAAGTACCTTGTTTAGTAATTTATTGATTAGATACTGTTCATAGAAATTAAGAACTTGAAACTACTGAATTTTAAGTTTTTATAAGTCTCAAGTTTCATTTAATTACCTATGCAAAAAGAAAAAAATCAAGTCAAGTTCAATCGAGTCAAGTCTCAAGTTTCATTTAATTGCCTATGAAAAAAGAAAAAACTCAAGTCAAGTTCAATCGAGTCAAGTCTCAAGTTTCATTTAATTGCCTATGCAAAAAGACGTCTGACTCAGGAAAACATTAATGATATATTTTTTGTTTTAGGGCTTTACTATTTACCTAGTTTGTTTAGCTCTTGTGTGTAATTTGATATTTTTGGATCCATAAACATTATTATTATTATATTATTTATTTCTGTATTTTTTTTTTAAATAACACTATTACTCGTAAAAAATAAATTCTTTTTTAAAACTAGATGAGGTCCGTGTTTTCTATCCGAATACTGTGAGAAGAAACACCGAAAAAAACTTGGAAGTCACATTCTCTTTTAAGATTTCCAACTCCCAGCAAGATTTTAAGGTTTTACAGCTTGTTTTAAATCTACCTCATCATCTTTCAAGCAAAAAATGTTCCAATTTTCAATCACAGTATAAGTTTATAATTTTACCCAAAAATAATAGGTACCATGATTTTTTAAATTTTTTTATAGGTCTAGCAAATATGGCAGTAACACCTTTGGCAAGTCACTAAATTCGTTAGAAAAACCAGTCTTTTCCCCCTATCGGTACAGCCCCCCTTTTTATAATAATAATAATAATAATAATTTATTTGTTCAGACAACCATTGATCCATAACATTACATTACATTAAAATTTATATTTATTTATATTTATATTGTTAGTAAGAACTTAAAAACTATGTTAGTACCTAATAACTAAGAGCGACTTAGTCCTCTGGGTGAGGCTCCACACCAAGGGGCTGTCCAACCTATTGCCTATCACCCTCAGGATGCTGTTACTGCTCCCACGCAATCTGCTCAGCAATGAGGCTGTCTTTTTGCGCCAGGTGGCATCAAAGCCGTCTGTGCGCGACTCTGCGAACATTGTTGACGCACTGCAAAAGCGTGGCAGACGTAACAGCGCCCTGAAGGCATTGTTAAACTGGATGCGCAGGGAATTGTAAGCCGATTGGGTATATCTGAACCACAGGCTCGCTGAGTACAAAGATGTGCAATACGCTTTGAATAAAGTTACTTTGACTGCGTCTGTACATCGAGCGAACCTGCGGGCCAGCATGTTCGCCCGGATTGACAATGCCCTGCGCTCTCTTTCCATGTCTACATCATCTCCAAGATTTTCGGTAACCACATGGCCAAGATACTTGAATTGGTATACTCGATTAAGAGGAATACCATTGAGTAATAGTGGTGGCACAACAGTTGGACACTTTGTACCCGCCTTGAAGATCATGCACTCCGATTTCTTAACGTTATAGCTCAGACCGTGAGTGGCCGCATACTTTTCACACACGGCAAGCAACTTCCGCAATGCACAAATCGAGGGAGCCAGCAGCACCATATCATCGGCATAGCTAAGATTGTTCACACTAACACCATCCACATAGCACCCTACGGGCATTTGACTAAGTTCCTCGATTAGCGCATTTACGTACAAATTAAAAAACAAGGGCGAGCTCAACCCCCCCTGCCTCACTCCGCATTCCAGTCTGTATTCACTCGACAATTCACCCGCCCACTTTACATTATTTTTCTGATTAAGGTACCAATACCTAAAAAGTGATGTTAACTCTGGCGGCAGACCCGTTTCTTTTAGCTTCTGCCACAACATATCATAAGACACTAGGTCGAATGCTTTCGAGAGGTCTAGAAAGCAAGCATAAACCGGGGTCTGTCTGTCAGTGTAATATTTCACAGTGTGCTTAAGGCTCAGAATAGCAGCCTCAGTTGACAAGCCAGGACGAAAACCGAACTGAGCGTCATGTAACTTAACATGCTTGTTCAAATATGAGTTAAGCACACTGTCAAATACCTTCGCTACAATCGTGGCTAGCGAAATGGGTCTATAGTTACATTTATCAGACACATCCCCCGTTTTACTCTTGGCAATCGGTACCACCAGAGTCTTCATCAGAGCAGGGGGTAGGTGTGAGTGATTTAAGCACAAATTACATAACATTGCCAGTACTCTAGGAATGTGAAAACCAGCATGCTTGAGGTGTTCCACGCTGAGAGAGTCATATCCCGGTGATTTTCCTCCCTTCATACCCCTAATAGCACGATCAATATCTTTCGCAAGTATTAAAGTTGAAATATTCATCCCCTGAGTCTCAGCATCAAACCGTCCACATGCTGGTCCTAAGGGTGACTTTACAACAAATTGTTCCATAAAAACATTGGCAATGTCTTCAGGGTTAGAAACACCGCCGACACTCACTGGGATGCCAGGTCTAGTATTCAATTTATTTGTACACTTCCAAAAATGTTTAAAGTCCTTATTCGTGTAGTGTGTTGCCATGAAGTCCATTTTTATCTGTTCTTGATGGTTTTGACACCACTTAAGCTTACCTTTAAAAATTTTACGCGCCTCAATCATGTCTCTAAACAATGGCCCGCTAGCTGGCTTACCATAGCTTACCCATGTATTAAATGTCCGCCTGGCACCCAAGTAAGACTCGCTCACGTGCTTGTTCCACCCTGCTAATAACTTTTTATGTTTGATATTCTTTACCATACAGGTAGTAGTCGCAGCCTTTTGTAACACATTTATTATATCATCATATAATTTATTGACAATATCCTTATGAGAATTATTGTGACAGATTTTTCCACAACAACTCAGAAACTCACATGGGAAGTCTATAGTTTTTAAATGTGTATTACATATTTTTGTGTACTCATTTATCTGCTCTGGAGTCCTATCGCCCCATTTAATTTTATTACATGGTGTGCTCTTCACTGCGATTTTTTGTGTAATAACATTTAAATTACATGTAACAACTAATGGATAGTGGTCTGACCAATACACATCATACTTTACATATATATCTACAACACACGGCCACGCGGCCCTTGTGACAATACAATGGTCTAGCCATCTACGACACCCGTGTGCCTCACTAATGAAAGTGAAAGTATCGGACGATAAGCTAAGTTTATCAGTGTCCGCACATATCCAGTCCTGTTCCGCGGAGAATTCCAAAAGTTCAGTGTAAAAACGCTCACCTGGATGTGCATTCATGTCTCCGAGAATGAAAACAGATTCAACACTACTTTCCTCAATAATAGCACTCATCGCACTTAAGCAGTCTGTGAACTCAGGTACGTTCTCAGCACAGTCCGTAGGCATGTAAACACTGATAACCAACACGGGCCGATCATTTGTAGAAATACGAATAGCCGATATACGTGGGTTTGCACACTGTACCACTGACACAAACTGGAATACAGATTTACGCCATAGGAGCGCCACCCCTCCAAAGGGTCTACCCTTGAGAATACCCATACTGGTGTCAACTGCAGAGGTCCCCACGCTGCCAAAGTCTTCGTGAATGTTCGCCAGGTAAGACAGTTCACAGGGCAGCAGCCACGTCTCTTGTAAGGCAATGATGTCTGCAAAACCGCATATCTGTTTTATACCGTCCACAGACCGTTTTATATTTTTGCAGTTAAATGTTACCATAGTAGCATTATACATTATCAGTCGAATTATTTCTTTTTTTCTCATCATAAACTTGTTTGTACGGCATAAAGCGACGACATGTCACACCGTCCGGCCAGGTCTCATCATTTAGGAAAACGTCTAATTTATGCTTCGTAACTGTAATTTTGTAAGCGCTGTAACTTCTTTCTGTTTTCATTTTTATTTTCTGAAGAGTAACATTTTCATTGGTTTTTGTGAAAATATACTCGATTATGTCCTTCTCAGAGGTATTTTTGTGCACATTAGACACGAACAATGAGATTTTAAGATCAGCTGGTCTGAATCTATCTTCAGGTTTAATTGAAGCTTTCCCTCTGATGGCCTCCGTCCTGTTTCTGTGTCTTCTTTTCTGTACCAACAACCACTCATTACTTAATGAAGAGGCTTTTGGTTTCGATTCACCTTCCGACATAACTATTTCCGCCAATGACTTATCATTACTGGTTACGTTCGCACCACTAGCCGTGTTCATTACGGTGTGATTAGCGGCCGATTTTGTCAGCTGTTCCGTCGCGCGCGTGCGCTCGTTTTCATCTGCTTTGAGTGCGACGGCGGTAGGACTACACTCATGCACCAAACCAGGCGATTGTGTAAATGTCGAACACGGCAAAGTATGCACTTGCTGCTTCGCACTTCTGGCTTCTACCTCCGGTGCATTCTTTATTGATGTAGATGCGTCATCAATATTCAAAAAACCTGTCGGCCCGCTATCTAATAAATAGGCACCTCGTCTATTGTTTACATTGAATTCTTCATTTACTAATGATGCATATTTCATGTTATTCAACTCAGTTTTTAAGTGCTCGCTCGTAACATAAGTTTCCCTAATTAGTTTTAGTTCTGACTGTAGTAACACAATATCTTTCAATAACCTTGTTGCATCTATGTGATCAAAGGTTACCGGTGGTAATTTATGTAGCTCTTTTGCTACGAAGATGGGAATTTTATCCGGATCAACAGTTTTAAAGGCACTTATGATGTCTTCCACATCTTTTTGTTCCTTATTTTTACGTCGCACAATTTTTCTGACGGTAGATGGAAAAGACGTAAAAAGGAGTTCCTTCGCGTCACTGATTTCTAGTGCGGAGAAATCGCTTTTAATAAGTCTTATTAGACTCACTTCGTCCATAATACAGATTTTATTTTGCGTAAAACATAATAACTCATTTATAACTATGTTACACTGTGAACACTTCACAACTTCGGTAGACATTTTTATTCTGCACCCGTTCGCTTACGCGTTCGCGCGGAGACTTTTTACTGCTCGTATTTTTTTTTTCGCAAAAGTAAGTCACAATAAACCTATTCTAAATAAAATTTGTTGATCCATATATTATGTCGAGTCATGCGAACATAAGTGTATGGATCAGCTGTTTCTTTCACGATTTTAAGGTTGGTCCCATAGTAAAAGTTGTTCATAATAATGAGCACCATGACCCCTTTCTGTATAGCGATGGTGAGCAATACGGAAGGATTTTCCTTTTAAATCCCTTAAAAGGGTTAAAAGTTCGTATTGAAGGTCTTCATTTATGCCCATGGGAAATTCCATCCGTCGCACGGCTGTTAATAAATATCGTTAAAAGGTTTGAAACTTTTGCCCGCAGTTTGCGAGAGTAAGCTTTTGGAACCAAAGTCAAAACTGTTGATAACTCACAGACGCTCAGATGTGTGGTATACAGACCCTTCACAAAGTCGTCATCCACGCATTCCGTACATCAAACTTGTAACTTTGTGCAAAATAATTGCTGGGAAACGACTTTTGTTTTTGTTGTAAATATGGTTATGGTTTTAGTTAGGTATTTTATTGTTATTTATAAGTTAATAATTAATAAGTAATAGTTTGTTAATTAATCAAGTATAAGAACTGTGTCCAATTTATACATTAAAGTACTACTACCAGCGCTCCGCGGTTTTGAATATCGAGATAAAAAGTATCCTAAGTCCTAATATCATGGTCTACCCATGTGCTTAATTTAATTTAAATCCGTTAAGCCGTTTTAGCTTGAAAGCGTAACAAATAAATATTAAAAAAAAATCAAACCTTATCTCTATGTAATATTAGTTTAGACTAGCTTCTGCACGCGGCTTCGCCTGTGTGGATCTTGGAAACTACCCCATGGGAGTATGCTACCGGGAAAAGGAGCACCCTATATGTTACTCTATAAACTCAGCTATCTGCCAGTGAAAGTCCCGTCAAAATCAGTCCAGCTATTCCGGATATCAGCCGAAATAAACAGACAGACAGACAAAAAAGAAAAAGGCATATATACGTTTATATGCATTTATTAAAAAGATGTTATTTTGATATTCGAATACTCGTAGCCACTTCAATTTTATTTATTTGTTTAGATTTATAGTGTACGACTAAGGGTTGATTTTTCAATAACTTTTATCTCAAGAATAAATATGTGAGTTTTATGTTCTTGTATATAAAAGCTGTCAAGCTGAAATATTTATTTAAATACAGTTATATATTGAAATAAGGTTAATGAAAAATCCCAAAAGTAAATTGTGGCTCATGAGGGGATCGATTCCGCGACCTTCGCGTTATTAGAACGACGCTCTAACCAACTGAGCTAATGGGCCGATGCGACGCATGTTGAAATACGGTAGAAGGCCACGAGAACAATAAATTATTATTCTAATAATAATAATATTCCACAACTTTCACACAACGCCATCTAGTCCCAAACTAAGCAAAGCTTGTGCTATGAGTACTAGACAGCTGATAAACATACATATATATTTCTAAATACATACATATTATAGATAAATTACACCCAGACAAAGAACAAATGATCGTGCTCATCACACAAACATTTGTCCTGGGTGGGAATCGAACCCACGACCTTGGGCATAGCAGTCAGGGCCACTGTCCACTAGACCAAAAGGCCTGTCTATAACCTATTCTATAACCCTTATCCCAATTTATTTTTTCAGTATTAGTCACGAGAAATATAAATACACTTTTTTTTAGGTTGGTTATCTATACATCTCATATATAAAAATTCATGTCGCTTTTCGTGTCTCTCGGTGTAGCCGCGTGTCGTGAACGCCGCAACGGATTTTCACTACCACTTTGAGAATTTATTCCGAAAGGTTTATGTGTACTCATAAAACATTCATTTTAAACTTACATTTATAAAAAAAAAAATCTCGATGTCAACTCGTAAAACCACGCAAAGCAGGAGGCAGGTCACTAGTCTATGTATGAAAAAATCAACGTTGGCAATTTTGCGCAAGTTGTTGCGAAAAGGAGCTAACTACTCCATTGGTTACTCCATTGGTCCTACTTAGCTCTTAAGATTACTTACTTACTTATTTCTTTAGACAGTAGCCTGAAAGCTTCTGAAATTCACTATCGGGAAAGTTTTGAGACTCAGCAAGAAACTATTTGTTGAAATCAGCGGATAAAACTTACGTGCCAACTATTACTTACTGGAGTCGATGCGCCGACACGATGACAGCTGGCTCAAGCACCTGAAACAGAGAAAGCATACGACCACGGTACGCGGTCAAGCTACTTCCCCCCTAGCACCATAGTATGCACGCCTGATATTTTTGTAGACGGTTTGGCAAATTAATATTGGGTTTTTCCATCAGAAATTTCTCAATAACAGCCTGAAGTCTGAATGATGGGCCAAGATGATGGTAACAGTAGTTGAGCAGTGATGACCCATTGGTAACGGCTGTGAATTACGAGCTGTCAGTTCTAGTTAAGAAACCAAACAGGCGCTTTACATTGTGTAAACTGCTTGTATGACTACTGCTCTCAAGACGGTGAAGGAAAACATCGTGAGGAAACCGGCATGTCCTAGAAGCAAAAATTCGAAAACATGTGACATCTACCAACTCGAATTAGGCCTGCGTAGTGGATTATGGCTCAAATGGCGAAAAAAAAAAAACCAGCCAAGTGCGAGTTGGATTCGCGCACGAAGGGTTCCGTTCCATTATCTATAAGAACGGCAAAAAAATCATATCTGTTGTATGGGAGCCCCCTTAAATATTTATTTTATTCTGTTTTTGAGTATTTTTTGTTAGCGGCAACAAAAATACGTCATCTGTAAAAATTTCAACTGTATAACTATCACGGTTCATGAGATACAGCCTGGTGACAGACGGACGGATGGACAGCGGAATCTTAGTTACAGGGTCCCGTTTTACCCTTTTTGGGGATTACAGGCGAGATGTTACGTTAATGTATTGAAAACTTACAAAATGAAATTTAACCCTGTCCTATTACCATATTATTCTCACTCGTATTCTTTAAATAGTATTTGCTAACATAACAGGCAGCGAAATGTGATTATTCAAACTACGAGTATATTTCCCTAGTGACAGTCTGAATTACAAATTAGTACAATATAATTTTGAAATTTTGAAATTCAGCATATCAAAATAAACTGTGGGCTATAAAATGAATTAATTTATAGTGACGAGGGTTTCTGGTATACATTAGGTACCCAAACATATAATTCAGCACTCCTGAGTAACAATAAAATTATGTAATAAGGTAGTAAATTTTTTGGAACAAAGTTTCTTATCGCGCGTTACACTCTGCACACTTGGCGAAAGAGAGCTAGATCGGAAATAGTGTAACATTTTGATCCTTACGACACTTTTTTTTTCTCATTTAGCGACCCTCAAAAGTTGTTAATTAATTTATTTTTTTCAATTCAATTCAATTCAATTTCTTTAATTCAGACTAAATTAATGTGTCCATATAGTGTTAGTAAATACATGTAAATGAACTTGAAAATAACTGTTAGTACACAAAGAAAACTTGTAAAAGAATTTAAATTTAAACTTATTATCTAACGTGGATATGTATCCACTGCCTCCATAGAGGACTAGCTACCCTCTCAGCAATGACCCTCAGATAGCCGCTGGAACTGTCCCTCACCCTGCGCATCAGCGATGCCGTTCGCTTACGGATTATGGCATGGAAGCCATCCACTTGTGCGTCAGCAAACATCGCTGATGCGCTGCAATATCTAGGCAGTCCCATCAGCAACCTGAAAGCATTGTTGTTGTTGTTGTTTTTGTGCCTATTGTTTTAATACATATTATACAGCGAAGGGAACTTCGTTACAACCGGGTGTCCCACGTCGCTAGTACATCACCTTAATTGCGTTACAGACTATCAATCAGAAGTTTTGAAGGATATTGCTAATCCATTGCTTCATAAGTTTGAAAAATATGTCTGCTCAACACGTAAATAACGCAATGAATGTTGTTAAACTGTCAAAATGTCAAAATCCCCATTCATAATGTGTTATGCAATTGCCCCGCAGTTTATTTTTTAATACGACGACGGATTCAATAAAAACTGCTACAAATAGTATAATACAATGTGTAACTGAATTAATATTCATTATGAAAGTAGTTTGTACTTAATCTTTTTCAGTCATTTTTAATAAAAGTAATTTTTGATCCCAAAAAAAATGGATGAAAAAAAAAAAAAACCAATGAAACCAAAATAGTCGAAGTTCTTAGTATTATAGTAGGTACTTCATCTACGCACGCATACAGTTGCGCACGTATTAGGGCCCTTTTCCACGGCAAGATCCCGATTTTTGTAGGTACGGTTTTTTGCAGGGTCCCGTTTAGAGATATACGTGTTTAAGTATACATATTCACACAAGTATCCCGTTTGCGGTATCCGGCAAACAGGGGAAAATACAGGCTAGTCAAAATGTGTTTCATTGGAAGAGTAAAAAGTTACTAAAGGATCAGTTCAATATAACCCATTTCTATCTTCAGTGGCATAGGCGGTGGATTATCTAAGGCTCTATTTATTCGGAACGGATTCTCTACGGTATGAACCGCGCCATAGAAAAAACGTGTCTGTCAACAGCTTTCATAGTTTGTCACGGCAAGAAAAACGTGTGTGTACAAAGTTCCTTACAGTCATGGAACAGTTTTAAATGTCGTACAGAAGATAGCAGATTTTAGAGCTAGATTTTTTTTTTTAAGTTTCTACTTACTGTGCATACACACGAGCGACACGCGTCGACGACAGAGGCAACTGCAACCGTCGACGCGTGCCGGCGACAACCGACGACGCGGCGCTGACGTTGTCGGCAGCAGCTGACGACAACGTGTCGCTCGTTTGTCGTATACACGCTTACTTGCTGGCTTATAGCAATAATGAGGAAATAATAATTGTTTGAGGAACAAGTTTACTGGATTTGATATTGTTCATGGATATTGATTGAATCGCAATTGTAAACGCTTGAACTCTATTTCTGGTTTCAGATTAACAAGGGTATTAATTACGAGGCTCGTGTTAGGTATTGGTAAACCATGGCTTCATTAATGATTCATGAATACTACTGAATAGTGAGGGGCCCGTGGCTAAATAATAACAGCCGCACAGGTCGATCGATCAGGTTAAGCTACGCTTGCCGCGGTTGGTCTATGGATGGGTGACCATCTTTACATACCGAGACACCTCCGTGCCTCGGAAAGCACGTTAAGCCGTTGGTCCCGGCTGTCATTCGTAGATCTTTGACAGTCGTTACGGGTAGTCAGAAGCCCGAAAGTCTGGGAACCAGTCTTACCTAGGGGTATCGTATTGCCCAGTAACTGGGTTGTGGAGGTCAGATAGGCAGTCGCTCCATGTAAAATACTGGTATTCAGTTGCATCCGGTTAGACTGGAAGCCGACCCCAACATAGTTGGGAAAAGGCTAGGCAGATGATGATGATGAATACTACTGAATAGTTTCATAATCTACGTTAAAATTAGGCTCCATGTATTGTACAGTTTAATTTGGTATCCAGCTTTCACGAAGTTTCAGCGTATAAACATGAACAACCAATAAAGTACTGACTGTTGAGACACAGACCTCCTCTCTGTGAGAGGAAATGTGCGTATTCCACCATGCGAGCCCAGTGTGGGTTGGTAGACACGGTAGATGTCACATGTTTTCGAATTTTTATTCTAGGACATGCTGATTTCCTCAGGATGTTTTCCTTCACCGTTTAGAGAGCAGTGGTGATGAAACAATTTACTCAAAGTAAAGCGCCTGTCGAAGTTTTCCAAATGCTGCCAAACCCAACTAAATCCTTCTGTCGGTTCTCATTTTCAAAGATGTGTCTACTGAGCTCGATTGCTGGTAGACATAATCCTTCACAACTTCGAGAAGCGACCCTGCGCGATGTAGATTAGACACGACAAAACGTGCTTTTGGAAAACTTCGTCAAGTCTTCTCGTCGCCTATCCCGCAGTGGTTGAAGACCTTAGTCTTCAAAAGTGCATCCTGCCCGTCATGTCATACGGTGCCGAAACGTGGGCACTAACGGTCGGGCTGGTCTACAAGTTTAAGGTCGGTCAGCACGCTATGTATTGAGCTATGCTCGGAGTCTCTTCGAAGGATAAAATCAGGAATTAAATTATCCGGAAAAGAACCGCAGTTACTGACATAGCTTGCAGAGTAAGCAAACTGAAGTGGCAGTGGGCTTGCCATGTCTGTCGAAGGGCCGATGGCCGGTGGAGCAGGCGAGTCCTGGAGTGGAGACCGCGTATCGGCAAGCTGTATATGGAAGGACGACCTTAAGAAGTTGGCTGGGGTAGACAGAAGCTTTTGTCCAGCAGTGGACTGCGATAGGCCGAGTTCATTGATTAAAAGCGTCTGTCTGGGTACCTGTGACCTACCACTCAGATGTCGCGGCCGTTTCCACTGGGCCACTGCTCTCCAAAGTTACTAGAAATATCTATAAACGAACCGTTATCTAATGTTAAACGTTCTACACCTCACCCAGGGTATATTTTTTGTATTTAGTTAATATTTTAAGTAAATAACCCAAATTTAACACAGATAGAAAACTGTATACTCGTAATAACTGTACATGTGGATTCCTAGAAATGTAATTAATGAAATAAATGAATATTGTTTATGCAACATGCCTGGCTGTTCTTACAAACCCCATACTTAACATTTGTTTTCTTAAATATGGATGTTTTCTGAAATAAAGTTACGAAAATCACCTAATCAACTATTAAAGAAACTAAAAAAAAGAAAAAATAAATCTCATCCGCGGATTTGAACTCGTGACCATCGAATTGCTAAGCCGCGGTCCGAACCACTAGACCAACACACCATTTACGTTACTTTACGAAAAACTTAAGCGTATGGTATCGGTCTTATCGCTCTTAGCGATAAGACCGCCCATTGTGTCACCCTCTGTAAAATTTTTATATTTATGTCTGTAATCTATATGGTGTACATAATAAAGAGTATTCTATTCTATTCTATTCTACCTAAGGGGGGTCCGGTTTCCCTGAAGCTTACTGTACATAATTACAGCTGAAAAATCAATTCAATAAATCTTTGAAAATCATTTGACTTTTCAAACTTTGTAATGGATTTTTAATTTCTTGTTCTATCTGTACTGAATTGCTAATAACCTAGTTTGTGCAAGAAATTGTTTCTCTTTTTTTTCTTTTCGTAACAGTTTTTATAATGAAGAATAAAATTAACATCTACTTAAGTAACATTTTGTTTAGCCTATCAGTATTACGGTCAACAAATGTACTGTAATTGACAGACCGATAACAAGGAAGGGTGCATTTATATCACGCACGTGCCAATAAAAACTCTTCAGAAAAAAACACTGTTGATACATGTGTCAAGTTGCGTACCTACCTTTCTAATGTTGTTACTCGACAACATTAGAAAGGTAGGTAGGTCTTAACAACTTAACACAATCAACATCAATTTGAGTAAGAAACTCACCAACTATTTCAAACTATCTAAGTTAGTATTTTGAATGTGTATACAGGGTTGTAGGCATCGACGCGCAAAATGTAACCATGAATTCAGCAAATGATTAGACGTAGAAATTTTCCGTCGGTTCTCATTAAACAAATCAGCTGATCCATACAAAAGTGCAATACCTACTTGGTCAAAATGTATGGAACAGCTGTTTTTTTTATGATAGCCGACGAAAAATTTAAACGCAGGGGTTACAATTACGGCGATAGAGGTGTGAGGAGTGGCTAGAGAGGCGCCACGGCGTCCTCACCTTCCGCCTGACACAGGTCCTCACCGGACACGGCTACTTCGGGAGGTTCCTGTTCCGTATACGTCTGTCAGATTTTGTATGCAAGAACTGTCAAAAATTCAAAATTATTCTTCGGATTAAATTATCTGACAATGGAAAAATCAGCCCTTAGAGATACTTCTTTGTTTACCAATATTTTACAGGGTGTCCCAAAAAATAGTGTCAAGCGGAAGTCCAGAGATAGAGCACCCCTTGGGGTACTCGAATCACTCCCATGTCTGTTCCGCGATTTTTAATAGTTTTCCTGTTATAATTTTTTTTTTCTGAATTATTGAGAATTTTGACATTTGAAGAAATCGGACGTCAGCTGGGGACGTCATGACAAGGCGTTTCGTGAAAACGTACCTATTATTTTATCTGTTTATATTTCGTCGCGATGTCTGATTATTTAAAATGATAGACTTTTATGTTAGCTCAGTTAGATATTTGGCATCTTTTAGTACATGACACAGGGTAAAAAATAAGTTGTTTTGTCTTTCTCATACTCTATTACATAAGATACAACGTTGGCACAAAATAGGTGTATATATACCCTTTGCCTAACTTTATTTATTTATTTATTTTTAATATAATTTTTATTTAAACAAAACTGTACTAATTTTCATGCCTTATAATTTTTGAATAAATATATTATTATTATTATTTAAGACACCAATCTTACGGCTGATAATAATTACCTATTTTCAAGACCAAACCTCCATCAAAATTTTGCTTGAAATAAGGCTTAAGATTTCTCATCCCTTTTTATATTCCTTGCCTTGTTCTATCAATCGCTTCACAGGATAGCTAAATTCGATCTAAAAACCGATATCTGCGTAGAATGAATTTTTTATACGATCATGCAAATCGAATTAAAGGATCCCAGTTCCTTGAAGGACGCAGCTCACATTTCAGGGAATTTCAAATACATAATGAGTATAGCATATTTCCGTTATTTATAAAAAAAACGATAGGTAATAGGTAGGTAACACGGGCTGGTGTCCGCAACTCCACGTCAATGCGCGTATTTTGCGTACGGAAAAAAAAAAAAAACGATATAGAATTTTTCGATTTTACGTTGGAGTCTCAGTACAAATATTTGTTTGTTTGAAATACTTGTTTGTGTTTTTTTATGTGTTTGTTTGTTTGTAACTGTCCCGTTGGTCTCGTAGTCGCAGGCGCGACTGCTGAGCGTGGGGTCCTGGGTTCGATTCCCGGGTCGGGCAAAGTGTTATTGAGTTTTTCCATTAGGAATTTCTTTGTATTGTAACAGCCTGGAGTTTGGAAGTTGGCGGTGTGATACCCCCGTGCCTCGGAAAGCACGTTAAGCCGTTGGTTTTGCGCCGGATCACTCTCCGGTCGTGTTGAATTGCCGTCCCGTTGGACTATGAGAGTGAGGGAAGGGGGAGTGCACTTACCTATGTATGCGCGCACACTTGTGCACCATAATATCTCCCACGGCTAAGGCTAGTATGCTAGTCCGTTGAGCATGGCCGCCGTAGCCGAAATACGGTCTGGACTTGAGGACTATATATAAAAATATTTGTAAAAGAAAAGGAATTTTTTTTAGGATTTATTTATCAATTCGAGATAACCTGAATCTATGCAGTAAGTATAGGTACCTAATGTAAAATCAGGAAAATTAATAGTTTGCCAAATTAAGTACTAGCATAGCTATAGCCTTAAAATTCTCCGTTTTTTTTTCTCAATTTTATTGTATTTATTTTGAAAAATTCATTGAGTTTCGAAAATTCGCAAAGAATGTGCGCAATATGGAAGGAGTGATGGGGCTATGGAGAAATGTCTTGACGATGCGTGAACGTGCGTGATCCATCGCCGCCCATTCGACACAGGGTGGATGGGAAGAAGCATATGAAGTAATTTTTTGCTCCGTTGCGTTGGTGTAATTGTTGAATGGCAATCCAATGTGAGGATAAATAAATAAATAAAATAACATGGAATACGGTCGCAGTATGTCAATTTGGTAAATAAATAGTTTCTCTAATAGTAGGTACTTCTACATATTTATTCGGTTTTTAGCGTTTGTACCGCTAAAAACCGAATAAATATAAATTTACTAAATATAAATTTACTATCTAATAATAAGATCTGAGGGGATCCGAGTGAAACGATGCGTACTTAAGTAACTTAACCCAAAGTTTTTGAGGTTCATAGTTTACCATCAATATACGTTCATAGTTCAGCCATCTATGGTTTCGTCATAAGTCAACCTTGGGCATCGCTGACTTTCGGATATTCAACTTTTAAGAAAAAGGATTTTACCAAATAGACAGAAAGTGAGATGATACAGAGACTAAAAAAGTCCCAACAATTTTCATGCGGCAAAAGACGTAAAAGTAATCAAACTAAGATTTTAGATTCCTATTTAAAATTTAAATTATCATACACATATATGATTTCAATATGAATGATGAGAACAATATTTTGATTTAAAAGAGTGTTCGTGGAGTTCCTTGTCCGTTCTTCTCCATAGAAACCTACTACGCTTTGAAATGGGCAAGTAGCTTCATCTTTCTGACTGACCGACCTCTTGACAAAAGTACTCGTAATTGGTTTATTTGAAATAATTTTTTTTAGTTTGAGTTTGATAGTGATGAGCCTAAAAATAGTATATTAGGTGGTATATTAGGCTGGTCTTTCAAACTGTACTTTCTACGTACAATAAAACTCAGTTTGACTTACAGTATAACCGGATAAAAATTGAGATGGAGGAGTATTATCTTGAATCTTAAAGATTACGCTGAAATTTATTATGCCGTTGCGATCAAGGAGGCTGACTTAATCATATCTTTTCTGCATTACTTCAGACGGAAATTCCTCATTTGATGGATTATCCTATACTAGCCTCTGCCCGCGACTTCGTCCACATGAAATTTCTTACTCTCCCGACCCACCCCGTCGCATCGCATCGCCTGTCCGCACTATAATTTCAATTTTGCTTAGCTTCTTTCTGACTTTTTTTTCGTGTCAAGTAAGTCCTTGAGAATTGGGCTATTAAATGATTTAAGAATTTTTCAAATCCGACTTATAGCTTCAGAGATTAGCGCGTTCAAATAAACAAACAAACGCTTCAGCTTTGTTATTATTATAGATCCACACTCTACAGGGAAGTCTTTGTTCAATTTCTTCTTTAATCGGTAAATGCCTTTATCCCTTTTTTAAATAGGATGACGAATTTATTTGCATCTCGCTTCAGGCGCTTTGGTTATCGGATAAAGCTGACGTGTGGGAAGCTCAATTAATTTTGTACCAACGACTACCAACATTTTGCTGTGGGTGGCATAATCCTTTGCGCGTGGAACCCGAATTATAATCGAAAAACACAGAAAATATTACCAATTGTAATCAGATAGGCAATTTTCGTTATTTTAAGGACGTTAACAGATCTGTCTCAATCTGTCAAAAATACCTCTAATTTCCTTTACTTTTTACTTTTTTTATGTTTTAATTTTTTTGATAGCCTGTCCCACTGCTGGACAAAGGCCTCCCCCAAATCCTTCCAGTCGGTTTTTTTACTGCCACATTAATTGCCTGCAATTCGTCAAATTCATCAGGTCTTAGGTCCATCTAGAAAATGAGGCAGTCGTCTTTGTGGTCGCAATTCAAAGATTCGTCTGCGTCCTTTTGGTGTCAATGCAGACTTGACCATCTCAATACCTCGTCAGCACTCTATTTAATCGGTCTATACTGTTCCTACTGCTGGTACACAGGCCTCCTCTCTGTGAGAGTGAGTGAGCCGCAATACACCACGCGGGTCCAGTACGGGTTGGTAAATGTCATATGTCTTCAGTTTTTAGGACATGCCGGTTTCCTCACGATGTTTTCCTTCACCGTTTTGAGAGCAGTGCTGATGAAATAATTTACACAAAGTAAAACGCCTGTCTGGGTTCAAACCTACGACCTACTCAGAGTCACGGCCATTACCACTTGGCCACCACTGCTCTCAGCACTCTACAAGCCTCCTCTTTTTTTTCCAAAAATCTTCCTTGCTAATATTGTACCCCTAAACACACTCATAACTTATGTTTTTATTTCCTTGTCCACAGTAACAAGTTGCAACAGCAATCATCTGATCCCAACAACTCCGATCATAAAAAGCAACTCAACTGAGATTTGCTGCAAGAAATGGTACACAAAGAAACTACAGAAGGTGAGTAGCTAATTATAGAAAATTCATCCGCTATAAGGGAAAACCATTTCGTATTTTGATGTTATTTTTATAAAGCTTGGATTTCCTTACTACGGGCGCTCCCACGAAAAAAGTCACTGACACGTTATTTATGAAAGTCGGCGTGTTTCCCTAGAATCAAATTGATCGCAGTTACTAAGCCAGGCTACCCCGTCCAAATGGGTTAGGTTAGGTTAGAAATAAAACTCTCTCGCTGACCCGATTCACCGCAGGAGGGCAGGACGGCGTAGGCGGCGAAATGCGGACTTGATGCCGCCAGAAGGGAGGCCATCGAATGATAGATTGGGGGACTCTATCGTCCACACTGCACGGTCCCCTGGAGTTGTGGTGATGTCCCAGTGCACCCGGACATCGCCGAAGAAAGATGGAGCTCGGAGGCGGGCTAAGAAGAGGTAGCCCAGAAATGGGGCCACGCTGGATGGATCGCGAATGTCATATGTAGTTCTCGCGGCCCACCCATCAAAGCGAAATTAGGTGCACAGGCGGAGTTTTTAGTGGGTGCGAGGCCCACATAACCACGTCGTCTCCCCGGACGGCGTGGTATGCGTTAGGCATTTGATTCGCCGGAAAAAAAAAGGTTAGAAATGTGAGCAAACGCGCGCGAGCCGAGCGAGCGTAGCGTGTGGTGCCGCGGCACTGGCCGGCGAGCGCTACTTCCAAATCAGATTTATCACCGACTAATTCCGATTTGTTAGCTGCCCACACGCAACTATCCGTTAAGCCATTTTACTGCTAAATATTTATTTACTTAAGCATTTAAATATTTGTTATGACTCATTTTTATTTAGTTAACTGCTCAATTTTTACTGCCAAACTTGTTAACACTATGCCGTCCAACGACATCACAGTGGTGTCGTGCGCAATGTAGCGGCCAACTGCCGGCGACACCACAGTCACATTAGTAGATAAACGGAACAGAGGCAATTAAAAAACAATTGGATTTTTTAATTATACCGTATGATGATGGTAACCTTACCATCATTAAAATCCTTGTAATGGCTGAATTGCCCATATTTATTGCCCATATTTTTTTCTTTGCCCATATTTATAGGTTATTCAGATCTCTTTAATGTGCGTTACATCTTGGAGACTGTTTTGCTGCATACCATATGAAACAGAAATACTAAGTAGGTAAGTACCAAATAGACAAATATATAAAACAAACAAAGGTCATTGGGCACATTAGTATAGAAACCATACCCATGGCGGACACAAACGAAATATAGCAGAGTGTATTGATATATGGCTCTGATTTACTATGGCATTAGTCACATTAATGTGAGCCACGGGAATCTCGAAAAATTCGTGTTATAAACTGATATAGGGAAGATGAATAAAATGCTAATTCATTAGAATATTTTTTATTCAATTTGATCCAAATCAAGCATAAGATCATTTAAAAAGGCAGCGGGTGCATCTGTTGCTTCCTGATGTCTGGCCCAAGACAGATAATAAACTATGCTTGCGATATGGGCGCAGCTCCCGACAGTGCGGCGGCCATGTATACTTGAGTAGTAATACTCTTCTATACTTTGTCTTCCATGTTGTGTCGGGTTTAACATAAAGTATGTATAGTATTGTTTCATTCGGATATGACGTGCGAAGGACCGCGCGGAGGGCGGTGAGACAGTGCGCGAGCGCAACGAAACTTGTTCTACCTGTCTAATGTGTGAAAGAGACAGCGTATACATGCCTCTGAACAGTCTGAACATTGGCGCATCCGTGCACCATGCTGTATGGTATCGGAATTCTTTTTATGCCTTTATAAGATTAAATAAAATCCTCTGAAACCGTTTGTTTTTTATATTTTTTAAACGATCCTGTACAATTTTCTCCATCGATTTTTAATTAAATAATTATATGCAATGAAAGGTCATATTATTCCCCTTAGTTTAAAACTATTTTGGTTAATGTCCGCCACTCTTCGCTAAGCGGGTCAGATATGCCCAATGACCTTTCGTATTTATTTACGTATGCATATCTTCGAAATTTCATGAAAGTAGGGTAGCAGGGTCTAGAATTTATGAGAACTAACAATGAGATTAGTAGAACTTAACAATTTATAATTTCCCGATAATGTCAAGCACGGCCGGCGACAAGCCAAGTAATCTGAATCAGCGCTGCCGGCGCCAAGCGAAAAAATGTTTACGAGACGTGCTGACGTCAAAGTGTTAGTAAACATCCATTTTTATAATTTTCAAAATTACAATAAACATCTGCAGACAATTTAAATGTATGGGCAAGTAATTAACGTTATCAAACCAAGTCATTTGCCAAGCTGTTTGATTGAATGATTGAATTTTATTCAGGCCGCTAGTTGAACGGCGCCGATTAATTAAAAAGCTAGGCAATTAACTGAATGGCTAATTAAGTGAGTTTACTGCGACATATCTGTTCATTACGCACTAGTCACGAGACTATTGCCCCCAGTTTGAACAGTTCTCTATAAAATCGGCAATTGGCATCGGTAGTTGACACAATCGGCACCAATGAATTTCGACCCTCATTTCACGGGGGATTCACCTCAGTTTGACCAGAACTTGAAGTCTCCTACAGACAGACACGCACGACACGACGGCATGAAACAATTTTATGAAATCTTCATGGAAATTGAGCCTTAAATCACACATGAGTCGGAACATGAGTTTGCTACTCAAAATTACCCCCTAATAAACATTTGAACACAAGCTCATACAATTCAGCTCCAAGTCAAATATTTACGTTGTCGCAAATCTGCAAGTTATACGAATACTAAATTTGACTGGGTCTTTATCGAACTTTGTGCAAACAAGTGTCAACGGCTGTATCCATGTACGAGTAATCTCGTAAGTTTACGCAAGTTTGAAGTTTTACCTGTGTGTTACGAGTTGGTATAGATAAGTCTCTCGTGGTAACAAATACAAATATTTCGATGCCTCCCACGTAAGTTGTTGTAAGCCACAAAATTCAGTATGTGAATACGGGTTATTTGTAAAACACCAACCACCTCTTAAGAGGTCATTGTACTCATCATTATGAACAACTTATACTATGGGACCAAACCTGAAATCGCAAAAAAAAAGACATGTTGTTCCCTACATTTTGACGACTCGTACGAACATAAATGTAGGGAACAGCTGATTTTGTTTCGCGATTTCAGGTTTGGTCCCATAGTAAAAGTTGTTCATAATGATGAGTACAATGACCTGTTAAGAGGTTGTTGGTGTTTTACAAATAACCCTGTATACAATATATTCACATACTAATAATACTACTATTTAGAAATACTTTATTACTAACTAATATTCACCTACTGAATTTTATAAAAAATAATTTAACAGTGCAATTTTTTTTTGGCAAAAGTATCTTTGAAACACTCTCATGTAAAATTGCAGTTTGTGGGTTACAATAAATTACGTGGGAGGGATCGATTTTTTGGAACAAAAACATATTACAATTTACAATTTGTGTACGTTCATATTGCGTTCGTTTAATAACTGTGTCGCAGTTATTAGCGGGCGGTGGTTTTAACGGTCGTGACTTACAAAGTTTAAGTCGTAGGTTCTACCCAGGAACTTTATGTAAATTATTTCATCACCATCATCTGCCTAGCCTTTTCCCAACTATGTTGGGGTCGGCTTCCAGTCTAACCGGATGCAGCTGAATACTAGTATTTTACACGAAGCGACTGCCTATCTGACCTCCACAACCCAGTTACTGGGTATTACCCAGTAACTGGGTTGTGGAGGTCGATACCCCTTGGTAAGACTGGTTGTCAGACTTTCGGGCTACTGATGACCCGTAACGACTGTCAAAGATCCACGAATGACAGTCGGGACCAACGGATTAACGTGCTTTCCGAGGCACGGAGGGGTCTCGGTATGTAAAGATGGTCACCCATCCACAGGCCAACCGCGGCAAGCGTAGCTTAACCTGACTAATCAGCGAGCGGCCGAGACTCTGTGCTCTATATGGCAATAGGTCTAACACTTCGGAGGGCCTTCAACGATAACGGTGATTAAACGATAACAAATGTATTGAGTTGACATAAGCTAGGTACCGAAAACCTAACGTCAATCCTGTTGAAAGGAAAAGCTTTCAAAGGGATTATCACTTTTCTAGATCCTTAGGAGGCGCGAAATGTGGATTTTGGTGTGATTGTGAGAGTCTTGGTCTCTGTGGCTTATTTACTGATTTTTTTTGGACTAAATCCACTTCAATATGTAAGAGTAAAACTGATTCCTCTCACTATACGATCGTTTCGAAAACCAAGATATTTTCGTCTGAAATTGCGAAACAATTTGCATATTATGTATATTTGTATCTTTGAAGTTTTATGGCCCGAAAATACATAACTTAATCATAATAATACTCGCATATTTTTGGCTTTAATATCGTTGCATGCCAATATTTACAATCCTAATTGTATAGGCTGTAAAATTTTACGATGGTCAGTAAGTAACACAAAAATATTAGTACCTACTGACCCTTCTGCACCCTAAAAGTATAACGGTATTGATACAACGGTCTTTTACGATATGAGGAAAACATCCTTTGGAAAATGGCGCAGACAATGAATCTCGTTATTTTTCCTTTGAAAAGGTTAGTGTTGTATATTCGCACGTTTCGCAAGTCATGAAATATAAGTATTACGTAATCAGCTTGCCTAAAATTTCTCGTCTCCGGCCACGGATACAAATCCATACTCCGGGATGATTTTTAAGACAAATTTTCTGGCAGGAAAACCATAAACGGACCAGGACCGGGGGAGTCCTGGGCTCGATCCAGGGCCAGGAAGTGAGGTTCCTGGTCGCAACCGATAGACTAACGACGCAGTCAAAATCATAATCATTGTTATTTGATTTAAAATGTTTACTACTCGTATCATCGACGTCGGATCGAAGTTTAAATAAACCTCGTGAACAACTGAAATCCAATATTAACTTATTTATAGCCCCCGCAGAAAGGCGCGACGCGATTCTTTTCATATAAATTGTTCTACAAAAGTCGCGCCGCGCCTGGCTGCGGAAGCCAATACTCACGAATCACGGAAGGCTTATTATTAAGTTCGTCAATGATTGTGGTCGATAAGTGTAAAACTTCTTGTTGATTATTATTGGTTTAGTTTGATTGAGTCTTATTAGGAAATCGATGTAAAAAAAAGTTTGGTTATTTCAGTCTCTAGTAAAACTAATCGAGATTAGATTGGCTTATCTTTATTTTTACCTATGTTTACTTATTATTACTCTGCTGTTTGTTGTTCCTAAATAAATAAACTAATAGATGACTTGAAAGACGTTGCCCTGTCCACACAAAACAAAAATGAATATGTAACGGCCAATTTTCGCCACAAGTTTCAAAAACGCCAAATATTTTTTTTTGGGTGAATACTGGCACATTGCAGAACTGTTATTAAAAAAAAAAAAACAAATTATTTTGATGTGTCACTTGTGACACATTGTTGAGGATATGTTATTTAAAGCAAATATCAAATCTATTGTGTTTATTGTCCCTATCTGGACTGTAAAAACTAGCTTTCAACTCGTGAAACATGAATCGTTTTTTGTTAAAAAATACGGTTTTCTTTCACTTTAAACTGGAGGTCTATTTTTTATTAATAGCCCATCCCTGAGAGGTTAACTTTTATCCATCTTGTTTTATGAAGAAAACACCTTCTACCTTTTAATAGCCCGCAAAAATAAAAAATTCTTACGTTTTTTGCACTTTGCAAGACAGTGTCAGGTTGTTTGTTGAACAAAATAATTATGATTTGCGACCGTAAAAAGTAGGTATGTATTTACAGAATTTGTTGATTGGTTTCTTTGTTGGCTGTATTGAGGATTGTTAATTGATGATTATGTTTATTCAAATACACGCGGGTTACAATAAAAGATCTTCCACGAATGACGGTACTAAACGTTCGTCCAACACTCGCTGAGTGCACAGACCATTGAGATGGGATATAACAGGAGATGCCCTGTTATTCTATACACGGTTGTAGGTAGGTGCCAGAGCAGCCATCTTTGTCGCCAAGTTTCGTGGTAGTTCAGCTGTCAAATGGTTGTTTATTTTTTGTATTATTGAGATTTGCGAGAAAATTACGAGGACTTTACCTTTAAAACTGCATGTAAATGTTGAAAAACAGCAATTCAACATGCCTGTGTGTTGTATTGTGAAGTGTGGTGCAAGGAAGAATGAAAATCAACCTCAACTTTCTTTGCACAGGTTAGTAGCCGGTTTTCATGCAATAACACATACAATAATAGACATTCGATGATATAATTGTAACGCGATCATGAATTTATGGCTAAAGTATTGATATTTGGGTGAATTTCCGTATAACAGGCCTTTTTATTATTTTGTTAATTCATTCGTTTGTTTACAATAATATGTCATAATAAAATAGTGTTGTACCGTTGCCTAATAGTTTCCGGAACTAGTTCCTCCGCTGGAACGATATCGGTATATTCTGCTATGTTAACATAAATAGTCCTGCGTCTTATTAGCTCCGATTGACCTTGCTAGGTCCGGCCCGTGGTTCACAGCACCAAAATCAAAATATTTTCTTTCACATAAACCTACATGGGCACTTATGAAACGTCAGCCTTGTTGTGGAACAACAAATTTGTGTTTTGTTCCTAGTATTTATATTATATATATCACTGTATTTTTAAACAGATTATATTTTTATGTGCATACAAAAGATTATCATAAATGTACTGAGAAGGCACAGTCATTATATTAATCTCTTTAAAGTCTCTGAGGGAGTGTCTGGGACTTAATTTATAAATGGAACGAATTGCCCTTTTTTGTAAAATTAAAATTGTCTGAATATCGGCGGCATTTCCCCACAACAGAATACCGTATGACAGCACACTATGAAAATAACTAAAGTAAACTAAACGGGCTGTCTCTAAATCAGTTAAGTCACGAATTTTCCTAACGGTGTATGCTGCAGGGCTAAGTTTTTTTGACAATTTATCTATATGGGGGCCCCATTGAAGCTTGGCATCCAAAGTTATGCCTAAGAATACTGTGGTATTTTCGGGTTTTAACTCTTCACCCTTTATGAGAACACTAGTTTCTACTTGTCTAACATTTGGTATCGTAAATTTAATACATTTCGTTTTTTTTTTCGTTAAGAAGTAGATTATTAACATTAAATCAGTTTACTACTTTTGTGAGGGCACTATTTATACTGTCAGTAACCAGCTGTTGACGTTTGAGTTTAAATAAAAGTGAAGTGTCATCTGCAAACAACACTATATCATGTTCATCCTTTATGAGGTAATGCAAGTCATTGATATAAATAATAAATGAAAATGGTCCAAGTATTGAGCCTTGGGGGACCCCCATTCTTACTACAGATCCGGGTGACCTTTTCCCGTTAACATCAACTCTCTGAATCCTATCACTGAAGTAAGAAGTGAGAAGATCCAGAGAGGGTGCCGGATTCCGTAGTGGCGAAGTTTCCTGATTAAGGTTTCATGAAGAATACAATTGAATGCCTTGTACCAATCACAAAAGATGCCCAAAGCATCGCATTCGCAAAGTATTACTTTTGTAAGCCTATTTTACTAATCAAACGTTATATTTGAACGATAATTGAACGTTATATTTGTTAATCATTATCATACCAATAAACAAAGGCAAAAAAAAAACTTTTATTTTATTTTTACTCCACCACTCATTAACACAATAATATAAGCATCCCATCCCATTCACGGAGAATGTGATGGGAAGTTTATATTATTCATTAACCCTAGTGATTATCTTGTTTTTCACTAGGGTCCGCATACCTAACAGAAACTACTGCTCTCTGGCCTTCCAACCCAAAGGTATAATATGCGAAAGCACCTGTTTTTGGGCATATGGATACATATCTCTTCACGCTGTTTTCCTTCACTTTAATACGTAAACGTGATGCAATTAAAAAGTGTTTTTTAATTCTGTGCCGAAAAAACACATGGCATTAATTTTATTTTCAGGGAAGAAAGTTGATTGCGATAATTTAACAGTTTCGGGTAGCTTTATGTGCTGGCGTCTGTACCTATCGATAAATAGTTCATATGAGTCTTTTACGCATAACAAAAGATTAGAAATAAAGTATTTTCGCATACTGTATTTTTATGCAAAATTATAAAGTATGTTTATCGAAAATAAACTAGGATACGTTACTATAAAGTAGGCAACCTTAGTTAGAACGGACTATAAGTTAGTATACTATATTATGATCCAAACGTGATAACTAGTACGACTCGTATTTAGTATCGATACTCGTTATAGTAACACCAATGTTCCTTGATTGATTCAACCCTAGCAATGGCAGCCATTTTTTGAGACAATATGAGTTGTAGGTAGGCACCCTTTTTTCGTAGGTATGTCCAGTCCATATATATATGTCTATGGCACAGACCAATTGAAATTCTATCAGCGATAACGATGATGGTAAAGTCAAGAATGTATTGAAATGACATAATGAATGACATTTTGAAATGACAGAATGTATTGAATTGACATAAGTCAATCCTGTTTAAAAGCGTCTGTTAAATAATAATAATAATAATAATAATAAATGGAATGGAATTAGTATGTACTATAAGTACAGTACTTGCTTAGAATAAAAGTATTTTAATAAAATTCTATGATTTCACGTGGATAAAGGGCTTATTAGTCGATTCGCATAAAATTACTCATCCGGAACGGGCGAACCGTCACTTTTAAATAATATTATTTTTTCTATGGGCTACTCGCACGAAATTAATTTATTTGTGGGCGAGTCTACAACTTCAGAAATAATTTTGCAATGAGGCAATTGGCACAATATTATTTATAAGTTACGTTTCGCCCGTTTCGGGCGAGTAAATTCGTGCAAATCGACTACTAAGCCGGATAAAGTCTGACATTAAAGTACAATTTTTCATTTCAAAATAAAACCTTTTCGATAAGATTGTAGATAAAGGTTTTTAAAGTGGCCGACACTGACCCTTACAATTATTTCTTTGTTATTTTAAACTGAATGTATCCTTTTGTTCGCAGGACGAGTCAGAGCAACGACTAGATGTGGACAATACCAGCGCTCAGTCGTATTGTATGCACACCGTGGACATGGAGTTCAGACACGTTGTCAGATCCACGCACATCGATAAAAGCATAGAGGCGAAGAGGAAAGTGAGTAGCTTGATAAACAATTTATTTATCTTACCTTGGTAACTTGATAGAGAAAACTGATTGAAAACTTGCATTCTTCTTTGAACTACTTCCATCGAAGGCAGTTAGCGCAGCTTAGCTCAGAGACTCTTAAGACTAGAAAGCTATAATTTGGCGTGAATATTAATTACGCCGACAGTGTGTAGGTCTTTCAAAAATACTGCGGTTTTGTGATTATGTTGTACAACTTTTCGATTCAGGTATCGTTTAGTGAAAAAGTAAGCTTTAAAGTGCTAATTTTTGTTAGAGTCAAGTGTCTCCCCCGTCAACTAAATTGTTCTTTATGGATCATCATCTGCCTAGCCTTTTCCCAACTATGTTGGGGTCGGCTTCCAGTCTAACCGGATGTAGCTGAATACCAGTATTTTACATGGAGCGACTGCCTATCTGACCTCCACAACCCAGATACTGGGTAATACGATACCCCTAGGTAAGACTGGTTGTCAGACTTTCGGGCTTCTGACTACCCGTAAAGACTGTCAAAGATCTACGTATGACAGCCGGGACCATCGGCTTAACGTGCTTTCCGAGGCACGGAGGGGCCTCGTTATGTAAAGATGGTCACCCATCCATAGACCAACTGCGGCAAGCGTAGCTTAACCTGATCCGAAATTGTTCTTTATGGATAATTATGTAAAAAAAATCACGGTAGTAATATTTATAACAAAGTTAAAAGAAAAACTATTATAGCTAAGTAGGCTTTACAAGTTTACAAGTAATAGTCGACCAACTTACATTTACAGTTGCAATGTATAGGAGAGCATGATTTTCAACTACAATGTTAAGTTCGTTCTTGTGATAAATTCATTCCAACTACAGAACCCTTTATTGTGCGTGGTCCGACACGCACTTGGCCGGTTTTTTAATTAATATTTCTATTTCTTCATTATAACTATTACTAACGCTATTTAATAATAGTTATAATGAACAAAGAGAAATTGAAACGATTGTGGTAAAAGTAAAAAGTTAATACATTTTATATACAAACGCAGTTAGAGAAAAAAATACATGAAGTCCTACGCATACGAAGCTACTGTTTTCTCCGCCTGATTTCCTGGGAAGTCGCTTACTTCGAAACGGCACCCTGGAGGATTAGAGAAGCTCAATATAAACACGTCCATTACCAAAAACGAGAAATAAAGAAAAATACGGCACAAAACATTTTGTTGAAGAAATAAAGATAATCGCTCGACTTAGAGACATTTTTTATGATATTTTTTTGCGTTTTTCCATTGTTTATTTAAAGATTTAAGGAAATTAGTAGGTAGAATATTATATTTTATAGCTACATAGCATAATCAGCCTTGAATGTCCCCACTACTGGAACACAGGCCTCCTCTCTGTGAGAGGGAATGGGCTGTAATCTACCACGCGGGCCCTGTGCGGGTTAGTAGATGTCTCATGTCTTCGAATTTTTAGTTCTAGGATACGCGTTTCCTCACGATATTTTCGGTTACGGTTTTGAGAACAGTGGTGACAAAGTTATTAACACAAAGTAAACCGTCTACCTGGGTTCGAACCCACGACCGGCAACTCGTAAGTAGCGGCCGTTACCACTGGGGCACCACTGCTCTATTTAAGGAATTCTTGTGCCAAATTTCATGCTTCTAGACCCAGCAGTTTAGGATGTGCAAGGCTTTTACTAATTAGATTATTTACTTCTGTTCTGAGAAATTTAGGGAGTAGGCATGATTTATTTTCTTTTTAGTGTGTAAGGGTCAGGGACTAGACGAGTCACCAAACAATGCGACAATCCTAAAATATAGTGTATGAAGCATTGTGAGGAAACATATTTATCAATACTTATTCCTTCTGGGTGTGAAAAGAGGATTTTAGGAAGTAACGACACAAATGTACAATTTGCAAGGAATAAAATAGAATAGAATAGAATACTCTTTATTATGCATACCATATAAATTACAGACATAAATATAGAAATTTTACAAAGGGTGACACAATGGGCGGTCTTAATACTTTTTTCTGTTTTTTTTTTTCTTTTTTAATAACAAACCGCATTGATTGTGTTTAATGGCCTGAAAGCACGGATATCCTATTTCTGAGGTGAATAAGAATGTGATTGCCTTATCAGCTTTGCATTCAAAATGGGAGCCACAATGTCGCCGCCGCGGTGGCAATAACTCTCCATCTCTATAATAAGCTGTTGACAGAAAATCTCCATATAATTATAGGAGACTTTCAATACAATGTATACTAGTAAAAAAAAAAAAAACTCGACGTCATACTTCACTTAACTTTAGGGACCAAAGTTTTACTTGGCAACCGAACGTACTTTTTAAACAACGAAGAGTTTATTGAGTGAGTTAATTTTGGTGTTTTATAGTATAGCAAGGAATTTTAAGGCTCCGTACCTCAAAAGGAAAAAATGGAACCCTTCATCACTGTCCGTCTTTCCGTCAGTCTGACAAGACCCTTTTTCTCAGGAACGCGAAGAGGTATCAAGTTAAAATGAATATCAAATACGTAGGTCTACTACGTATTGCGGAAAAACGATAAGATCCCATAAATTCTTACGACACTTTCAGAATGTTAAGCATTCACGGGTTCAATAACTTTACGAGTTTTAACAGGGATATTTGCTCGATGAATTTAAACAGGCACGTGTATGATATGGTATGTAGTCTGTAGAGACGACCAACATTCCAATTGAGAACTTCCGATTGACTGAACTTGATCGAAATACCTTTGCAAACTCTCCCGTTGACATACACGTATTTAATTGTAACGGAGATGGGCAACACAGAGTTGATAGGTATTATTTTGTTTTGCAACACAGACTGACTAACGTTTGGTTGGAAAACGTCAAGATAGTTTTCTTTCAACATAAAACGTGTAGTATCAAAGAGTCGGCCAAGTACGAGTGGAGCTCGCACACTTGGTGCCATACCACTAAAACTGTCAATTGTAGTTAATCTCCTCCTTTATAGCGCCCTTTGGTAACAAGTGACCCTTTTGACATTTGAAATCGTCAAGCACCTTGCACCACATGTGCTTCACAGCTCATCCCTCAATCACAAATTATACAGTTTCAAATCGTGTCCAAACATTGGTGAATATTTTGTTTTTATTCCCAACGAACGAGGTTTTTGATCCTTATAAGAAACAGGATCGATTGGCATACAAAAAGTTTTTGTGCCCCTTTTCCCGCTGACTGTAATTTTTTTTCGAAATCTGTGAATGTTGTAACGTTACATTTAGCTGAGGGCTGACTGAAACTTACGTTTAAAACATTAGAGAGGTATAAAACATATTATCGAAAGTTGTTGACTCAGGGTTGGCTTCGAAACGGGACTCGCTGGAGTAGGTAGGTTGTGGTAGAATAGGTTGGGGCTGGATGAACTTCCCTCGCCGAGTAGGCGCGACCGCACCGTAGTAGAGCACGTCACGCGTCGACAACCGTCACGTGCGAGCGCCCCAACGTCAGAGTACTCCCTTCCAAGGATGGCTGATCGTGACGTCTCTTTTCACGCACCCAAGGATAAGAAAATAAGGGAAAATACCACAATGCAAATCACAATTTCTCAACGAGTTATGGAAAGTCTCCTAAGACCGTTTCCTGTAGCTACAGCGGTTAAGATAGCTTGCTGTCCCATATCAAAAATTCACCCAGTAATGACGGTAAATAAAAAAGTTATGTCCAATTTTCTACAATTGCAAACTTTAAACTGCTCTATTGAAGAGTTTGGTTTTTGATGCTTTCAATCGTCGATATGTGGCTGTATCGGCTTTGACTGCAATATAACAAATAATCATGCCTGTATTACTCTAAGAGGTAGGCAGACATGTCTAGTGTAGGTATCCACTTTTCACCAGTAAAATTAAAAATATTTAATATAACTGTCTTTTCAGGTAATACGAATGCTGTTTGTCATCATTTTGGAGTTCTTCGTGTGTTGGACGCCACTTCACGTCATAAATACGGTGAGAACTTACTATTCTAACTTCATCATCAGCACAGAAAACAGTGAAAATGCTATGGGGAGACTTCTCACCACATGAAGCTACTACAATGTGTCAAATTTATATAATAAATTTTCAACTTTATCGCTAAAGCATTAGGTTGATTGGGAAAATTTGACAGTTTCGGTTAGCTTGATGTGCTGGCGTCTGTACAAGAACGTGCAACTCTGTTTTAACCCTGTTATAGACACTCCATACAATTATCAAAGGATTGATAGTTGTGATTTGAATTTATAGTCAATTTAAGATGGTAATTTCCCTGACTACATCAAAGTATTTGTTTTTGGCAAGTTTATTGAAATTTTTACGAGAAATAGAATCCAATCACAATTTTGACCTTGAGACAGAACCCTACACGTGTCTGGATTGAAAATACCCAGTAAATAAATAATAGGTGTAGTATACTGGAATCCCACCCTGTCAGAATTGTTTAATCAAGTTCGACCTCGATAAATAAAACAGTTTCTCTTCTTTCTACGGGCCACGTTTATTGTATTTATTTTTTAGTACAATGATTACAATACGATTTATTCTAGATCTTTTTAGTACAGAATTTTTGACACAGATTTATTTAATAGTATATTGCAAAGCTAGTGCATAAAAGAAGCCATTTTACCCCGAGACGTAGATAGTTAAATCGAGGGGTAAAATGGCTCGTTTATACCCGAGTTATAAACTCTGCTTTTCACTTCGATTGCGAGAAAATGAAAGAGGCATAAAGTATATAACAGTATTTTGTGAATAATATATATTTTTTTTTAATTCCCGGTATTACATGGAAAGGCTAATATGAAAAGATATATGGAAATATGGGGATTGTGTGCTTAGTACAAGTTATTATATTTCATAACGTAGTAAGGGTTCTAATTGCAACGCCTACCTGCCGGTCGATTCTGTAAAAATCTCACCGTGAAATCATAAGTGAAGTGAGCACTTAATAGTGTTAATCCCTAGCGAAGGACAGCTCAGACGCTCACTTCACCCAAGCTTTCACGGTGAGATCGTTACAGAATCACACGGCTGTTTTGTTAACTAGCATTAAGTTGAGTGCACCTACAGAATGATACTATAATACTTAATGTTAACATTGTTTCTAAACATTGTGACTAAATACAATTATTTATATATGTACCATATATATTATCTAGTGTGTACAGACGCCAGCACATCAAGCTACCCGAAACTGTCAGATTTTCCCAATCAACTTTGAACTTTATGCTTTAGCGCTAAAGTTGAAAATCTATTAAAGAAATCTGACAGATTGTAGTAGCTTGATGTGCTGGCGTCTGTACATAAAAACTTCTAATACTAAATAAACTACAAATTATTAAGTAAAATTAAAATATCCTAACCCAACTATTAGAAACTAAAATATTGCGTCGAAATATTCCTCCGATTCGCTGTCGACTGGTAATGTACCCAAGAGACTGGTGGCATTGCCACGTTGTATGGCACTACTTATCCCCTAGCCAAGGTAAAAACCAATTAAAGCAATTTAACAGATTGTAGTAGCTTGATGTGCTGGCGTCTGTACCTATAATGAATGAACTAAGTAGGTAACTTTGTATGTGAGTACCAATACAAAACATTTCTGGTTTAATGGTACAAAACAAGAATGAACCTGATTAAAGGCTATATGATAAATAAATAAATAAAAGGTAAAATGAAACATAAGCATCGACCACTTACCATCCCGACATTTCGCACAATTGCTTGACTAAAATGCTTCCGAAGAAACACTGTATATATTTAAGTACGCTGTGCCTTTACCATGTTGAGGGGCCCGTGGCTAAATAATAACAGCCGCACAGGTCGATCGATCAGGTTAAGCTACGCTTGCCGCGGTTGGTCTGTGGATGGGTGACCATCTTTACATACCGAGACCCCTCCGTGCCCCGGAAAGCACGTTAAGCCGTTGGTCCCGGCTGTCATTCGTAGATCTTTGACAGTCGTTACGGGTAGTCAGAAGCCCGAAAATCTGATAACCAGTCGTACCTAGGGGTATCGTATTACCCAGTAACTGGGTTGTGGAGGTCAGATAGGCAGTCGCTCCATGTAAAATACTGGTATTCAGCTGCATCCGGTTAGACTGAAAGCCGACCCCAACATAGTTGGGAAAAAGCTAGGCAGATGATTGATGTGCCTTTACCATGTTCATATTCGTAGACTCCATTTTCATTATGATAGCTACACTCAGGTGTCCGTTTTCCATCTATCTTTTCATGTTAGCCTTTACAATACCGAGAGTAAAAAATGTCACTCGCTGTGCCCCAGTTACACTTTTATGTGACCTGGATTTTAAATCAAGATCTGGATCAAAGCATCTCAAAGGATATAATATTTTTTTTTTGTACGAAACTCAATTGTTGTAGTTGAAAAAAAAAATTAAAAAAGAAAAATTTAGATGTAAAGAATTTAATGTATGCTATTCGTACTATTTTTATTTTGAATTCCTGCAATTAAAATCGTAATTTAAACTTATTACGGTCAATGGCACGCGAAGGTGGTAAGACACTGGACGCATGTTTTTACTTCCATGGAAGGTGGGTAGGCTTTTAGGGTGGAACGCAACGTCTGTCGATACTCTTGCGTAATCCCACCGTCCTGGCCCAGCGTGCTGTGCTGGTGCTGCAGAAAACCTTAAGCGGCGAAAGCATAATAACCTTATCGGTAATTATATTTTTGAGCCGTTTGGGATTGAAGCTAGGGTTTGGGATGACTCGACAGTAAAGTCTCGGGACACGAGACAACCCACGATCAAAATCCTAGGACGTAAAGGGACTTTAAGACTTCCTTGAATAAAGTAAGAATGGAGTTAATAAAAAAGGAATTTTTCGTTAACAACTTTGTCGGACAATCTGTTTCTGATTTTTTTAATAATGCCATCGGACAAAGAACACTCTCGTTTGAAGCTTTGTTTAGTACAATACTTTTATAGTTCCAAACTTTCAGAACGTTTTCCGGTTGCTTCAAACAACCCGAACTCTTTTAACATTTTTACAATACAATTTCAACTACCTTGTCTCGAGTCTCGAACCCCACTGTTGGACAATTGGCTTAGGCCCGTGCCATCACTTCTATCCGGCTAGTCCGAGAAAAGAAAAAAAAATGAAGTGTCTGTTTGTTATGTCAAAGTAACAGCTTTTTACTCAATAAATATGAAAGAATATACTATATACAATTGGGTACCACAATTTTATAATTTTTGTCTGTCTGTCTATCTGTTTGTGCCGGATAATGCCAGAAACGGCTGAAACGATTTTGAAGAAATTTGGTACAGGGATACTACTTACCTACCTAATTTTTATCGACTTACCACGTGGGCGGAAGCTAGTTTAAGATATAAATGTTGTACTTACTCTATTTCCTACACGTTATTTATTTATTTATTAAAACTTTATGCACAAGTAAAAAAAGTACTGTCATCATCTGCCTAGCCTTTTTCCCAAATATGTTGGGGTCGGCTTCCAGTCTAACCGGATGCAGCTGAATACCAGTATTTTACATGGAGCGACTGCCTATCTGTGCCTCCACAACCCAGTTACTGGGTAATACGATACCCCTAGGTAAAAAAAGTACTGTACAAAGGCGTAAACCGTTATTTTCATTGTTAATGTTGGCAGTTTATAGTCGTAAAAGTACCTACAATGTTTTATATACAGATCAAGATAAAATTTTCCTAAAGGTACTCAAACATTTACATTATTTCTCTAAGTTAGGTATTCAAACATTTATATTTACATTTATTTCATTATCTATTCGAGATGTTCTCGCGTTACAAACAGAGAGCCAGCCAGACATGCTCCCGTAGGACATGCCCAAACTTTTTATTTTACATCACAGTATAAATCTGTCTACGCTAACTCTACAGACTGAATGAACTCTTCAAATGGTTCACAGTTAACATCACAAAAAATAAATCGACCTAATTTATCTATGTTTCTATACTGTTTGGCATATTTATAGTCACCTCAAAAATAAACCAAAGTGAATAAACTGGCAGGCAAGACCGCGAAGCAATTTAGCATCGAAATAAAATCGATAACAAAATTGCGTAATTTGAATTGGCTTTATGTTTGTTTCTCTCACTCCAGTGAAAATAAAAGCATATTTTTATTTTCAATTGTAGTTTACGCATTTACATTGGCATTTTTTTTGCAGCCACTATTTTGATATTTATCTGAAATTAAAACTTCGTTAAGTATCTGTTCTAATGGTACACATTGTTCGATCTCTTATTTTTATGAGATAGAACAATGTGTGTGCAAATATCTACCAGTTCTCTCCGAATTTTCGTTAGACTGAGTTGTTATCCAAATAACGTGGAAGGGTTAGAATAAAATTAAATCAGTGTTTTCATTACTTGCTTTAGGAATTTTCCCAGGGGATTAATCTGTTTTTAGAAAGAGTAGAGTAAACATATAAACAAAATATTTGAACTTGTACCTATATTTTGATATGATTAACATGGCTTAACGCCTGTTTTCACTAAAGGGTCAGGTAGTCATACACCCACATTTTGATAGTTATGTTAACTTAAACTTGTAACTTCCCATGTAATAGGGAGCGAGCATATTGCCATGAACCAGACACAGCCAGATTCCGGTTTGTACTGAGAAATGAGAAACAAATCAGAAAAGTTTTAGTAAAGAAATTTATGTTTGTTGAAAAATTATGAAATTTTTATTGGTGACATATAAATTCTATAAGATAGGTAATTTTTATCCAGCTCGGGAGAAAGTAGTCAGGAGCAAGTTCATTCCGTTATAAAAAAAGCTTCAACCCTGAACCCTACAGCAAATTAATTCAAGTCTTTGTCTCCAAGACTTGTCAAGTACGTATTCCTTTCTCTTCTATTTTCACGAACAAAATAATGAAAGTGAAATATAATGTTAAGTTTTCATGCAAATTTGTGTTGAGTGCTTCTTATTATTTTGTATACTGTTTTGTATCTGCCAAGGCTTTCCCCAACTTTGTTGGGGTTGGCTTCCAGTCTAATCGAATGCAGCTGAATTCCAGTATTTCACATGGAGCGACTGCCTATCTGACCTCCGCAACCCAGTTACTGGGTAATACGAAACCCCTTGGTAAGACTGGTTGTCAGAATTTCGGGCTTCTGACGACCCGTAACGACTGTCAAAGATCCACGAATGACAGCCGGGTCCAACGGTTTAACGTGCTTTCCGAGGCGCGGAGGGGTCTTGGTATGTAAAGATGGTCACCTATC
This sequence comes from Eremobia ochroleuca, assembly GCA_949629135.1. NCBI lineage: Eukaryota > Metazoa > Arthropoda > Insecta > Lepidoptera > Noctuidae > Eremobia > Eremobia ochroleuca. Next base: position 19,320,607 of record OX451392.1, read on the forward strand.
CACGGAACAACCGCGGCAAGCGTAGCTTAACCTGATCTAACGACCCGTGCGGCTGTTATTACTTAGCTATAATAAGCGCCTCTTAACGCTTAACGTTGCTAACAGGTTGGTATTCAAGCAATGTAAAACTTACAACAGTAAACAGAAAAAAAAAGAACATCACAAAGAACCTTAACATCTGGCGCTCTCTTGAAATTATTACCGCTAGAACAATCTTCCAACTACATAACTTTTTCACAACTGCAAAGTTGTTAGTAAACTCTTTTCACTGCTCTTTGGCGATGAGCTTCATGATGATAGATCGCTTAGAAAACTTACCATTCAGTTCAAAAAACTTTAAATTAAATAAATAAATCTTAAAACAAAACGAGTCGTTTTATTAATTTTCGTTGTTTAATATGAAATATAGAAAAGTTTGTGCAACGCAGGAAGATATATGAAGTTTTCTTTCAATCTCTTGCACCAAAGTAACTATGTAGTACTGTAAAGTTTATTCAAAATCCGTTTAGTAGTTTTTGCTTGAAAGAGTGACAAACATCCGGATGGATGTTTGTTACTGTGTCTTTCTTTCTTTTTCGATATCCATCCAATCATCCATCCTTACAAACTTTCGAGTTTATAATATTAGTAGGATTTGTTTTCTTAACAAGAAAAGTTTTGAAAAACGGTTTTAATCCTATGAAACTGCCGAATTTTTCTACCGCTTACGGCTAGCTATAATAAAGTTTTATTAAAGTGTAATGCCACAGACTTCAGGGTGACAGCACAGACTTTTAGGGACCAGGTATTTAGCCTGGTCCCTAAAAGTCATAAGTCATAAGTCATAAAAGGCATAAGTTTGGAAGTGAAACTGGAATTTAAATTTACAACTTTTCCAATAACTAATTATTTGGGTTGGCTGCAGTTTTTAACCGAATTAAAATCGGACTCAGGCATTCATACCGTACCGTTCCGAATATAAAACTTAACCCTTATAGGATTACTGTATAGGATTACTCGTGTGTCTGCCTGTCTGCCCGTCTGTGACAACTTGAATGTAACGTAAATAAATGAATTTCAAATAAAGGGGTCACAAATTGTGGGGCATATTCGAAAATTAAAAAAAAAGTATTGCAAGCTGCACCGTGTGATATATCAAATGAAAAGGCGTGTTGTTTATTTTTTATTATTTTAAAATGAATATTTTGAAGTAATTTAAGAAATCTATCTCCGAAACTACCGAGTCTAAAGATTTGAAAAATAATATTATTTTATAAGCTACATTTGCCGCGGTTGATCTGTGGATGGGTGACCATCTTTACATACCGAGAACCCTCCGTGCCTCGGAATGTACGTTAAGCCCAACTGCTTGGGGGCCAACGTCCCGGCTGTCTGACAGTCGTTACGGGATCTTTGACAGTCAGAAGCCCAAAAGTCTGACAACCAGTCTTATCAATGGGTATCGTATTACCCAGTAACTGGGTTGTGGAGGTCAGATAGGCAGTCGCTCCATGTAAAATACTGGTATTCAGCTGCATCCGGTTAGACTGGAAGCCGACCCCAACGTAGTTGGGAAAAGGCTAGGCAGATGATGATGAGTGTTTTTTTGGACGTCGGTTGTTTTTTTTTTGATAAAAAAGTATTTTATTTACGATAAATGAGTTGTACCCAAATTTGTTAGTAAAAATGTATTTTATTAAAAAAAAAAGTATAGGGTCCTATTAACACCTACTGTGGACCAAAAAGTGGTCTTTTGAATTTATAAAAGTATAAAATTCAGAATACTCGTGAATCGTGTTTAATACAGACGCCAGCACATCAAGCTACTACAATCTGTCAGATTTCTTTAATAGATTTTCAACTTTATTGCTAAAGCATAAGGTTCAAAGTTGATTGGGAAAATCTGACAGTTTCGGGTAGCTTGATGTGCTGGCGTCTGTACATGCTAGATGGATTGGGGTCTATAAGAATAGAAGCCGACCCCTTGGGCTCTTTCCTCCACTTCTTATTGCCCATACCAAGAGATACGATTTTCAAACAATTTTTCTGACACTGGAGTCACTTTTGGACCTCCTTCGACTTACTTTTTTCACGTTTAGACTTACTTCCAAAACGTATTACGTAATTCTTATTAGAAACTGTCAAAAACATCCCACTCAATACCAAATGGATCCCTGCAGCAGCTACTCAACTGAACAGCATTGACATAAAAGCCCAATTCGGAAAGTAAAGGCTTTGCAATAAAAGGATGAGATTGCCTCTGTAGGCACTAGTCCCGTTAGATAACGACGTCTTCAGTCAGTACGGGTCCGTCGTTCCGATTTTTTCGTTTCCCGGTTTATCGATGATATTAATTATAACAGTCAAAGGGTTTTGGTACAATGTGGAAGAAAGGAAAATCTGGAATCGAAAATGTTGGCTCATGTGAGTTGGTTCAATTTATTCGTTCATTTTAACATTATGTTCGAAATTATAGTTAGGTACAGGTAGGCTGTTGTTAGGTAAAGGAAAATACGTGAATTGATCTTAAAACACTGGTGGGATTTATTATAGTTATTGCTAATTATAAAATTAAGGAAAAAATAAAATTCGTAAAAGCATGTTTGTATAAAAGTGTCGCAAGTGTAGTAGAAAAAGTGTCTCCTGGTTTTAATTTTTAACAGATTTGTCACATTGTTAACAAATTAGCAATAAATAAAAACAAGTTTTTTTTTATCCCAGGAGCCCTACATGCCTAATGTATGCTGTATTCAATAACAGTAAAATCATTTTCGATAGCATTATGAAAGTAATAACTATTTATAATACATAGGTACGTATATTAAATTTTTTATTGCCACTAAAATTGGAGATTAAACTAACTTACCTGAAGTGAAGTTCTATCCAAATTATACGAGTTGCTTCGTCCGAAGAGATTAAGATAACAATGTAGTAATACGTCTAGGGTATCGCCTTTCATCCACTAAGTTTGAATATTTTTTTTTTTTTTTTTTTTTTGTCGGTACTTTGTCTTCCTGATAGTTATGCCTGTACCGCCACTCATTTAGTTGAAAGCCTGGAACCTTTTTTAATATTTCACTTTAGGTATGGGGTTCATAGGGTTGGGAGGGAACTAATCTCTTCGGACGAAGCAACTCGTATAATTTGGATAGAACTTCACTTCAGGTAAGTTCGTTTAATCTCCAATTATACTTCGTTGCTTCGTCCTTCGAGATTAAGATAACAATGTAGATTTTGAAAGATGGTGAAATATTAAAACACTGAATTTTTATACTTAGGTACATGTATATTAATCAAACCTTACAAGTAATAAAGTAATTAAATTGTAGTTTTTCTTTAATTAGGGGTAGATAAATTTAAGTTATTAATTTTAAGTAATTAAATCTAACATCGATCAGAGGTTAGGATTGATAAGGCAAATTGATCAGTTTGTTCACATTGAATGTCTCTATGATAATATCTAGCGAAAACATTGGAGCTACCACTCCACCCAGCTGCTTTTCGTATCGTGTCAATATTGACACCAGCTCTATGAGCAGCTGAGGTGGCTGCGTGTCTGGTGGAGTGGGCAGAAAATACTGAAGTGTCAATTCCGCTAATTGATAATATATCTTTTATCCACCGACTGATGGATTTGTGGTTACTGATTTATGTGGTTTTTTAATACTTATAAAAAGGCTATTCAAAATCAAAATCAAAATCAAAAGTCATTTATTCAAACTAGGCTGAGAATCAGCACTTTTCGAACGTCAAAATTACAAAAGACAGTCCCCCAAAACGCCCGCCCTTCACCACTTCCTAGTGCTTTCGCTGGGAAGAAGAAGTGGCGCAACAAACTCCCCAGCAGCACAGCTGTCTGTTCAGTTAGAAAATATAATTGACTGAATACAATACAAGGTATGCAAAGCAATTAACATTACAAGACACAGAACGCTAAATTAAATGATTTGCCATATGTCAGCTAGCAACGCCAATATACCAAGAAATACAATAAAAAACTATACGTACTCAAGCAAAAATTAATAAATGGAAATTAAATAAAAGCCTCCAGGTATAAAGGGCGTGACCGCTAACATATTTATGCAATGCTGGGTTCAGTTTACATAGCTGTCGCTTGAAGTCATAAATGATAAACTAGGACCATAAGGAAACTAAATAAACAAGTTATTAATAATGATAACAATGATAAAACCATGGTCAGCAAGACGACCAGTCACCACAAGCAGCACCCGTTCACGAGCATAACGCAAAGGTCAGCCATTAGCCCCCTCGCCATATTTGAGGGAAGGAGACAACCCGACCCCCGACGCTACCGCAAGCAGTGACATCTAAGGGAGCATGACGAACTTGCTGCCGGTTGTTCAGGTAAGAATAATATGATCAATTGTCGAGGTCACTAGCTAACCACATATTGCAATCAACTCATTAGAAAACATTGCAATGGGTTGATTATGTCAATAATAAAATTAAAATTAAATTAAACTGATTTGACTTATACAGCCCAATAAAAAAACAATTGTATAATGAGCTCATATAACCTATCAGTAATTCTTTGTAAATTAATTCTGGAGAAAGAACATAAACATTGTCTTCAGTTAATCAGGGCGACCAACTATTCTTATCGTTTAAGTAGTCGTTGATAGAATAGTATGCCTTTGAACAAAGGTTAGATTTTACTTGAGCTTTAAATGCATTAAAAGGCAAATCTAGCAAAGAAGAGGGTAGCTTGTTATAAAAGGCTATACCAAGACCAACAAATGAGTTATGAACCTTATGAAGCCGGTGAAAGGGAGCACGTAGTTTGTCCTTATTTCTGGTGTTAACATTGTGAATATCACTGTTTTTAGTATACAAGTGTATATTTTGCCTAATATATAAGATGTTGGCAAGGATGAATTGTGATGCAACCGTGAGAATACCAATATCTTTAAAAAAATCTCTTAGAGAAACTCTAGCGCCTAGCTGGTAAATTGCTCGAACAGCTCGTTTTTGAAGGACAAATATATTTTGTATATCAGCTGCTTTGCCCCACAGCAGAATACCGTAGGAGGTATTGGCATTGTTTCTCAAATGTTTTGTCCTATCAATATATTCTATAAGAGCCTCAGCGGGACATATTTCCGGTCGATCTTTGTAAAATGGAATATTTAAACAAGGTTGAGATAAACCAGGTCGAGATGTTTTTAACAAATCGTTTATCTTGATCAATATAAGATTATCAGTGACGTTCATATTTTCTAATTTGATTTTGCTAATGGTTTGCACCCTGTGTGCAAACCATTAGCACAAGTATGAGCAAAGTTACGGCCTTTTTGGTTAAATGTTCGAAACTTAAATTATTATTTGGGTACCATTTTGATAAGAATTCTAAAACTATTGACGGGTCCCAAGTGATATTATATTTTGGGGCTGGAGGACGAAGTCTGTAAAAACCTTTGAATAGCCTAGCAACGCGATCATCAGACCCTACTCTCGATCCTAAGATCAAAGACAGAGCGGAGCGATGACTGTTTAAAGATCCGTATTGTAAGCCGGAATGAAATAACTCAGTGAGAAAATACATAATCATCGGAATTGACGCCTCATGTATTTTGATATTGTGAGTCTTACAAAAGTTTACCCAACGTCGAATGGCAACGTCATATTGTTTTATTGACCTTTCAGATAAAGAAGCTATCATAATATCTAAAGATGATGGTGGTACTCCTCTGTTTCGTAACGCCGTCCTGATAACTTCCCTGCAATCAACGTGAGCTTGGGGACACTGTTGGAAATAGACAATAACACTTTATCAGAGGGTCTAAACTGAACTAATTCTGAACAGAGAAGTTTTTGATAAAGTGGAAACCAGGGTTGCGTGGGCCAAAATGGAACCACAACAATACCCTCCGCCTGGTCGTATATAAGTTTTCTTAATACTTTTAATATAACCGCAAAAGGAGGAAATGCGTAGAAACAAAGATTTGACCAATTTAAAGTAAAAGCATTCACAGCGCATGCTCCTGGGTCTCTGTTCCATGAGACGTACTTAACACATTTGTTATTCAACCTTGATGCGAAAAGATCAATTTTTGGTTGCCCAAAGGCTCTCACAATCTTTTCAAAAGCATGATCTTTAATCTCCCATTCGGTATCGGGGTGAGATTTTCTAGACTCAGCATCTGCTATTTCGTTATCTTCCGAGCTTATGTATGAAGCGAATACAAATATACCACGAGCTTCACACCACTGCCACAAAGATTTTGTGATTTCAGTTAAATGTGGAAATCTTACTCCACCCATACGGTTGATATACGAAATAGCAGTTGTGTTGTCAACGCGTAGTAACACCTGACAATTTTTTAATCCTTTTGCGAATGTTTGTAAGCCCAAGAAAGCAGCCAGGAGTTCTAGACAGTTAATATGTTTGTTAGACTCTGTGTTACTCCACTGGCCACTGGCGGTCTCCGCACCGCATGCTGCCCCCCACCCTTTTTTGCTAGCGTCTGAAAATATTTCTAGACAGTAGCTGTCCCGTCTAATAGGATTCACTGCGGTATCAATAGATTTTAACCACCAGGAAAAATCGTCCTGCAAATACTGTGGTAAAGACATGTGGCTATCATAATTACTCGTTTTACACAATGCAAGGTATTTGCATCTTTCCATCTGCTTGGTGTAAAGCCAACCGTACTGAATCGCGGGGCAGGACGAAGTGAGGAGGCCTACCAAGCGAGCAAACTGTCTTATTTTACAACGAGATTTCAATTGAAACGATTGTAACTCTTGTTTAATTAGATTTCGTTTTTCCTTAGGAAGGCTAACATGAAATTCTTTTGTATCTATCACAAAACCAAGGTATTTGCAAATATTACTCGGAATCATACAACTTTTTTTTTTTTTTTTTAATGTTAATTATGAATCCTAAGGACTCTAAAATATGTTTTGTCTGTAAAATATTATCTAAGCAATCTTGATAATTATTAGAAATGATACAAATGTCATCTAAGTAGATAGATGACAGATAACCTAATGATCTCAGTAAACAAATTACCGGTTTTAATAGCTTTGTGAACACAAATGGAGCTGTGTTTAAACCAAACGGCAAAACATTGAATTGGTAAATTTGACCCTCGTACCTAAATCGTAGGTACTTTCTATACGTCGGGTGTATAGGTACTAGAAAATACGCATCCTTTAAATCAAAGGTGGCCATGGAAACTGTTTCTTGATACTAATTTTAATGTTGTTCTTAGATCTTCAATTTTGAAATGTTCTGTTACGATGTACTTGTTTAGAGACTTTAAGTTTAAAATAAATCTGTTTTTGCCATTGGGTTTTTTAATCAGGAAATAACTAGAAAGAAACTGTCCTTCACATGGTTCACAATGTGAAATAGCACCACTGTTTAGAAGGTCAGTGATGGCCACCTTGTATTTAAAGGACTCACATGAAGTTAATGCAGGTAAACTTGGTTCGTGTAACTGATAGACAGGTTTAGTAAACGGTATCTTGTAACCTCTTATCCACGATAATACAACGAGGTCATTAGTTATCAATTGCCATTGATCATAAAAGTAGGATAACCGACCTGCAAAACGTACCAGGTCTAGCGCCGCGGGGCTTGGCGCTGCTGCAAGCGCGGCTGCTGTCGCGGCTGCTGCTGCACCGGTCGCGGGCGCGGCGCCGGCGCTGTTCTCCTCGCTGTTCCCGCTTGCCGCGCTGTCGGGAACGGAGGCGTCTGGTTTAAAGTCTGGACAGGGGCCTGTCTCGGTCTCTGCGCTGGTGCAGGTCTTCGAACCTGTGTGTTTATTTTAATCTCAGCGCCTGATTTTGATATAGCTTTTGCAGCTTTTAGAGTATCGGTCAGATGTTCGCCAAATAGAAACTTATCGATTTCTGTATTGAACAGTTGATCTTTTATATCTTTCTTGATTGTAGAACATATAAAACTGCGCCGTGTCATGGACTCGCTGTGTTGTGAGTCACACATCAGTCGACCGGCTTCGATCAGTAATTTTATTACCGACTGATCTTTATAACCTGCAGAAAAGAGTATGCTTAGGGCTTCACTTATACAAGATATACTTGCTGCGACCTGCACCTGCTTATTCTCTAAAGCTTTGTCTTTTTTTATTAGCATCTCCGATAAGGCGGCCTTTATCTCTGGATTTAACTTGGGTGCATCAATCTTTGTGCAGTTTTTTGGAACCAGATGCTTATCAAGCAGCTCCTTTCTGGCATCCTTGGTCAAGCCTGTTGTTGCGATGTGTTCCCAGCGAGCAGATAACTCGCATCTAATGTCTGGTCCATATTTTTTATCCTTTGATGGAGTTTCGCCCAAGAGATTCAGAATCTCTTCGTCCAGCTCAGGAAGCGTTACTTCAACAGGTAGTTCCGATTCCCCTGCCTGTACTGCTTCTGTAGCAGGAACATCATGTATCGTCGAGGTGGACGTACCCGGTTGTGGCTCATCTGAGTCAATAATCGGAGATGACGCGACATCACCTGGAACTTCCATTTCAGTTGGAATAGAAAATGTACCAAATGTAGGTATCGGATAGAAAATAGCGCGGTGATAGTCCTCAAAACTATCCACAACACCAAGTTTATAATCCATACCGATATTCAGAATTACGAAATCGAGTGATAACATTTTGTTATGTAGGTACGTGGATATGATCACAACTACCAATGTTCCTAGTATACAACTAGTGGTTTTAGAGCGGCGATAGTCCTTAAAACTACCCACAACACTATGTTTTAGTCCGTACGGATATAAAATGCAATTATTATTAAGTAGGTCATTAACTAAAGTGAAGGCAACATTCCTTTCAAATGTACACAATCACTAGTAGTATATACCCAATGAATTGGGAATCCAAAATTATGTGAAGGTAACATCCCCATAAGATGTACACAACACTATTTAAGATAATATGACATCATGTCAGATTATGATACGGATATAGTCCGAAAAACTATTCACAATATCTTCCGTTTGTAAAAATAACACTTCAGCTTACCTTCATGGTCCGATAGTACCGGCGACATAATAATATTCGTCGACGAGCTACTACTCTCGGAACAACTTCGAACACGCGACCTTCTGTCGCGTTTATTAGGTTTCCTTTCGAGTTTTCGAATCTTCTTTCTTAAATAATCACTGTCGTCGTTTTTGTGACTACGTTTTGGCATCTTTTTGCACAATTCAAATGAAACGAAGAAAATAACGTGGTGATCGGCGACGCACTAAAACGCGAATGAGTGGCGGTACAGGCATAACTATCAGGAAGACAAAGTACCGACAAAAAAAAAAAAAAAATATTCAAACTTAGTGGATGAAAGGCGATACCCTAGACGTATTACTACATTGTTATCTTAATCTCGAAGGACGAAGCAACGAAGTATAATCAGAATTGTACACGATAAACGCTTTATAAAGGCCCATAAAATTGTTATTAAGTGTCCAAATGCGGGTACATACAATAACTCCAGTTATCATTAGGACAGTGAAGCTGATGATCATCATATTTTTTAAGGAAATGCGAGGGTGAAATGTCATACTGAACTGAGTGAGTTTCAGTCACCACTATTAGGTGACATCGTCCGATGACGTCCGGTAACTATGCAGTTACTTTCTGCCTTTGGTTCGGATATAGTTCAGCCGATGACGAATTACAGTACAGTCTATTCACAGTTTCTGAACCTCTGACAGCAGCAATCTAACAGCAACCTTATTGTAAAGAGAATAAAGATCAGAATGATTGTAACAGTAGCAGCAAACCAACAGCAACCTTATTAGAATGATAATAAAGACCACAGTGATTTGGATGCCTCGCCTAACGCTACCATTACCATACCATTATTATTTTCTTTATTTAATTAAATACATATAAATTATATTTTTAAATATTAGAATATAATAAATATAAAAACATTTAAAAATATAAATATTTTTTATTATTTTTTGTGGGAATTTATAAAATAACTTCTCCCGTTCTGGGCGGAGCGGGAGGGCATATCAGACTCTTACTGACCCACTCGTATTCCTTCAGTTGCCTGTGCCAGGGGTGACGGTAACTCTTTTGAAAAACACGCGACTGGCAGGCATCGGCCCTAGAGGACCCCGTCAGACATCTCTTTGAGGCGCGCGTGGAACACAACGCGCCTTCGACCCGGGCCTGGTCCTTACCAGACGGCTAGCTACCCATTGCTCGCCGTCCGCAAGCCCACGTCTACGCTGGCCGGGAATTGGCTCTTGATTCTCCACGCCCAGGACGTCTCCTGCTGTGACTAGGGGCGTGAGGGCACAAATCAGGCGTTCCGCCTCTTCCTTCACAAGCACCACTGCTTCGCAGAAGGAGGTGACGGCTTCCCATGCACTCTCGCTCCGTGCCATGGCCTGGACCAGGGCCGGACGCGAGAAATCGCCGCTGCTGATCGCCGCCGTGAGGACGCCGTTTGCCCCACCATACCAAAAAAAAAAACAGAGTATAAATAAACACGGCACAATAAATATAGAAATACAAAACTATCATTGCAGCTATTTTTCACTTATTCCGGATTATTATAAAAGCTTCTCCATTTATTTAACTCGGAATTTTCAGAATTCAATTATTTGTGATAACTAAGCGAAGCAAATTAAAATCTGATAAATGCATAAGTGATCCTATTTCGAGTACCTGTGTTCATCACGAATACATTGAATTTCATTTATTAAATCAACTGTGCTCAATTAGTGCTGTATTACAATCTAGCTTGACTGACGAGAAATTTAATTTTATACTTTCATTCAAAGTTATTTTTTGTTTTTTTTTTTCTTTAATAAAGTGATGTTTTGGTTTTGCCTTAGCTAGGACCTAAATACCAATGAAAATTAAGATTACAGTATTACTGTTTAGCTGTTATATAATTATTAAAATATCAATGTTTAGTTGGTTCGATTCCCGGGTGGGACAAGCGAATTTTAGAAGATCTTTTGGTGCAGTTTTGTTTCTTTTAAAAATGTTTCCTTTCAGTAAAATGAGGTAACTAAAGGATTTAAGGTAGTTCCCCTCCAGGGCCCTTAGATTTTTTTCCCCCTGTATAATATCGTGGCTCACGCCTCTAAGAGTAGCCGCCTGTTTGGCGTAGGCCTCTTCCATTTCCTTCCACTGATTCCTAATCATAGCTCTAGTTATCCATCCTGAATCTCCCTTAAAAAAATGGAGCCCTTATAGGACCACTTTGTTGTCCGCCTGTCTATCTGTCTGTCAAGACCCTTTATCTCGGGAACACGTAGAGGTATCGAGTTGAAATTAAAACCATATACTCAAGTCTATAATCCCTTAAGACTGTGAAAAAATCAAACTTCAAAGTTTACGTAAAAACAAGATACGTCCGTTTATGCCGCAAAAAAACGTATATTTCGACACTCTCAAGGGAATCAAAATTTATAGGGTACTTTCCGTTGACCTAGAATCATGAAATTTTACAAAAAGCAATATCATGTAACACAAGTAAAGGAAAAAAAATCTGCAATACCATATTTACAGTTAAATACCTACAAATTTGTACGGAACCCTCGGTGCGTGAGTCTGACTCGCAGTTGACCGGTTTTTTAATACTAAAATGGTTAGTTCGAAGAACTGAACAATAATTTCAGCCACTCGTAGTTAAAATGTCAGTGATCGTTGGTATTTTAATGGCTATTCCCCTCGAATGTTTGAACTATTTTGAACCGATATTTAACTGCACAGTCTATGTCTGGCCTCCTTGAACGACGGTAAAGTTCACAGGGTCTTTATTGTCTTTTATCGATTTTAAGGATGCATTTCATTTTCCTACTTTAATGGTTGCTAATTTGAAACGTCATTAGACTTCGCCACGCTTAGAATGAAGCGTCGAAGTAGTTTATAGTGCAAAAAAATCACAGACCGCACCTTTCTCTGATAACAAGCAGGGTTAATGTTTATATTCATATTCATTTTGTTTTGTACTTTTGCATTTTCTTTTTACTTTATTTTTTTTTTGTTTTATTTTTTTCAATAGTTTTTTGTTATACGTATCTACCGTGTATACTCTCACATGCATTTAGCAAAAAGCTGTTATTTTGACATTAAAAACAGACACTTCCATTTTATTTATTTATATTGCATGTAATTTTTTTTTATAGGTTTCCCCACACTAGGAATTTCTCTTGTATTTTGGGTGCGTTTACAAACATTTAAAGTCACAAACACAAACAGCCAGACCCGGAACAACTACTTGTAGGTCATACAAATATTTGTTCCGTGCGGGAATCGAACCCGCGACATGCAGCGCAGCAGTCATTCGCTTAACAACTGCGCCAACCGTGTCGTCAAAATATTGTATAGAAAGATATAGATGAAACCAAATGCAACAAACTCATGACTCATTGCTTGCGAAACAAAACGTCCCGTAACGTCCCCAATTGACCCGTTCGTTTGCACCAGCGTGAACTATTATTCTACAATTTGGCAATCACGCAAACAACAAATTAAACATTATAAATAATAACAAAACATATTATCAGAAACGAGCTGATAGAATCATTGTTGACGTCAATATACCTACTTTTCCATTGTTTAGGAATTGGGTTTGGTGAACTCGGTAAAGTGCACTAATCTAAAGCGGCACTTAACTAACTTTGAATAGAAATCCTTTTTCTTTGTAATCTTTAACGAAATCGGAAACTCTCACCCTAAACTGCTTATTAGTTTGTGTGCAGCATTCAGAACTCGAAAACAGCTTATTACTCGTAAATAGCCCGGCTATTTCAGCATTGAAGGAAAACTTTTTCTTCTTAATCGGAGGGTGGATTTAAACTTTTTCTGAAACATTTAGCGAGGTCAGCAACTCGATTATTTTTAGAAAAATTTATGAGTTTTTGTTTAGATTGTTCACTTTTTATAAAGGTTCAACAAATAGTCACGCTTGAATTTCTGGAAGCGATGGACAGAGGTGTGTCGTATAATTATGTTACCTACAAGACCCATGCATGAGCACTTGTGTGTTTCCCCAGAGGGCCACCTATGTTACGTTATTATAATATATCTATACAACGTATAACGTTAAATGCGCAAAACCTCAGACACCCCAACTGATTTTGAATTCAATTGACCTATTTCAGAGAGAAAATAAGTCATTAAAAAAATTGAAAATGTTTAATGTGCTGTTTTAATTTTACTGGCCATTCTGATCGTTTCATGCGTCTACGACGACGCTCTATCGAGGGAGGTGTCGTCACCGGGCCGCTGCGCCGCGCTGACAAATGATAAATAAATGATAAATGATAAATGATTTATTTTCTGTAAGTAGGTTTGTACAAACACTTTTACATGTCAATCATATTTTTTAAACTAGATGAGGTCGGCGTTTCCTATCTGACTACTCTGAGAAGAAAGGCCGAAACAAACTCAGAGGTCACAGTCTCTTTTAAAGTCCAGACAGATCATGTGAAGACCATGCAGATTGGTGTCTGAAATGGTCTTTTGAGTAAAGAACCACACAGATTGAGCGGACCTGTCCAGTCAGTGCACGCATTTGTCAAAAACGGTGTAGCTCAACTCAGAACTTGAGGAGCCTTACGATTCGACGAACAATACCAATGAAAGGACATTTGGGTAGGCCGCATAAATTACTCAAACTGCCAGACCATGATTAAAACTAACTAAGAAGGAAAAAAGAAAAAAGAAATGACCCACATAGTCTTCACACTCACAATAATAATAATAAAAAATAAGATACTATACAAAGTAAATATCCATGTCATTGTTTATATAAAATTCATCAATGTCAATGTGTATATAAAAATCCGGACATCATCTTTGTTCTTTGAGGATCATGTAGATTGGTGTCTGAAGTGGTATTTTGAGGGAAGAACCACACAGATTGAGTGGACCTGTGCAGTTAGTGCACGCATTCGTCAGTAACCGTGCAGCTCAACTCAGAACTTAAGGAGCTCAACGATTCGACGAGCAATACCAAGGACAGAACATTTGTGTAGACCGCATAAACCACTCAAACTGCCAGACCATGATTAAAACGGAAACAATGACCCACATAGTCCTCACATTCACAATAATTAAAATAATATAAGACTTTAAACAGTAAATGTTCATGTCATGTCATAAATAGATATTTAGAAAGAAAAAAAATAACAAAAGTGTAAATCAGCAAAATAAAAAATAAACAACATTCACTGTCTAGACCTATTGGAGCAGCTCAATCCCAAGCGTTTTTGTCCTCAATATAGTCTTTTACAGTATAATAGGCTTTCTGGCATAGTTTTAGCTTTATAAAAGATTTGAATTTATTAATGCTTAGTTCTTGAATGTGGCTAGGAAGTTTATTATAAAAACGTATACATTGGCATCTAAACGAGCCACCTATTTTCTTGAGCCTTGTTGTAGGAACAACAAATTTATGTTTGTTCCTAGTATTTATATTATGGATATCACTGTATTTCTTAAACAGATTAATATTTTTATGTGCATACAAAAGATTATCATAAATGTACTGAGAAGGCACAGTCATTATATTAATCTCTTTAAATTTGTCTCTGAGGGAGTGTCTGGGACTTAATTTATAAATGGAACGAATTGCCCTTTTTTGTAAAATAAAAATTATCTGAATTTCGGCGGCATTTCCCCACAACAGAATACCGTATGACATCACACTATGAAAATAACTAAAGTAAACTAAACGGGCTGTCTCTAAATCAGTTAAGTCACGAATTTTCCTAACGGCGTATGCTGCAGAGCTAAGCTTTTTTGACAATTTATCTATATGGGGGCCCCATTGAAGCTTGGCATCCAAAGTTATGCCTAAGAATACTGTGGTATTTTCGGGTTTTAACTCTTCACCCTTTATGAGAACACTAGTTTCTACTTGTCTAACATTTGGTATCGTAAACTTAATACATTTGGTTTTTTTTTCGTTAAGAAGTTGATTATTAACATTAAACCAGTTAACTACTTTTGCGAGGGCACTATTTATACTGTCAGTAACCAGCTGTTGAAGTTTGAGTTTAAATAAAAGTGAAGTGTCATCTGCAAACAACACTATATCATGTTCATCCTTTATGAGGTAAGGCAAAAAAAAATGGTCCAAGTATTGAGCCCTGTGGGACCCCCATTCTTACTACAGATCCGGGTGACCTTTTCCCGTTAACATCAACTCTCTGAATCCTATCACTTAAGTAAGAAGTGAGAAGATCCAGAGAGGCGTTCCGGATTCCGTAGTGGCAATTATTATTTACTATCTACGCTAATAAAGAACTTAGGTTATCTTTGAACAATGAATTAAATGTTTCCGTCACACTTTCCGTCACGTCCCTTCCCCTCGGACAGCCATTGCGCACGGACGTGTTTACCTAAATAGTCTATTTATTTAAATCAATATTTAAATTTTAATTCTAAAATTAAAATAAATCGTCAAGTCTAATTTTCGAAAAGTACCAGGCGCGCAAAGTGTTACAAGAGATCGAGTCACGCGGCGTGCGAGGCGAGATAGCAAGTTGGTGTCCACGCTACACATCTCTGTCGACTGCGCGTGAGTCATTACCACCTGACTCCGCCCTCTACAAGGACTACTAGCAATTGCAAGCGCCTAACAAATTACACTAAGCAACGTGTGTCAACGCGTCAATTCACTTGTCGACTCCAGAAGTAAGGTGCATATCTTTTTTTAACTTTTCAAAATGATGAACCGGACGCCACCTAAATCTGGCAGTGAAACTCTTCTTCACCACAGTTCTGAGCCCGATTTGACAACACCAGTTTCGGATCTAACGGTTGACAGAGTCACTTTGCGACAGAAACGTAAACATGATTCTGAGCAATCAACTGATATGAAATCTCTCCGGGAAGACATTATGTCATCACTTGATGCCTTGAGAAAGGAGCAGCAAGAGAAATTTAGTCTGATGCAATGTAATTTAGACGAAATAAAGGTTCAAAATACGGAATTGAGAAAAACGGTTGAGTTTTTGAGTGGTAAATATGACGATCTCATGACTAAACTGGCCCTTTTGGAAAAAGAAAAGAGGAACTCATTGGATTATGTAGGACATTTAGAGGAAAAAGTCGAGATCATGGAACGAAATGCAAAATCATCAAGTCTAGAAATTCGCAATGTACCTAAAAAACCGAACGAGTCCAAAGATGACCTTATAAATATTGTAAAAAATCTGGGAACTGCTGTGAGCACCGAAATACAAACAGGCGAGCTCAGAGATGTTTTTCGTCTTACTAGTACCAGGAAACCCCAAATTGATGGGCCTATTACCGTCGATTTTACGTCAACCATAATCAAGGATAAACTTCTAGCTAACATTAAAACCTATAATCGCGACCACAAGACCAACCGACTTAACAGCTCGCACATTAAAATGCCGGGAAATAGTCCCGTATTCATCTCTGAGAGTCTTACAACTAAAGCCAGGAAGCTGTTCTATCAAGCAAGAGAGTTTACAAAGCAAAATGCCTTTGCATACCACTGGACATCACATGGCAAAGTCTACATAAAAAAGGAAGAGGGAGCGCCGGCAAAGAGAATATTACGGGAATCCGACTTTGAAGGTCTGAAACAACAAGTAAAATGACTAATTGATTCACTTAATAACACCCAACAACGCGTGCTACCTAAAACATTTATGCTCTGTCTGAAAATTGCATGCCATGTTAAGTTTTCTGTATTTAACATAGTTTTAATTTTAATTTTCTTTCTTTTGATTTTTATATTTTTATACGTGTATGCCAACACACTAAAACCAAGGTACATTAAAACCATATTTACACTATACAAACAATCACTACACAAAACAACAACCAACAACCATAATATATTTAATGCATTATATCAGTTTTTACAATACATATTCACATTTATCTCTCTGTATTTTCTACATCACATTCAAATATACATCACTAGCTCTTACCCATGGTTCTGCCCGCGTGGAACCGACATAATTGGTAGCCCATGTGTTGTTCCAAGTTGTAGAATGTCTGTCAGCCAAGTTTCCCTAGTAGCGCTAGCAACCATCCATCCATTCATACATTCACTCATCCTCATAAGCTCCCACACTTGTAGTATTAAAAAGATTACTGCACGCTACTATACATGCTTGTTTACTTTGTGCTTGTTTAAAATCGTTATCGATATTACAGATGAATTAGGTACAGAATACCTTAGGACTCCCCAGTCTGGTACACCCATAAAAAAAACTATTTAACAGTGGATAGCGTGTCAGAAATTATTAGTAATATAGATCAGCTCTCAGTCTCTGCCACTCTTAATTGTGACCCCGAAGAATGCACTCGCTATGTCACTAACCCTTCCAAGCAATTAAAAATAATTACCCAGAACATTCGCTCCATTCATGCAAACTTCGACTCTTTCTTAACCCTCCTCCATAGAATAAATCTTGACTGCGAAATACTAGTACTGACTGAGTGCTGGCTGAAACGTTATAATGATTCAATCCCGACTATCGATAACTAGGTACTCCCATCATCAAACAAAAAAACACTTAAACCAGAACGATGGTGTAGTCCTTTATGTAAAAAATATAGAAAACTACACAATCGAAGAACCTGACGTCTCAGATGCCAGTTGTCTAGTACTAAAAATGGGCACCGATAAGGCAATAATATGCATCTATAGATCTCCGTCTTTTAGAGACGTAAGTAACTTCCTACAATCCCTAAACGCTCTTTTAGCAAGCCTGGTTACATATAAAAACATAGCTATAGTTGGTGACATTAATCTAGACATCGCATGTACTATATCTTCAAACCAAACCTCGGACTATCTCGATCTCTTAGCTTCTCATGGCCTGCTATCTGCTCACTCACTTCCCACTCGTGAGAATGCCTGTCTTGACCACATCATGCTCAAAACTAACTTGACTGCACTCACCATAGTATTACACGCTTCCGTCTCCGACCATAACCCTGTAATGCTGTGCCTTAATATAAAAAAATATGTCAATCCACGGCCATGCACCATTTCGAAGACTAATTACGAAACTCTTGATAGTGAGATGAAGGCCACTAATTTCCAACCCGTTTACGAGCATACCGACGCTAATGAAGCGGCAAAAAGTTTAGTTACCACTCTAGCTAGACTCATAAATACTCACACTTATATAATCGAGATTCCAAATAAGAAACGCTTACTCAAACCGTGGATGACCGTTGGTATGCTCCGCTGTATGCGTAATAGAGATGCAATAATAATAATAATAATAATAATAATAATAAGCTTTATTTCGGAACATAGATACAGTTGGTACTTGCAACAAATGAAAACGATGATAGCTGCAAAAGTTAAAACTGTGTCGCAACTATCAACGCTCGTCTTAGGATAAAGATAACAATATGTTCCAGACTTAACGATAGGAACAGGACAAAAGATTTTATTTTATAGTAAACATATTAAACAAACTCTAAAAAAAGAAGAAGAATTTGCATGCAGTGGTGTAGTGTCGTATACACATATTATGGGTGTTGTAGTATGTGTGAGTGAGGTGTGTGTGTGTGTGTGTGTGTGTGTGTGTGTGTGTGTGTGTGTGTGTGTGTGTGTGTGTGTGTGTGTGTGTGTGTTGTGTGTATGTGTGCGTGTGTGTGTGTGTGTGTGTGTGTGTGTGTGTGTGTGTGTGTGTGTGTGTGTGTGTGGTGTGTATGTGTGTGTGTGTGGGTGTGGGTGTGTGTGTGTGTGTGTGTGTGTGTGTGTGTGTGTGTGTGTGTGTGTGTGTGTGTGTGGGGTGTGTGTGTAAGTACTACTTAAGTATCCACAATTTTCTCAGTATCAATGTACGAGAGTGTTTTTAACCATGCAGTCAACTTATTTCTTAGGTCATTTCGATTTAGGTGGTAAATATTAACTAATTTATTTATTTTGTTGTACATTTTGGGGCTGATAAATGTGAATTGCCTTTTTGATATTTTTGCTCTACAGGCTACGATTTTGCAGACTCTGTCTGAGAGACGCCTGGAACTACTAAAATTCGGGTCGTAGGGTACAAGATTGTGTTTTTTTAGGACAGTTTGCAATACGAAAATTTGTCTAACCGTAAGCACGTTACAATCTGTGTATAAAACAGAGGTTGGGTAGCGGATTGGTTTCCTAGATAAAACCTTTAGTACTGCCCTCTGTGCCCTTTCTAGTCGGAGCATAGAGGTTTTGTGGGCTCCACCCCACGAGGTCACGCAATACCCCAGAACTGACTGGGCGAGCGCAAGATAAACTGTCATGAGGCAGTTGAAGTCAGCGGATGCCCTAAGTTTCTTAAAGACGTAGATTAATCTACGAATACGCGTCACTAGGGAGTTGATCTGCATTTTCCATTTTAGGTGATTATCAATAATTACTCCGAGGTATTTAATGTGGTCTGTACGATCTATGGGTAAGCAGTTGCAGTTGTAGGACATGGACGGGTTGCAGATGTGAGCTTTGATTGTAAACGAATCTGGGGGCTGACTTTGAATTCCTGGTGTGAAGGCTATACACTTTGTCTTGCTGATGTTAAGAGTGAGGAGATTGGTGTTTAACCAATTCATGACCACGCTCAGAACAGTCTCAGCTTTATTAAATGCATCAGCCCAATCATTTCCGTGAATGATAAGGGCTGTATCATCTGCGTATGCGATTATTTTGCAGTTTGGCAGGGATAGTTGACACAGTTCATTCACGTAAATGAGGAAGAGGGTTGGTCCAACTACACTACCCTGGGGAACACCAAATGTGATTTTCGTCGCACTACTGGTGTAGTTATCAATCATAACCACCTGCTCACGGTTTTGTAGGTAACTACGAAAGATATCATGAGCCACACCACGAATTCCTATCTTTTCCAGCTTTGTTAGCAATGTGGGGACAGAAACGGTGTCGAAGGCTTTGGAAAGGTCCAGGAAGATGCCAAGCGTTTTTTTTTTATTATTAAGATGGTTTGCTATTGTATCTGTAAGTTCCACAACTGCATCCTCCGTAGATTTCCCATTTCTGAAGCCAAATTGGTTGGGAGCTAAAATATGGTACTTAGTGAGAAAATTGGTAAGTCGTGCGTTAAGTACTTTTTCAAAGATTTTGGAAAGTGTAGAAAGGACAGATATAGGTCTATAGTTAACGACACTGTTCCTGTCCCCGGATTTAAATATTGGATGAACTGTTGCAGTCTTGAAAACATTCGGAAATACACCCATCGATAGGCACATGTTAAAGATATGTACAAGGATGGGGACGAGAATGTGTCTAGCAGCCTTTACAACGGACGACGAGATACCGTCATAGCCTACGGCGCACTTGTCCTTTAAGTTTAGAATTAAGTTCCTGATTTCTTCCTCGTCCACATCATAGAGAACCATTGACCCTTGTGGGTAAGAGGTGGGGGAGGTTTTAGGTTTGGGTTGATCTGCGTTGAGAAGGTTCTGGCCAGGTTGATAGATTTTTGAAGCTAAGCTACTGCCGACAGTTGCGAAGTATTGGTTGACTTTAGCAACTGACTCTGAGGGATCGTCACAGAGTTTTAAAAGGTCCGAGGCAGGCGCTTTGTTGCAGTGGTCCAAATTTGCCACTTGTCTGATAAGTTGCCATGTCGCTTTAGGATTCTTTCTGGCCCTCTGAAATTCAGAGGATTCATATTCTTGCTTGAGTTTTTTAAGAAGATTATTACAATGATTGCGATACCGGAGGAAAATAAGTTTGTGTGTGTCATTGTCCGGATTCTTCAAGAATTTCTTAGAAAGATTATCTCTATGTCGTATGCATCTCAGAAGTCCAGGTGTAATCCAGGGCTTTATTATACGCAATCTACTAGGAATAACTGAAAGGTGAGTGTGAGATTTTATGGAAGTAGAGAAGAGAGAGACAAGGGATTCAGCAGCTAGGCATGGATTTTGATAATCATAAATAGGAGAAAAGTCCATATTGTTTAGGTCGCTTATTAGCTCTGGAATGTTAGTTTTACAGGATATTTTTTTGGTTGTTATGACAGGAGCGTCTTGGTCGCAGAAAAGGAGTACTGGGAAATGGTCTGTTATTAGGCAGTCAAGTACCAAGGTTGTGGCGGAGTAGGGAGACTTTAGTAATACATGGTCAAGACAGCTTGTGAGCCTTGTGGGGAAAGAATGGGCAGGGAGCATTGCATGTGAGGCTGTTGTATTTAAGTATTCATCTGCCCGTGCGTCAAGACTATTCGGCAGAATATTTATATTAATGTCCCCAATAAGGGCAATTGTTTTGTATGACGAAAGTTGGAGTAGTAGCTCGTCCAGACTACTGAGGAAAGGTGACAGGTCTCTATACGACGGAGAGCGATATAAGGCGACAAGTGCGACCTTGTCAAGGATTTTAAGGACAAGGCAGTTAGACTCACTTATTGAGGGCACTTCAACAGAACACTTTAGTTCATTTTTAGTATAGGCAACAACACCATCATTCTGGTTTTTAAAAGAAGAGGCGTGGCTTTCGTATCCTGGTAAATATGGAATATTAGGACATTTGCACAGCCAGCACTCAGATAATAGTATGACGTCAAGTGAAATCTTCAATCTAGCTATAAGTACCAAGAGGTGGTTAAAGTTACAGCTAATGCTGCGAATATTTACGTGAAGTATTTTCAACTCAGATATCCCATCCTTAAGGTAGCTACAGCTAAATTCTGGCGACGAAATGAACGAGGTTGAGACAGAAACTTGCTCAATCTCTGAGCTAATGGTATTTAAATCATTCATTTTCTGCAAATAGTACAAACAAAGGAGTGCAAATAACTGGGCAATGTACAGACGAGGAGATACTTAGTAAGTGCGTGATAGTAGTACATAACGTATGGTTGTGGATAGTATTTTGTGGATGCTGTGAATTGTGATGAGTGGCTGTGGGAAGTGTTTTAGCATGATTATGTAAAATGTTTTGTTGGAGAATGGATGTGTAATCGTAAAGTGTAACAGTAAGAATGAATAAACTAACACAGAATTTGATTACAAAGTACAACAAGGAGTGAAATTGTGAATTATACTCGTTTAGGGAAACATAACTTAGGATAGAGGTTAGTCATGTGGTTTTCAAGATATTAGCAAGATCGGCTTCACTTTTGATTATAAGATGCTTGCAGCCCACTTTCTCTCGAATATATATCTTGCCATGCTTCACCCAGCAGAACTGGAAGTTATTTGATTTGGCTGCGTCTCGGGCTAGGAAAAAGAGTCTTTTGTTCCTTGCCGATAGGTTCTCAGATATAAATATCGGCTTCGCGGGGCCACTAATTTTGAGGTGTTCTGTGGTAACCTTAAACCTGTTTTTGATATGCTGCCTGAATTTAGCAAGATATTCCTCTTTCCGTAGAACTGAGGTGAAGTCTACTATGATCGTCTTATTCGCCGGGTCTTTCGTCTGTATGCGAAATACGTCTTTTATTTCGATCGGCTGAATTTCAATGTTAATGATGTTGCCAGTATTAATCACAGTCTTAAGAAGAGTGTCCTTGGTTTCAGAATTGCTGACTGGGATATTGCGAAATTCCAGGCAGCTGGATCTGGTGCTCTGCTCAAAATATTCTAGTTTAGTTTCTAGCTTGTTTATGTAGGAAATGCTTTCTTTGCGCTCGTTCTCCAGGTATTCAACTCGCGAGGTCAGCTGATCAAACTTAGTCGTCATGTAATCAACGGTTTCGCGAATTTGTTCTACCAGGGAAAATAATTTTTCGTATTTCTCTTCCTGCTGTTCCTTGAATTCCCGAAACATATCCTTCATATCTGAGATGAAAGTGGATAAATTGTTGTCCTCAGCGCGTTTCCGTTTTAAGTTTCGGAAAGTAATGGCAGGGGAAGTGGCGTCAATGGGCGAGTCCGTATCTAGATTTAGGTTTGGTTCGGAAACACTATATGGTGTTTGCAGCATAGGTTGTGGAGTGCTGAAAATTGCCATTTGGGGCGTCGGCTCTTGAGATTTTTGTGACGAGGGTGGTGGAGAGCGCTGGAGAGGCATTTTATTTTATTTCCACAAATCACCACTCAAATACCAGAAATAAACAGCTCGGTCAGAAAGGTAGGAAACCAGTACCACTCCGAAAAACTACCGTGATAATTCTGGGCTGACCTTAACAGTGGTCGCAATAGATGGTGTGGTTTGACGACAGCTTTAAACAGTCCGCTAAACGGTGTCAATATTCAACGCAAGTTATGTTAACAACTCGATCGCTGAGGGCGCACGTACTTGTTAAGAAGTCGTTCTTGGGTGACCCGCCGCCGTGCGCAGAGTCAGTGTGCGAGCGAGTTAAAAAATAGCGACTGTTCTACTCACGCGGGGGCGAGGTACGATTGTGCGGGCGCGCAGAAGCGCAAGCAGCGGTGATCGCAGGGACGAGACGGCACAAATCAATTTTTGTTGTTTTGGAAATTTAGCTTATATGTTTGTACTCGTATAACTTATAATTGAAGAACACTTTTTTTTATATTTTGAGTAAAAAATGAAAATACGTCTGGTTTTGTCGAGTGACGAACGACGAGGCAATGCACAAAAGACTCAAGCTGTCTCCGATCAATGTTATATTAAGTATTACATATAAAAGATATAGGAACTACTCGGCTGCCCAAATTCAAAACCTAGTAACAGGTGATTTGAAAAAAAAACGGTTTTTGGCATTTTTCGACTTACTAGACAGTATCAAAATGATGTGTACCTTAAAACACCCAGTTTCATACGTAATTTTAAAAAAATAATTTAGTATGTCTAAGCAATTTGGCATGATTACGAAAATTTACTTGAAGTACAAATTTTAAACTTAGTATGTCAAAATCCAAAATTAAAACCCTAGCAGCTCAAGCGACTTACTAAGTTATGAATTTGAAATACCAACTTGCTATGTTTTGAATTTGACGCCGATTGTAAAATAGATGAAATTTCGTTTAGTAAGTCCAGTGTCACCTTAGCTTAAGTTTATTTATATTTTTTAGTTTTTGTTGACTGTTGAGAGCGTGTGTCATGTTTTAATTTAAGAGTCCTTTGAAGTACGTTAGTAAATATCTTTTTATAAGTCAACAGGATTTTTATTCAAAATCCAGATTTTGAATAACGTCAGTGCGCTTGCCAAAACCTCTATGTGGTTTTAATCAAGTTTTCAGGGGAGACAATAAACTGTTTTTTTTAATGATTAATTTACTAATCAATAATTTAAAAATGCAGTATGATGGCAAAAAATATTATGTATGATCTGAGATAAAAGTGAAAATGATAAAGTGTACCGTTGATCCACAATATTCATTTCTACCATTTTAGTGCACATATCAGAATTGTCTTGCGAGCACAATTTCTTACAAGTGAAAAATGTACACATGTCAGATTTGTTAGGTATCTCATTGGATCAATAACAACAAGGAATAACAACAAGGAATTAAATATAAAACAAATAATTATTCATTCAACCTTAGTTTAATGGGTAACACTGACAGAGTGAAAAAAGTTTATCTCCACCTTCTCAAACTAAGTACCTTTGAAATAAATAAAATGCGAAGTATTAGGTCATCCCACTTCCAGTGTCATATTTTTTTATTATTATTATTTTACAAAAACTGACTACTATACTATATAACCTTGTGACACTAATCAGTGATCTCCACTACTATTAATCACTCGCTCCCAGACTGCTGGCAAATCTTGAACACCATTTAAAGTACCACTTTCATTTAATTCATCAATAATGCTCTTTACTTTAATATCTAACTCCTTTTTGCTATTGTATCGAGTACCCGACAAATTCCTCTTCACATGGCCAAAACAATTGAAATCACAAGGATTCATATCCGGGGAATATGGCGGCTGAATAATTTCAATCCATCCTTTATCTTCAATTAAATTCTGAACTATTTTTGATTTGTGCGGTCTGGCGTTATCATGTAAAATTATAGGACTCGTTATATGATGTTCGTCTGCCCAAATAGGAATATTTTCTTCTAAAAATGACTTATATCGCTCTCCAGTCATAGTTGTATTTTCATCATAAGTTCTCCAAAAAGCAATGCCTCTGACATCCATAGCTACTATTAGTAGTATTTTTCGTTCATGTAGCTCTGCCCGTGCTAAATGTTCAGCTGAAGTGCCCGGTTCCACCCAACATCGTGACTGATGTCTTTGACGAGGAGTATAAAATTCGACCCAAGTTTCATCAAGGCATATGAATCTATTAAGTATATTTTTCTTACGGCGATACCACGATAAATGGCTACGCGCAGTTTCATAACGAAACTCCTTCTGATCCATGTTCAGAGTGTGGGGCACCCACACTGCACTTTTATTGACCAGACATAAATCCTCCGTGAGTAGTCTATGTATAGTGGAATGAGGAATGTTAAGTTGAGTGGAGAGATCACTGACACTGACCCTACGTGACTGACGAAGTGCTTCCTTGATTTTGTCCCTTGCTTCTAATCTAGTCGATGATAATGATCGAGGTGCTCGCGGCTCATCTTCAGCTGTGGTTCTTCCTTGTTTGTACATTTCAAGCCATCGCTGTACGGTTCTTTTATTTAAGGCGTTACGACCAACACACTTTACCAGTAAGTCGTGCGCAACTCCTCCAGAGTAGTTGAGTAAAGCACAAAACTTTAGAAATATACGTTGCTCCACTACATTAATAGATTTTTTTAAATCTTCCATTTTAAATCAATGCACGTCTTGACAATACAACACACCAAATTAAACTAACATGATTGTACAAGACAACACATGTATTAAGTATTGCATACCATTGCGCAATACATAAATATTGGAAATAAAAAATATGACACTGGAAGTGGGATGACCTAATAAATAAGTATTGAAATAAACTTTATTAAGGCACACAGGGAACAAAACATAAAACTATAATGTATGTGATAATATGATGTAGCTACATAACGTATCTTGAGCTTTAACACTTCTCTTTAAACTGTCAAACCATCTATGTGCGAACCAATTCTGACATGTGCAAAATAATGATTAAAATTTTTTGATATGGACACATAACTAATTTTTTATTGCCAGAAATAATAATTAGATGCACATATTAATTTTGGCAAATCGATTTCTATAGGGAAATGAAATATTATTGTTGTTATAATCGATGCGCAAATCAATTTTAAGGCCACCTAGCGAAAAAAAAAAAAATTGAAAAAATGCACATAGAGGTTTTGGCAAGCGCACCGACGATAAGCTCATAGGTACTTTAGAATATTTTTTTAATCTTATAAACACTTAATGTATAATGAATTTGTTTAGTCTTCACGTTTACCATAGAAAATCAAATTGATAACCTAGTAAGCAGACTTACCAAGTTTTTATATTGTTTTTACATTTATATTTGGGTAAATTCACAAATAAAAATAAAGTATGAGCGATTCAAGTGTAAATACTCTAAAAATGATTACGAGTATAACAAACTAAAATGTCAACAATATAGCACAACTTTTCGCCAAACATCCAAATCGCTATCTCTTCTGGTTTCTTCGGGCGAACGAATCAAAGTAGCCGACCAGTTTTTTGGCTCTCCTGAACATTTTTGTGGGAACGAGTTACTATGTTTTGATTTTAAGCAGCCGTACTGCACAAAAATCTTAAAAAAACTAAAAAGAGATTATGACAGGAGAGAATTGAGTGAGGCTTCAAAAGACAATAAAAAGATTTGGAAGGTGATAAAGAGAGTAACAAATACAGGCAAGCCAAACATACCCAGCACTGAGTTATTGACTTCTTCTACTTCACCTCAGGCCTCGGTTGACGGGGTAAACAACTTTTTTGCCCACATCGGCAAGGAACTTGCAGATAAATTTTCTTGTCCATCTGATAGTCAAAAAATCCCACCAGACATTGCCTCCACATCCTCACCTTTACAATCATTCGTCATGTTAGACACCGATGAAGCGGAGGTTGGGGAGGTAATAATGTCATTGAAATCAGATTCTGCTATAGGCTGGGACCATATTTCAACACAGTTTTTAAAACGCTATTCATTGACACTGGTCCCCATTCTCACACATATTTTTAATCTCTGCTTCCATACCGGCACTTTCCCCCTGTACTTTAAGAAGGCCATCATACACCCAATTCATAAAAATGGGAGCAAAAAGCTTGTAAATAATTACCGTCCCATTGCAGTATTACCTTCTATTTCTAAAGTTCTAGAACGCCTAATAAACAAAAGACTTGTGACTTACATGGAAGATAAAAAGCTTTTTTCTCCCAATCAATTCGGCTTTAGACGCAACAAATCCACTAGCAGTGCTGTAAATGATTTAATCGACCATGTTACAAAAAATATTGACAGTAAAAATAAAGTATTGTCAATTTTTTTGGACCTAAAAAAGGCTTTCGATACGGTTTCGATTTCTGACTTACTAATAAAGCTGGAGGAACTCGGGATTCGTGGCCATACACTTAATATCTTTAGGGACTACCTTCAAAACCGAACTCAGTGTGTAAAAATACAAAATTACCTCAGTAGAGAGGAACCAGTGACATTCGGCGTTCCCCAAGGCAGTGTGCTTGGCCCAACCCTTTTTCTGATTTATGTTAACCAATTATGTAATCTGAATTTGGAAAGTGGAAGAATCGTGGCGTTTGCTGATGACACCGTCCTTACCTTCTCTGGCGTGACTTGGGATGACGCCTTCGCTTCCGCACAAAAAGGACTAAATAGTGTTCTACAATGGCTCAAAAGACACCTTCTCACAATCAATACCAACAAAACTAAAATTATTACGTACAGCTTGCGACATTCCACTCAACCTCCTGATTCATATGCTTTGGTAGCGCACTCATGTTTACTGTCTGGTTCTGCGACATGTACATGCCCAAAATTAGAACGTTGTCGAACCATAATATACCTCGGTGTGACTCTTGATGATGGCCTCAGCTTTGCACCTCATATAGAGCTACTAACAAAAAGAATCAGAAAGTTAATTTTTGTCTTTAGTACTCTTTGCCACATTGCAGAACCTCAAATAATCAGGTGTACATATTTTGCTCTTTGCCAGTCTCTCTTAACGTACTGTATATGCGCTTGGGGTGGTGCACCCAAGACGGTACTATTGAAACTAGAACGAGCTCAGAGAGCTGTGCTGAAAATTAGTACCTTTCGGCCCATCCTTTTCCCAACTGAAGAACTATATAAGAACTGTAAAGTCCTCACAGTCAGACAATTATTTGTATTGCACATACTATTATATCAGCATCAA
Organism: Eremobia ochroleuca; assembly: GCA_949629135.1. Taxonomy (NCBI): domain Eukaryota; kingdom Metazoa; phylum Arthropoda; class Insecta; order Lepidoptera; family Noctuidae; genus Eremobia; species Eremobia ochroleuca. The sequence goes on from OX451392.1 coordinate 19,348,779, forward strand.
AGAACCTCCTACGAAATAATTACCACAAGACGCAAAGACAAAGTATGTCAACCCTTCCGCTGTAAATACTCTTTCACAAGAAGATTTCCCTGTTTCCAAGGTCCTCATCTCTACAATAGTCTTAATAGAATACTGAACTTTTACTCACTCCCTATAGTGTCATTTAAAAAGAAGCTAAATAATTGGCTACAAACCCTTAATTACAACTACACAGAAAGCTTATTGTTGAGTCAATACAGCTCCCGTTAAACCCCTTATCGTCATTGCTCATCGCTAGCTACCATTACCCACAAATATACGAATAACAGTTCACACACACACACACACCCTCACACACACACACACACACACACACACACACACACACCCTTACACACCCCACACACACCCTCACACACCCCACACTCACACCCTAACACACCCCACACACACCCTCACACACCAATACACGCACTACTCTTTTTGTTATATTTCCTTTCCTATTTAGTTTATTTGCTCGTTTACCTATGCCATATAATGAACTACTCACATAATTGCAAAATGGCAGGTATGTACCTAAATACAATTAAGAAACATCTAATAGGGTCGGGCCCAGCATCTTTAACACAAGTTGCCTTGGCAACTTAGCAAGGGTGCTGGTGTCGCCACACTATTGTATAATTTACTTTAAACTGTATGTACTACCATGTGTTTAATGTAAAATGTAAAACTTGATGCAAATAAATTATTATTAAATTATTATTAAATTATTAAATTACTTTTCCAGGCTTTGGATAAAACTTTCACCAACATTCTCACCATTTCACAATAATGAATGTTTGTGTACAACGCAATAGTCGCGAAATACGCGCGCACGCGCCGCCGGGGTAATGGGATAAAACAATTACACCTGTGACGCATGTGCCGGCGCCGCTCAGACTTGAATAAACATGGCCACTGTCACGTATTTCCCACTCCCCGTCTCCGTGTAGATCGTCATTTCTCTTTCTAACCCTTAGGTTACGTTTAAGTTAAAAAAAGTTAGGTAGCATTATTGTTAACTTCAAATTGTCTTATTCATGGTACTGTATGGAACATTCGTATTTGCATTGAAATAAAAGCTATTATTATCCCGAGTTTGAGAAAATTTAAATTGTTCGACAACAATTTGTGTTTGTTTACCTATTTTGGCGGGTTTGCGCATGTGATGGATTGCTTGACCTATTAATAAATAGACACGGCAACGTTTTTAATGATTTTTTTTTAAAATGTGACCTATATTAAAAAGTGGTTCAATTGATTCTGCTCGTTATTCTGATCGAACTATTTTCAGGTTTTGCGCATTTATCGTTACACGTTGTATATATATTATATATCGAAAAATTCCTCCGAACCGCTGTCGACTGGTAATGTACCCAAGAGACTATTGGCTTTGCCACTTTGTATGGCAATACTATCCTCCTAACTTACTTATATTTTATTTATAATACTTACTTACTGACTATTATCTGAAACATTTAGCAAAAATAACACTATAAGCAAGGAATTATTTTCTCAAAATGCCAAATAATAAAGGCACCTTTTATCTCAATTTAACTCGAAAACAATACAAGAAAAATGTTATCACTTTACAAATCCTATAAATTGTCGATGCTGGGTACAATACTTCCAAATTGTATACAGATCATCGCTTTATCTTAGCTGGACAGTGAGTGAGGGTCACAAGACCTTTTCTGAGGCTCCCATCAAGAGGAAAATAATACACTCCTCGTATTATGTTGTCCTGGCGGATTCATTAAGCAACTGTAACAATTTCCCTCTATAAAAGGACAGGTGGGATTGTATTTTATTTGTAAAGAAAACTACAACAACAACGTACAACAATAGGAATTTCGGCTATAGTGGATGTGTTAACATAAATAAATGTCACATAGGTACACAAACAGCAAACAGGAATTGTATTTTTAGGTCTTCAGTAGTGTATTAATGGAGAAATAGAACCATAAATAATTTTGTTACAATAATATACTACTATATGATTCTGTAAGTAATCTAAATATTTTCACTAGACAATCATTCTATTAATAGTCGTACCTAGTAAGCGTGTTGGTGAACGCCTGTTTCTTTATTGTTTATTTGTTTGTCTGAGATGAGGCCTCTGCCCTGAAGTTTATATAATACTATCTGCACCCCGCGGTTTCACCCAAATAAGTCTTGATACCGTAAAAATATCGGGATAAAAGTACCCTATGTGTTAATCCTAGTTATAAACTATCTGTGCGCCAAATCTCAATTACATCGGTTCAGTAGTTTTTGCGTGAAAGAGTAACAAACGTCCATTCATCCATCCATCCATCCATCCTCCTCACAAAGTTTCGCGTTTATAATATTACTCGTAGTAGGAATAGAAATAGTAGAAAGGAAGTAGGATAGTCTGGTGTTATTGTGATAATTCATAAAGTTGAGAACTCCGTAAACTTCTTCCTAGAACCTACTTTCTAATTGTCATAATTTCGTTGGTGTAATTCTTTTTTTTTTTAAGAATCATGCATTTCATACCCATACCCCCGCCCCCCCTCCACACACCCATATCTTCTTACTCAATGAAGCGTGATTGGGAAAGAAGATATGGGTAGGGGAATGTAGCATGAGGTGATTCTTGTAATTATACTCGTACCAGCGGCGCGTCAGTATTTCTTTTAATACTTAACACAAAACATTGTGTTACAACTAATAAAAGAAAACAATGTTTGTTGAGTTGGGTTCAGATAAATGTTCACGGAAAACCGTTTTGAGACATTTTAAAGTCAAATGACTTATTTCAAGTTGGCCTTTATAAAGAAGTTTTGAACTTCAACATTTACTAGAAAATAGATTTGATTCTAGTTCCACTTTCAAAAGATAGTTTCATATGGAGGATTGGACAAGAAACTCCACTGTTATTCTTTTAAAATATTTTACCTCAACTCAACTCAACTCAAAGCATTTTGAATTATCAAATAGTCAACTAGTCAGAAAGTTGAAGCTAGTTGCCCATTCCAAAACGTAGGTCTCTATGGAGAAGAACGGATAAGAAACTACAAGGACACTCTTTTGTATCAAGATATAAAAGAATGTCCTTGGAGTCCTTATTACAAAATCTGAGTACATTATTTTTGTTGCTTCTGTATGTGAAAATATCATCATCTGCCTAGCCTTTTCCCAACTATGTTAACTATGTTGGGGTCGGCTTCCAGTCTAACCGGATGCAGCTGAATACCAGTATTTTACATGGACCGAATGCCTATCTGACCTCCACAACCCAGTTACTGGGTAATACGATATCCCTAGGTAAGACTGGTTGTCAGACTTTCGGGCTTCTGAGTACCCGTAACGACTGTCAAAGATCTACGAATAACAGCCAGGACCAACGGCTTAACGTGCTTTCCGAGGCACGGAGGGGTCTCGGTATGTAAAGATGGTAAAGATGTAAAGACCCATCTACAGACCAACCGCGGCAACCGTAGCTTCACCTGACCGATAGACCTGTACAGCTGTTATTATTTAGCCACGGGCCTCTCCTGTATGTGAAAACAATGTGAAAAAAGATCAAATGAAGAAACAATTCAATATATGAGATTAAAAATAAGCCCTGGTACTCGTAGTTAAAAGATGACCTGTCTCAACCAACGGCTCCCGTTCACGAACATGACGCGTGGATCACTACCATCCAGCTCAACCATTTTGTAGAGAACCGAATGATCTAATACACGCGCCGTCATTAGTAATTACTCATTCTCAACTGCCATACTCTTTCAAGTCAACGTCATATCTCATAATAAACGAATCCATGGTTCTTACATTTACAAGATTTAAAAAATGCTTCCAAATTATACAAAATTATAGTTTGCAATTTATTTAAGAGATTAATAAAATTTCACTACCAAACAGGAAGAGATATTTAATATTGAAGTATCAGACAATTATAACTTGATATAATTTAAATTTAGATTGAATAAAATAAGCATTAAGTTCGGAATGTTACAAACAATAAAAAAAGGGAAGCACCTCTTCCAAATATTAAAATTTTAACAAGTGAGCCCACGAGGCGGTGGACCAGTACTAAGCCAAGCATTTTTATCGACGATATAATCAACCAATTTATAATATTATACTTGTCAACATAGTGTGCGTTTAATGCATGTTTTGAATTTCCTCTCATTTAGTTGAAGAATATCGAGTGGTCTTTTACTATAACATTTTACACAGTAATCCATAAAAGAAGTTTTTACTTTAGATAATCTGAAACGTGGTTGATCTAATTTGTTCCTATTCCATCCCATATTTTGTATACATTATTTATAATTATTATGTTAAGACGATGCGTACCTAGAATACCTTTTTCCAGTTCCAGTTAGTATTAAAAATCAAGCAATGGCAGATAAATTCATTACTTTAAGATACATGGTGTTCACATATTTCAAAATATTGCAAGCGTAGACGATTTTTTTGAAATATTTTAACAAATCTTTTTAAGAGTAAACTCCTTAACTCCAACTTTCTTTCCAGATCTACCTGTTCTACCCAGACGAGCTGTACCAGTACATAGGCTCCAAAGGCGTGGTCTTGCTGCAACTCCTCGCCTATTGCTCATCGTGTTGTAATCCTATCACCTACTGCTTCATGAACAGGAAGTTCAAGCAGGCCTTCATCAGCCTGATCAAGTCTTTCAGGATGTTTGGGTAAGTGATGATAATAATCATGTACAAACATTGGGGCTTCTGCTTCTGCAATCAGTATGAAACAGAACATACTAGAGAATACATCTATCAAGTAGGTAAAGTCAGCAACAAAATAAAATCTGACTTACTCTTAGATGTCGAAAATCGATCTGCTTATCCTTGTTTCTAACTATATGGGCGTCAGCATCCTGTCTAACCAAATGCATCTGAAAACCAGTATTGTGCATGTAGCGAGTGCCTATCTGACCTCCACAACCCAGTTACTGGGTAACACGATAACTCTTGGTAAGACTGGTTCGTCAGACTTTTGGGCTTCTGACTACCCGTAACGACTGTCAATGATCTACGAATGACAGCCAGGATCATCGGCTTAACGTGCTTTGTAAGGCACGGAGGGGTCTCGATACCTAAATTGATGTTCACCTATCCACGAACCGACCGTGGTAAGACTAGCTTAACATTTGATCATGCGGTTGTTATCTTTCGCCGCGTACCTTCTGATCATCCTCTGGTCATGATCTGACTTAGATGTCTGGACTTCAATAGAGATTGTGGCCTCTAAGTTTGTTGTGGTGTTTCTTCTCATAGTACTCGGTTAGGAGAGACGAATCAAGGTAACTGGCAAAAACTGGAAATTATCGAGTTGACGCAACTGCCTAATTCGTGAAACTGAAGTAAGTTGCGTTGAGGAAAGATGGCTCAACGCTATTGTTGGATTTCGCGCTACGCCTTGATACTCAAAAAAAAAAAAACATAAAAATAGATTGAACTTTGCAATTTTTTGAATCGAGAATTTCTTTTTTTCGTGTATTCCTTTTTTAGGATGCCAGGCCATAAAGTCATAAAACCTACACGAAACTGTGAAATTCAGTTAAAGTACACTATAAAGAACAATTTTTTTTTAAATTTAACCTTCACAACAGAAGTGTTAAAAGTACATAGCAAAACTTACCCAAACCCTTTGAAAAACAGCATAAATATACATTGCGTTATTAAACCCAGTTCAGTATTAAAACGGATTTTAAGTGTAGGATTTTGTATCCTTTGCCTGTATTTTATAAGATCTAACTGCTTCATTTAACTTCAACTCGCATGTAATTTCAGAAAACGTAAACAAATTTAATGTTACTAGACGTAGTGCTCAAATAATTATAGTATTTAAATGCACGTAGATTTGTAATACGTTCTCGTTCAACTTACTACAAATATTTCTGTGAGCAGTGTTTGCAATGTTTTAATATTTATTTAGCACTAAATGCAAAGCTGGTACAAATAAGTAAGTTAGATGAATTTCGATGTGTTTAATCGTACCGTTAACATATAGTATTATGACAGAAAATTATGCAGCAATTACATCTTGATGTTTTGTTAATTACTAGAATTAATTAAAGTCTATACAATTAGTTACTACGACGAGCGAGCTTTTTGTCTGTCGCTCGTAGCACATTGCGCTACGTCGTAGCCCACTGCGATACGTCGTAGCCATTTTAGTCCAATAAACAAAAGAATATGCCCTTCGATCAGTCTATTTTCACGGGGAGGATAACTTAAGTGAATTCATTGCTAAGTAGAAAAATGCTAACAGTTTCATATTTTAAATAGTCGTTATTTTTTTTATTGTAATCTAAAATCATTACAAACAGACTCTTCCAATTTATTTACTTGTATAGATGTAAATATCAGTTGAAAACGAATTAAAGTCTGATAACTCATTTTCCTCACCCACTTCCTTAATTCAACTCTTCAATCGTGATAACCCAAACGTTAAAATACGGGCACATTCAGTTAATTAAATCTCTTGGAACATTTCAACCGCCTCTCCAGGGTGACAGTGGTATTTCAAATTAAATATGGTAGCCTGCTGTCTCTAAGATATTATACAGCTTTGTTTATACTATTGCATGTTTGTGAAAACCCGTTAGAAAAAATTGGATATTGTTTGTACTTTTTTAGGCAACCTACAGCGATACATACTGTATGTTACATATGTGTTTTAAAATATTGTATGTTTACTCTGAATTTAATTATTTTGTTTTTTTTTTATTACCCTTTTTTAATTTTGTAATTGTCTTTTGTAATTTTGACGTTCGAAAAGTGCTAATTCTCAGCCTAGTTTGAATAAATGACTGTTTTTCAGCGTTGATTCTGTTTGTTATTTATCGATCGTGATATTGTATGAAAATTGAGAAGAGGCAGGTATTTTAAGGTTTCTTCTAACCGACACAGGTGCTACTCATTGCTAATAATGAGAAATCTAGAAAGCCAATTTCGTTTTTATTGTTAACAACACGTGCGTGCTTGGGTAAAGTGCTTTCCTTCTGAAGAGAAAATTGAGCGTATCAAGGTTTATTCTGAGTACTTGAAATTAGTTTCCAGATTAGTTAAAATCACCACTAATTAGTTAAAATCAGTCTAGTGTTGTAAATAATTTCACAAGAATAGTTTATTCCGCGAAAATTATAATTCTCAGACTATGTTGTTATGGTAATGGAAGTCGAGGGTACAAAATGCGCCAGACGTAATAAAATGTATATAGTTATATGTCGTGGATTCTTTTTAATAGACTTCTGACGTAAACTGAGTTTGTTAAAAGTTTTCTTTATTTGTATCACAGAGCACGGAGACGCTACGCGGCCGCTACTAGAAGCGATATTGTCAACATTTTCCACACTTGCGTGTTAATGGATGTTATCGTTTACTCATAGAAACTGACAGCCCGTGATAATGCTTGTGACAGCCGAATTTGAGCACAAAACTACACACTTTTCATTACTTATTTATTATTAGTTATTTTACCTATGACAGCAGCAACCCAATAGCAATCCTATTGTATCGATAGATCACTGTTGTACAATGTTAGAAGGTTAGGTTTCCGCAATTAGTCCTTCAAGTGGGCCGTTGTGCGTGGGCCAAAGCAGCCGTCGGTGGTTATTACAAATATCGCTGATTTTGACATACCTATCAGTAGAAGCAACCCAACAGTAACCTTACTTAAATGATAATAAAGAACACTGAGATTTTTACAGTGATACAATATCACAAGTAAATAACTATGAAGGCAAGGCTTGTCGGCTTGTATTATCCTAATACCAAGTTATGCTCCCCGTGTCTTTACAGTTTAATGAACGATATTATACAGTGAATTAAATTATATAATAAAGATAGTACACAAAAGTCATGTTTGAATATTAGAGTACGAAAGTTAATTATTGGGTTGCCTACCATGTTTGTCTGCGAAGAAATAGTTTAGTACTCTAAAATAACCGTAGGCAAATGATGTTAAAACAAGAGAAAGCTGGAAAATACAGGTGATGTATTTTGTACGTAAATTTGACGAAATATAATATCGCACCTTTAGAATTATAGAGACCTAATTTTTTCCAAATTGTTTCGAAATTAGGTCTCTATAATTCTAAAGGTGCGATATGATATTTAACACGTTCCTTATGAAATAAGAACAAGTATTACTTTTTTTAAATGAAATATCAAAAAAATGTATCGCGACTAGGCTGATTTGATCAAAGTCAGATATTTTTTATTCGTGGAATAAAATTGACGTCTGCAAAAATAAAAAAAAAATCGAAAATTTTATTCACTGGACAAGACTTTCATATACAGTGTATAAAAGGTTTTTTTCTTCAGTGTCTGAATAAAATAGCACAAGAAAAATATTTATTTTCGTTTTTTTTTTTTGTAAGATGTTTAAAAATGAAAATAAATTATCATGTGTATAAGAGCTCTCGCCGCACACTAGGAAAATTTGGCAAACATAATACGAATCATTTAGTAGCTTCTGTTACCATCTTCTGAAACTTATTTAACTAGGTTAGTGTTGGCTTTCAACTCCATCAGATGTCACTGAATATCCATATATAACACGAAACGACTGCCATCTCAACTTTCACATCTGGGTAATACCGACATCGGAGGCTAGAATATTTCATTTTCAGATTGTCAGGTTTAATCCCACTACAGAAACGGTGGTTAGTACAGGAAAAAAATAGGTATTAATACTTTATTTACGCACACGACGCAAAGAAAACACAAAGCATACCAAGTTAGGGGAAAATATGCCTTACATCCAAGCAAAACGGCCATCGTTCAGCATTAATGAGAGAAAAAACAATATTTTATTTGGGACACGCATAGGAAATACAACATAAAGAAGAACATTAAAACTAAAAAAGACAGAAAAAATAAAAAAAGAACATTAAAACTAACAAAAATGTGAAGAAAAAAAAAAAGGATACCTGTGATAAACTTACGACAAACAGGAAATGATTTTGGCCAGGTGCGGCCTTGTTTGAAGAGTTATTTAATATTATTATAAAGCTTTATTCATCTTCATCAAATAATAATAAATCGATCGGTAATAATGAAACAAAAAGAATTAACGTCTTTTCTTAATGTTAGTCAAAATTTATTTTTAAAAACACTTTTTTCTTGCTCACTACACAAATTAAAGGTTTTTTTTTTCTCTTTTCTTTCGGCGTTTTTGCATAAATACGTTTTCCCAACAAGCAAAACGCCATCAAGCATTTAAGTGATGAGAAAAACGAAAACGTTTAGGAAGTTTAATTTATTGTTCAAGGTGCTTAAATGCTCTTACGTTTATTCATTTATTTCATTTATTTTCCTTAAACCACTAACCAAATTAGCACGAGAATCTACGATGAAAAATTAAATGAAACTCAAAATTTTGGTGAATCTACGATTAGAGCCTAATACATAAATGACAGAGGAAGTCTGTTTTCACTGTATTTAAGCTCAAAATCCTCATTGTTTTAGTCCCGCTTTTACTACACATCACTAAATACATATGGCGCTTAACGAATTTAAAACATCGCTCCGTTTCTGTCAACCGTTTGACGATGACGGAGACGGAATGATGTTTAAAATTTGTTTGGTGCTAAGTGGTTTTAGTTGTTTGTGTGTTTACGCTTCTTCAGCAGATTTACAGTAGGTTAAAATCTATTATTCGAAGCAGTCTTGTATTAGAATGAAAAGAACTTTCACTACTGACTTATTCTGAAAACAATCCGCCCCTCTCTGGGTCCATCTGTTGCGGTTTTCATCTAGTATTTTACCAGAGAACCTTTACAATGAGACGATCTACGAGTATTAGCGATAACGATAGTGGAATAGTCAAAAATATTGGATTGACAGCTACCGAAAAGCTTGTGTCAAAACTGTTGAAACTCGTTGTGGAAATACGAAATCCTTTGGAAAAAATATTGCCACTTATTTAGGCCCTCAGGGGTACCTAAGTACGACTAATCTTTCAACCACGGCAAGAGTAATCCTCCTTTAACTCATGTCGACATAAGACATGAAAATTGTTTTATAAATTATCCTATATGCGTAGATAGGTACCAGAGGGGAGCATCAAGAACTGGCTGTATATTAAAAAATATGTATATACAAATTTTGTAAGTTAATTATTGAAAATAAATACATGAATCTTTCTACATAAGAGAATCCGGCTCTCTTAGATAGGACATGTTTATTTTGATGTGTAACTTAGGTCCCTCCTACCTCAGACACCTTCCTCTATTTAAGAGTGTGCATTTCCCTAACCAGTGTTTGTAATATCATGCTAAGTAAAGATTTAATTTCGACTATCCAGTCATATTCATATTTATTGTTAGTTTCACTAAGCAAGTTGACATCAGCTCCCAGATCACGTTCGAAAGATTCAATCTAAACTTACGCGATAAACCTTAACCTCAGCTTATAATATATATCTGTTGAAATAAGTCGCTTTCAGTTAAATTCATCGAAGCGTTCGATTTCATTTCTGTTTCAGAAGAATTGTCATCACTTGGAATGTAAAGTTGCGCCGTTTGTGATCCCAACGGGATTTACCATCTGCCATTTCTATGAAACAATTTACGAGTTTTATTTTCAATTTCATCGTCACTTTCGACTCGATTTATTTTCTACGGGAATTTTAATCAGTATCAATGTCGGGTGTGCTTACAATTTAGGAACATTTGCAGTCTGAGTACAAATATTGGATTAAGGGACTCCGACAAAACTGCGGTTGGTTTGATGTGGTTTCATCAAGAATCTTAAAGTAATATCTTACAATAATTGAACAAGACTTCGCAAAATTTACCTAACAGACGTTAAGTCATCGGCAAGTTCATGGAAGAAAATTGACATTGACAGTGACTTTATAATGTAGAGGGAGGGGGGGGGGGGTCGTGGCTAAGTAAGTTATTACTTTGATCGATCGGCCCGTGCGGCTGTTAAGTCACACGGGCCGATCGCCGCGTGGGACCTTTTACTTCCGTTTTATTATTTATGTTCTTAAAACCTTACAGACTTTCCGAGATTAGCGGGTTCAATCCAAATCTGTTAATCGATGTTTCCGTTAAAATCAAATTAAAATAAATAATTACTTTTCTAAGTATTCCTTCCAAGAAATCTACGTAAAGAAGTCTTATAAACGTCAAATATAAAGTAGCTGTTAAAAAGGTGGAGAGTAGAGTGAAAAAATCCTTAATAAGTAGTTCAGAAACCACTTTTCATCCTTAGTGAAGTATTTTCCCAGCAGTTTATTAACTTTTGAAAAGCGAAAAGCACAGAGAAACGTCTAACTTTGTTGAATTCATTTTTTTTTTTTATTGTTGAGATAACAACGAGTGGTGGTTTTTATCGAACTTTTATACCATTCGATTTCACGATATTTGTATTCGAATACGGTAAATGGATTGTTCGATTTTGCTTTTTTCTTTTTGAACCCATATGGCTAGGCAAACTTTTCTTTTTATTTTAAAATTTCGGTCGTTGAAACAATAGGTCGAAAAGCATGTGGCCAGTAAAGCAATCGTTAGTGGGTAACGTAAAACGGGGTGAATAGGAAATTCAGGTGTGAATTGGGATGAACCTTTTAAATGGATTTTAACGTTGTTTGTTGCCAACAAGGACACTTAATCGTTAATTATAATATAGTAAACACATTACAGGAAAAAAACGATATTATTTCATTATTAAAATCCATTTTAAAGTTTCGGCCCGATTCACCCCAGCATTTCCAATTCACCCCGTTTTACCATTACTTTGCTACTACTACTTTCCTTTGTCACTTATTTTACCTTTGAGATCAGTAACCTAACAGCAATCTCATTATAACGAGAATAAAGATTATTGAGATTTTGACGACTCCGCATCATAGTCACGGCAAACTAATACGCGGCAAAGTGTCACATCAGCTTGACGTACATTAATGCGACTGATTGTTTTCTCCACAAATGACAGGAGGAAGAAACTTTTGATTAACGAACGATAGCGCGACCCAACTTTCGACAGGCCACCACTTATGCCACGTGCTAACAACACAGTTCCCTTCATCCTAAGCGTGTGCGAGTGCTCAGAACAGACAGTGACAGACTAGGCAACAACCTAGCAACAAATGTATTAGAATGAGAATAAAGATAACTGTAATTTTGACAGAAAAGCAAAATCAGAGGTACTCTTTAAATAACTGTGAAAGGACTGCAAACGGTGTTTTAGGCATTATTATTACTACTTAGATGTCGAAGGTTATAAATGTCAGCAAGCATCCTATTCTTAACATTTCCAATCCCACCGAAATACCGACAAAGCATTGCTATTCCGACGAGGGTACCGAACCGTCTTTAACGACCCGTTTCATTTTATCGCCGGCGATATATTGACGTCTGTGAATGTTTCAGGGCCTGCTTTCCCGAGAAGTCGGAGTGCAAGCAAGCTACTCCACCACCGGTGAGCTCCAGCCAGGACGCTACAGCTTGCGTGATCAGGGGCAGCCATACTGGACGCACAGGTATTTAATAGCAACTATAAAATAACATTATTAATTATATTATAGCCTTTATTCTCCGAAGAGTTAGGTAGAGGTGCACCTGTCGAACAGGATATGTTTAAGTCAAGGGAGACAGGCCTATCCATCAACCGGACACAAATACAACTGCTAAAAATTCGTGATCGAAAAACACAAAAATACTTTGCCCGACCTGGGCATCGAACCCAGGACCACATGCTCAGCAGAAGCGTTTGTGACCACCAGACCAACGAGGCAGTTCTAAACTATAAAATAGTTATGTCATAAAATGTCGTTCGAGCTGGCACTCAAGCTGATATAGGACTCCTGCATCTCGCAAGAGGAATCTTTAAACAACTGTATAATAATTATTATGAATAGGTACTTAATTTTGCGTGTTCTAATCATGTATCAACTCAGTCTATCGCAGTTCACTGCTGGACATAGGCCTCTCCCAGGCTGCGCCACAACACTATGCCCTTCTGCATCCAGCCTGTCCCAGCCCCTTTCATACGGTCGTCGGTGTCCACTCCAGCACTCGTCTGCTCCACCGGCCATCGGTATATCGGTATTTTGACAAACATAGCCCGCCCACTGCCACTTCAGCTCACTTACTCTTCAAACATGTATAACTAAATTGAACATTTTAAACGTACCAACTACGTACGCAGACAGCCTTGCTTATGTTATGATCATTTATGAAGTGTAGTTTTCTTTGTAAATTTAAAAATTTAAAAGCACAATGTCTTTTCAACAGTTTTAAGAGAGAAAACAATTTATATTTTTTTCCTAACATGAATATCTATACAGGGTGGCCAAAAAGTCGTGGATCAAGCGAAATAGGGAGATAATAAAGGAGGTCATTTCCAACAAAAAATCTTTCTTCAGCATGGCCATAATTCAGTTGCCCTAAAAGTTATGAATATTTTTGCGAGAAGAGAATACGGATCGGGAGTATGCAGAAATAAGAATAATAGTTGGAAATGACCTCCTTCATCTCCCTATTTCATTTGATCCACGCCTTTTTGGCCACCCGGTGTAAAAAAAAAAAAATACCTTGGTTACTTCCACCTTAGTTCGAGGTACTTCAAAACCAACAGTTTATCGAGCGCTTTGTCTGTTTATGTGTGTCTAGAATTCTACGAAAACATCTGTAGTTGATTTAACCATTGATGTGTTATTAGTTACCGAACATAATTGGTTTTCGGTGGAAATCTATAAGGTGTGTAACAGGATAATAGCATACAAGATATTATCCTGTTACACTTTGTATTGTTTATATTGATTTTAGCACGTCTTTAGGTAGTTAAAGATTTCAATCAAGTTTTGTATCAAAGAAAACGTCATGAAAGCCTTGCATTCGACAGTTCTCGTGTTTATTAATAGACAAGACCGTGTTCTATCTGGTGTTTGATCCGTATTTCGTTGTTTATTTTATTTTATTCTATTCGGGAACTTACAACTAGTATAAACAATCTTCTTAAACAATATGTTTACTATAAAATTAGTGGAGAAGCGAGCAGTACAGAGCCATTAGAGTACCTACAGTATTTTTATCTCACGAAGCGATGCGCGCTTTACGGTTTACGGTTTAAGACAGTTTATTTCGCTCTAAAAGAATACATTTATTCACTTCTATCAAGGAAAACACAATAAATAAGATAAACGACGGTTTTTCGGGTTACAAACTAAATTGGAATAAGCTGGACTGGAAAAGGATAACTTTGAGTCGCGGTGACAATATTATTTAATAAATTCAACGTATTAATACCAAAGATTCATTAACTAAAGTCAACATATTTGCCCCCAAGCCCTGCAGCTAAGCGAATATGACCCTTGCATTATAATGAAAGAAAACATTATGATTGAGCTTCCAGCCTGTATGCAGCACCGTTTTTACCTTCAAATTGAGTCCGCGTGTCACCGGTCTTAACGAAAACTGGCAAACATTGGAAACTGTCGAGTAAACGCAACTGTCTAACAAAACTGACCAATCAGCGAAACTGACTAATCAACAAAACTGGCGAGATAAACTGACCAGTGACATGCGGACTCTTTAAATTACATAGGACTTTCTAACACCTTTTGAATAATGCAACTTCATTGTCAATAAAGTCCGTTATGTGAGCGTTAATGACTTTACACACGATCCGGTTGCCTTGTATTTAGCCCCAGCTTCCGTTAATACTGAGTTTGTTCAGCAGAGTGCTTTCACAAGCTATTTATAATATTGCCGTTTTGTAAATGTGAGCATTTGGCCAATGTGTACCCGGAAACTGGGTAGTTAGAAAAAGCAATTCAGAGAACGTTGACTTAATAACTGCTGTGTAACTTTGGAACAAATATCGTTTTGGATTCTCTCTCTTTCTATTTAGTTAAAAGGAAAATTACAGTCTCAAGGCGGTTTCTTCGGAGTGCGGTTCGAAGATGGCTGAATTATGTTTGAAAGACGGAAGATTAAGTGAGGTGACTTAGGCTACGGACGCGAAGTCAGCGGGCGCGGTGTGGCGGCTGAGGCGACGCGGGGAGCGGCGCGTTGCAATGCATAGATTTATTTATATGGAACTGACTTCGAAGACAGCAGCGCTGAAAGCGGCGTAGGAGCGATGCGCACCAGTCTAGCGGTGCCTGCGCGTCTGCATTGACGTGCATTTTATTTTTTGCTTTAAATGTAACGTTACGAAGAAATTTGTAACAAAAAGATGTTGTCGTCGCTATTTAGACATTTCGTTTGCCAACAAAGACACTAATTTATCTTCACACAACACTACGCTGCTCTAGCGCCGCGCGATCTGCCCGCTGGCTTCGAGACCGGCAGGCAAATTGCTTGACACACTATCAGTAGCAATGGGTTTCAATTTGACAGTTCATCAACATTAATTGCGTTATTTACATTGTTGAGCAGACACATTTTTCGATCATATGGAGCATTGGATTAGCAATGTGCTTTAAAATGATTCAAATTGAGGATAGTGTGTTACGCAATTAGGGTGCAGGTCTGAGTTGCCGCGCCGCTTCCCGCGCCGCTTCCCGCGCCGCTCCCCGCGCCGCTCCCCGCGCTGCCACCGCTCCCGCCCCGCAATCGCTGACTTCGAGACCGAGGCCTTGAAGCGAGCAATAATAATAAGCATTTTGTTTATAACACATCCACGCCTTTGCAGAAAAAGTACAGATCACCACCTGCTACGATTTTTCCTTCCTTTTTTTGCGTTTATTTCATACTATCTTCTTCCCGGGGTTGCCGGTTGGTTGGTATAACCTATGTCCTTCCCCAGGATGCTATCTATCTCCTTGCCAAATTTTATCGTAATCCGACAGAGTTACTTTCGAATTTATAAAATTAATATGGATTATATTTTATGTAAGTTTTGCGAATCTCACACTGTTAATAAAATCAGTTATGATTTTACTAACCATCGCAAGAGTAATGGATTAACATCCATTGATTTTTGATAATAACACTCCCAGTGATATATGTATTCCACATTAATACGAGTATGTTTAAACGATTTTGCGAAAATAGGTATGTTTTGTTCTACATGACTTACCTATTAATATTTCTACTTGACTGACTGATAGTTAAAACTTGACTAAATTATCATAATACTGTTTGACTGTTTGAGGTTAAACATGTTTTGGTTCATACGTTTTAACCCCCGTGTAACCCTGAAACATCTCTTAGAAAGTAATATTATTAACACAATTCAGAAGAAAATCATGATAAATTTTCATGCTATTAGTGCCTAATAAAGCAGAGCCAGAATCAGAATCAGAATGAATCAGACGGCACGGGCTCACTTGAAATATATATGTACGTACGTACCTATAAATATCTAGTAAGTAAGTATCAATATCTACGACGTTGTATATTTGGTCTCTAAAAATGTAATATAAAAAAAACTATATTTATATCTGTAATTTATATGGTGTACATAATAAAGAGTATTGTATTCTATTCTATTCTAATATGTAATGTTTATGAAATGTATTTAAGTCCTTACAACTGAGCGCATCCATAGAAAAGATTTATTGAAATTCTATACTCATACAGGTCTTAAAAGTTTTAAGCAAACTGTTTCAACAACTCGTAAGTTGCAGGGAACAGCTAATCCTACATAATTCTATTGCCAGTTGCATTCAGCTCAACACCTCAAGCCACCACCAAGTCAGTGTTAAGACACGCAACACTTTTAAACTCACCAAACTACCTACTGATTTAAAAGTGCACTAAATTCCCCTCCACAGTCTTCGCTCGTCGCTTTGTCGCACAGAGAACATTCTTCAGATACCTAACAATTTTCCTTCAGTAAAAGTATCAGTTTTTCTAAGCTCAATGAAGCGGGTAAAAGGATAATAGAATATTCTCACTATTATTCACAATAACTACTGATCAATAATAGGGTGGCGTATTTTTAACCGTTTTTTTTTTGTTTATGTATGTACCTCGATTTCTCTATGACTACTAGGCGGATTTACGGTGGTCTCATATCAATTATATTTATTTTGCTTGAGTACTTTTTGAGTTAGCGTCAATAAAAAGTAAAAAAAAAGGTTTTTAATCCAGATACATGATATGTTGATGATGTTTTTATCTTAACAAGTCATCGCCTCGCTACATAGGGTTATCGGCATCTTCACCCAACTGTAAACGAGGCTTACGTTGGGTTAACGCCTGCCAGTACTCTCTAAAAATCTCACCGTTAAAAACTTCGGTGTAGTGATCTGTCAAGTTAGCAACTTCACCGGCTCAGTAATCTAACTTGAGGTCATCGCACACTTAACCGTAGCAGGTAATGTGTGCGATGACCTCAAGTGAACTTTACCTCACACAATTTTCTTAAGATTGTGAACGTAACCTCAACGATACAAATAATATTTTCCAGCCTAAGTATAGTTGAGATGTTTGGTAAGAATAGGTAGTTATATGAATATAATGGGGACAGATAATTTACTGATTAGGAAAAAATAGCCAAATTGGTCAATGTTCTCAAGTAAGCTTAATTATTTCATTTATATGTATATTAATGTTTATTTATTTATTTTATTATGTACACACAGGAAAAAACATAAAAATATGACATGATTATAATTTGAGTACAAAGGTACTGCTTATTTCTTAAGAAATTTCTTCCAGCAGACCTGCAAAAGGAGAAGTAAAAAAGAAATATAGACAATAGTGTGTGAGAACATGAAGAGAAAAATATGAATGTGTGAATGTTTTTAATGTTTTACTATTTTTGTACGGTATTTTGCCTGCAATAAAAAAAAAAAAAAAAAAAAAAAAAAAAAAAAAAAAAAAAAATTGTATATAAATAGTTTATCAGCCATCTTGTTACCATAACACAAGCATTAGGTTGCTTAGCTTGGGACAAATGGTGCTGTGTGAAATGTCCAGGGATTTATTATTATATTATTATTAATTATTTATCTATTTTATACTATACTAGCTGACCCAGCAGACTTTATCCTGTCCAAAAAATATAATTCATACAAAAACGGACGTTCAGTTTATCCCGATTTGTAAAGGAGAATGGGCACCGTACTATAAGGTTTCTGCCCTGAAGAGAACATCGAGAAAAGAGAAAGGAAAGAGCTTTTTAAGAACAAACTTTGCTACAAACACGACTTTTGCTAATTGTTGGTCCGTTCGGAGTTAATGACCGAAATATGTGACTACTTGGGCACCAAAGTTTATGAATGCTCTTGGCACCCAATAGCCATAATAAATACACAAATAAAAACAGCTTTTCAAAGAGAACCTTTGCTACGAACACGATTTTACGATTTTTGTCAATTGTTAGTCAGTTCAGAGTTAACGACCTAAATAGATTACAACTTGAGCACCAACGTTAAGGAATTCTTGGTGCCCAAAAGCCATAAGATCTGAAGTACTGTCTTTGATATTTTGTATCTTTATTTTTAATCTCCTTTCACTTTCATTCAACTTATATTTTTAAGTATCTATCTCGATATTCCTTTTCTTATAAATGCCTTAAACGTTTCAAGTGTTTGAAGACCTATACACTATTGCCACCGTCCATTGTAGAACCGAATATATGAACGTTTTGATTCGCAATATACGTGAATATAGCAGGTGAATATAGCAGGCTGACACACCTCCATATAATTCAGTAGCTATTTAATATGTTTAGAACTCGCATCGTAATTGAAAGCGTACGAGATCCGATACTAAAATAATTAAAATTATCAAAGAATATTGCCATGATTAGTGTTGAACGGTGACAGCATTTAACATTTCATTTCTATGAAATTAATTTGGAGACAGTTCAACAAAAACGTTGGTAGGCTTTTACAAAAAATAATACACTGGATTAACGTATTCAAAACTTTTGAATTTTATTCATCGGTCATTGAACAATGCAATTATTAAAGCTGAAAAAGGCTTTCAGAATGAAAAAAGTAAAACCTAATATTGAAAAAGAAAAATCTATTTTGACTGCTCCTTTATAAAATACTTTGTAGCTAGTAGGTACTTACTTCTGAAATTGATATTTTAACGAAAATTACAAAGGGTCCGTGGACCTTTATTCGTCACCAGATAAAAGAGAACTTCTTGACAAAATGCTGCAAAGTAATATATTTAATAGGCCAGCTTTATCATAATGTCAATGTGAACACTTTGGGAATAGTCTCCCATTTGTTGTAAGAGCTACGTCATGTTAGTACGTGTCACAATCATTGTAACTACTATTGCCATGCTGAAAGTTGATGTCGGCGGGTTGACTACGGCATACCCATCGTAGGTTATTTATTATTACCGGTCGTAAAGTAATGTCTACTGTTTATTCTTGTCTGGTATTTGCATGATAATTATATATTTTTATATGCTTTAGTAAAAATATTAGTTATCCAGCAAGGTGGTTAAAGGTCACAGCTCATTAGAGCCACCCGGCACCCACCCCGCCCCGCCTCGTCGCACGGCGTCCACTCGTTGTCGACAGGTGGTTGACGGGTGGACGCCGCGTTATCACTAATAAACGTCACGCGGTCAAACAGTGGACCTCGCGTCGTCAACCAGTGCACCCCGCCCGCTCAACGAGTGAACGCCGCGTGGTCCACGAATGGACGTCGCTTGTTCCACGAATGTTCGAGTAGCCTGTTAACAATTGGCACCAGGTCTATACGTGTGTTTCGTAATGTCAAATTTTACACACCGTGAATTGAATGAAGGGAGGGTGGGGAGCCAACGTATCGTCCTCGCGGGCAGCGCGCGGTCCACTTGGGACCCGCGCGTTGGCAATGCGCAGTCAACGCAAGGCAAGCATGCGAGCAGCGAGTTGCCACCGAGTGGTCTACCCGCTGTCCGCGCGTGGAGGGCTTACGACCGAGGCGATCCGGTGACGCTACGGAGTTGATGTAGTGAGCATATACCGCAGAAGGCGAGGCAGTGTGGAGTGGTCGCCGGGTGGCTCTAATGAGCTGTGACCTTCACAGTCCAGAGCGCGTTGAAGGTATCACTAGTAGAAGCCGTTTTAATGCACTCCCGTGCTTACTCTTGAATTTAATTCCGATCGATCGACATTGGAATTGTGACGTTTCGTACTCTTGAGTTCGACGCTAGCGCCAATTGCTTTGTAAATTTTGTGTCTATTTTGGGGAACTAAACGGAATCGGACTTGGTGTGTGGTAAACATTACTCTTGAGTTTATTTTATTTTAGCAGTCCAATACTGCGCACCGCCAATATTGCGTTGGAATTATTGTTTGTTGATTGAGATTTTTCCTTTACCAAAAGTGTCACATTTTAGAAATTGTTGTGCGTTTTAAAGTGGTTTTCAGTCGGTAAGCAGTAATCGTAATTCCCGTAAAAAAAACCATTTAAACAAAGACGAGATCAACGTTGGATGATGTGTTATACGGACACAGCGTTTTCTATGAATGAATACGAATTTAAAGAAAATTATAGAGTGAGCAAGGATTTGTTTGAGGAAATTTATCAGTGTAACTGATATTGGAAAACTTTTACGATGTACAACATAATATAGTTATATAAAAACTTAAACCAAGAAAATAAGTACACTGACAAAAGAAAAATATTTCACAAATTAAAACTGTATTAGTTAAAACATTGCTTTAAATAAAATAAAAAAAAACGAGCGAGGTTTATAGTAATCGCATAATGATGTGTAACATCTGACATCTCACCTTGGTAATAAGCAACATTAACACTATATCCTGAAAAAAATGATTCAGGTATTATTTGAAATGATTTTTCGTAACGAAGAATAATTATTTTTAATAAAAATTGTATTTTATTTAATTAACACTAGGAGTTTTAAAATTTTATATCACGGGCGCTTATTGGTCAAATCAAATAGCGCGCGCATCTCCAGCTTCCTGTTACACACTTCCGTTTCTTTTCACGAATTACTCCCACAGATTGCAGGAAAGCGTGAGGAAAGATGTTACACATCAATAAAGTTGTATATTTATTTACTTACCATTTATATAAAACTGTAATACTCGTATTAGTTAAGTAATTTAGCGGAAAATAACTATTTCTTACTAAAAAAGAACCAAACGAGAACAATATTGTCATAAACAAAATTGAATTCCGAATTCACTTCTAAAATCATTTGACCTTATCTTTTAAATTGGAAAAGTTATGCGCAGTCTTTTTTTTTGGTAGGCAACGATCCTACCGCATGAAGCCAAAGTCATGGTTAATTTTATAATTTTAGTCATTTTCCTACGCCCAAATGAATACTTTACAATTATTAATCAATTAAACAACTATTTATATGATATTTATTTATTAGCAAAGCATTTTAAAGCCCTATTACCGGCTTATCATAATAAGTTGAACCACACTGTTGCAGTCTATAACATAGCTAACTTCACGTGTAACAAAATAATCGCAGGGCAATCCAAATTTCATTTCAATGTTGACAATATTGTTTTCAATAGCACCGAATCACGTGACTACAAAATTAGCATTGGAATCGTATTGGCTTTAGACTGGAACTAAAATTAGTTTGAAGAGCAAGGCCTCTATACCTAAAACGCGGCCCATAAGTATCACTGTTTTGCACATGAACGGTTAAAGTTGATATTATCATAATTACTATCGCTTGGCACGCGATCATAGTTTTTAGTGTTACTAGCAGACAAGAGTCTGGATTTCTGCCCGGATAATAGGGCGATAATAAAGCGAGCCGTGGTACGTGGGACTAAAACATAATTGGCGATGTTGAAATGTGGGTAGACTATACAACGTGTAACGTTAAATGCGCAAAACCTGAAAATAGTTTGATCAAAATAACGAGCACAAACCACTTTTTAATATAGGTCACATTTAAAAAAAAATCTTCATTAAAAACGTTGCCGTGTCTATTTATTAATAGGTCAAGCAAGCCAATGTCAGCGCGGCGCAGCGGCCCGGTGACGACTCCTCCCTCGGTAAAGCGTCGTCGCAGACGCAAGAAACGAACAGAATTTTGGCCAGTGAAACTAAAACAGCACATAAAACCTTTACAATTTTTTTAATGACTTATTTTCTCTCTGAAATAGGTCAATTGAATTAAAAATCAGTTGGGGTGTCTGTGGTTTTGCGCATTTAACGTTACACGTTGTATAAATTTGCCAATCTCTGAAACCCAATAATATGTGTGTTAGTTTGGCAGGAACATGACGCGCAAACTGTTACCGTACTCCCTCTAATTTACAAGCGTCTTCGGTAACCGGCTTAGGCGCTTTATATTACGTGTAGTACGGTTAGCAAAGGGGCATGAATATAAGATCCCATTAAAATAGATGGACAAAATTTTTGAAATTATTCAGACCACCAAAATAAAGACAATGGTAAAACAATATATAAGAAAAAACGCATCAGATACTTAGAAGAAAAATAACCAGCTAACGAAAACACACTATTTATATGTGCCGGCAATTTATTATTTTTGGTCAAATTAAAATTAGTGTTTTTTTTTTTTTGCTTGGATATCTTTGGTTAGATTTACTGAGCGCTGTGTTAAAATTTGTCCATCTATTTTAATGGGACCCTGTATAATTTAGTCACCACCTGCCTAGCCTTTTCCCAACTATGTTGGGGTCGGCTTCCAGTCTAACCGGATGCAGCTGAATACCAGTATTTTACATAGAGCGACTGCCTATCTGACCTCCACAACCCAGTTACTGGGTAATACGATACCCCTTGGTAAGACTGGTTGTCAGACTTTCGGGCTTCGGACTACCCGTAACGTCTGTCAAAGATTCTCGAATGACAGCTGGGACCAACGGCTTAACGTGCTTTCCGAGGCACGGAGGGGTCTCGGTATGTAAAGATGGTCACCCATTCACAGGCCAACCGCGGCAAGCGTAGCTTAACCTGATCGATCGACCTGTGCGGCTGTTATTATTTAGCCACGGGCCCAAGTGGAAAAATATCAACTAACTTTTGAAGGCCACTGTACATACTCGTACTAGGAATATTAAAGGAACATATCTGCAGAAAACAAATAGCTATGGCTGCTTACTACGCATATGCAAACTTATGGCACGTTATGGCGTCATGATATGGGGAAATAGTATAGATGAACTATTCACAATGAAAAAGAAGTGTATAAGAATTCTAAACCAAATACCGATACAGATGTGCAAACCATACTTTATAAAATATCAGATTCTAACTCTGCGGTCAATATACAGCATGCTTTTTTTTACCGTCTCCAAATTTTTACAGGTTCCACCCATAAATATGAATAACTTTCACTATGGAACCAACTCTGAGATCACAAAAAAAAATCAGCAGTTTCATACATTTTCGTCAAGTAGGTATTAAACTTTTGTATTAAACAGCCGATTTTGTTTTCATGATTTCAGAGTTAGTCCCGTAGTGAAAGTTGTTCATATTCATGAGTAGAACACCCTGTAAAAATTAGGAGCCTGAAAAAAAAAACATCGAGTACATACTTGACATTTGCGTATTTGTTTTTAAAAATATCGACATGCCCACTAAAGTAGATGATACGCACAACGTCAACACTCGCCATAAAAAGAGCTTATGCGCTCCACCCTCAAGAATTAAAACGTTAAGTGCTAGTCCATATTATATGGCAAAAAAAATATATAATAAGTTGCCTCATATATTTAAAACTGAAAAATCAGGAACAATAATCCAAAAAAGGCTAAAACTATACCTATTCCAAAAATGTTTCTACCCAGTAAAAGAATATTTGGAGTCTAGCTTAAAATAACGCTTTTCTCTTGTGAACAAAAGTGGCGATCTGTCCTATACCTACAAACAATAACATTTAGTATATCCTATTTATATTCATATTAAATTATAATTATGATTTGTACTACCTGAAAAGGATGACAGTTTCTCAATTTAATCCTACTATTATAAAAGAAAATAATTAAGTAATAATAATGTTTATTGCATGCTAATTTAGGACGTTAAGGGCAAGCGAACGACAATTGCAGTGCTTGTAAAAGGCTGCTAAGTCATAATTACTAACACCAACATTGTACATTTAGTTCGCAATAAACGTTTTGACTTTGACTTTGACTTTATCAGCGTGTCGATTATTCAGTTCGATTCGTTAAAGTTTGAATGAATGTTAGCACGATATTGAAATTGTTTGATGTTCATAAGCGTATAGTACGCTCTTGAACACAAATATGTTATGTAAACATGATCAAATTAAATTAGCTAGCGAAACTACACATACGTTATGGGTATCGACATCGAAACCTGATGAAAAGAAAAATGTATGATTTTTTTGAGTTTTTTTTTTTTTTGAGCAAACGTAGTGTCGTCACATGAATGTATTTCACCGTGTTTAGATATTATGCGATCACATCACGTATGTGGAGTTTTCACAAAAAAACTGATGTTCTAAACTCCGCAAGTACAACACCTGCGGTCGTTGATCCGACAAAACATCAAATCATATTTTTTTTTTCCTTTTCATCACGTTTAGATACCGGTATCCATCATGTCTGTGAAGTTTCACTAGCTAATTCAATTTGGCTCTGTAGGTATACACATAAGATTTATTGTAAACTACCAATATATTGAATTCTGATAAATAAAATTTAAAAAGACGATACAGACGGTCGTAACCATCTTGCATGTTATCAAACATACTCGTAATATTATGGCAATGAACTCTAAATTTAAAATCAATGGTTTATAAAAACTATGCATACTCGTAGAAGCACAAAAACTATAAAATTTTATGTTGTGTCTGGGTACCGTTGTGTGTCAGGCAAATGTTTTTAAAATGTCCTGTACGCCATTTATTGTTTAGATTTATTCAAATTTTATTTCTTTTTTTTGCATCTCTGCCAGTAAATAAAAGCTACTAAGCTTAGGTCTGAAAAAGTAAGTCATATAAGACTCTAAAAAATATATAAATATCATGAGTTGTATACGAATGGTTGTTATTCGATATATTGTTGTCATTCTCTGTACAGGATCACTACCAACCCTTATAAATTAAACCCAATTATTGTAGAATTATGCCACAATTGGGTTTAATTTATCATCCTCCAAGATTTGATAATGCTAGAGAAGAAAGAAAGAAAAAATAGAAAAATAGTTTATTCTGAATTCTGCTTCCGTTTTGTATGTGCATCATTGTAAAATTTTGAGCTACTGGTACATACAGTTTTAATTAAAATGAAGAACAATTCCCAAACAAGTTCGATATACATCGATTGCTACACGTACGGTCACAGTGGCAAAGTGGCAGTGATTACATAAATCCGTAATTGGACGCGTGCCAGTAACTATCCTGTTCCAACCACAAATAATTTAACGTCACATACAGCATAATTCGACAGATACATGTTTTTAACGTAGAAATGACAATAACCTCTCTCAAATATCTTTAAATATGTTTGCCAATTGCTGGTTGTGATTTAGTTTTAAAGCTGGGAAAAACTTTGAATCTTTTCTTATTGGACAAATGAAACATTTTGGACATTCAGTTCCGTATTTACCTTCCTGATCGGGGTCCCTACAGCGGGCTACGCTTGCCGTGGTTGGTCTGTGGATGGGTGACCATCTTTACATACCGAGACTCCTCCGTGCCTCGGAAAGCACGTTAAGCCGTTGGTCCCGGCTGTCATTCCTCGATCATTGACAGTCATTACGGGTAGAGTCAGAAGCCCGAAAGTCTGACAACCAGTCTTACCAAGGGGTATCGTATTACCCAGTAACTGGGTTGTGGAGGTCAGATAGGCAGTTGCTCCATGCAAAATACTGGTATTCAGCTGCATCCGGTTAGACTGGAAGCCGACCCCAACATAGTTGGGAAAAGGCTAGGCAGATGATGATTTACCTTCCTGATCGGATTTTACATCGCGGTTATGACTCGAGTAGAAAAGTTTATTTGATAAAGTATGAATTCGTAGGTCTGTCAGCAATGTCTTTTTGTACTTTATCAATTAAATTACATAATCTAACTACATAACGTTTTTGTTCCCAAAAGGGTTCAGCAGAGGGGGCATATAGCACCCTACATTTCGCCAGTCATGTTTGAGTCCCATGTAATATGGGAGGTCATCAACTGGGCAAGAATCCAGACTTCAGGCTGCTACTGAGAAACTCCGATCGGAAAACCCAAACATGTATACAATTTAGTGAACAATAAAATCCAATACTGAACTTCTATTCGAACAATACAGATTGCTGAGATTGCAACATTATTGCCTCGTAAACTTGTTCGAAATCTATGGCAGTAGACAGATTCTCACTCTGGCTACGGAACACACGTATGTATTGAGATATTTACTGAGGGTTTTATTGTAATTCCCGCCTTTGACGTGGTTATTGAGTGCGTGCATAGTTTTAGTATAGGAAACCTCTCTGTGAAGGAGCTTACCTAGAAAAATACGTTTCCCCTTTGAAATAGATGGGTATGGGTGTGATTTACATAAGAGACGAATCAGCTTTGTATCTGGGAATGGCATTTATATTATGCATAGGTATTGCAGATATCTATAACTGGCAGCGACCAGTTACTAACAGATTGACCGCATTCTTGCAACATAAAATAGCGGAGGATTGCTTAAAAGTCCTTGTTGGTTCAGTTCTAATAACTATGACAGTCTTCTTCCTAAGTGTGAGGTAGCTAAATCTTCACTCTTCTCCCTTCAATCTTTACATAGTGTCATCTCATACGATAATCTTTCTACTAGATTAGTGTAGTGTAGCGCCGGAAATCTACCTCTCTCTCTTCTCGCTATGCAATATGCCGTCTCTTTCGTCATCGCTAACTAAGTTCCTTTGTTCTAGAGCTGGATGTGTGATTTAGTAGTTCCGTCTACCTATAATACTTCTCCTTCAATATTTCCGCTATGCCATCTCTTTCTTCTTCAGTAACTATGTTATTTTGTTCTAGAGCTGGATGGACTGGAAGGTGAGGATTGTGTTTAGCAGCGGTTCACACAGCACTGCTTTGGGAAGCGGCGTACACCCCGCGCTGCCCGCGCCAGTGGTCGCGCGTCCCATCACACAGGTAACCAATCACAATATCATGGGCCACTTAACCATCATTATCGTACCCTATTCCTAATTTGTTGGAGTCAGCGTAGTAGTTCTTCTTCCTCTATTCATCTTTACCAGACCTCATCTCAGCATTCCCAAACTTCTTATCAATATTTATTTATTCACAAGGAAACTACAACAGATAACAATCACAGTATATCACTAAGTTCACATTATAGGTTTCGACCCAATTATCACCCAAGGCGTAATCGCACAACATGACTGGCAACAAAAATAAAATATAAAAAAAACAACCGACTTCCAAAAAAACACTACACAGTGAAAAATAACTTTAATTTTGGAAGTTGGTGTCGTTGGTTCCGCATTTTCGTTTTTTGACACCGAAATTAAAGTTACTTTTCACTTTGTAGTGTTTTTTTGGAAGTTGGTTGTTTTTTTTTTATAAAAAAGTTTTTTTTTTCACTTTTTAGTTACACCTACCCCAAACAAATTCATATAACACGACTTGCTATATTAATATCAGTGACAGGAAGCTGCATCTGCGTTTATATGGTTCCGCATTTTCGTTTTTTGACACCGAAATTAAAGTTACTTTTCACTTTGTAGTGTTTTTTTGGAAGTTGGTTGTTTTTTTTTTATAAAAAAGTTTTTTTTTTCACTTTTTAGTTACACCTACCCCAAACAAATTCATATAACACGACTTGCTATATTAATATCAGTGACAGGAAGCTGCATCTGCGTTTATAGGGTACAGACGTGATGTTATGTTGTGCGATTGCGTAAACAATCCATGCATATGCAAATAGCAGCAATCGCGGTTGTTTTACTGGTATTTATTGAAGAATTCCGTTGTCTATCTCCGAAACTCATTTTTACGAAATTGAAATGGGACTATTTCGGAATAAACCTCTGTCGAACAAAAAAGAAGGACTGCTGCGCTGCGTGTTGCGGGTTCGATTCCCGCACGGAACAAATATTTGTATGACCTACAAGTAGTTGTTCCGGGTCGGGCTATTTGTGTATGTGACTTTAAATGTTTGTAAACGCACCCACAATACAGGAGAAATTCCCAGTGTGGGGCAACGTTAAAAAATAAAACAAACAAACAAAACTACTATGGCCTTTTTGTTTTGTAACGTTAGATGGTAGCAGCGCTGTTTCGTCCAGCATAGAACGCTTACAATTTCGCCATTTATGACTTTTTATATACTGTGGCTAATCTTTTTTCTAGATTTTGAAAAAAAAAAAGTTTATAATTGTGAAATACCCTAATTTCTTTGTTCTTGTAGCCATCCACTCATAGGTACTTAATACTTTTTCATCACATGCTCCCAATTTGCCTCCACCAGAATCCGATGTTGTTCATATTTTAACCGAATGGAATTCGATGCTGGACAAAGGATCATAATGTAGATTGCCAGGACGATCTGCCGTGCTATTCTGTAACCATCTCACCGTGAAAGCTTGGGTGAAGTGAGCGTGGAGTGAGCTGCTATTCGCTGGGGATTAACACTATTAAGTGCTCACTTCACTTATGATTTCACGGTGAGATTTTTACAGAATTGACCGGCTGTTCTGGGTCGTTGACATCCAATGGCGAGCCACGACCTGCACTGGGACGTTTGTCCATGTCGGGTGTGTTAGGTGGATGGACGACCATTTAGATTGTTGACGTTTTAAGTAGGTCTTCAGATTTTGAAAATAATATAGGTTTCGGTCCATAAACATACCCTAACTATATACTTTTTCAAACCCTTTCTATTACTATTTCCACTCAATCATAATATTGTTTTTATTTCTTTTCCTACCTTAACTACCCAGTTTAACTTTTACGTTTAGCATCTATCGACGTTGCTCCAACTTCACTTCTTGAGCACTCCTAATGAACCTGTGAACCAAGCTTCAAAGTCATTAAGTGTAATTAGAATAAGAAAGTACCTTTAGGAAGTGACGAAAAACTTCGTTCAATCCACTTACCCTTCCGTACGATGTTAGCAATTCACGACCTCGTTGAATGAAGCACTTTTATGCTCCACAAGCGTTATATCTTATTTATTTAAATTGAAACCAATATCACGAGTGGTTTTGCAATTTATAGCTCAATTTTCCGACGCTTCAACGCGTCACGTACCAATTGAATAACTGTACCAAACGTTTACCGGTCTTTTTAGGGTTCTGTAGTCCCCGGTACCCCCGGTAGGGTTCCGAAACGCTTATAGTTTCGCCATGTCCGTCTGTCCGTCCGCCCGTCCGCAGCTCAGAGACTCTTAGTACTAGAAAGCTATAATTTGGCATGGATATATTAATCACGCCGACAAAGTGGTAAAATAAAATCATGAAAAACATTTTTTTAGGCTACCTGCTCCACACGTAAAGTGGGTATGTTTTTTTTTCATCTATACCATGGTGTGGAGTATCGTAGGATGGGTCTTTCAAAAATATTGCGGGTTTGTGAAAACAATTTTTCGATTCTGCATGTCGATTCTATATAAATCTCACCGTAAAAACTTGCATGGAGTGAGTTGTCAGTGTCATCCCACTGATGCTAGGGGTTGACTAAGCAAATATATACAATCATAATCGAGATTATAATAATATTTTATATGCTAATTCTATTGATCATATTATATAATATTTCAAAACTAGTAATTTTTGTCATTAACTATTAAACTATTAAACATTACTAGGTATTTTGTGGGGTTTTGAAATAAAATAGCAAAACAGACACTTAGTCAGAATATTAATTTTGTTGTTTTTTCTTTTTTTTTCCTAGACTAGTTCTAACACAACAACTAGTCTTTTTATTCCTAGATTAAAACCCCACAAAATAGTAATGTTTCGACAGTTAAAATACCAGTTTTGAAATTATATAAAATGATCAATAGAATTAGCATAAAAAATATTATTAAAATCTCGATTATGATTGTAAATGTACCTATGCTTGGTCAATCCCTAGTATCAGGTCAGAGCTCACTCCACGCTCACTTTCACGGTGAAATGGTCACAGAATCGCACTGCAGGAATCCTTTTGTGAAATATTACGCTTTAACCCATTGAATGCCGACTACGGATATACGGGTAGATACGTAGGATTTCTATACGAGTTTCAATAGAATGTACAATAACTGGCCTCACCAATAGAGTATTTTAATATTGTATGGCATGTCAAATAAAACGAGCTTTAACAAAAAAAGTAACTTTATTGACTATAAGTAATTTTTAAAAAAAACACAAGCTTTAAAAGCTCTTTGGACATTTGTGGACCTAATAGTAATCTTTTTTTTGACTTATAACCTAAATTTTGGTATTGAAAAGCAAACAACGACTTAACATTCGCTAATTTTTGTCACAAACAAAGAAATAAAATTAAAAAAAAAAAACTTAAAACTGACATAATCATTTTCCGAATAAAACAAAATCAGCCTTTCATTTCAGTAACTCAGAAATAATATTTTTTTTATCTTAAACGTAAAAGCTAATCAGTCGTTGGTTATATTCATAAGTACACATATCTTGGGACTCTAACACTTCAGAAAAAACTCATAAAATCAGGCTACGTAAATCTAGGATCTGTGTGATATATTTTGAAGCATTCGAGAATGCAAAAAAAAAACACAAAGAAAGCTGCTACTTTTGCCCTGTATGCCCACAAAAGCCAGCCGGTTGTGGCTTTTATGGGCATACAGGGCAAAAGTAGCAGCTTTCTTTGTGGTTTTTTTTTGATCTTCATGCCTTGGGCGAAATTCTTCGCCGGATCCGGAAGAAAACTCACCGTTGTTAGAATCAGATTCGATTATATGCTAAATTTGTTCATCAAGTACAAGACGTCGTCCCCATTGAGAAATACGTTTTTTGATAGGCAAAAGCGCGCCTGCGACGCGCAGTCTTCCCTCGATCATTTGCACAGTACTAAAAGCTATGATCGCGGTGCGTGACTCGCAGGGACGTGGGAACAAGGAAGTGTAAGGGGCGGTTAAGTATCAAGGATTCCGTATCTACGTAATTATACGTTTATACGTATAAGTATTTATCCGTATACTGGCACCCAGGATGCATTTTTTTTCGCTGATGTTATATACGTAAACATATATGTATACGTATATGTAAATGCCATATACCATATACATATAGATGCCATATACGTATACGTAAATAGACAAATGCATGGTGCCAAACAACTTTGGCCGTGTAGCAAATTTCGACATTCAATCGGTTAAATGACTAATTTTTGTTAGAATCAAGTGGACACCCACCCCGCCCCTAATTGGTTGTTTTCGGAATTGTTAAAAAAAAAAACACGGAAGTAGTACATACAACGAAATTGAAAGGAAAACTATCCCAGCTAAGTAGGCTTTACAAGTTTACGAGTAATAATCGACCAACTTACATACCAAGGTTGCCTGGAAGAGATCGTATAAAGAGATAAGGCCGCCCATTGTATATTTTGTAGGGTTTGATGTATTTTTTTATGTTATTGTGTCTTTGTGGTGTACAATAAAGTGTATATAATTAAATTTGCAGTTGCACTATGGGAGAACATGATTTTCAACTACAATGTTACTCCTTGGGATAAATTTATTCCAGCTACGGAACCCTTCATTCTTCGTGGTCTGACACGCACTTGGTCGGTTTTTTTAATGTTACCTACACTTATTTTATATTTCCATTTTTCGGGTGTAAATGGTTTCATGATATATTAAAGGTATTTCCAACCCAGAGTAACTTGAGTGTGGTGTATTTTTGGCACAAATAAAATCTCGTTCATCATTTATCTATTGATTACTAATCAAAAGCTTTCGGATTATTAATTCGGGTCCATTTATAAGTGATTCCATTCTTGTAATGAACGCCATCACCTTATCACAGCCTTTGAATGAAAGCCTCACACGTTTGAAATCTTCGTGCCGAAATAATAATGAGTTACTCCCAAAATAACTTTATGTATGAGCTTAATCTATAAATACTACCTGAAAGGCTTTACTTTGTACACCAAATAATTAAAGGGGCTTGGTAAAATAACGTGTGAATATATTTATTATATGATATATAAAATATATAACCAACCATACCACTCTGTCATACCCTTCGTGCCGCTACAAAATATATTTCTAAAGCCACCAATCACAGTTAAGGAATTTATGAACACTAGGAAATGGCCCTTTTCTTTTTGCACTGACTTCGGGCTATGGGATAGATTAGGAGCAGTAGTGGCCTAGTGATTACGGTCGCGGCTTACACGCTATAGGTCGTAGGTTCGAACCCAGACTGGCCTTTAGAGTGTGTAAATAATTTCATCACCACTGCTCTCAAAACGGTGAAGGAAAACATCGTGAGGAAACCGGCATATCCTAGAACCAAAAAATCTACCAACCCGTACTGGGCCCGTGTAGTCGATTACGGCCCACTCACAAACACAACAGTATAGGCTCATTGTGCTATTATGCAATATTATATTAGCTAAAGACAATTAGTTACATACAATAATAAAAAACGCATATACAACTACTCGACAGTCATACGTCACATTACAATACTCCAGACATACTAACGACATCTTCTTCCATTCATCCGCGAACACATCACGGTCGACAAATACTTATTCAGGCAGACTGATTTATAGTATTGTTTTATACTCTTCGAATCTTATTGCCACGGCAACTTTTCTACTCAAGAACAAGAATTGCAACGATTGAGATTAAAGAAATTATACAATTAATATTTACAATTTTTGGTGAATGCTTTTTTTTTTGGTGAGTGCACTGCCTAAACCAAGAATACCGTAAAACGCTCAGTTTTTTGTTACACAGTTAGGTTAACTATTATATTATATGTAATGATACGAGTAGTAAAGGGGATTCAATCAACTAAAGAATTATCTAAAATATTCCACTGAGCCATGCATTTATTTTTAATTTAATTAAAACTGCATAATTACTTTTATTTTGGTGGTCATTTGATTCAACTAACATAAAACGAATCGCAACGTTGAACCTTATTTGTTGCCGCGATGCACTTTTGTCATTTTTTTTTTAATTTGCTTCTTATCGTGATTTAAAAAACTCTTCTTCTCTTCTCAGGTCATCGAAACAGGAGAAGAAGGAAGCCAGTTCCTGTACCGCATCACGTGGGCGAGAACGGGGCTGTCAAAGTCCAATGGACCAACTCAGCCACTTTATGAGTGAAAGACTGTATCAGCGCGTCCGTGACATACGATTGTGCACTTTAGATTCGCTGCACAGGGTTCATTTTGGATTATAAGGGATAATGTAGTGATGACCTTTTAGACTGCAGTGCTTTACCTTCGGGTTAAAATTGACTATTAGTGATGTGTTATGGTGAAGATTTTAAGCTTCTGTGCACTTTCTGATCTGTGGTTTGATGTAATCAGATTGTAAAATGGTGCTTAAAGCAAAAGGTATACTTCGCACGAACATTTTTAGCGACGCCCTCAATGTTGCGTGGTATTTCTTGTAAGAACTATCAACTAAAAAAATGACTACTGTGAGCGTTATAGCTTCGTCTTCGACTCTTGTATAGAAATTGTAAGTATTGTAACTATTTGGCGCTAAACAAACATCTTGCGTTTAACTAGCAAGAAAACCGAGCTACTGTTATGTTATGTAGATCTACGGATTTTTTTTTAACCAGTGCGCAATCTATAACCTAGAATTCAGCATATGATTCTGGAATCATATTATCATTATATGACCCGTAGAAAATTTTTCGATGGTTATCAATAAAAAGTATTAGTTGCTCCATACATTTTGACCGCGTAGGTATTGCAATTTTCTATGAAACAGCAGGTTTTTTTTATTTATTTTACTATTTATGTAAACACATATATAAACAGACAAGAAAAAAACAAAATAGAAAAATAGGTACAAAGGTGATAACCAAAGAAAAATTTCTACGTTAGCAGGTCATATGCTGTATTGTGTGTACTGGTTTAGTTTGCGCACTGGTTATTTTTTTCCTGTCTATTGTACTAAGACTACAGAACGTTCACGGCGTATCTATCTATCACACACTAGGAAAACGCAGCACTAACGTTGCTCGTACGTCAACAATATTTATTATTATTGCCCAGACTTAGCACCAATAAATCGACAACACCTGACTATAGATCAGAAGGCGTAAGTAAGGCAAGCTTTTCTTTAAGTGTGTTGTGATTAATGTAACATTTAAGGTGACATTCGAATTTGTGCTTTAACCACGTGTAAATAATGTTGTTTTGTAATATAAACTTGTAATTGTAATTAACTTAAACTTTAAAAAGGGAGATACTGTTTTGTTTGTGATATATAGTATACTCGTACCCACAGTTGATATTGTCCGTTCATCTGTACATATTATAAATTAAAGTCAGTTTTCATGTCTCCTTGTATGACCGCGTTGTTCCCATAAAATTCGCAAAAGATTTTGAAGGCTCCCGCAGATAGGCGTGTCAAGACTGTAGCAGAACCTTAATCTCCATGAAGTTTCATAGATATTGATCTACTAGAGCCG
Source organism: Eremobia ochroleuca (assembly GCA_949629135.1). Classification (NCBI taxonomy): domain Eukaryota; kingdom Metazoa; phylum Arthropoda; class Insecta; order Lepidoptera; family Noctuidae; genus Eremobia; species Eremobia ochroleuca. The sequence continues at coordinate 19,383,270 of OX451392.1, forward strand.
CGTCTCACTGTAGCATCGCGCCTATCTGCGGGAGCCTTGAAGCGATTCTCACGACCATTAGAGAATTTATTCCGGAAGAATTATGTGTGTAGAACATTCAATGAAATACTTACATATAATATAAAAATCCCGATGGTCAAGTCGTAAAAACCGTGCGAAGGGCGGGTCACTAGTATGTATTATATCATATTTAGGTATCTGATATTGCAAAAGGCTTGCTTATACTAGTCGTACTTGGATGAAAAATTTAATACGTCACAAAATTATTTTGTGCCGTCATTTTCTTGTCTTCGGAAAGACGAGTGATGACAATAATAATATAATGCTTTATTATATTATAAGTATTGTGCTCAATTAGGCGATATTACTACGTTATTGATAAAATAACAGCATTTTCAAGTAAATGTTTTCTGGCGAGTTATTGAGACAGTAATAAAAGTAATTTAAAGAAGCATTGTTACCATATAATTATTTGTGTCTAACATCGAATAAAATCTAAGTACGAGTAGGCACCTACTATGTTTTTATTGGATAAGGTTCATTTTGGGGAACTTGGAACTTGGGGAGATAGGGCATCATCGGGTTCTAGATATCTATATACAACATTATTTTTGGCATATGGCAAACTCGAAACACGTGTCAAGTATTTATATGTAAAGAATCTATGCACAAAATTTCAAAATTGTATCATGAAAAATCACGAAGTTATAAGCTTGTTATGTTACCTGATTGTCCGTACAAAAAGTTGGTTACCACTTAACACGCGCCGCCCGCAGACCAGCTGTGACCTGAGTTGTGCGCATATGATTGCGGATATGTACTTAGTGTCACTCGGTGTCCAACTTGTTACCATTTTTAAATATTTTTGGGGCAAAATATAACATGGTGGAAAAATTTTTGGTATCTATTCAATTACTTATTGTGAACAAACTATATTCAGGTTTGCAATATACTAAAAATAATGTTGTATATAAAATGATATTATGCTTTTTGTTGGTAAGCGCATCACCTGCACTCAAATTGCGTAACACACTCTCAATTACAATCTGAATAATTTTGAAGAATACTACTAATCCATTGCTTCATGTTCTAAAAATTTGTCTGCTCAGCAACGTAAATAACGCAATGAATGTCGTTGAACTGTCAAAATGAACGCCATTCCTAATGTTAAAGTGTTACGCAATTACCCCGCTGGATTATCACTTAGGGTACTTTTAATCCTGGTAGTACGTTCCCGTGGAATAATTTCCGAGATCCACGCGAATTAATTTATACAAAGGAATATATTAATATGATTTGTTCAGTCGTCTTTATCGCACATTAGGCTCTATTCACACAATGGTTTTTATTCGTACAAGTATGGTTTAGTGTCGCTTTAAATTAATGTCATCATATTGTCACACTCCATTTTGAAATAATGATGTCCCGTCAGGGAGATTAAAATATTTATCAAATTGCCACACTACGTCAATTAGGTACTTTGTTTATTTTATATAATAATATTGGCTTTGGCGTCGCTGAGGGTGGGCAGCAACGGACAAGCTGGATCAGATTAACCAAAGCATAGCAAAGGCCAGGATTACTTTTATACCAGTACGAAATTGGCTATTATCATTTGGTAATAGCCAATTTCGTACAAAAAAAACAAAAACAAAAAGTACAGTCATATATTTATATGACTGTACTTTTTCCATATTCTCACCGTATTCCTATATTGTCTTAGATAAGTAATATATATATTAAATGGTATTAAAATAATAATGTTAGGTTTTTAACCCGCGACTTGGTGCTTGAAAAGCGAGTCCAAAAACCTCCAAGTCATTTTATTTTTTAAGAAGAAACATATTATATTTTATTTCTTATGTATGAACCAGGCTATAATTATGGGATAGGATATATTTTATCGTGAGGATTAATAAAAAGGGTATAAAACGATAAACTGATTATCCTTAATTATTAATATGATAATATAATATACCTTATCAAAATTGTGTAAATATATTGTAAGTTATTAAGATTTGTGATAAATACTAAATACTTTGTTATATTATTAAATGTCTGAATAGTTTTTATAACAACTGTAACATACGATTTTAAGCAAAAACTACTATTAAAAATTTACATCAAAGGTTTTTGGTAATGCTGTGTATATGTGTATATATATTACTACTGCTGCGTACTAAGATAGTTCTGGTAATATTTTGTGATGCCAACATTATATTACAGCCGATTATTTTTGGTACCTTATAAAATATTATATCTATGGACTCTTTCTACGTAATAAAACGATGTTCCATCGACTATTCTTTTTTATAAGTGACGAATTGCATATTTTGTTCAATAAATCTGATGCCAAATTGCTTATTATTAGGATGTATGCATTTTGGCATCAGATCTATACACCAAGACTGAGCCAGGCTCATTTTAAACAGGAGTAGTCCGACTTGCAAAGTTCTCAAGTAATGTTAAGCCGCTGTTGTGATGAGAACAAAAAAATAAATAGCGAGTTAAATAGCAAATTAGTAACAAACTGAGATTTTTGACCGTTGCAAACTGCGGTACAATTATTGTCCATGTGAAACCGGCCTAAGATCATATAAGCAGTTTAGCTAAAAAATTTATTTCCGGAAGGTTGTACAATAAATATGAATGTTCTCGTAATTAATATATGTGTTACATAGTAAGAAATACATAATAAGACGACTGTTCTATTCACTGCTGTCTAACATAATAGCTGTATTATCCGATAAACTCGATGTTGACCGATCTTATTTGAATTTCATAATAAATTTATGACAAATTTTTATGAGTGTCTGTTTTGATTACCTACAAGCCATAAACATTTTCAGTCGAAAAATGAGTTTAAGTATCGACTTTTGTAGCACAGGCGATTATGCAACTTATTATATTAGGTTGTCTCATAAATGATTGCCAGTTAAAAAACAAATTATTATTAATACTTTTTTATTAATAAAAATACATTTAATCAATTATATAGTCTCCCTCGTTATCAACAACGGTCAGCCACTACTGGGCAAAATTTGAATACCCTTCTCCCAAAATGAGGCAGGCTGGGACTCGAAAAAATTTTCAAGTTCAATTTTAATACTTCCAGAATTTTCGAATTTTTTTCTTAGTAAATGAAATTTAAGAGGTCGAAATAAATGAAAGTCTAAAGGCGCAAGATCCGGGCTATACGGTGGATGTGGAACAGTCAGCCATCCTAGCTCCTCCAGCTGTTTATGTGTTAACTTGGCGCAATGAGGTCGTGCGTTGTCATGGAAAAGTTGGACTCCAAGTCGTTTTGGCCGCTTAATTTTTAACATGTCTGCTAGTTTGCGAAGCTGCTGCGTATACAGATTGGCGTTAATAGTCCGATGAGATTCGAGGAGTTCCCAGAAAATCATTCCTTGCCGATCCCAGAAAACAGACAACATAATCTTACGACCGTGTTCATTAAATTTAGGCTGGGCTGGTGGGTTTTCCCCGCGAGGAATCCAATAGGCATGACGCGTGTTACTTTCATAATGTATCCAGCTCTCGTCACATGTAATAATGTCCTTGAGAAAGTCTCGTCTGTGCGGACGAAGTAACAAACTTTGACAAATGGCCACACGAACGGCCCGGTCATGGTCCGTTAACGCATGAGGTGTCCAACGTGACATCACTTTGCGATATCCCATCGATTTGAGATAACGATCTTTAGTCACGTCATCACGTGGGATTGTCCAAGTGCCTTCTCTAAATCGCGCGTACTATAGTCTGGATGTAGCTCAAGTTCGTGACGCAAAGCATCTTCATCGAAGCTGGTGGGTCGGCCTGGGCGAGGTTGATCTTCGCAGCTTATATCACCGGTGTCAAAACGCTTGTACCAGAAACGAACAGTCCGATCGCTAGTAGTACCCGGTCCAAATTCAGTGTTAATCTTTTTAGCCGTTTCTGTTGAAGAGACTTTAAGTGGATGCTCATATAGCATAATAGCTCGCAGTTGACGCTGATCTATTTTCACTAAAAACTAATTATTGCGTTGCGTCCGCGCCTACTTATACAATACACCATAAAATATACTCATCCTTACTAGAAAGATCTAGAACTTTCTTGAATTTGCTTTAGTTTAAATACGAGAAAATTCGAAAAAAATAAAATATGGCAAAAACTTATAAGACAACCTAATACAACGCACAAAAAACAACCGACTACCAAAAAAATACTACAAAGTGAAAAAATACTTTAATTTCGGAAAAGGGTCTCTTTGGTTTTTGTTTTTTATCATCGACTTCCGAAATTAAAGTTATTTTCCACTTTATGTTGTTTTTTTTTTTTGTGTTAAAGTTTTTAGCTTTGTCTTTTCCCTCTCACGCCAAAGAGAGAGATGCCAATATACCAGAAAAAAATAAATTTCATCTTTCCTTTTGGCCGACTTTTTTTATGCAAATTCTCGTATCCTAGTCTTCTACTCTCCAAGCCCCAGATAATTAATTCCCAATGTAGGTAACAGAGTATTTTACAGACTTTTTCAATCCTGCCCGAAAACTCCTCCAAATTAACGAGTTCACTACATAGCACGTTCAAGATTATCACATTGTATATATATATATATATAAATATATGTGTATGTATATTTTAGCATTATGTATTTATTTAAGTATACTTATGTTAATTTTCGCATTATATGTGTAGGTATATTTAATATGTTACTTTTAGACTTCATACATTCATATTTTTCTCTTCATGTTCTCGCACACTATTGTCTACATTTCTTTTTTACTTCTCCTTTCGCAGGTCTGCTGGAAGAAGTTTCTTAAGAAATAAGCAGTACCTTTGTACTCAAATCATTACTATGTCATATCCATATGTTTTTTACTGTGTGCACATAAATAAATAAATAAGATTTTATTTTTTTATATAACCTTCTTTTTTAAATATAATCTTGGAAGGCGCTGGTGTCTGTAATACAACGATTTTTTCTGTAATGTTCATTTTTAGTTGGAAAATTGTTTTTGTGAACCTTAAATGTTTTTCTGAAATAAAAATTTATTATTAATAATTGTACAATATACTTGGATATGTTCACCCATTTAACGAACAATTATTGAAAATATTTTTATTGTATTATTGCGTAAACAACAAATACTGCGCGACTGAGTTTGGTCCCAGGGCACCCCTAGATGAGCGTACCGGCGCTCCCTAGTGTTCCGCCGGTACTACGTCAGGCGTCGCGGGCAGGAGGGGGAGACGCCGCGCACCTTCACACCGCACCCTCGCGTTGCCCCGCCAGACGGCCGAGCTAACCCACTTTATAGCATATAAAGTGGGTTAGCTCGGCTGTCTGACTATATATCTACACTATGACAGTACCGGAAGTAGTACCGTGGGCAAACATATTTACCTATCGTAGTTCTACTCGATCTAAGTGGCAATACAATGTGATAATTTTATAACGATGGTCCAATATATAGAACCACCGAAAAACTACCCTTATTCCTACTAGTAGAACTTCCCGATCCGACAACGGGCAATAAACGGAATCCATGACCTACAACTCGGTCAGTCAGGGCCGTGACCACTTGGCCACCACTAATATAAAAAATATAAAAATATTATACATCTATGTATAATTTTGTAAAGATTCTGTAATCTGTATCAGTATTCAAAGAAACCTAATTTCCGCTAAACTTCCGTCTAAATGCTATTACAGATGATTAGTCACACATGAACGGAGGCGAGCTAGCAAACGCCTAAATGAATTCGTTAATGTGAACAACTCGAGTGGAAACGAGATGTCGTCTTAAGAATCACGGGGCGTGTGGTTCCACTGAGAGAGATGAATGTTTTTGTTAGGTTTGCAATCTAGCTGAATGTCAACCTGAAGAAGAATGAAACTGTTCATCTCGCCGCCAAGAAATTAACCGATGTGGAGCCGACTTAAAAAAGTAAGTAAAATTTTTAAATAAATAAAACTTTCCCTATGATCTTTGAGTTTGTTTTGGTATTTCTTCTTAGGGTTTATTTTAACTCTTATCGTATTTTCTTTTTTTGTAACCTCTACCTAACATCCTCACACTGTAATATAATCCAACATTGTAAAATTGCACTCCAGAGCCATAAGATACAAGCGACGCTTAGTATGTGGCTCACCGAATCCGTCACATTGTATTTTTACTTTTTGATGAATAGATTTTATTATTATTATACCGCCGTCACGCAAAATCCAGCATCTCGCAAGCAGAGTTTACCGCGCAACTACTCGTAGCATATATACAACGTCCCGACATCAATCGTGGAGCAGTCGCCCAGCAGACACGACACCCGTCTGGTCGGAGGATTCTTCTTTTTCTATGGAGGATGAGTGATCTTTACACCCTGTTCCTCATATCTTTAAAGTTCTTTAGTTTTATGTCCATGAAACTGCGTTCTAGTCCTGTACTCAGAAGTACATAACTTTAATAAAATACGAATATGGCGCTTAAAATTGCTTTTACGAGTGCCGGAACTTAAATATGCTGATTGATACTCAAGATAGTTTCCTTCTGGCAAAATAATAACAGTCACACGGGTCTCTCGAAGGTCTACGGTCTACGCTTGCTGCTGTCTGTTCGTGGATGGGTGACCATCTATTACATATCGAGATAACTCCGTGCCTCGGAAAACACGTTAAGCCGTTGGTCCCGGCTGTCTGGTCGATACGGGTCGTCAGTCAGAAGCCCAAAATTCTGACAAACAGTATTATGGTTGACAGACTTCTGGGCTTTTGACTATTCGTTATGACTATCAAACATATAACAATAATAGCTACGGATGACAGCCAAGTGGTATCATGTTATCTAGTAACTGTGTGTGGCACTACTCAGGAAACCCGCTCGACTCCCTTTGTTATAGTGGACTGTCGGCTGGTTTGATTTCTAGGAGATGAGGGATAAGAAGAAGGATAAATAATTATATTGTAGTCTGTGAATAACACGCACTCGTTACCTCGAATACGAATCCGAAGACTTCTTTATTCTCACTATTTACCATAGTTTTATATTATATACCATATACCATATATGCTATATACCATAGTATTATAGTAGTTACATAGTTATTTCCCATTTCAATGCTATTTTCCAAAATGCAGTGACAGAAAAACCACTGACAGATGATCTATCCAAATGACAGTAGTAAAATTTAACAGTATGTAAATATGTATTAACTAAAATGTTGCAACTTCCAACACTGTGTACAAATAGTGCCATCCACGAAGACGCGCCCCACTCTTCTTCGTTATGCTTACAGAACAAGTGTGCAACATTCCGCTAGTGGTTTAGGTTTATAGATACACACTAATTACTTATTAGTGGGTAATTATCGAAAAAACTAAAACACGAGCGGAATTAACTTGGGATAATCACTAACAAATGAGAAGAAGAGCGCGTCTTCGTGGATAGCACTATCTTTAGTGGAGATCAGATAGGCAGTCGTAGTTTAAAAACTACAGGTGATCAGCTGTATCTGTTTAGACTGGAAGCCCGCCCCAACATAGTTGGGAAAAGGCTAGGCAAATTAATATACCTGGTAATGCTATCTAGGTAGTTGAGAGATAAAATCATAATTTATCAAGCGTTGACAAATGAGCCACAACGAATAAATTTCTGTGCATTAATGAAATTGCGTGAGGGACTTGTGGCTAAGTAATAACAGCCGCACGGGTCGATCGATCAGTATCTACATATACCATGAGTTGTTATCGAAAACTTGCTAGCGTTAAACTCGCCAGCGTATTAACGTAGATCGAGTAATTTCGATAATGCTTGCACGATGAGTTTTACGGAGTCTTACACAGGCGCTAATGTAAACTCGATAGATCGTGTCGTCCAGGTAACTTCACTGTTTAAGTTTTGTTTCATTCTTTCTCAGTAATAAGAAGAGAGAACGGCATAATGCTCAAAATGTAGTGCTATCGCTAATGCCAAAAATGTTATGACAGTCAATAATCCGACTAAATAGAAAGTTTGGCGGTTAGTGAACTACTTAAGGTATTTCAGTGATTTTTGAATTTTTATTTCTCAAATGTCACTGTTGAGTCGCGCGGCATTTTTAACCGACTTCTAAAAGGAGGAAGTTATCATTTCAGATGTTTATATATACATTTTTTTTTAATGTACCTACGTTCGGGCATACCTCCGTCAAATATGGACGGATTTGCAAAATTCTTTTTGTTTTCGATAGAGGTTTATCCCGAAATAGTCCCATTTAAATTTCATAAAGATCTGGTAAAGAGTTTCGGAGACAGACAATGGAACTCTTCAATAAATACCAGTAAAACAACCGCGATTGCTGCTATTGGTATGCATTGTTTACACAATCGCACAACATAACATCACGTCTGTACCCTATAAACGCAGATGCAGTACGCAGATGTGTTCAGTGTATCACCGTACAAAACTTTTATATAAAAAAACAAACCATCGACTTTCAAAAAACACGTGTTATATAGGTAGTGTTTTTTGGAAATCGTTGGTTTTTTTTTTAATAAAAAAGTTTTTTTTAAATTAAATTCATTGAAATAAGTTTACAAAAGACAATAATAATACAATGAGGACCAGTGTGGCACAATTTTCAGAAACTGCACCAATCTTGTCGCTTCTGCGTTAAGAATCGCCGGTTCATTTCTCGCATGGAGCAAACACGTACCTACTTGTTCCGGGTCTGGGTGTTTGTGCATGTGAGATTTGTGTTTGTAAATACACCCACTACATAGGGGACATCCTAGTGTGGGGCAATGTTTAAAGAAAAAAATGTGTAGTTAGTAAGTAGGTACTAAGTAGGCATGTGTTCTTAGGTCAATTTTTGTGTCCCCTATTTTGTTATATATGCTGTATGTTTCGCATATAATAATAAAATAAATAAGATGAGTAAAATGTATTTTATTTAAATTTAAGTTAATGGCGCCGATTCCCTTGTTTACAAAGTAAACTAAAAAGTTCAGTGCATCTTTTTCTGTCTATTTCACAAAGAAAAGGACAGAAGGTAAATACTAGTTTAGTCCTGCCAAATTAAGATACTCCATGGACAAGTTTAGACATGAGAAAGTAGAAAGTGTGACTACCAGTCTTATCAAGGGGTTTCGTATTACTCCGTAACTGGATTGTGGAGGTCAGACAGACAGTCGCGGCCGATGCCTGCTAGGGTCGCAGACTATTCGAAAGAGTTACCGTAGCCCTTGGCACAGGCAACTGAAGGAACACGGGTGGGTCTTAGCCAGTAAAAGCCTGCACACCCTCCCGCTCCGCCCAGAGGGGGAGAAGTTATTTGATAATTTCCAAACCAAAAAAAAAAAAGTCCTCAATGGTTAATAATGTATACAATTTTGACCTTTGTCATGAAGTTATGAAAACAGTTTTCTTAATCACACAACACTGTTTCACCAAAGAGAAGATCAGCGTAAACTTATGAAAAACTAAAAATTTAGAATATAACTCTCTAAAATTAATTTAAGTAAACCTTTAATCTAGAAAGAATAATAACTTGTAAACTGGTCTGTTATCTTTTAACTTTGCTTTACAAGTAACGACGTAGCATCAGAAGTTGGGATGATTAAAAACGTTCAAATAAATGCAGTACATACTTTATTTTAATTTAGAAATTCACCAAAAGTGCGACGACTCGGAGATAATTATAAAGTTTTAGTTACTCAAATCTTTAGTAATAAAGGTATGTGAACACTAATCCGTTAATAATCCTCGAACTAAGGAATTTTCCGTTATTTCCATTTATTTTTATTCCATTCTTCGTCTTTGATTTGAATATAAAAACATATAAAAAAACAAAAAATTGGATTTTTCCACTCCATTGCAAACGCCTCCCTAATCTCCTATTTCTCTCTTTTTAGGGCTGTTTGGGACAAGTCTTTATCGAAATAGTCCATCCCGTCATCATGACAGATGACATTCGCATGAATGTTATTTTATTTGCGCTTATTGCCATTCAACTTCAAAATGACTGGACGTGTTTGTCCGCATACACAGTGCACAAGAACGACACTAAAACTCGTTTGAAGCGGGATGCGAAAACCCGCTGCTAATTCATAGCTTTACACATCAGTTAGCAAATACCTTCAGATCGTCAAAACATTCATGGTAAAAAGGTATAAGTTTTGACATTTTAACTGAGATAAAACTAAGTATATTCTGTAGATTGTAAGCCATATAATTGGATGATGGACATAATTGGACACTCTTCTCCAGTAATTATGCAAAATACGCTAATTTTATGTTTATTTTGAGGAGGTCCTACTTTTTGGGTTATTTTATCTGTACTCCTTACTATCTGATCCGCAACGAGTATAATAACTATGTTGCTGATCCGAAAGTCGATGTCCCCTGTGTTCACATTTATTTTACCTTTGAAATCAGTGACGTCATTATAACAAGAATCACAATCACAACGATATCACAATGATTTTGACAGACTTGTCAGTGGCAGCAACCCAAAAGCAACCTAAAAATAATGTGAATAAAGATTACTGTGATTTGTACAGTGATGCAAAATCACAGATAAAAATTAAATATTAGGTTGTCTCATAAGTTCTTGCCATATTTTATTTTACTCGAATTTTCTCGTATTTAAACTAAAACGAATTCAAGATAGTTCTACATCTTTCTAGTAAGGATGAGTATCTTTTATGGTGAAGGTATAAATAAGCGCGGACGCAACGCAATAATTAGTCTTTAGTGAAAATGGATCAGCGTCAACTGCGAGCTATTATGCTATATGAGCATCGACTTAAAGTCCCTTCAACAGAAACGGCTAAAAAGATTAACACTGCATTTGGACCGGGACTAGCGATCGGACTGTTCTTTTCTGGTACAAGTGTTTTGACACCGGTGATATAAGCTGCGAAGATCAACCTTACCCAGGCCGACCAACCAGCTTCGATGAAGTTGCTTTGCGTCACGAACTTGAGCTACATCCAGACTACAGTACGCGCGATTTAGAGAAGGCGCTTGGACAATCCCACGTGACTATAGATTGTTACCTCAAATCGATGGGATATCGCAAAGTGATGTCACGTTGGACACCTCATGCGTTAACGGACCATGACCGGGCCGTTCGTGTGGCCATTTGTCAAAGTTTGTTTCTTCGTCCGCACAGACGAGACTTTCTCAAGGACATTATTACATGTGACGAGAGCTGGATACATTATGAAACTAACACGCGTCATGCCTATTGGATTCCTTGCGGGCAAAACCCACCAGCCCAGCCTAAACTTAATGAACACGGTCGTAAGATTATGTTGTCTATTTTCTGGGATTGGCAAGGAATGATTTTCTGGGAACTCCTCGAATCTCATCAGACTATTAACGCCAATCTGTATTCGCAGTAGCTTCGCAAACTAGCAGATATGTTAAAAATTAAGCGGCCAAAACGACTTGGAGTCCAACTTTTGCATGACAACGCACGACCTCATTGCGCCAAGTTAACACATAAACGGCTGGAGAAGCTAGGATGGCTGACTGTTCCACATCCACCGTATAGCCCGGATCTTGCGCCTTCAGACTTTCATTTATTTCGAGCTCTTAAATTTCATTTACTAGGAAAAAAAATCGAAAAATCTGGAGGTATTAAAATTGAACTTGAAAATTGTTTCGAGTCCCAGCCTGCCTGATTTTGGGAGAAGGGTATTCAAATTTTGCCCAGTAGATGGCTGACTGTTGTTGATAATGAGGGAGACTATATCATTAATGAAATGTATTTTTATTAATAAAAAAGTATTAATAATAATTTGTTTTTTAACTGGCAATAATTTATGAGACAACCTAATAACTGTGAAAGGCTCATACAAAAATCATATACTTAGAAAAAAAAAACTTTCAGGTTTTCCCGAATTTTCCAGCTGGTCTACATTTTTTTTATCTTTTCCTATTTTTAGCGCCTATTTAGGAGCGAGAGGGCGTGTCAGACTAAAACCTACCCGTGTTCCTTCAGTTGCCTGTGCCAAGGGCCACGGTAACTCTCTCGAACAACCCGCGACCCTGGCAAACATCGGCCCCGGCAGACCCCGTCAGTTACTGCTGACATCTCTTTGAGGCGCCCGTGGAACACAACTCGCCGTCGACCCTAACCTGGTCCTTACCGGTCGGCGAACTGCCCATTGCTCGCCGTCCGCAAGCGCAACAATACCGTGCGTTGCATAACTGCGTTGGAATTTTTCGTTGGTTAATGAAAACAACAGCGGTCAAAATGTAAAACAGCTGATTTATTATCTGACGATAAATTTGAACGCAAGGAGGTCAGAATCGTCTGTAAAAAAAATATTAAAAAAAACAACTTTGAAATTCTGACTAAGTTTCTGTTTTGCTATTTTATTTTAAAACCTCTCAAAATAGTAATGTTTTGGCAATTAAAATACTAACTTTGAAATTATATTCAATGATCGATCAATAGAATTAGCATATGAAGTACTATTAAAATCTCGATTATGATTATAAATATATGCTTGGTCAATCCCCAGTTTCAGGTGGGATGACACTGACAGCTCACTTCACGCTCACTTTACCTAAGTTTTCACGGTGAGATGGTTACAGAATCGCACTGCTGGTCCTTAGGTACGGAACGTTACCTGATTCTGGAAAGTCCAGGATCATTTTGCAGAGTACGTTCGTTTGATATAGGTACGTGGGGATTGCCTAGCAAAATTAACTTACATTGCTTGACCTGATAACGGTTGGCTTTGATCAGTTAAGGCAGGTAACGATTGACTTACACCTCACCCCCCCCCCCCCCCTGACACGAGGAGGCCCCCAGGGGCGGCCCAGCACCAGCCGGGGGTTGCGGAAGTATCGTTCGTTCCCGCGACCCCCCGCCGTAGGTGAGAGAGGGAACATCGGGGTGGTTTTTAGTCAGTAAGTCTGACAGACCCCGCCGCCCGCCCCAGGGCGGCGGACATCCATGAGGATTTTCCACCCCGAAACAAAAAAAAAAAAAAAAGTAACGATTGACTTGGTTCTTTGAGTAGGTGTGTGTGTCTGCTCCGTCAAATAATAATAATAATATTCCACAACTTTCACACAGCGCCATCTAGTCCCAAACTAAGCAGAGCTTGTGCTATGAGTACTAGACAACAGACTGATAAACATACATATATATTTCTAAATACATACATATTATAGATAAATAACACCCAGACAAAGAACAAATGATCGTGCTCATCACACAAACATTTGTCCTGGGTGGGAATCGAACCCACGACCTTGAGTATAGTAGTCAGGGCCACTAACCACTAGACCAACAGGCCTGGCTGATGCAATTGGGTCAATGGTTATAAAGGCATACGAGCTCCACAAATTACTATATGGACGGAATCGAATGGATCGAATAACTTTATTTATTTATTTAGAATAAGCACACCAACAGCACTGTCAGTTATATTCAAATTAATTAACATCTAAAATTGGCAGTTTAGTTACCATGCAAATAACCGGGGGGGCAGTTCTTGTAATTTTAAGAATGTTCACAGTCTGATTTCAGTCTCATTCTGTCAAAAAATAACTTTAATTTCCCTACATTTTTGACTAGTTTTCGACAAGTGTTTGTCGCCGGGATGAGACTGACTAGATTTTGAATGTTTTTAATTACGGGAATTGGCCTTCTACCTGAACAAAGGTGAAGTGAGCGTGGAGTGAGTCGTCAATAGTGTCAATCCCTAGCATCAGCATGACTCACAGCTCACTCTAAGCTCACGTCACCTTAGTTATCACGGAGAGATTTTTCCAGAATCGACCGGCTGGTATGAGTGACATTGAATTATGAAAATTAGAGACAAAGAAAAAAAAAAGTGTGTCTAATAGACTTAAATTTGGAACACACAAATTTGAGCTACTTATACGTGCACTGTTTAAATAGAGTTTAATTTTAATCCTACTACTATTACGAGTAATTTATACTCGCGAAAGTTCTATGTTTGTTACTTAACCACGCAAAAACAGTTGAGCGGATTTAGATGAAATATGGCACACAGATAGTTAGTATAACCGGGATTAACACATAGAATCGTTTTTATCGTGGCGGTACGTTCCTGTGGGATAGTTGCTGCGAAGCCGCTGGCTAAAGCAATTAAGCAAATAATTTAAAGTGTCGTATTAATCGTTACAAATATAAATAAAGCGTTTTTTTAATTCACACATTTAATTTTGGACAAATGTAGGACACGTCCGGTACTGAGGAAAAAACCTGTTTAAATATTTTACATCATCCTCGTGTATCCTGTAAATGAATTGGTGTTTAAACGTCAAAACGCGATAAGAAATATATCGATCATTGCGATGTTTAATATCGGTTCTTCCGATGTACAGCGGCGGTCAAAATAACGCTGTTTAAAGCATATTGCATGTCGCTGTACTCGGGGGGCCTGTGGTTGTGTGGTGTGGACCCAAAAGGCCTACAATGCTCTGCGGATCCAATATAACAACGCATTTAGAGTGCTGTTGCGTCTGCCTCGGTTCCGTAGCGCATCATCTATGTTCGCTGAGGCACGCACCGACTGCTTCAATGCTGTACGACGTAAGAAAGCGGCCTCGCTGTTAAACAGACTCCGTGGCAGCCCCAGCAGCATTCTACGCGCTATAGCCGGGAGACATGACAGCCCGTTGGTGAGGTCACTTGTCACCTGTACATTGTCTAGGTTATTAGTTAAGTACTAACATAGATTAAGACTATTGTTACTAACCCAATGGATCCCTGTTATCTGAAATAAATAATAATAATAATAAATAATAATAATAGCTACAACAACTAGATACATTACAGTGGCTGGGTGGTCAACGGTCAATTAATCTTAGACCGCGCGTCGTTCAATCAAGTCTACCAAGTCTTCACCTGTGTACCCGTCTCTCCCCACTACACAGACCTACTGTTATGAAAACCTTACTTTAATGATTGCTCTTAAGATAACAGCACCGCCACTCGATGTACGTCTTCACTCGCGCGTTGAAAATGTGAACAAGTGATACAACAAAACAAACTCTATTTAAACAGTGCCACAGTTGATATTGTGTTGTGTAATGAATTTGAACATGGAAAATGGAAGGTAAAATCTAGTGTTTGATAGAAATCTTGTTTGTTTTAGAGGATTGCAGTGAACTAAATGATTGATTAAGTATCCATCAGTGTTGATACTATCTACTTACAATTAATTAATTAATATACTCTACGATATGTGTACATGAGATACGATTTGATGAATTAATCATTATTGCGCTTAATATATATTTTTTGTAAACACTGGCAGTGCGTAAAAAACCTATTGAAAAACCGACAATAACCTTGTTCGATTATGTTTATCTCCCTATATTATTATTTATATCTATATATATAAAATCGTAAACTGACTGACTGACTGGGTGATATATCAACACACAGCCCAAATCGGCGGTCCTAGAGACATGAAACTTGGAGGGTATGTTCTTTGTAAAGAGTAAGTATCCACTAAGAATGGATTTTTGGGAATCACAACCCTAAAGGGGTAAAATAGGGGATGGAAGTTTATATGAAAGTCTGTCAGTTTTGAAGTTAGGATATTCAAATTTTGTGTTTAGGCTAACGATTAAAAAAATAATTTATACGTGTCTCAGCGTTTTTGATAATTTCACCTCCGAAGGGTTAAAAAGGGGGATGAAGTTGTCTATGGAAAGTCCTTAATTTTCGAAGTAAAAATCACTAAATTTATTATTTATTTTCTGGGCTTATGGTTGAAAGCTAAAGCAACGGTTTCGTTAGAATTTCAACCCTTAAGGGGGAGAAAAGGGGGATAAAATCTCGATGTTAAAAATATTAAAGACGAACCGATGGAGGGGTTATGCGAGAGAGACAAAAACGGCTGAACGGATTTGGATGATATTTGGCACACAGATAGTTTATAATCTGGATTAACCTATTGGTTACTTTTTAATCCCGGTAGTACGTTCCCGTCGGATATTTTTCGGCATCCACGCGGGCGAAGCCGCGGGCAAAAGCTAGTTATAAATATAAAATTCAAAGTCCTGACTGACTGATATATCAACCCACAGCCTAAACTTCTTTGTGAAGAGTAGGTATCTACTAAGAACAGTATTTCATAATTTCACGCTGACGATGTCGCGTGCAGAAGCTAGTGTCTATATAAATAACCAGATTCTATCAATAAACCAACAACTTATTTTCATAGGCAGGTCCAATATGCTTACCCCACTAGGTCAAGCATATTGGAGAAATTTGGTACCTCTACCTATTACGATAACAATTTATTCGGCATAGCTGGAAAACCAGTCTCGCTAACTCACCTTGTGCGTGCTTTTATACAAGCGTTAGAATGTTACTAAAAAAACATAATTATTTTATTCACAAGGTTGAATGAACCGAGTTCTCCGTAAAACCGTAAACAAACAATCAAGATCACTTTTATCTAGTTTTATTTACGTTGCTTTTATTGCACTAGTAATAAGAAATAGGTAGGTACTAATAACAAAAAACTGTGCTGTTGTGTGCAGTATTCAGGATAAGGTCAGGTGCGTGGTACTCGCATTCAGTGTGTATGTATATTGCTAGGAATATAGGAACGTGGACTATCTAGAATCTTACTTACCTTACAACAAACAACCAAACTCAGACAACTCACAGCCGAAGCCGCTGGGTTAGTATAAGTATATGTCGTCGCAAGCGATATCAAGACGACAAAATAATCAAAATACTACTTCTGGTTGATTTCATAATATTGGTCAAACCGGAACTTAATTCTCATTGGTTGAACGGTTAGTACAGTGAACGCCGTGAGGTGGTGCTATAACTTCGCGCCATTTTCTACACGCGGACAGAGCCGATTGGAGAGCGGCCGGCATTCGACTTGCGGAGCGGTGTCACTGACTCTGGCAGGGCCACCATCAGGGATTTTAATTTTGAAAACGCAAAAAATTAGTCGCTAATTAGTCGAAATTAGTCGCCAAATATCAGAATTAGTCGGTCACTGGTTCAAAAGATATAAGGGTTTATAGGTGGCCCTGCCAGAGTCAGTGACACTGCGGAGCGCACGCCGGACGGTTGAGAGCATACCATCGGAACTGTCATGTTCACCGTACAAACCTTTGTTTCTTACTGCTCATAAAGTGATTGTAAATTACCGAATAAACTCACGTTGTGATTAGTGCTTCAAACTACGTTTTACTGGTTGCCCGAGTACCCACCTTCCTCATGGAACCCGTACCAAGAAATTATGATGATGGCCCTGTTATCGCAACGCCCACGCTCGCGCCGACATATATAATAAAAAATTAAAGGAATTGATTTAGCATTAAGCCAATTGACACCCTTCGTCACGTGATAATAGCCATTTCAAACAACTGTCAAGGAATGAAACTTATAATGTGTTGTTCCATGTACAGACGCCAGCACATCAAGCTACCCGAAACTGTCTAATTTTCCCAATCAACATTGAACCTTATGCTTTAGTGATAAAGTTGAAAATCTATGAAAGAATTTTGACAGATTGTAGTAGCTTGATGTGATGGCGTCTGTACCTACACTTTTGAATTGAAATGGAATAATAATTTATGGTCAATTTAAGTTCATTTTCAATGTGCTTCATAATTGATTTCCCTTACCTTTATTACTTAAAACCTTTGTTAAAAATCATGACAAATCTTCCATAACGAAAAAATATGCTAGGTACCTACCTCAAGTAATTTAGTGTGGAGAAAAAAACCGCTCGAACTATTTGACTTCTATATTAAACGTCGATTGATAGTAAATTGTTTCAAATTATTCTCATTTGCAATTGTCTAGAATGATCGATTGTTGTATTTATTATTGTACCTACAATCAGTAACGTACTTATGAGGGGCCCGTGGCTAAATAATAACAGCCACACAGGTCGATCGATCAGATTAAGCTGAGCTTGCCGCGGTTGGTCTGTGGATGCGTGACCATCTTTACATACCGAGACCCCTCCGTGCCTCGGAAAGCACGTTAAGCCGTTGGTCCCGGCTGTCATTCGTAGATCTTTGACAGTCGTTACGGGTAGTCAGAAGCCCGAAA
This sequence comes from Eremobia ochroleuca, assembly GCA_949629135.1. NCBI lineage: Eukaryota > Metazoa > Arthropoda > Insecta > Lepidoptera > Noctuidae > Eremobia > Eremobia ochroleuca. The sequence goes on from OX451392.1 coordinate 19,401,315, forward strand.
GTCGGACAACCAGTCTTACCTAGGCGTATCGTATTACCCAGTAACTGGGTTGTGGAGATCAGATAGGCAGTCGCTCCATGTTAAATACTGGTATTCAGCTGCATCCGGTTAGACTGGAAGTTGACCCCAACATAGTTGGGAAAAGGCTAGGCAGATGATGAATCAGTAACCTAGACACACGTACACGTACACGTTAAGTAACTGTTGGTAATCTATGCAGATACTCGTGTAAGATAATATATAATGCGTTTAATAAGAAATGCATTCACATGCACTTTTTAACCGACTTATAAAAAGGAGGTTTGCAATAAGGCGCTTATATTCAAATAAAATAATTAAATAAAATTCTCTATGGGCTCTCGTTTTTGAAGTTGTAGTCTCTACTTCTTTACATAATAATTATAAACAAAGAAACAATTTAAGAAATCTGATTTCAGACATTATCTACCTACATAGACATTTTAAAACAAACATGAATATAAAACAAATAATAACTACGTCAGTAATGTCATTGTTAGTTGTTTTTATTTAAAGACGAAGCTTCTCACGAGATGTCTGATTAGGCAAAAATGCGTTGTATCTTTATTCTGCACCTATCCGGATAATTTGATATCAAAAACTAGTTTTATCTAAAACTCTCAACAATAAGTTATAAAAACTTATCTACTTGCAAACCTGACAACCGGTTGGAACTAATTTTATACCAAGGATAAAAAGTCACATACCAAAAGAAAAAAATAAGACAAGTTATGTGGTCATACAATGTATTTCAACTTGTGAACTTCATGGATTATCCAGCTCTACATTTGATGTTGTCGGTCGTCCGGCGGTGAGACGTGTGGATGACATTGTTGTCATCAAAACAAAACCTGAATGAGGCTGGCAGAGGAACGTGGGGACGGTGTACTTGGGGACGGTGGACTTGGGGACGTTCGCCGCCCCCCATCTAACAGGGCACGAGGCGGTGGCGTGTAGTGATCCACGCGCGCCCCTATAGGACGTTTTGGGGGTGAGTTTTACACCTCACTTGCCCTGCGGACTTGAGGCGGCCAGCAGATGCGGGCCGGCACCAGCCGAGGATCGTGGCAGGCGCACAAGTTCCCATGATCCCCGGTTAAGTGTGGGAAGAGAACACCGGGGTGTGTCTCCGGCCGTCCCGGGGTGGAAGACATCTATGAGGATTTTTCAACCCTGAAAAAAAAAAACAGGAATGTTGGAATACACACAAGAAAAGTAAGGTCAATGCCTAGCAGTGGGTGAAGTCGGGCTGTGGATGATGATGATGATAAAATATGATGGGTTTCGACATGACAGATCTTTACAGGCATTCAGAAGCCCAAAAGTGAGACAAAAATCTTACCAAGGATTCAGTTGGACTGCAAGCTGACTCCAACATAGTTGGGAAAAGCGTAAGCAACATCAACATACTCATCAATAGATAACTTACATATTACTCTAATAAGCGGGGTCGGATAATAAAGAACACCAACACTCGTTTACGTTAAAATAAGTAATTCCTCCAGATAAAATCTAAACTGAGAAATATTTAAGAGAATCCAGACAGTGACTACAAATATGTAAGACAATTTAGAAATCGAAGTACGACGTGACACCATTTTTTCTGAGTAGTGGCTCTTCTGAAGTTGTTTACCTTGAATAGCATAATAATAAAGCAGATTAGGTATTATATCGAGTAATCTAGCTACCTATACTATAGACAGATCATTAGGTACAATTTCTAGCATTTAATTAAGATGAAGGAAAACATCTTCATTAACCTAGAATTTACTGACTTGTTTGTCTTGCAGTATCAAACGCGAATTACCTGGAATCTCTGATCCTATTTGGTTGAAGCGTTAGTTTTTTCATCAAAGAAGGTAATTCTCTTTTACATGGGACTTTACTACCAACTGCATAATATTCACACATCCCTGCTGCCTACCTCTTAGGTAAATACGGACATCGTATTATATATTATTTATGAAACCCAAAAATTTAATGACCAGAGGGTATTTATTACTTACCAATTAACCTTCCAATGCTCGTTCTCGACTTTACCCTACAGGGAGAAGATTTTGCATGGGTTAAATATGCAAATAACAGGTCGATCGATCAGGTTAAGCTGCGCTTGCCGCGGTTGGTCTGTGGATGGGTGACCATCTTTACATACCGAGACCCCTCCGTTCTTCGGAAAGCACGTTAAGCCGTTGGTCCCGGCTGTGATTCGTGGATCTTTGACAGTCGTTACGGGTAGTCAGAAGCCCAAAAGTCTGTCAAACAGTCCTACCAAGGGGTATCAATTACCCAGTAACTGGGTTGTGGAGGTCAGATAGGCAGTCGCTCCATGTAAGATACTGGTATTCAGCTGCATCCGGTTAGAGTGGAAACTGACCCCGAAATAGTTGGGAAAAGGCTAGGCAGTAAATGATTCCGTTACGTATACTTTGCTCACAATTGTGTGACTTACGCGATTGTGTGCAATCATACTTTAATTATCATCAACAGACATAGTACGTCTGTGATTATAATTACAATGACTGGATGTACTCATATTTGCGAGATAAAAATACTGCTAGATTCTTATCTATTCGACGTAGACGTATGTAAATGTGTATTTTGTTATGTATGTATACATGGAATTATTTTTTTAGATACGCGTTCTATAAGGCAGCTCCTATTTTAATTCGAAATGACGATTTTAAGCCATTACTTGCAGCTTAACTTACATCATTTTTGTGTCCCGTGTCCTTAAAATCATTAAAACCAAATGCTATAGGCGTTTATTTATATATGTTGCTTAAAGTTAAAACACGTTTTAACGTTAAAAATAGTGCGCTGCAACAATAGCCGGAGTCGAAGCGCCTGTCGTTGATGTCAATGTTTGTTACTTAGATACCTAAATTCCGCCAGCCGTCGTTCAGCTGTTTTACATAACGGAGCTATTTTGTAAAACGGCTAGCGGTTATGTAAAACAGCGGATTCGTAATATTCATAAATTATAGCAGGCTACAAATCAGATTACAGACTTATTTTGAATCCACAATAATCAGTTATATACTCCACTAACGACCCGCCCCGGCTTCGCACGGGTGCAATGGAGAAACACTGATAATTTTAGAGCCATTATTTGCCGTAAAAGGTATACGATAAAAAATGATTATTGTGGGTTATCCCTAAGAGATAGACTTATACCATCACGGACTTTTTTGTAGACCTTTTTAAGGTGTACAATACTGTAGTACATTATTTTGATCTATCTCGACGGGTTCAGCCAGCGTTTACAATGTAAGCGCAAAAAAATGTGTTTATTTACGACATTACATTAGAAACCTCTAAAATTGTCAGTGTTTCTCTACTATATTATGCATGTATTATACATATAAACCTTCCTCTTGAATCACTCTATCTATTAAAAAACTGCATCAAAATCCGTTGCGGACTTTTAAAGATCTAAGCATATATAGAGACAGACAGGGGAGCGACTTTGTTTTATACTATGTAGTGATACTGATTTTACACTAACAAAACGTAATTTTACCAATGACAAAGATTTTATAGGTACGTTAAATCATCAAAGATCGTTATTTTGATTAAACAAGTCTTAATAAAATAAATAATTAAACGGAACTCTGACTAATGAATCACTTAGAGCCGACTCAAGTAGCGTGAAGACTTCGCACGTAATCGGTCAATGACTTCCGGTCTATCGTATAATATAGTATATAATTATATACTATATAGTATAGACAGGCCTGTTGGTCTAGTGGTCAGTGGCCCTGACTGCTATGCGCAAGGTCGTGGGTTCGATTCCCACGTACGGAAAATGTTTGTGTGATGAGTACGATCATTTGTTCTTTCTCTGGGTGTAATTTATCTGTAATATGTATGTATTTAGAAATATATATGTATATTTATCAGTTGTCTAGTACTCATAGCACAAGCTCTGCTTAGTTTGGGACTAGATGGCGTTGTGTGAAAGTTGTGGAATATTATTATCATATTATAGTCATGAGTATTTAAAAGATGAGCAGTGGTGGCCCAGTGCCGCAACGGCCGCGACTTACGAGTTGTAGGTCTCAGGTTCGAACCCCGAAAGGCGCTTTAATTTGTGTAAATTATTTCATCATCACTGCTCTCAAAACGGTGGAGGAAAATATAGTGAGGAAACTGACAAGTTCTAGAACCAAATTCGAAAACATTGGACATCTACCAACCTGCACTGGGCCCGTGTGGTGGATTACGGCCCACTCCGTCTCACTGAGAGGAGGCCTGTGTCCCAGCAGTGGGAAAATTATAGACTGATTATGATTTACAAAGTGTAGGTAATTGAAATAACTGAATACATACATCTAAATGGCCGATTACATCGATTTGGTGTTCATATACTGTAACCTTATTTTGAATCCATACGAATATTATAAATTAGGAGAGGTAAATATAATCACTATAATCAATGCATTAGAATTAATGTCGTGGTCTGAATGTAAGTGGCAACCTGATCCCCTCTGATGCTAAAACTCTTATCGCTTTAAAGCGTTTCCACAAGAAAACCAAGCCGACCCCCAGCTACGTTCGAAGCGATAAAGTTCAAGCCGTCGCCTTTCTTATCGGAAACAATTGTTCATTATTTATTAATAACCTCTGCGCGTTACCAAAGATCATCGTGATCTGTAAACTTAGACGCGAGGTGTAACTGCGCTCCGTCATCTCACGTCGATTAGAACTGGACGAGGTGAGAGTTGACACCATCGTCTCGCGCCGACAGTTTATAAATCAAAATTCTCATCATTGTCAACAACTTTTGTACTATGGGGCTAATAATAAAATCGCGAAAAAATCTGCCGTTCCCAATATTTTAAGAACATTTATTTATTTAGTTATTTATCCTCACACTGGAACGCCATTCAGCAATTACACCAACGGAGCAAAAAATTACTTCATGTGCTGGTTTCCATCCATTCTGTGCGCGGTGGACATCGAACGGGCGGCAATGGATCACGTACGCTCACGCATCGTCAAGACATTTCTCCATAGCCCATAACTCCTTTCATAATGCGCACATTCTTTGCGAATTTTTGAAACACAATTAATTTTTCAAAATAAATACATTAAAATTGAAAAATCGGAGAATTTTAAATTTTAATTTTGTCGAGTTATTCGGAACGTAAATAAACTCAGGGTTGTTTCATGAGCACTAGACATAGCATTTCTTAAAGTAAGTTCCTCGTTTGAAGAAGCACTCTGTATACCAAGGTCTAAGAATATGTATGTATATTTGGTTCAAATAAATAAAGGTACAGTAGATTAATTATTTATGAAGGAGCTCGTTCGGGACAGTACTAACACCGCACCTTTTTCTGCTACTAAACAGCGCACAGTCCAAATCATAGTGATTTATATTCTCATTTCTATAAGACTTCTGTTGGGTTTCTGCTATTGACAAGTCTATCAAAATCATTGTGATCATTATTCTCATTGCAATAAGGTTGCTTTTAGGTTGCTGCTGTCAGAGGTAAAATAATTGTGAACGGACTGTAGTTTTGTTTAGGTTTGAAGGCAAAAGGTGACAGACGAATGAGATATTTCAGCTTTATTTTTGGGAAGACTAAATGTCGCTGCATACGTAACGTGTGTCCAGGACGGAATAAAACGATAATTTATGTATACAACGTTTCATAGAAAATGTATACGAAAGAGCATTCGTCCCGGGTGTACGTATGGGTCGGCGACGTGGCACCCACGGGATGGGAAGAATATTGTCGGTGACGATGTTTAGCGCGTTTCGCCCTCACGAGCCACGTCCCGTCTGTGGTTCGTATAAGCACAGTCGCTCCGGTCGTAGTCCAGTCCATCTTTTCTTGTTCTCCACAATAGCACGTTTGTTTCGCATCACCATCTATCCGTGTTTTATAACACCATGTTTCGTCTCCACCCCGTCCACGTCCTAAGGCCCGATCCAAGTCCATACGCCCCGTCCACGTCCTAACGCCCCGTCCACGTCCTAACGCCCCATCCACGTCCTAATTCCATGTCCAAGTCCATACGCCTCGTCCACGTCCTCACGCTCCGTCCACGTCCTAACGCCCCGTCCACGTCCTAACGCTCCGTCCACGTATGCAGCGACCTTCACGCAAGATGGAATGATGTAAAACTCTTATTTCATTCAAATTTATACCTGTACTTAATTTACTGGTACTTTACCTTACCGAGATAAGAGCAACATATAATAGTAATTACTTATATTTGTGAGTATACTTTTGGAATAAAATCGTAAGTGGTCCAAATTTTGTTAAAATCGTAAGTCATTGAAAAGATCATGAATGTCCTACTTTACAAAGCAACTGTGATTGTTCCTGGTGTTGCAGTAGTCTAACCAAATGGCTTATACAGTAATATCAAGTGAATAGCCAGCTTGATTGGCAACCAAAGATATAGAAAAATTAAGGTGAATCAAAAAAAAATCCTCTTGAAAACAAATCACCAGCAATATAAAATTAGCCTTGAGTTGAGTTGTTCAGATAAGGAAAAAAAAATGTAAATGCAATAGAATTAAGACTATTACAATCAGAGAGCGATTACCTTAAACTGTTCTATATACATAATCACTAAAATTATGTAAACGTGTCCTACAAAACGAACGCCGTTTAATACTGACGAAAACGTCTAATACTGTCGCGGCAGAAGACGTTTAATGCTGTCATTATTTTAATGACGATGTAAAACAATTGCAGATAATGAAAACAAGTTATTAATGTGCTATTTTATTTTATTTTATTTGTTAGGGAGAAAAAAACAGTTACATGCCAAGTTTAACTAGGGATTCCTAAATTAGTACAATAATTAAAAATACATTTATACACAATCTATTCCATATTTACGTTACTATACATCTAACCCACGACATTGACCACGAATTCTCAAAAAAGGAAAAAAAAAACAGACAAACGACAAATAGTGTCTTGAAACGATGTTAGGAAAGAGTAAATATGTCAAGCAAGTCTATTTGTTATACAATAGGCCCCGCGGCTAAATAATAGCAGCCGCACAGGTCGATCGATCAGGTTAAGCTACGCTTGCCGCAGTTGGTCTGTGGATGGGTGACCATCTTTACATACTGAGACCCCTCCATGCCTCGGAAAGCACGTTAAGCCGTTGGTCCCGGCTGTCATTCGTAGATCTTTGACAGTCGTTACGGGTAGTCAGAAGCCGGAGAATCTGACAACCAGTCTTACCTAGGGGTATCATATTACCCAGTAACTGGGCTGTGGAGCTCAGATAGGCATTCGCTCCATGTAAAATACTGGTATTCAGCTGCATCCGGTCAGACTGGAAGCCGACCCCAACATGGTTGGGAAAAGGCTAGGCAGATGATGAAGTCTATTGTTATACACTTATACATAAAACACACCAGCTTCTTCCTGCGACTTCAACCCACCCCTTCACATCGCATCGCCTGCCCGCGCTATTACTTCACTATCGATTAGCGTTCTTTTTCACTTTTATTGTTTTTGCTCGACTTTTAAGAGTCCTAGCGTGTTGTTGAATAACTTATAGCCTTCCTCAAGAAATAGGCTATTAAATGCAAAATGAATTTTTCAAATATAACTGGTATTTTCAGAGATTGTCGCGTTTAAATAAACAAACAAACTCTTCAGTTTTATTATTAGTATAGGTATGGACAGGTGAGGGGAATAAGGTGAATCACGTGCTGCCGCGCAAAGCGAGGCTCAGGGGAGAACCCTTTATAGTCTCCCCAGGGACGTGCCCTAACTGGAGTTGCACTGAGGGGGGTTCCGGATTTGTCTACTAAGAGTTCCCGGGACCCCCTCCATGTGCTGATGGTGATCACCGGGGTGGTTTTAGTGAGGTAAGAGTCCCACACTACCTGGTCTTTCTCCCCAAGGTCCAGGTGCCTTTTGAAAGTTGTCCCCGTAAAAAAATAAAATAAAAGTATAGATAGATGAAGGGTAAAAAAGGTGGTAGATTTTCTCAATTTTGAACGATCCCGACGTGTTTTTTTTTTTTTCTTTACTTCTTGATCATGAGGGGCAAGTACTAATTCGGACTTACGCACCGAGGGTTCCGTACCATTATAGATTAAAAAATCTGAAAAAGTATGCTGTTTACAGACATCATTTTATTTTTCTTGTAATCTTTACATAAACTTCTATCACATAGAATAATTTCAGATTTTTCTCTATGCAAATTTCGGAGATAAGGGGGAACGGTATTTTTTTTTACATTTTTCATCAAAAGTCGAAAACTATGTGGACTAAAAAAATAAAATAAAAAATGTTTGAAAATGTGCAAATAGCACTATTTCATATGATGAAACTCTAGATGATGCCCTAGTAGCCCCACTTCGAATTTTTAGGACCCCTTTTCAGTCCCTGTTGCAAAGAATGAATATATTTTTATTTCTTTCTTATTTACAAAATAGTTGGGCAAACGGCATCTAAAACTATTCCAAGTTTCAAGTTGATAGCATTAGTAGTTCTTGAGATATCCAGCTGTGACAGACGGACAGACAGACAGACTGAGTCGCACCGTAAGGGTTCGTTTTTACCATTTTGGTACGGAACCCTCAGAACGGTCGATCTTCAAAAATCCAGCAAATATAACCATATATACACATCATAAATTATAAATGATAAATGATTTATTTTCTGTAAGTAGGTTTGTACAAACACTTTTACATGTCAATCATATTTTTTAAACTAGATGAGGTCGGCGTTTCCTATCTGACTACTCTGAGAAGAAAGGCCGAAACAAACTCAGAGGTCACAGTCTCTTTTAAAGTCCAGACATAATCTTGGTCAGATCATGTGAAGACCATGTAGATTGGTGTCTGAAATGGTCTTTTGAGTAAAGAACCACACAGATTGAGCGGGCCTGTCCAGTCAGTGCACGCATTTGTCAAAAATCGTGCAGCTCAACTCAGAACTTGAGGAGCCTTACGATTCGACGAACAATACCAATGAAAGGACATTTGGGTAGGCCGCATATATACAGCATATATAATTATTAACCTTTCGAGGTAAGTACACAAGTACACAATATGGTCTACTTTAATATGCTTACTAAGAAATCTTAAATACAATAAACAATCTTATATGAAAATATAAATTGTATGTACAGGCGCCAGCACATCAAGCTACTACAATCTGTCAAATTCCTTTAACATATTTTAAACTTTATCGCTAAAGCATTAGGTTCTCATAAAAGTATAAATATTATGTAAAAGTACCTACATAAAGGGAAGAACTCATTAGGCATAAAAAACTTCGTCCGCATCGCTGTCAGTGGGAAAAGTGCCCAAGCCCATCCATGTACAAATAAGCCATCTCTCTTGTCACGTGAAGAGTCGACCAAATTAGGGATGTCCCGAAATACTCGATGAGCACGGTCGCGGTTCACGGCTCTAGTGTTTCAACCACAAATAGCTCAACCATATAGCTCTCAAGTGTTATTAATAAAATAAAACTGAAAAAGACATACGTTTATATTGTAGGTAAGACGTTTATATTAAATTCCCATAAAAAATGACGTTTAGTTTTTCCCGAATTCGGAAAATTTTCGGGATTTTTTCAATTTGTTCTTTCCATAAAAACCTAATTCGGACTATTACGAACCAATTAAATAAAAAATAGACAAGTCAGTCCATCTCAGTGATGCGCTTAGCACCGAACAGCATTTTTTTCCCGTTAACCTATATTGTCCCACAGCTTTGCAAAGGTATCCCGCATATTTTTCCAATTTTCAGTATGCTGTACCTTCTCCGTCCAATTGGTTAGAAATGAATCCAATAACTGTTATACAGGATAAGATTTTAACCAGTGCGCAAACTGTAACCATAGTCATGGATTATAAAAAAAAAAAAACTGCTGTTACATAGAAAAGTACACACGCGGTTAAAATTTATAGAACAATAATTATTTTTTTTATAACCTACGAAAAATTTCTACGCTAGGGCGTCTAGAATCAAATGCTGGAATTCATCGTTACAGTTTACGCACTGCTTAGTGTTTTTCCTGTATTCACATAAACAGAATCTGGGGATATTTAAGTTATTCATATATTGAAAAGAATCTACTTAGAAAATCTTATAACATACTTTTATCATAATAATAATAATATAAATAATAATAATAATATATTCCACAACTTTCACACAACGCCATCTAGTCCCAAACTAAGCAGAGCTTATGCTATGAGTACTAGACAACTGATAAACATACATATATATTACTAAATACATACATATTATAGATAAATTACACCCAGACAAAGAACAAATGATCGTGCTCATCACACAAACATTTGTCCTAGGTGGGAATCGAACCCACGACCTTGCGCATAGCAGTCAGGGCCACTGACCACTAGACCAACAGGCCTGTCATAACACATTTTTCGTCACTACTTTCAATCACAATACGTGGGTTTTGAAGGATATTCCTAATCCATTGCTTCATAGGTTTGAAAATGTTGTCTACTCAACAACGAAAATAACGCAATGAATATTGTTGAACTGTCAAAATGAAAGCTATTGCTACTGCTAGTGTCTTACGCAATTACTCCACAGTTTATTAGACTATTGCATCGTTAACACGACCTTACAACGAGTCTGTAAACATGCGCTCAATATCTCAAAAAGTAAAGCCTTAGTCTAACTGAGGTGAATCCCGCGCGGGATACGGAACAAAATTCGCTCGCGCTAATTGTGGCAACAAACTTGTATGATGTTCAAACTGGCGTAAATAGTTACGTCACTGCTTGATCGACTATCGACAAACAGTCGCGTCCCGCATTCCACGCAGGAATGTTCTCAGTATGACCAGAGATTAAAGTAGGTATCTTGCAAATTTTTAAGCGGTTTTGAACGGTGTGAGATGCAACTTGACCTGCAGCCAACTTAAAGCCTGAAACTGCAACATTCATTCTTTGAAAACATTTATTACGTCATATAATTACATATTTCGTATTCGACAAAGAAACTAATTTATATTGCTTGGACATTAACTGTCTCTATCATTAGTGTAAGATTCCATTTCCACGAAAAACTGAATTAAAACGTCCATCGAAAGGAATTATTTATAATAAATTCGAAAGTAACTCTGTCTCGGCTCCGATGTCGAAAAATCTCCAAAGATCGGTAACAATAGAAAAAGTGATTGTGTCTCATTAGTGACACATTTTCACGCCTCAGCCACTGAACTGATTTCGATAAAATTTGGCAAGGATATAGATGGCATCCTGGGGAACGACATAGGCGCTTTTTGTTTAGGTAGGACGTTCCCGTGGTATAATTTCTGACATCCACGCGGGCGAAACCGTGGGCAGAAGCTAGTTTATGATAATTTTCAAGATCTAAAAAACACATAGGTAAGATCTTGGATGGTTTGTGCGAAAGTTGATCATGGGTAAACAGGGGGTGGATATTACCTCGTATAGTTGTATGAAAGAAAACGTTCAGCTTCGCCAATATTAAATAAACTAGAATACGAGTAAATGATAAAGCGAGTCAAGCATCCACTTCGTATACTAACGAAGTGGATTTTTGACTCATGAAATAAATCTTTGGTGCAAAACAAAAAACCGGCCAAGCGCGAGTCGGATTCGCGCACGAAGGGTTCCGTACCATTATCTATAAAACGGCAAAAAAATCATGTCTGATAAGGAGCCCCCTTAAATATTTATTTTATTCTGTTTTTTAGTATTTGTTGTTATAACGGCAACAGAAATACATCATCTGTGAAAATGTCAACTGTCTAACTATCACGGTTCATGAGATACAGCCTGGTGACTGACGGACAGACGGACGGACAGCGGAGCGGGAGTAATAGGGTTCCTTTTTACGTTTTGGGTACGGAACCCTAAAAAATTAAATAAATTTGCCATTTTAAAATAATTGCTTTTTCATATTTTTGATGGGTATTTTATTGATTTCAGTGTACGAAGCAGCACAGAAAATGTCCCATCGACGACACAATCAACGATCACGCTTGACAGAAAGGAGGATGAAAAGGAGGACGAATATAATCCTTTTGAACACAGGGAAGTTGTTCATCCTACTTCGTAAGTATCAATAACTTTTTTAATGTTGCTGTAATCAAGTTTGTGGCCCACCTGGCAGAGTAGGACAGTGGTGACCGTCACTAGTGATTATTTATTTAATTATCTCTTTTATAACTACCTGCAACTCCCTTATTTCATTTGCAATACTAAAGGCACTATCATCTCAGAGACAATGGTGACGATTCTGTTGTTCATAAACTAAACTAAATTTAAGTATGTTCAGTGCGTCTTCTTCTAAAAAAATAAAAAGATGCCTGTGCGAATATGTATATTTAAACACGTACACTACTAAATGGGATCCTGCAAAAAACGGGATCTTGCCGTGGGAAGGGGCCCTAAGTTGACACGATCAGCGTGAAAGAAGTTCGTCCCGCATCCCGCACGGTATTCGACCCATCTTGTTTTTATTCAAGAAATAAAAACTTTACCTCACAGTCTGAAAAAATCACAAAACATTTTATATATTTCTCTAAGAATGGGAATACTTTCAGAGATAGCAAAATATTTAAGCTTTCTTAAATATAATAGTTTTTTAAGAAGCTTTGAAATGCAATGATATTTTAGATATTTAAAGACTGCTATTGTTGCACTTCTTAGAAAAAATGTTTATAAAAAGCTGCATTTCACTTTATCTTCTTCTTTCAAACATTTGAAAGACATCATGGAGATTAAAAATAGTTCTAGTAGAAAATCATTTGTTAACATTTTGTCATAGGTGTTTGGGACTCCATACTTAGATCGTAAACAAAAGGGAAAACTAATTGCGTAACACACTATTCATTTGAACACTCTCAATTTGAGATATTTTGAAGCATATTGCTAATTCATTGCTCCATATGTTCGAAAAATGTGTCTGCTCAACAAAGTAAATAACGCAATGAATGTTTTTGAACTGTCAGAATGAAACCCATTGCTACTGATAGTGTGTTACGCAATCTCCCTGCAGGTCTAGGGTAAAAGTACTACTACGGAGTTTGCTGTATTCGGTTTGTACAGTCACGAGCATAAGTATGTATACACTTGGTTTTATTCAAAGTCGATTTTCTCCTTTACTATTGAATGAAATTTTATGTTATTGTGAACATAATATTTTCGAACCCATAGTGTTTTTATGTAAAGTGTCGTATTTCAACGTTGCATTCTTATTTCACCAAAAAATCTAAATTGAAAGTTGCCAATTGTTGACATAATTATTAGTGCTCGTGACTGTACCTACTTCAAAACTTCAAAACTTTTGCATAAGATTTATATTTGGCCTGCGCAAATATGATCACATATCTGAATTTCGTACAAAGCTCAATTGGCCTCCCATACGTCTTCGCCGGAATTCTCATATCTTGATTCAGCTCGACAGTGTTTTGTTTAATCCCAAAACCTCCTCTTATCTTAAAGAACGTTTCAAGTTCCTTCATGACACACGTAATAGATATCTAGGTCATCGGAAAACCTGAGACTAGAGATGCATTTCACCAGTTTCTATGTCAAATCTTTTACTGTTCAAGCAGTAGATACGCTTATGGAATGACTTGCCCGTGTCGGTAGGGCGTGCTCAATCTTTGTCCACTTTTAAAATTATTATAAAAAAGCACTTCCTCTCTCCTTAAACAGCACCATTATATTTTCTTTACTCCTGTTTCATGTCTATTGTTAAATTTATTTAGATTAGTATAATATACTTTATTTATGTATTCATTGTATCGTGTAAATGGTACACCACAGACTACTTACAGTATTTGTCTCTCCCTCCCTTTTCAATCCATCCAAAGGTTGTCTTTAAAAGATCGCTCTCAGCGATAAGACCGCCCATTGTGTCACGCTTTGTAAAATTTCTATATTTATGTCTGTAATTTATGTGGTGTACATAATAAAGAGTATTTTATTCTATTCAAAGACTTTTGTTATCATTTTAGCTACTATTTTTGTAACATATAATTTAAAAGAGTGTCCATGGAGTCTATTCCCCGTTCTTCTCCATAGGTACCTACTACGCTTTGGAATGGGCAAGTAGCTTCATATTCCCGACTGATCGACACCTTGACAGTTAAAAAGTGCCTGTAGATGATTTAAATGAAATAAATGGTTTCAATTTGAGTTAGAGTTTAACTGATATGTAAGTTTTAATAGCATTTAAGGGCATGAGGAACAGGGTGGAAAGTTCCTCATCCTTCTTTGAAAGGGGAGGACCCTTGGATCAGACGACTGACTAGACTGCTGCGTTACTTCCCAATGGATACTTTCGAGCCGATGTAGGGATATATGCTAATATCGTGGGATAATGGTACTGTGATAACGCGATGTTGGATACCTGCTACAGTTTTTATATTTCGGTATAGATGTCGCCACAAGCAATTAATACGTTATAAGCTATCCATCAATAAAATTTATGGTTATTGTTCACAGGACTTTAGGCGCATTCTTCCACTTACTCAAATCATCATTAGGGTCAGGATTGCTTGCGATGCCAGCTGCCTTCAAGAACACCGGGCTGGTCCCTGGTTGTATTGGCACAGTTCTCGTTGGAGTCATAGCTACACATTGCGTCCATATTTTGGTGAGTTAAATATTTAAATAATAAAAAATGAAATGTGGATATACTGTAGGCACATCTCTGCACAACCTTTCAGGGAAACAAGGCCTGAATGCTATGTTAATATTATATTTGCAATATTTCCAAATTACCTAGTAAAAGTTTCAGAGAGCGTAACTTCAAATCTGCTCAACTAACCCATGTTAGTTGAGCAGATTTCAGGTTAAGCTCTCTGAAACTTTTACTACTTTCATCACACACTTTCATATTTCAATGTCCATTATAAAGCCATCTTTATAATGGACATTGAAATATGAAAGTGCCCCCTGACACGAGGATTGTCTGATAATCGAAGGGGATAATCTGACCTTCACAGTATTCATTTAATATTGACATCACTCAACATAAGCTTTATGAATGTTGTTTAAGTACATAACTTTTAGTGTGGCCCGGAAAATTACCCTGTATGTCAGCACCCTAATTGCTTAACAAACTAGTCCTCTCAACTGGAATCTTTTTGAAGCATATTGCTTATTCATTGCTTCATATGTTCGAAAAATGTGTCTGCTCAACAACGTAAATACAGCAATGAATGTTGTTAAACTGTCAAAATGAAACCCATTGCTACTGATAGTGTTTTACGCAATCACCCTGCAGGTTCCAAAGCTGAACATGCTGAGCTGAAGCTGAGCATAAATATGGAATTAATTTTGTTGTTTGGCAAATACGAGTATATCATAATACAAAGGTGCTTCCTAGATTTCTACGTTAAAATACTGCACACGCATTGACATGTGTCATTCAAATTCACTTTTCCCAGTGTCATGGATGAACAAATGCAAATTAGATCAAACAGTTCATTGCGTTGATTTTCCCAATCAACTTTGAACCTTATATTTTAGCGGTAAAGTTGAAAATCTATTAAAGAAATCTGCCAGATTGTAGTAGCTTGATGTGCTGGCGTCTGTATCTTTTATGTGCCTATTTGAAATAATTGCTTTGACTTTGAATTTCAAACAATAATTTTGTTTTTTTAAATACAGTATTAAATGAAAAGCCAAATAAAACACATTTTTTTTAAGTACCCTCTTTAATTTTATCTTATGTTTCATTATTTTTTGTTATAGCAGTAAAAAATACACACTGTGAAAATGTCAAGTGTCGGGTTCGAAAGATACAGTCCTGTGACAGACGGGCGGACAGCGGAGCCCTAGTAGTAGGGTCCCATTGAGGACCCTAAGAACTAAGTTTAGGCTCAAGGCTAATTTGAATGAATAGGAATATTTTTGAACCCAGTTAATCCCTTTGTTACATGGGACCTGCTTATGGCTATTAGTAGGTACGTTCGAACACCTCAGTGGTAATGTCATCATTATAAAAACCGGCCAGGTGCGTGTCGGACCACGTAGATTGAAGGGTTCCGTAGCTGGAATGAATTTATCCCAAGAACAAAGGAACATTGTAGTTGAAAATCATGTTCTCTCATATATTGCAACTGCAAATATAAGTTGGTCGACTAAGATTCTGTGAGATAGAGGGAACCGCTGTTTTTCTTCATTAGCGAAGTTATATGGTTGTCAAGCGCTTGGCAAAGTGATTGAAGCGAGGTATTATTTCAAACATGTTTTCCTTTGACACACTCTTAAAATTAATAGCTTTCATACTACGTCGAGAAAACTGTCACGGAAAATAATGTATCTGACGTGGGGAAACGGGCAATTTGAATTTTTATGAAAGATGGTGGAATACGCAGATTGTAATACAGTTGTATAACAGTTGTATGTCTATATAATCATAGTTTTAATGGCAAATTAAACGATGACTGTTACAGACATCGTTTAAGGATAGCATATTTAATGGGATGTATGAGCGCACAATACAACTTAGAAAGAAAGAAAGAAAAGAAATATTTTATTTGGTGTCCCAAATAAAATATTTTTTCATCAAAGAAATATTTTATTTGGTGTCCCAAATAAAATATTTCTATTTCTTTTCTTTCTCTTTCGAACAGGAAATAATAATAATAATATTTAGGTACTAATTTTTATTTTTCATTCAATTTTTGTCCACTTTTATACGCTTATTTACCTTCACCCTCATTATCTTCAAATTCTTTAACAGTTTTATATAAGCATCAATAAACTCTTTCACATGTTTAATTTTCTCAACATCATTAATTTGTTTAATTTCCAAATTAGTAATCACTGATTTGCAAATTCTTTGTATAGTTTTTCTATAATTATCTGACACATAAATAGGGGTATGCGACTAAAATAACTTGAAAAATCTAAATACACAAAGTTTTCTAGTAGGTACCCTAAAGTCTAAACCGACAACGGAAAAAATTACAAGTTCTACAGTAACAGCTATGAATATCAAGAAATATGATACAAAACAAGACTGTTTCTGTTAAGTAGACAAAGAGTTAGCCACCAAGTTCGAAGAGAACATCATAAAATACTCTGACTCGGTAACTAACGATAATAAACAATTAACTGTGTTCTCTGTCACTATAGTAACGCTGTACAGATAACCCGCATATATTATATCCAAGGCTAAGGGATCTTGGATGTTGAAACAATATGTATAGGTAAAATGCTGAGGACACAAAAGATGATGCAGAAAAGTTTTGTTACTAAGCGAATAGTAGTTGAAGTATTACGTTTGAAGTAAAACTCAAATACTAGACTTAACCATAAAATTCCGTTGAATGTTAAAAATGATTCCAGTTTTACTGTCGCTCTTAGAAGCGGCATTTTACACAGTATAACTAACAATAAGTTACACTTTACTTAATCCACAAGTTAATCCCTCAAATATTTATGAAATATTATAGGACTTCACGACTGAATAAACAAAAAAAAAATGCGTATTTTAGAATGGTACAATCCAGTTACAGAAAAGTTGAAGGGAATCGTTTCTTGAGAAGGGACGAAACGGATGTTACTAAAAGAGTGATAAATATAAATGTTGATGGATGAAAAGGGGGAGAAACACCAAAGAAAAGATAGATGGATTGTTTGAGGGATGATACGAAAGAGAAAGGAGTGAATGACAGAGTGACGGCTGATAATGGCACAAAAACGTGTTGCACCGAACCCAAGTAACTTGAGAGGGTAGGAAAATTATCATGATTTATAAGTTACTGCATAAAGATGACATATTTAAATTTTTTGTGTGCGTCCCAACCCTGTGACCTATTGACATAGTCTATAAATGTACATATAGCCTACGTCAATAGGTCTCTGGTCTAGTCTAGTTGCGGCACGTTATTCTAACAATCAATACATTTATTTTACCATAACTGTTACGCTCTTCATCGTTGAATTCAAGTTTTTTGATAGTTTCATGTAGATATCAGTAAAGTTTTTAACATTTTTGGTTTTCTCAGCGTCACGTTATTCATTAGCTTGGCTTTGAAATTATCTTATTGCAACTTGCAAAGAATTTGCAATGTTTTCCTATAATTATCCGATATTATACAATATACAGTGTAGTCAGCTAAAGAAACTAATTTATTTATTTATATACGAGTATATAGGTATAATTTATTGTACACCACAAAAATTAATGAAAAAAAAAATTGATCGAAAACTAAAAATATACAATGGGCGGCCTTATCGCGCTTATCTAAACCCTTGAAAGTCGTACGTAAAGTTTTCTAGTACCGAAAAATCTTCTTATCCAATAGAATAAGATTTTTTTTAACGTAATATTTAAGAATACGGAATACCCTTGTAAATACGTCACGTAATACTGTTGAACGTGCCCGCTTGCTGGCTGTGAGAGATTGGGAGTCAGGCTTGTGGCTTCAGGCACTCCTGTCATGCACCATAGGCACTATGATGGATCATCGGTTCGGCTCACTACGTGTTTCCGCTTGGGTGCACCTTGTGTTGCTCCGTAACGGTGTCTGACATCTCTTTGCGCGTTGTGTTCCAAGCTAGAACACAACGCGCCGTCGACCCGGCTTATATGGAACAGGAACCTCCCGAAGCAGCCGTGTCCGGTGAGGACCTGCGTCAGGCGGAAGGTGAGGTCGCCGTGGCGCCTCTCTAACCACTCCTCAAAGAGGGGACTTATCGCCGCAATTGTGGCGTGCCAAACTCTATTCTACCCTTGTATCCATGCTTACACAATAATTACCACTAATCATTACCCAGTAGATATAAAAACGTCCACCGAAGTGCTTCAATGTTTCCTGTGCAAAGGACTAAATGTTAATTCTCTGATTATGCCCTAATATAAAAAGACACTGATGTAGTTACCAGTTTTAGAACAGCCTATTTAATTGCTTTCTAGTCAATCTTTTTATTTTTTTGTATACCTACATATTTAGTCAAACCCTTAACTAGGGTTCTGCTGCTTACCTAGAGTTGATGAAGAGATTATGAAAGGAACCAGAACAATAAATTGTTGGTGCTAATAAAATATTCACTGTTACAGGTATTAACCTCACGTGATGTCTGCAAGAAATCCCGAGTGCCTTTACTCAGCTATACAGACACATGTGAAGAAGTATTCAAGCAAGGGCCAAAGAAATTGAAACAATACTCTACACATATCAGGTGCGTTGGTATATGTCAGACTTCTGCCAGTAGTGTTCATTGGTATAGCAAGGCACGTGGATGCAATACAACTGCTAAATTCAGCTTGAATTTATTTTTCACAATTCCTTTGAAACTAAGTGCACGGCAGCCAAAGAGACAGGTAAATGTTTGCAAAATAGAATATAGAAAGGATCAGCACATCGAAATGCGGCTTAGTGTGGAGAAGTCGCAAAATGCACCGAACCGGCTCGCTTTGACAATTTATTAAAACAATGGGCGTAGATGAATTTAATGTATGGTTTAGAAAGTTATCATTTCTGTACAGTTTTTAGCTAACATAGATTCTATCTCTACATAAAGTTTTATGGATATGTTTGCTGTAGGTATTGTAATAATGAGGAACTGTATTATTTTATGAGCATACTAAAAGTCTAAAATTGCCGACGGGTACTACCGCTTCGTGTTCTGTGTTTATACGTCCTAAAATAGGAGTACATACCATTCTTATTGAATTCAATCTCAATTTCAGAAATGTATAGATATACATTTCTAGAAATGAGATTGCCTAAAGACAAACTACCTCTATTCCAATAGCTATAACTACTCTGTACACTTCCTAAACTGTTTTAATCGATATTACATAGGCTTGGCTTGAAGTGAGTCAGGGTTTCGTTTTGAGACCTTTAATATTTGAAATCACGGTTAATGACCTCAGAAAGGTCCTCAAACGTGCTTGGTGTTTGCTTTACGCAGATGCCCTTAAATTAATATCTGGCGTGGAAAAGGATTCTGATTCTGATTCAGAAATTTTACAGGAGGTCTTTAGCTCTGTTTTTCAGTGGAGCATTGAAAACAAGTTACTTTTCAACATTAACAAATGTAGTGTTCTTTTTTTTAGTCGTGCACATAATCCTAGGCATGCACAATACGTCCTGGGCGAGGAACCGCTAGCCCGTGTTCTTTCTTTGAAATATCTCCGAGTACTATTCGACCCGAGACTATCTTTTCGTGATTACATAAGGACGTTCACTGCTGAATCATACCAGAGAGTAGAATTTGCTATTTGAAATTTGCGTGAGTTTAACATTCCACTGGACATTAAACTAGTTAAACATGGCCTTGGATGGTGTACTAAATTTTAATTCTCTCAAAGTAAGGCGTATTATGTTACAAGATGTATGATAGATAATAATTCGATAAGTATGAATAATGCTTTTTTCATATAATTGCATTTTGTTTATTTTACAAGTATTATTGAATTGTGTTATGTTTTTTTTTTTTTTGTAGTTTATTTTACCTCCTTAAGTGATGTATGTGTGTCACTTTTTAGTTTGTAAATTGATTTGTACAACGCCTTGGGATTCTAGTTTGTAATGTTGTGCAAGTAAACTTAAATAAACAATACCACTTTCATCGTATTACTAAAAGATATCACCTGAAATAAAATATTAAATGTACTAAAATTTTCAGACACTTTGTGGACGCAGCGATGGCCGGCGTATGTCTCGGTGGGACAAGTGTGTACGTGATATTTATCGCGTCTTCTCTCAAAGATGTAAGTATTAGACCTTTAAATAAATAAACCGATGGCAGTGGATTATTCCAGGAGCAGCAAGCCTGTTGCAATTTGTCAATTGTGATTCCAACCTCCTTGAATTATTCAAATTCTTATTTCGAATTATTGGTCATTGGGGATAGCCAATAAATTTCGGATCCAGGACCTGAGCGCTGAGGAAAACTGACATTCTATCAGCAATAACGTAGATAGAAAAGTAAAAAATGTATTGGATTGACATAATCTACCGAAAACCTGATATTAATTCTGTAGAAAATGATTGCCACTTGTCTCTTTTCCTCTCGCCCTATGGTAAGTTCCCATGTGGCTTTTCCAATGTTAAAAAGTATTTTCTCTTTTCTGACTGAGGGTACCACTGATAAGCGATGAACAAAAACTTCGACCCAAACTTAATTATGCATGAAAAACTCCACGGATGAACCGAAGAAGTCCAGAAGAAGACCAGTTCGGCCGGCGGGCCCTAGACAGTCAGTTCCGCAACCCTGCTGAATGAGTTATATTTTTGAAGCAGCCAAAGCTGAGGAGAAGAAAGAAAATAATAGTCGATATCATCAATCATTTTGTAATGTATTTAGGTATTTACAGGTGTCTTACTTACATTATAAATAGAGGAGCTTTTGCATATAGAAAAACCGGTCAAGAGCGAGAGAATATATGTATTAAATTTTCTTCATCAAGGCTTATATACTTGTCAGAGAATTTTATCACTGTGGGGTAGCATATTGCAGTTTTAGGTCAGCGCCATCTCTTAACCGTTAGTGGAACTAATATGATTTTTGTTGATTATTTCTGAACAGTGTGCTATTTAGAGACATAGTTTTATTTTCCTGTAATCTTTACATAAACCTCTATCACAAAGAATAATTTCGGATTTTTATCTATGCAAACTTCGGAGATAAGGGTGGGAACGATATTTTTTTAATATTTTTCATTAAAGTCGAAAACTATGCGGCCTAAAAAAAAAATCTTATTTGTAGAATCGTTGGGCAAACTTTATCTAAAACTATTCCAAATTTCAAGTTGATAGCATTAGTAGTTCTTGAGATATCCAGCTGTGACAGACGGATGGACAGACAGACAGACTGAGTCGCACCATAAGGGTTCCTTGTTACCATTTTGGTACGGAACCCTAAAAATAACCGACCTCCACGCGGACGCAACACCGGGCAAAAGGTAGCACTTTTTTAAACGTACCTACAAAAATACACTGCTTTCTAAATTTTTAAATTATTAGATTAACCACAGAACATAAATGACGTAACGTTACTCCTATGTGACGTTAACAGCACAAGAATGAGGGCTGAGATGGCTTTTACTGAGAATTACCTCACAATAAACCTCCTAAGAAATTAATATCTGCTTCTACAACATATTACAATCCTGCTCATAGTAATAGACAAGTTTAATTTGGAATCGCAAGTCATTTCACATTATGTGCAGACATCTCGTAGGTATAGTCTCACTCTCAGACACCATATACAGTACTCGTATATTGCATTCTGAGCATTTGCATTCTGAGGAGTGCGATATTGCACTGTTATGTTTAGTAATAATTAAGATGCCAATTTCATTTTATTGAAGATTAGCGACCCGGTGTGCTTCATACAGTTTTGTCGTCTTGACCAAACATCGACATTTATTTTTATTTTTAAGAAGTTTTTATTTTTTCATTTGACGACTCCTACATATAATATACAATCTAACGGTAAACTATATACAACGTGTAACGTTAAATGCGCAAAACCTCAGACACCCCAACTGATTTTTAATTCAATTGACCTATTTCAGAGAGAAAATAAGTAATTTAAAAAATTGAAAAGTTTTATGTGCTGTTTTAGTTTTACTGGCCATTCTGATAGTTTCTTGCGTCTGCGACGACGCTTTATCGAGGGAGGAGTCGTCACCGGGCAGCTGCGCCGCGCTGACATTGGCAATAAATAGACACGGCAACGTTTTTAATGAAGATATTTTGAAAAATGTGACCTATATTAAAAAGTGGTTCAATTAATTCTGCTGGTTATTCTGATCAAACTATTTTCAGGTTTTGCGCATTTAACGTTACACGTTGTATATATTATGTACACACAAAATAAAGGTACAAAAGGGAGGAGCTCATTGGGCATAAAAAAATTTGTCCGCATCGCGGGAAAAGTGCCCAAAAGTCTGGTAGCGTTGTCACATTGGATGGAAATGCTGATTTTTTTGCCTAAAAATTGGCCAGCCCTTGGTCACGTGAAGAGTCGACCAACCGCTTGGTGATGTCCCAAAATACTGGATGAGCACTCGAATCCCACGGCTCTAGTGTTACTCTAATTTATGAAAGTTTAACATTAATGTATTAACACATGAACCTTTCAGAGTGAAGTCTCTAAATGATTGTGAATACCGCATCAAAATCCGTCGCGGAGCTTACAAGAACAACGCGGTCACACAGACAGAGACGAAAAGCGACTTTAATTTACAATATGTATATATTAATATTATTTTAGTAATAGCTGTTCACCAGGAATAATCTCTAAGAAAGCATCAGTCAGTGTATAAGCATTGTTTTGTTAGGTAGGAACGCAGGCGGTCATTAATTCACTAAAAACGAAAAACTTCGCAAGCAATGGGAATTTACTACTGAAGCCGCAGGTGTCACCTCAGTTCGAGCTACTTCTTACACGGACAACTGTCAGTCGATTCTGTGAAAATCTCACCGTGAAAGCCTGCGTGGAGTGAGCTGTCAGTGTCATCCCACTGCTGCTAGGGATTGACCAAGCATACATTTACAATCATACCTAATCGAGGTTTTAATTGTATTTTAATGCTAATTCTATTGATCATTTTATATAATTTTAAAACTAGTATTTTAGTTGTCAAAACATTACTATTTTGTGGGGTTTTGAAATAAAATAACAAAAAAAAAAGAAACAATTTTTTCTTTTTTTCCTAGACTATAGACCCGATTCACATCATTTCGTGAATCGGGTGAAGTGATCACGCCACACAAACTACGTGGGATTAAATTCTATGCTCCGTCAGCCAGGCACCTACAAAATAGTAAGGTTTTGAAAGCTAAAATACTACATTTGAAATTATATAAAATGATCAATAGAATTAGCATAAAATATTGGGTATTAAAATCTCGATTATGATTATAAATGTATGCTTGGTCAATCCCTAGTATTAGGTGGGATGACACTGACAGCTCACTCCACGCTCACTTCACCTACGTTTCCACGGTGAGATGGTTACAGAATCGCACTGCTGTACGTCGCTTGCTCCCACGTCACCAGTCCTGACTCTCTTCACATTTGGACTGCTGAGACCAAAACTACAAACATAGTATACAGTAAGTCGTAGTGTCTTACGATTTTCTTGCAAACGAAGTCGTAAATCAATAAGCATTCATCTGTGTTACGAGTTTTAATTAATGTTTAATTTTTGAGAGTGGTTCTTTCTAAGCTGGTACACAAATCTTATCTGTTTTGTAGACAAGAGAAGTGACTCTTCAGACGTTCGTCTTTTTTTAGAGCTTACAATAACTCAGGGTCGAGCAGATTTTTAAAGTATATTGTAGTTTTGGTTGCTTTTGTGCGTTTACTTTAAGTTAAAATAGACTTTTATTGTTTCTTTTCTCGTAACCTTCAGAGAATGAATAGACGGTAGACGTTTAAACCAAAAACAGTCTATGAAAAAAAAAATCACTTGCCGACTCAAGGTAAAGTTATCACGAAACTTGGTAAGTGCTAGCCGATTTGTGAATAGAAACTGTGAAAGTTTTATATTCTTTCGCCTCTGCTCGAGTGTTCCCGGAATTATCAAAGTTTTTGAGAAATGTTTCAGTGCTAATTAGAAAATACTCAAAGACTCCTTTCATACTTATATTATTAAGTAGGAATCGTATGTTTCTTGTAAAACCGAAGAAACCTTTCATACCTCAAAGCTTTCAGCAGGTTATAAAAATCCATGGTCGCACTTAGTCAATTACACCTAGTCAATTTATGATTATAAGGCTATTCAAACACAGCCAGGTTTAGCCATCGAGAGCGGGGTGAGCCCCTTGTCCACTGCGACCACATCACGGTGCACACTCACTTCGGCTTTTAAAAAATATTCCCTGAGACTGCACACCTCACGGTTTTAGAGGGTCTTCGCATTTAAAAAGTCTCGACCCCGCACTTCCACGAGATATACAGTGTCATCACCGATGATGTGGGTGTAGCATCCGGTTTGCGGTCAGCAGTGTACAGACCCTTCTATCCAGGGTGTCAAGTTCGGTCTGAGTCCATTTGAGTATGCCGAAAGAGTACATAAAAACCGGCATGACCCTACCGTTGAATGCACGCACATTATTTCTTTCTTCCTTCAGGTTACAAAAGAAGCGCTCCTTCAACGATTGCTTCATGTCAGCATCGTTGATGCGTCACGCTTCTGACATACCCACATACTTATAGCTTGTGGACGAGGAGAGGTGACGTCAGTATGATGCGTAGTTCGCATGTGGCGGTGTAGATGCCGCTACAATATCTTAAAGTATTAAAAAGGGTTGTTAACTCACTCCTCCCACAACCACCATGGTTTGTATACCGCGGGTCATCATCTTCATCATCATCATCATCACAACTGGTAGCTTTGTTCCGCCGTTACTCAGCAGTCTGAGTAACGGCCTCGTCCCTTTTGTGCCATGCTCTCCTGGTCTGTGCTAGTCTCAACCGGCAACCTAATAGCGTAACCCACTTTCTATCAAAATCTCAAACATTTTGAAGGATATTGCTCAACAACGTAAATTACGCAGTAAATATTGTTGAACTGTAAAAATGGAAGCCATTGCTACAGTTAGAGTGTTACGCATTTACCCCGCAGGTCTTACCCGCCATCTATTGAAAATTCTACCTGACTCTTGGCCTGCTAACACTCCTTTGTGTCATGATATGTCGTTATTGTTGTAAAAGTAACTTTACGACATGTCACATTAAACTTCGTCGGTTTGCAAAGCGGTTGCAATACGACAAATTGCAGTAGCACACGTATGAAATATTAAACTACAAATACTCGTATGTGCAAACTTTATGCCCATGATATATTTATTC
Source organism: Eremobia ochroleuca (assembly GCA_949629135.1). Classification (NCBI taxonomy): domain Eukaryota; kingdom Metazoa; phylum Arthropoda; class Insecta; order Lepidoptera; family Noctuidae; genus Eremobia; species Eremobia ochroleuca. Next base: position 19,427,118 of record OX451392.1, read on the forward strand.
GGTCTTAAGTTTTATTTTTACGGGTAGTCGTTACGGGTGCCAGAAGCCCAAAAGTCTGTCAACCAGTCATAATATACGGTTTGTTACCCAGTAACTAGGTTGTGGAGTTTATTTTATTTTTTTATTTTTTTGAACTGACTATTCTTGCGTATTCTAGATGTTAAGATAAACTTACCTATCTACCTGTACCTTAAGTAGTTTTTCAGCTGATCTGACATTAGTTTTGATTTTTTTGATTTTCAGACTATCATCAAATTCTGAAAAAAAAAGCGTGAATGCGTAAAAACTGATAAGGTCAATTATTTTGGGCCCATCCCATACCCAGATTATTAGAATCAAATGAACTAAAGAATTAATTAATTCATTGTAATGAGAGAAATCCATTACTAGGCTTTTATCGCTCGTCCAATTTCGTTTCGATACAAATTAAATTTGAATCAATAGGTACTTCCACCAATTTCGACGTAAGCCATTTTTAGTCTCAGCAAAAACAATACTTACCATGTTTGTACTCCAAAATTAAGTGATCTAAACTATAAACTAATTATTATAGAAAGGTAAAATTGTTTGTTTGTTTGTAAGAGATACTCTATGAAAGTACTTCAGGGTAATTGCGTAACACACTATCAGTAGCAACGGTTTTCATTTTGACAGTTCAACAACATTCATTGCGTTATTAACGTTATTGAGCAGACACATTTTTCGAACAATATGGAGCGATGGTTTAGCAATATGCTTCAAAATGATTCAAATTGATAGTAATAGTGTGTAACGCAATTAGGGTGCTGGTCCGATTATTAAAATTCTTTCACTGATAGAAAGCTACACTACTGCGAAATACCATAACACATGATACGTTGTATAATATAGTTGAATTCAGAAGAAAAAGTAAGCATGTAATTTTATTATAATTTTACATTATCAAACGAGATACTTAATATTAATTTACATAAAATATAAGCTAATAGACTCAAAATAATATTAATAATATGGACATGTACAGTCATCAAAAGAGATAACTAACCAGGGTCGTCGGATATAGTTGAAGTTTAATAAGAAACTGATGGATATTTCCGGATGAAATTTAATTTAATAATTAAACTGTTTGTTTTCTATTAATTAAATTAAATTTAATTCGAAAACCTCCATCGGTTTCTTACTTAACTTCAACTATATCCGAAGACCCTGGTTACGTATCTGCTTTGGTGACTGTACAGTAAACGCTCAGAAGTCCATAAGCACGCTAAAGTTCACATTGCCATGAACAGTACGAGCGCGATACAGTCAGTGCGTGTGCGAGTGATGTCTCAACATTCCGCAGATAACACACACTAATGAACTGTCGTCGTAATAGACGAAATAGCATGATATTTCTGTTGCATTTACAATACGCGTCTGTTCTTACCATAGCATTGCTAAAATTCGCAAACTTCTAATATGTGCTGCTAGCTATTTGCGCTAAGCAACAGGTTCACGATCAATGAGGTCTGAGTTCGAATCTGAATTATTATTGTTAGCCGTTTTTTTGTTTCTTTGAAACCATAATAATGTTAAGTAAAAACTTATTAGGTTTATGTTTATTTATAATGTATTCATGCTTATTATTATTTAAGTATTTATGTGATATTTAATTTATTTTTTCGGTTTTGGAAGGTGGAACTAAAATAGTCGTGCTAAATCATAACAAAAATGTTTATTCGTTTTATTTATTTATAAAATTAACAATTTTGATGACAATAATTGTGACGTCACATTCCTACTTAGATAAAAAGAAGTTCTCTTGTAACCGTTCATAAGATTTTTTGTTGTATACCCACTTAGTCAATTCATAATAACATAACAAGGAAAGGATGTTCTAATAACACAAATATAATTGTTGATACCCACTTATTAGAGGTATCGGTATTCAGTAAAGTTTATTGAAAAGTAATATATGATTTAGACTTTATAAACATGTTTTTTTTAATGTAACGTCACAATAAATGTATTGAGGTAATAGCTTAATTTTTCATTTTCTTGACGAAAAGAAGATTGAAACTAAACCTCAATTGTTTAAGGTCATTAAATAATACGGATATGCTAATATTACTAAATATTTAGTTACACCGTCTAATCATAAAAAACAAAACATTTAGATATTAATATTTTGTATAACTACATAAAAGCTAGTTCTCCTGGCCCTGCTGCACTCATCCATCCCCACATATTAATCGCAATTCGACCTGACTCTGCATTAGGGCATACGTTTTTATCACACCAGCGAGTGTTATCCTTACGCCATAAATGAAGCCTACCCTTATGGCTGGATTTAAATGTCTTTTGATCTGAAAATATGGTAGTATTCCAGTCAAAATCTAAATAATCCCGTGCGAAACGTAATCGTTCTTGTTTATGTCGTTCTGTCAACAAGGGCTTCTTAGCTGGTCTTCTGTGCAAGCCTTCAGCGTGGAGGGCACGGCGAAGAGTTTACGATGAGGTGTCGAATAGTTCAGCAGTGTCTCGTTGGTGTGAATCCATTAAATTCATGCTCGCCCACCATATGTCGTCGCTGTGCCTCGCGAATAAGCGCCGGCCTTCCACTTCGGCCTTTCTCTGCCTCGTATCTTTTGATCCAGAGACTTACAGTATTCCTCTAAAACAAAAAAAAAAGTGAAATTAGGCAGCTGTAACAAAATACTAAAGTGACTTCATTTTAATATAATATAATGATATTTATTTAATATAATACCTATTCAAATGTTACAACTTTGCATTTATAAAGCCAATAATAAACACTAATTATTTATCTTTTAGGCCTTATGATGGACTTAATAATCAATAAAAAGAATCATCCATTGTCAACAAATAATAGGTATTTTCAAATAAAAGTTTAAGTTACAATTCATTAATATTAAATACTCACATTCAGTCCGGTTTCATTAGATATTTGTGTTCTATTAAGACCACTTTTATGCAGCCCAATAATAGTCGCCCCCGCCTCAATATTACCTAATATTAGTCTGCATTTTGAGAATAATCAATACCGCTATCTATACCACACGTCACTAACCAACAACTACAACTAAAACGACAACGGTTAAATATTCATAAAACTCATGTCTACCTCACAGAAATCTAAATTCTTTATTAAGTTTTTTACGATCTACCTTTTTAACTTTACAAAATGTGTGAACAAAGCGAACAAGATAAAGAATATTATATTTCTGTCCCATTTCTTCCAATCGAGTAAAAACTTGCAAAAAGTCTACACATTCGGCGTGAGATTCGAACTCACGGCTTACTGATTCGCGCATCTATCTGCAGGCACTTAGCCGCTAGGCCACCTTGACTTGTGTTTTAACGTTGAAATTATGAAGTACAATCACTTGGTGACGACAATAATGGTACATGTGTCTATTCTTGAAAATAGAAGGTCGTAAGTCAAACTAAACGTCAAGCTAATGCTTTGTGAGAATGCCTATGGACTTTTGGAGGCCACTGTACATATATAGAAAAAAGGAAATAATCATAAAAAAATTCGTCCGCATCGCTGTCAACAGGTAAAGTGCCCAAAAGCCAGCATTGCCGCGTTGTATGGCGATGCTGATTCTTTGGTCGAAAAATAGGCCAGCCCTTAGGTCTAGTGAAGAGTCGACCAACCGACTGACGATCTCTGGATAAACCAAGTGAGCGATCATACTACATGACCTTATTGTGTCAACCGCTCGAACATATAATTCCCAATAAGTTTCGAAAATTTGGAGTATGTATTGATATCTACAGTGTGTCCGGACATGGACTAGCGATATTCTAAATACTTAAATATAAGCTATTTTAAAGTACTATTACACTATAGGCTTGGGTCCAATACACTTCCCCGCTATGTGGCAGCCATTTTGTTTTTTTTGTTGAAATATGCTCTATGCGAGTACAAAAAAAATCATATATCTCAAAGTTTTAGTCATACTGAGATAAAAATAGGCTTATTCGGAAGGCAATAATATTGTCTACCGTCTGCATTACAAAGCAATGTGTTCACAATTCCATAACTTTTGAAAAAAAATGTGAAAGTCGAAAAAAAAATCAAAAAATTATGCAATTCAACCAATAATGGTTAATTACTACAAAAACAACCCCGAGAACTTTTTTATTTTTTATACTAGATCGACAGTTTTTGAGCTACGCTACAATGCAACATAAAATTCACAACTGTATGTTTAATACTTTAAGAGTTATTGTTGTTTGAACATAGCGTATGCGCAAGCACAAAACGTCTTTGTTAACCGCCAGAGTGTCATTTATGGCATTCACTGTATTCCATCTGAGAGCAGGCGAGAAATACTGTTCGTTACTACCGTGAGTAAGCGAGATAGAACGTATTAGTCCACTACCTGAAACAAAATCAGTTTTAAGGACAAATTATTAGTTGGGTTAGTTTAGTTGTCCCTCGCCCTGCGTTGTGATCGCTATCGCTACTTTCACTTACCGTCCGTGCTGTTTACGTGCTGCGTTAGTGTTTTGTATTTAAAAGTGTGATAAAGTATGGCACAGCGTCAATATTCATCGCAACATATTGCTGACATACACTTTGTGTATGGCTTTTGCAATGGAAGTGCAAATTTGGCTGTACAAGAATATCGACGAAGGTACCCTAACAGGCCTACACCGAGTCGCCAAACTTTTATCGACGTGCATTCAAGATTAGCGGAAAGAGGTATTCAAAGAGCTGTTAATGAACGCAATCGCTTGGTATCGCCCGAAGATGAAGAAGAAGTGCTTAGACTAATAACCAATGATCCTAGACTAAGCGTTAGACGGATTTCAGTGCAACTTCGAATGTCTAAGTGGCATGTATGGAGAATTTTGAAAAGAGAAGGGTTACACCCTTATCATTTTCGACGGGTTCAAGACGTGATCGAACCAGATTTTGCTGCGAGATCTGTGTTTTGTTCGTGGATAAATAGAAATTTGAGACAGAACCGTAATTTTTTACAAAGAATACTGTGGACTGATGAAGCCAAATTTACAAGAGCTGGGATTACAAACCACAGAAACGACCATCTCTGGTGCTCCGCAAATCCAAGGGCGGTGCGCCCAAGCTCATTTCAACATGAATTCTCAGTAAATGTGTGGGCCGGCATAATCAACGATAGGCTGATAGGGCCATTGGAATTGCCACCTACATTAAACGGCGCTAGATTTTTAGAATTCTTACAGACACAGTTTGCGGACAGCCTCATGGACCTACCTCTATCATACCGTCGGCGTATGTGGTTCCAGCTCGATGGTGCACCCGCGCATTTTTCTCGAGCAGTGAGAGAATATTTAAATAATAATCTACAGCCGTGGATCGGTCGTGGTGGTGTAGTAGCGTGGCCGCCTCGCTCATCCGATTTGACACCCTTGGATTATTTTTTGTGGGGTCATATGAAACAAAAAGTATACGCTACAGTTCCAAATACCAGGGAAGAACTCGTCGCAAAAATTATGGCAGCCGCCGAAGAAATTAGATCCGATTTGGATTTAATTAGGCGCTCATCAACCCAGGTGGCACAGAGAGCCGTAGTGTGTCTACAAGCTGGAGGTGGCCACTTTGAGCAACTGCTTTAGATATTTTAATCTTCATTTAATATTGGAAAAAACATTAAATAAAATTCAATATGAATGTTATGTTTTTTTAATGATTTCCTGTTTAGGGTTCCGACAAAGGCCTTTTGTGCTTGCGCATACGCTATGTTCATACAACAATAACTCTTAAAGTATTAGACATACAGTTGTGAATTTTATGTTGTATTGTAGCTTAGCTCAAAAACTGTCGATCTAGTATAAAAAATAAAAAAGCTCTCGGGGTTGTTTTTGTAGTAATTAACAATTATTGGTTGAATTGCATAATATTTTGTTTTTTTTTTCGACTTTCACATTTTTTTTCAAAAGTTATGGAATTGTGAACATATTGCTTTGTAGTGCAGACGGTAGACAATATTATTGCCTTTCGAATAAGCCTATTTTTATCTCAGTATGACTAAAACTTTGAGATATATGATTTTTTTTATACTCGCATAGAGCATACTTCAACAAAAAAAACAAAATGGCTGCCACATAGCGGGGAAGTATATTGGACCTAAGCCTATAGTGTAATTGTACTTTAAAATAGCTTATATTTAAGTATTTAGAATATCGCTAGTCCATGTCCGGACACACTGTATATTTTAAATATTGGCATATTACTTATTTTTGATAAAATTAAATTCCTTATTGTATTTTTAAAATATCTTTTGTACTAAAATTCACTGTTGTGGTGCAAATACAGAAAACTCATCACACTCTCTAATTAAGAACGCGGTTTAAACACATTATCTTTGCAATCACATTAAAACGAAGTGTTAAAATTGCTTCTGCCTGAAAGATTCTATTGTAATACGAATATGTAAAAATCAAATCGCTTTGATAACAATTTACGCGAAAATTACAAGAATTTTGTTAATTTAGAATTTAAAACATATTGACTTCAGAAACACATTAAATTACGCTGATCTAAAAGGTGTTGCACTTTTTGTTAATAAAGCAGTGCCTAGTTATACAACCCCCCGAACTCTGACACCCCGCCCGAATTTTCACATCTTTCGTCATTTCTAAATTTTCGCTACTGCCATCTTGGATTTTGATTTTGACTTCTGTGTCGGCTTCAGCACCCTCGAAAATCATGAAAACGAAACCCATGATGAAAATTTTAAAATTTTCGCAGCCGCCATTTTGGGTTCTACTTCAACGCTATCGAAAACCATGAAAACTATATTTTCCTCTCTCGGCCTCTGTCTATTATATGTAAATGTATAGTAAAAAGTAAGTTTACTCCTACTGCAAGCTGCGTTAAAGAACTTCTTTCCAAAAAATCATTAGTCAGCAGAATAAGTGAAAAAAACATAAGTAATAAATACATGTTTCCCATTTCAGTCTATGTTAACATAATTTTAATATGCCTCGTAAAATTTCCGCTTGTCTATTAAAGATGGGAGAATCTTGGAATGAAATAATTCAAATTCAAATTCAAATTCAAATATTTTTATTTTGGAATTATGTACATCCATATATTGTTAGTAGAAGTATAACTTAGCCTAATGTTAGTATTAAATTAAATTTACAATAATAAACAAGTAGTGTACCATTGAACTGTTCGTTCAATGGTACACCACTTATTTGGATAAGTGTGTCTGTACACTTACCCACCTTCGTAAGAGGGGAGAGTCCCACCAGTCTGTAAACACATTCAGGATGCCATTGGAGGAGGAGCGCAAGCGCGCCATCATGGACGCATCGCTTCCGCATGATCGCGGCGAACCCGTCGACGCACGCTTCCGCGAACATCCCTGACGCGCTACATCGCCACGGCAACCCCAAAAGCATCCTGAATGCGTTATTATACTGTACGCGCAGGTCGCTGTATGCCCGCTGGGTATACTTGGTCCACAGGCTGCACGTGTAAAGCGACTGGCAGAAGGCCTTAAAAAGCGTTATCTTTACTGCATCAGTACAGCGTGCAAACCTGCGGGCCAGCATGTTGCAACGGACAGCCAGCGACCTGCGCTCCCTGTCTATGTCAACATCATCTTTTAAGTCATCAGTGACCCAGTGGCCCAAATACTTGAACTTCAAAACCCGACCTAAGGGAGACCCAGAGAGTGAAAGTTCAGGCAGATGTTTGTAGGTTAAAGTACTAGCTTTAAAAACCAACCATTCACTCTTATCGGTATTGTATTTGAGCCCGTGAGCCACTGCATAACTTTCACAAATTTTAAGGAGCTTTCTCATTGCACCGATAGATAATGCCTTTACAGTAATTTTGGGTGGATGATAGATAATAATCTATATCTATAACTCGTGTTTATAATACATATAATAATATGTATTATAAACACGATTATAGTGATTCCAGAACCTTTCGGTCCCGTCGGCCATCTGTCACAAAAATAATAGATAGAGACTTCCATATTCACATTATTCGTAGGATTGTCTTATTTTAGCTACCAAAATCTTCTTTCCAGATATTCGATCACTTCGTGCCATCGACGAAGTACGAAGTCGAAGTCTACTGCGGGATTATCCTCCTCCCACTTATCCTGATAACGCAGATACGTTACCTGAAGTTCCTGGTACCATTCTCAGTGATAGCTAACGTGTGCCTAGTAGTGACGTTTGGTATAACTTGTTACTATACGTTCACCGACCTACCACCGCTGAGCAATATTGAAATGGTCGCCAGTGTGGAGAAGTGGCCGCTGTTTCTCAGGTAAATGTTACTGTAGGTGTGTTAAACTTTATTTATTAAACCATTTAAGTACACACCAAGACAAAAAGAAAAGAACAGAAAAATTGATACAAAGGTGATGCTTATTTCTGCTTCTTTTTCGTTCTTAATCATACCTGTGATGGGAAAGTAGATAAAGAGATGTAGACAGAGTATGTAAATGAAAATAAAATACATAAAATCAAAAACAAATCACTTTATAAAATAATGAACAAATAATATGGGAATATACTTACATACATACATCATCATATTTAGTTTCCTAAGAAAGCGGTGAACGGTCACACAATAACAAAATGAATAAATGAATTTGAATTTGAATAACGGCTATCCTAATACAGAGCGTTTTTTGACAGCCCAATGTCAAATACTGTTGAAAATGACAGATTCTAATGACGGGCGGGAGGACGGTGCTGCATTCTGCATCCAAGCTTGGATCTAGTTTTTGCGGAATTGTTGCAGACTTATTCAAAGTCTCGTAATTCAACACAAAATACAGCAGCAGCAGGCAGTTTCTTTAAAACATCTTCAAAAGCTCCTTCAGAATTTTTATAAACTAAATGAATTTTACTAGGGGCTGATTTTTCATCGCCAGATAAAATTCGGCAGATTTTTCAATCCTCGAATAAAGATATCAGATCTTTATTCGAGGAATAATTTTGACATTTTGACAGTTATTTCATAAAAAAACTGTCAAACGTCAATTTTATTCCTCTAATAAAAGTTATCTGGCGATGGAAAAATCACCCCTTATTCAAATCAATAGAATTTTAATATTACTCAAATAAAATTCATAAAATTACTTAGGTATCTTTTGATAAGTTAAAATACCTATGTAAATTCTAAAGCGAAACAAAGAATGTTTCGATCCCGTGGGAATATCTGGTTAAAAAGTATCCTGTATGTTAATCCTGGTTTTAAACTATCCGTGTGCATTGAAATCCGTTCAGTAGTTTTGGCATGAAAGAATAACAAACATCCATCCTCATAAACTTTCGCGTTTATGATATTAGTAGAATAGGATATAAAATATCATAATTATGTCACTCCTCCTTATATTTCTGTACTTTGTAGTACCTATATGCGTTATCAATAGTTACCATAATATTTTATGTCTGGCAATTATTCAAAATCAAAATCAAAATCAAAAGTCATTTATTCAAACTAGGCTGAGAATCAGCACTTTTCGAACGTCAAAATTACAAAAGACAGTCCCCCAAAACGCCCGCCCTTCACCACTTCCTAGTGCTTTCGCTGGGAAGAAGAAGTGGCGCAACAAACTCCCCAGCAGCACAGCTGTCTGTTCAGTTAGAAAATACTTGACTGAATACAATACAAGGTATGCAAAGCAATTAACATTACAAGACACAGGACACTAAATTCAATTATCTGCCATATGTCAGCTAGCAACGCCAATATACCAAGAAATACAATAAAAAAACTATACGTAGGTACTCAAGCAAAAATTAATAAATGAAAATTAAATAAAAGCCTCCAGGTATGAAGGGCGTGACCGCTAACATATTTATGCAATGCTGGGTTCTGTTTACATAGCTGTCGCTTGAAGTCACAAATGATAAACTAGGACCATCGAAGGAAACTAAATAAACAAGTTATTACTAATTATAACAATAATAAAACCATGGTCAGCAAGACGACCAGTCACCACAAGCAGCACCCGTTCACGAGCATAACGCAAAGATCAGCCATTACCCCCCTCGCCATATTTGAGGGAAGGAGGCAACCCGACCCCCACGCTACCGCAAGCAGTGACATCTGAGGGAGCATGACGAACTTGCTGCCGGTTGCTCAGGTAAGAATAATATGATCAATCGTCGAGGTCACTAGCTAACCACATATTGCAATCAACTCATTAGAAAACATTTAAATGGGTTGATTATGTCAATAATATAATAAAAATAAAACTAAACTGATTTGACTTATACAGCCCAATAAAAACAATTGTATAATGAGCTCATAGTATAATAACCTATCAGTAATCTAATTCTGGAGAAAGAACATAAACATTGTCTTGAGTTAATCAGGGCGACCAACTATTCTTATCGTTTAAGTAGTCGTTGATGGAGTAGTATGCCTTTGAACAAAGGTTGGATTTTACTTGAGCTTTAAATGCATTAAAAGGCAAATCTAGCAAAGAAGAGGGTAGCTTGTTATAAAAGCCTATACCAAGACCAACAAATGTGTTATGAACCTTATGAAGCCGGTGAAAGGGAGCACGTAGTTTGTCCTTATTTCTGGTGTTAACATTGTGAACATCACTGTTTTTAGTATACAAGTGTATATTTTGCCTAATATATATGATGTTGGCAAATATGAATTGTGATGCAACCGTGAGAATACCAATATCTTTAAATAAATCTCTTAGAGAAACTCTAGCACCTAGCTGGTAAATAGCTCGAACAGCTCGTTTTTGAAGGACAAATATATTTTGTATATCAGCTGCTTTGCCCCACAGCAGAATACCGTAGGACATAACGCTATGAAAATAACTAAAATATACTAAACGAGCTGTATCAACGTCAGTGTATTGTCTTACTTTCCTGACGGCGTAGGCAGCCGAACTGAGCCTTCCTGCTAGGCTCGATATATGTGGTCCCCACTGAAGTTTGGCATCTACTGTTATTCCCAGAAAAACTGCTGAGCTCACAGTCTCAAGCGCCTCTTTATCTAAGACGATGTTGGGTCCTAGATTTCTAACATTGGGTAAGGCGAACTTTACACATTTCGTTTTCTTGGCATTGAGAACTAGGTTATTTGACGTAAACCAATCCGTAACTATTGAGAGTGCACTGTTTACCTCGTCAAAATCTAGTCTATTCCTGTCTACTTTAAAAATAAGAGATGTATCATCAGCAAACAGTACAACGTCACAGATTCCCTTTAAATGGAATGGTAAATCATTGATATAAACTAAGAACAAGAATGGGCCCAGTATTGAGCCTTGCGGCACACCTAACTGAACTGGTAGCGCGGAAGATTTCACACCATTAACATCTACACATTGGAACCTATTATGTAAATAAGAATTTATTACGTTGAGAGCTTCGTTTTGGACACCGTAATGACGTAGTTTACGCAAAAGCGTGTCATGGTGCACGCAATCAAAGGCTTTGGAAAGATCACAGAAAACTCCGATAGCATTTTGCGAGCTCTCCCATGCGTTAAATATGTGTTTCAGCAAAGCAACACCCGCATCTGTAGTCGAACGACCTTTTGTAAAGCCATACTGTTCATTATGAAGGAGGCTATTTAAATTAAAATGTCTTAGCAACTGCTTGAGTATTAATTTTTCAAATATTTTGCTAAATGCAGGTAAGATGGAAATAGGCCTAAAATTGCCAACGTCGTTTTTATTACCTGATTTAAATAAAGGTATGACTTTACTATTCTTCATGAGGTCAGGAAAAATTCCTAAATCAACACATTTATTAAAAGTAACAGCTAGATAGGGGGCTACGATGTCTATTATATTACTTAAAAGTTTAATGGAGATGCCCCAGTAGTCACCGGTGTTTTTAGACTTAAGTAGGTTAAAAACATTAACTACATCATGTGGGGTTACATGTTCGAAACTAAATAAACGACTACATTGAGGTACACTACTATGCAAAAGGTTTTCAGCTTTAGACGGGGACGAATTTAAGGAGCGAGTCGTAGTTATGGGTATGTTGGCAAAAAACTCATTAAAAGCTTCAGCTACGTCAGCGGCTGTATTAACTAATTTATTATCGACCATAATCTCAAGTACTTTTTCTTGTTTAACCGATTTACCCGTTTCATTGTTAATAATTTTCCAACTTGTTTTTACTTTATTATTAGAATTTTTAATAGCATCGCTTAAAAATTTTGATTTAGCAAAAGCACTAACCTTTTTAAATAATTTTGAATAATTTTTGACATACTCTAGGAAAGGAGTGTCAAACCTGTATTTTTTCAAACCATATAACTCGTATAGTCTCGCTCTACTTTTATAAATACCCGGAGTAGCCCATTGGTTAAAGCCAACGGAGGATCCATTAATATTAACAGTTTTGGTCTTGAAAGTAGATTGGTACTCTTTTTGCACAACATCAAAAAGGGCACCATAAATTTCATTAGGATTCTCGTGTTCTACTATAGATGGTGTAATTCTATGAACTATATTATTTTTAAACATTTTGCAACGGGTAGCTGTATAAGGCCTGCATTCAATTTTACACGGCTGTTTATGTAATGGCATGGGGAAGCTAGCTAATAAACCACAGTGGTCGGACGTTAAGTCAGTTAAGACTAATTTGTTTTTGGCATCAAAAACACTAAATATATTATCAAGACAGGTTGACGAAGATGCCGTGATCCTAGTAGGTTCAAAAAACAAGTTAATTAAATTATAAGACCTAAACAAATTGAGAAGTCTAATACTTAATGGAGTAACATCTAAAATATTAATATTGAAATCTCCGCATAAAATAATACTTTTGTTACTTGATTTCAACCTATTGAGAGAATCCTCCATTACCGATTCAAAACTAATAAAATCCCCAGAGGGGGGTCGATAAACGCAAATTATAACGTATCGCTCAAGTTCAACACAAGACAACTCTATAGTGCGTTCGATTGAAAGATTCACTAAATCTAAACGTTGTTTACATTTTAACTTGTTTGAAACAAGAACTAAAGAGCCACCGCGAATAGCACTTTTTCTCACAAATGCACTCTGTACGGTAAAGTTATCATCATTGATAAACACTACTTCATGTTCTTTCAACCAGTGTTCAGTCAAACATAACACCTGAACATCATAGTTCTCCATAAACAAACTTAACTCTAGCTCTTTGCCGGACAGACCCTGCATATTTTGATGTACAACATTCAACATATGTGGCTGACCCGTTGTCGCACCTAATAGTTTAAACTACAAGGCGTATCAAAAGTAGTGTTAGTACCACTACTAACAGTAATCGATGGTACCCTACAGGTACCGGTGTCACTGTGTATATTGTATGCTAAAAGATTAGCAATTTGTCTCCTACAACTAGGTGGCAAATACATAGTATAATTTGTCAGTTTGTAATCAGTAATGAATTGATTACAATCAAAATATAAAATAGCATCACTGTGATGACATGTCCTATTATAAATTAACATATTTAAATTATAAATGTGCCTATTTTGCTCATCAGACAAATAATGAGAATAAGGCAAGGCACAGAAAATAAATTTACAATTATTGGACTTATTGATGCCATATACTAAGTTTTTGAATTGGTGTCAGGGAATATTCTCCTTTTCCCCTATCAATGCAATTGTCAGTTCACAAAGCGTAATTGCAGCGGAGTTCCGTCGCTCACACACAAATACAAGCTCGTCTCAAACATGCTCGAGCATTCTTAGTTTTCGAGATATTAAGGCTTCAGTCGGTGACCCGAATACATTGCTCACGAGTCTACTTAGATTGCATTTCGTTTTAAAAGCTTTCTCTTTTCGTTTAGTAGTAGGTTTGTTCTAAAGAATGCCAATGATATGTATGCGGACATTGCGGATGGGCGAAAGCCTAGGGCTTAGAAAGGAGTAATGAACTGACGGATAGTTGGTAGCACACTGTCTACATCGTTTGCAATGTACCATTGCAAAATCCGCTGCTTATAATTTTCCCATGTCTGGTTGACATGGTCGAAACTTGACAAAATACCGAAGTGAGCCATATTTTTTATTTATTTTTTATTTTGTCGTGGGTCCTCGTCGCCAATGATACACATATACACATACTTGCCCACACAACAATTTTTAACCCCCGACACAAAAAGAGGGGTTTTATAAGTTTTCACTGTTAAGAGTTAATTTATGTTCAGTTTCGGGTCCCGGTTCCTGCCATTGTTGAAATTTGCATTAGATTCCTGGTTTGTACGCTAATCTATTTATTAATGCTTTCAACGAGATAACATTTTTAATTTGCTCGCTGTTGTCATTCATATTAATCTTTATTTGAAACCTTTTTGTTGTTGGATGAATTTGAATATGTAAATGTTTGGCAATATAAGAATGGAAAGATTTTCCATTCATGTCAGAGACAAAAATAACGCAGGGCTACGATTTTGGTTTATTTATTCTGCTCCATAAGTCCGTACATATAAGCATTACTAATTAGATATGATGCCTAGAGCCGCCCAGTAATATTAATTTCTTATTAGGGAATATTTTTTGAAGATATTGTTTTTCTGCAAAAGTAATGGGTAACCAACCTATAACTGACCCCCGTAGAGTAAGACTAAAAATATTAGCGAGTTCAAAGTACAAATGATGAAACTAATGTTTGCTTTCAGATTTTAAACGTCCCGTTTATAAAAAACTAGCCAGCCCGCCAGGGGTTGTCCTGTCCAAATTTCAATAATTTCCTTAGAAAATACACTTTCATTTTACCCAATTTTTCCTGCAACTTTTTAATTTTTTTTACGTAAAAACATGATTCGGACTATTAGGAACATAAAAAAAAAAAAAAACTAAATCGGTTCAGGCATTCTGAAGTGATGCGCTTACCAATGAACACCATTTCATTTTTATTATAAATAGATGAAAAGCCTTGTGCTACAAGGATCTTTAGGCGCTTGTATGATATTGACAGGGGCGTACAACAGTAAACATTTGTGAAAAAGACATTGAAAAAACAAGACGGCGGCGTTGGTTCAGATTTTGCCTAAGAGCTAGCAATCCTAGTATAAAGATATTTTCCTCTAACGGACTAATGAGCTGTGAGCTAAAGTTAACACTCGGTGGACTCTGGCACAGCGAAACTGAGCGCTGACAGGCCACCATTTTAATGAGATGACGGGACAAGCTGTTGGATAAAATTCATTTCTTTGTCACTTACTTTACACATCTCAAACGTCATGTGGAATGTGGTTTTGGTTTGCGTTGGTATGCTATACAAAACTATTGCTTGGATTTTAGCCCACTATTTAATATTGTCTCACATTTCCAGTAAGTCCAAATGAATGTCCATCAAATCCAACTCACTAATCATTTTTCTGTTTCCAGCACTGCAATATTCGCAATGGAAGGCATCAACGTGGTTATGCCAGTGGAGAATGAGATGGCTAAGCCTCAAGACTTCCTTGGCTGCCCCAGTGTTCTGAATGTGACCATGATTTTCGTCGCTATTCTGTATGGTGTCGTCGGGGTGTTTGGCTACATGAAGTATGGGGAAGGTGTCCTTGGGAGCATCACGCTGAATCTACCCGAGGGTGAAAAGTGAGTATAAGGTACATAGAGCAATGCCAATTTCATAAGCGAGAAAGGTCTTTGTACTTTTGATACGCTTCCACGGCAAAAGTAAGCAATTTTGAAGAAATTAAATTTTCAAAAGTAAAGATTTTGAAACTCATGCAGGTCCACGAGTATTCTACATATCTATATTTATATTTTAAAATCCCTTATCTGAGGTACAATGAACCGTGCGCTCGATTCCACTTACTTCCACTTTCTTCGACTTTCAAGTAAATAGTACAATCAAGGATTAACTTCTTTCTAAGCTGTCTCGTGTTTCGTCGTGTGTTGATGTTCCACCTCGGTATTCTCGTTTGGGAAATCTTCTTCGTGTTCTTGACGCTCGCACAGTTTACCGTAGCTATTCTTAAGTAATTCGCTCAGTCGAAGTTTTCATCCAAATTGTTAAGAATAAACACCCTTCAATCGATTTGTTTGAAATCAGCGTAGCGTCCATCACAATAGTTTTAACTAAACAGTATACGTACAGCGGCTGCGCATGCATCTGCCTACCGGTATTAATTTACTTGTTAAGTAATTTAATGTTATACGTAGTGATAAGGTTAATGGATAGTTAGTCAATTTGAAGACGTGTATAAAATACTCTATTGCTAACTGTGGAGGCTTTGGAAATAGCCGTCGTCAATTACCTCACTACTACTTCTGTATTTGGACCCTGTTAAGCAGAAAAGATACAACCATCATTTTGTGACTTTTGAGTAAATACGATTTGAAGTTTAGGAGTCAATATAAATCTAACAAGCAGAGGAATACATTTTGAGGAGATTTGTTTGGTGAAAGTGATCAGACGGCTTGGATCTTTTTTGCGTATATAAAGTTCGATGTGTAGTTAGAATCTATCTAACTATATACAACGTGTAACGTTAAATGCGCAAAACCTCAGACACACCAACTGATTTTTTAATTCATTTGACCTATTTCACAGAGAAAATAAGTCCTTAAAAAAAATGTTGACGTTTTATGTGCTGTTTTAGTTTTACTGGCCATTCTGATCGTTTCTTGCGTCTGCGACGACGCTTTATCGAGGGAGGAGTCGTCACCGGGCCGCTGCGCCGCGCTGACATTGGCCTGCTTGACCTACTAATAATAGACACGGCGACGTTTTTAATGAAGATTTTTTGAATAATATAGCCTATATTAAAAAGTGGTTCAATTTATTCTGCTCGTTATTCTGATCAAACTATTTTCAGGTTTTGCGCATTTAACGTTACACGTTGTATATAACTCGATTTTCGACAAATTGCTGGTTGGATCTTTTCTGCTTAACAGGGCCCATTTGATAGCTGTAAGCCACCCAAACACAATAAAATAAAAAATATAAATAATATTTTCTAACTGAAAGTAGGTGACGATTTGCGGGGTGTACAAATAACACAAATTCAGTAAGTTACTTCGACTATAGTTATAATTAGAACAAACCTTCAGTATCAGTCCCTACAATATGGAACTATGAATAGCAATTAATTGAGGTTCGTAAATACCCTTACATTTTGATCTTTAGTAGATCTTTAGTCTGGAATATTGCGTTCTTATTTTTCCCTCAAATTGCGGTGTTCTGAAGGCGGGGACCGTTACGTAATAAAAGTGGATCCTTTCATCTCAACTAAACAGGATACATTTTTTACTAATGCGAAAACTGTAACCATCGATTCGGCGTGTGATTTTAGACGTACTTAGCGTTGAAATTTTTCGTCGATTATTAAAATAAAAATCAATTGTTTCATAGAAAAATGCAATACCTACCCGGTCAAAATGTATGGAACAACTAATATTGTTTTTCTTTACCGACGATAAATGTGTATGCTATGAGGTCTAGAATTATAATATGATGGATTTAGCATAATATTATGATTCTAGACACACAGCCTATGGTCACAGTTTGCGCACTGGTTAAAAATGTATTCTGTATTCGCTCATCAATTTGTAGGTATATTGTTAATTGGGAGTCTGTAATGATTTTCTGTCTGTCTCTGCTTTTGACTACGTTTTATAAACACATATTGCATGTCTTTTTTATATGTAACGTGCGTTTTGTTTGTGCAGAATAAACAATTTATCATTCTTTCTTTCTTTCCTTCTTCTGTACCTGATTTTTAATACGCTTGATTTTGTCGAGTTGAGCAATGATTTAGTCGACATATTTTGTTTCCAACAATATTTATGAATGTCAAATACATTTTGTACGCATGAGTTGGTTAGAACCCGCTGTTTTCACATCTCACAGAATGCGAATAAAGATATCTCATAAATATACGGTTTTCCCGGACATGTGAAAATAATACCGAATGTTCATTTTCGCGAACATGGTGACACGTATCATTCTTTTATTATAAGCTTTTTCCTTTCCGGTATGGGAAATTGACATGTGATAGCAATTACGTTATTCGAGTAATATATAAATGGAAGTCCGACTTTTTTTTCGTCATGTAGTACTCCGTGTGGTTTGTTTGGGATCTTTGTAAAGCTTTTACTCTTTTAGTAACGCTTAAACCGTTTCGACCAGCTGCTGACAAAATACTCCAAGGACAGTGAACAAAAGCGATTTGTATTCTTATTATTGAACAAAACATTTTATTCTCCTAAGGGCCGATTTTTCAATCTTCATGTAACCTTTCATCTGAGGAATAAACATTGAGATTTTGACAGCCGTAGAATAGAAAATATATTATTATCAAACCAGCCTATTTATTCTTTAAATAAAAGTTATTTGACGTTTGAAAAATCGTCCCTTAATCTGAATAAAATTTTCTTCATCCGTTCGTACATTCTTTAATTATTGCGGAAGACTTGAAATTATTTTTCTTGGTAAAAGTTCTTCGAACATCACACGAGTAATCGAGAAAAAAATTATCAGCCGTCCCATACATTTGGGTCTAGTAAGTATTGAAGTTTTGTACAGACGCCAGCACATCAAGTTACCCGAAACTGTCAAATTTTCCCAATCAATTTTGAACCTTAAACTTTAGCAATAAAGTTGAAAATTTATTAAAGAATTTGGACAGATTGTAGTAGCTTGATGTGCTGGCGTCTGTACCATACCCTTAAATTTTATCACACCTTTCTGATAAATCCTCCTCCACACTCGATATTAAATATTATTATTTATGAAATCCAAAATGCTTTTACAATCGGTTACATACAAATTATTCTCCTACGCTTAACCCAATTTATGTTTTGTGAAACCGAAACGGGAATAAGTAGGTAATTTGAAGGCATACTTAAAATAAACAAGCGCCTGTAAAGTTGCTTTACCATGTGACAGCACAGACGGTAATATTCAAATTCCTTTAACGGCCTGCCATCGCTTTTGAAAATTGTACCTTTGTCATTTCTTTTTGTGTATTAATTGTGATGAACTGTAACTAGACCCTTTACTAAAGATTGGTTCATAGCAACTCTGGACAGAGAGAGGTGGAAAGAGGGTAGGGAAGCCTTTGGCCAGCAGTGGGACATAGATGTTAAAAAAAAAATTGATCAACCACGGAAAGATTAACGAAAAGATGCAACATGAATGCTTTAATAATAATAATAATAATAAACTTTATTTCGGACTACAGTATCCATAGTTTTGTTAGTATTTTAGTGTTAGTAACAATGATGATGCTTAGGTATTAGGAATTGATTTAACGTATGCACAAATAAAATCTAGTCTACTTTCTCCAAAGAAAAAAACTTTTAGCTTGTTGATTTTTTAAACTCCGTAGTATACTCGTATTAATTAAGCTAATGGCTTTCCAGTAATTACTTGAAAGTCGTCGGAAGTGGAGGCAAATAAAGATACTAGGAAAAGAGTGCTTGTACTGCATCTATAAAAGAAAAACTCATCTTCTTAATGAATTTAAATCAGAAAGTTAACGATATTAATAGGTAGATACTTTGAGTAAGTATCGTGTCAATTTATTTAACGAAATCAATTTTTCTGTTATTGAAAACGATATATAAAGCCTTTATAGTGTTGAGGAGTTTCTGGCATCTTGTCTAATTTTCGTCAAAGTGAATAGGGAAAAAGCAAAGTCTTCGCTTCTGTTCCAAGCCAGCCCCAGGTTTATGTGAACGTCATTTCTCATGTGTGGTTTGGGATAGGTGGTCTTTCCAATTCTGTAACGGTCTCTAAGAGACAGTTAGCTCATAGATTATGGCTCCCCATTCAGCCTCATAGTTGCGTATAATGTAGACTGACTGTCAGCGAATTTGAATGGGATGCTGCTCACTCATTCAATTTTCAGTCTCTCTGAAAAAGCCCAATTACAAAAGAAAATATACAGTAATGTTTTATTTAGCAATACAAACATTATTTTGTCTGAAAACATTCGCGCCGTAAATAAGGCTTAGGCGGAGTGTGTGGGCATAATACAACAGGAGATTTACGGCTACTCATATTCGCATACTCTGTGACAGCGCCTCAGTCCTCCAATCCCTAGGGGAAAAAGTTGTCACATCGAACCTAATACTATTTAGAATGTCACAATGCGCTTGAATGGGTAACTGTATCTATGTATACGATATATATAGATGCCAATGTATACGTTTTTATAATAAACTTCCTAGCCACATTCAAGAACTAAGCATTAATAAATTCAAATCTTTAATAAAGCTAAAACTATGCCAGAAAGCCTATTATACTGTAAAAGACTATATTGAGGACAAATAAGCTTGGGTTTAAGCTGCTCCAACAGGTCTAGACAGTGAATGTTGTTTATTTTGCTGATTTACACTTTTGCTTTTTTTTTTCTTTCTAAATATCTATTTACTAGCGACCCGCCCCGGCTTCGCACGGGTGCAATGGAGAAACACGGATAATTTTAGAGCCATTATTTCTCGTAAAAAGTATAGGATAAAAATTGTTATTGTGGGTTATCCCTAAGAGATAGACATATACCATCGCGGACTTTTTTGTAGACCTTTTTAAGGTGTACAATACTGTAGTACATTACTTTTATCTATCTCGACGGGTTCAGCCAGCGTTTACAATGTAAGCGCAAAAAAATCTGTTTATTTACGACATCACATTAGAAACCTCTAAAATGATCAGTGTTTCTCTACTATATTATGCATATATTATACATATAAACCTTCCTCTTGAATCACTCTATCTATTAAAAAAAACCGCATCAAAATCCGTTGCGTAGTTTTAAAGATCTAAGCATATATAGGGACAGACAGACAGGAAAGCGACTTTGTTTTATACTATGTAGTGATATACAGAATGACATGAACCTTTACTGTTTAAAGTCTTAGTTATATTATTTTAATTATTGTGAATGTGAGGACTATGTGGGTCATTGTTTCCGTTTTAATCATGGTCTGGCAGTTTGAGTGGCGTATCTACACAAATGTCCTGTCCTTGGTATTGCTCGTGGAATCGTTGAGCTCCTTAAGTTCTGAGTTGAGCTGCACGGTTACTGACGAATGCGTGCACTAACTGCACAGGTCCACTCAGTGTGGTTCTTTCCTCAAAAGACCACTTCAGACACGGTCCTCAAAGACTACATGGTCCTCAAATATCAAAGATTATATCCGGATTTTTATATACACATTGACATTGATGAATTTTATATAAACAATGACATGGATATTTATTTTGTAAAGTATCTTATTTTTTATTATTATTACTGTGAGTGTGAAGACTATGTGGGTCATTTCTTTTTTTCGGTTTTCCTTCTTAGTTAATTTAATCATGATCTGGCAGTTTGAGTCATTTATGCGGCCTACCCAAATGTCCTTTCATTGGTATCGTTCGTCGAATCGTAAGGCTCCTCAAGTTCTGAGTTAAGCTGCACGATTTTTGACAAATGCGTGCACTGACTGGACAGGTCCGCTCAATCTGTGTGGTTCTTTACTCAAAAGACCATTTCAGACACCAATCTACATGGTCTTCACATGATCTGACCAAGATTATGTCTGGACTTTAAAAGAGACTGTGACCCCTGAGTTTGTTTCGGCCTTTCTTCTCAGAGTAGTCAGATAGGAAACGCCGACCTCATCTAGTTTAAAAAAAATATGATTGACATGTAAAAGTGTTTGTACCTACAAACCTACTTACAGAAAATAAATCATTTATCATTTATCAAACCGCAATACAGTGACAATACAATGGATAAAAGGGCACAGTGGACCGCTAAGAAATGACGCAGCTGATGAGCTGGCCAGAAGGGCATCCAGCACGTCAATCTGTGGACCGAAACCGGTCGTGCCCATCCCCTTCAACCAGCTACGCAGGTTGCTACGGAAGCACCGGGCCTCGTCACCGGGCTGCAGGCATTCCAAAGAAGTCATGCCACCATTAGATGGCAAGCTAACCAGACGTTTAATACGCCTGGATAGGAAAGCCCTGCGCATGGTGACGGGGACAATCATGGGACACTGCTCGCTAAACAAACTCTTCCACACAATAGGCATTACGGACAGTCCCTTGTACAGGGCTTGCATGGAGGCTGATAAAACCGTTGCATATGTGCTCTTCGAGTGCACAGGCGTCACCCAGATTAGGTCAGAGACCCTCGGGACACCCAGATCTTACACAGATGTTCTCAACAGGGCAAGATACTTAAGGCGATATCAAAATAAATTGGGTGTTTTTTCGAATCCATTTATTTCACTATTACAGCATGTTTGGATTTGATTTTTAGTTATATGTTTATTGACTATTTGATTAAGACTCTGACTGAAGGAAAACGCAATTGCTTCAAATTTCCTCGATAGAATTTAATTCCGAAAAGACGTCTACTTTTTTATATTTTCTCCTGTAATTCTAAAATCCTAATTAATTTCATTGCAAAATTGCATTCAAAATATGCGTAATAGGTAATTGAAAACTCTGACTGAACAAATTTTTGATACATAGCTTAATTTATTTTTAAACAATTTTTATTTGGTTTGGCGCTTACGTTGTTTTATTTTGGTTCCAGCGCATTGTTGCGATCTCTTTTTTCGCATGTGGAAGTAATTGACTCTGTCACTTTCTTATGCCCGCCCAGATCGCCTGCGGGCTTTGTCAGTAACGGACCTGTGTCGTTCCTCCCGCAATCGTGATTATATTTTTTATGTCGAATATGTAATTAATAAAAATAGGGGCAAGGATACAAACAAAGAAAATATCGGGTTGGTGCAAAAGTTATGACAAAAAAAATTCAACATCTTTTATTTCATAATGTTTTTCCATAAAGTTCTAAATTACGCAATAGTATTGTACTCGTAGGTCCACACGCTTGCCAAACCTCAACAAGCCGTCACAAATATAAGGTTGATAAAAAAGTTTTGTCGCAATAATTTCAGTAGAATTAATTTATTCATATATCTTATACACAAAATTTCTAATCAACAATATATTCGCCATCTAATTCTATGACACTGCACACCTAGCAGGCAAGTCGTTTATTCCTTTTGCCCAAAACTACGGCGGCTGTGACTCGAAGAATATGAACACATCCCTCTTGAGACCGTCGACGTTTTTGAAAGTTTTGTTTCTCAAATATGCCTTTAAATTTTCAACAAATGGTAGTCAGATGGCGCCATGTCGGGAGAGTATGGTGGATGAGAAATGGTATTCCAGTGAAGTTCGGTGATTGTTTTGTGGGTTGCCTTTGCGACATGGGGTCTCGCGTTGTCGTGGAGAAGGTGGACAGTTGCGCGTCTTGGCAGTTTTTCTCTTATAGCTTTTGCTAATTCCTGGAGATTCTCAATGTATTGTGTAGAGGAGATCGTGTGCCTGCAGGGAGAAAATTGTGAAACAGCATTCCCTTTGCGTCCCAGAAACAGCACAACAAAATGTTTTGTGGGTGAGGATCAATCGGATGCTGTGGCGGTTTTTCTCCGACTGGAAGCCAATAGCCTAGACGCTTTCTGTTATCATACAAGATCCAGCTTTCATCCCCCGTCACAAGATCCTCTAAAAACTCCTTGCGATGATGACGAAGTAGCAGACAGATGGTCACGCGGCAGTTCTTATTATCGTCGGTGAGACGGTGTGGTATCCATTGAGCTAGAACTGTCCTGTATCCCAAGTTAAGTAAGAGATTTACTATTGGATGCAGCCAAGTTCTCTGGCTAGCTCGTGCGTACTTGCTTCCAGATTTGCTTTGATGCAGCAGAGTAATGCGTCGTCGTCGATGCTCAAGGGTCGTCCGGAACGTTCCTTATCTTCAAAACTTGTGTCTCCAGATTTAAAACGATTGAACCAACGCTGGACTGTTCGATGAGAAACTACGTCCTCCCCGAATGCATCCTGTATATTTTTGGCAGTTGTGCTTGCGTTCGTGCCGCGCCGCCACACATGAAACATGATCGCCCGAAGTTGCACCTGCGAGATCGAAGCCAATTCTGTCCATTAAAACGCAAGCTCGCTCTTTTATACCCTGTTACGCGGAAGAGTAGAAAACATTCTAGAATATCCTTTACATAGCTCGATGTCACGTTGTGTCAATACTTAAAAAAACATCGTTGAAATTTTTGCAACAAAACTTTTTTATCAACCTTATACAAACGTGTGGATAGGTGTGGATCCGGCTTCAATGTATTCAATGTATTCAAGCGGGGTCGCTCCCCGCGTCTTCGGTTAAGCCTAGAGCGATGATTTATTTTTTACATATCACCTTAATCAACTTTTGGAGGGAGGTGGGCTGGTTGGAATAACCACAGACAGCCGCCACGGCCCACGCACAATGGTCCACTTGAAGGACTACGTGCGAAAACCAAACCCATAACACAGAACATAACATAGATGGCTTAGGCTCAAAGCCAGATTAATAGTACGACTATTAAAGTAGTGGCTGAAATGATCATGATGGGTGGATCATGTGGAGATAAGCTCATTGTTATTCAGAATTCTTCTTCTATGTGTCCTTGACACGACTGTATTTCTGTTATTAAGAAATGAGTATCGAGGAAGTATTGACAAAAATCAGTTGGATTTTCAAAATTGCGAGTTCTAATCGAAAATTGTGCTAATAACTCCGTAGGTAGTATGATATTGTTATAACTTTGGCATTCTACGAGTACAGTGAAACAGGTAAACATCTGAATTTAGTATGCCAGAAGGAGCTGACCGTCAATATTTTCCTAGTACTAACTATAACAATTAATGGAGAAGCTGGCTGAAAACTTTGCCGTGAGAGGGCGCTGGGTGTTTGTCACTTGTCAAAGCCATTTTAAATTGAAAAGCAACGAATGATTGACAAGACAAAACTCTTAGCATTCTCTCATCTCATAATTTTTCGCGTGTTGTCATTTGACATTACGCTGAGTTGCGGGCTTTTTTGCATTATAAGCAGTTTTTTATTGTTTTACTGTGCTTTTTTATTGTTGCAATGCCAGTAAACGCATTTTTCTTTCTATATCGCGGCGAAGTATTCATCAATCAATGGAGCTTCCATTGGAAGCTGGATATAAGTGACAAACACTTGGAGCTATCTATGCGGAACCAATTTACATTCATTGAAGGGTCGATGGGTTGAGGTAAAGCCAATCTATATATATATATATATATTGTTTCAGTTTGGCACTGACAGCGAAGATTCTAGTTGCAATAGCAGTGTTCTTTACGTACTGCCTTCAGATGTACGCGCCTATGGAAATAATATGGACGCGGATTAAGTCTAGGTTCAGCAAGGAGTACTACAACATTAGCCAGATCACGCTCAGGACTCTAAGTGTGGCTTTGACTGGTTAGTGTTTTGATATAGTTGCTTGTTTTACTTTTTATAATACAATAAAGTCCCTAGAACAGATCGATGATAATGATGAAATTGGCAAATTGGCTGACGGATTCGATGGAAACTCTTACGACTGCATAATACAGACAACTCCTACGTCAAGGAGCTTGCCGATGAATTACCGTAGAGTAGAGATAACGTAGAAATGTGTTAATAATGTGTGTTGATTCAACAACGACCCAGCCCATAAAACTGAAAATAACGAAACCTGGTTGCCGACAGAAGTTTTTTATAAAATGTGTTTGAGGGGGGTGTGACCAAAGTTGGGGGTGTGCTACAGGCCATCAAAATTAACAACTTTATTATCCCGGGGACCAACATCAAAATCGTGAAATAAAATGATAATAATAATAACAGTCGTCCTATACAAGTAGGTATTGATGTTTTGTATGGGATGACTGATGTGTTTTTCACGAAGAATGAAGAGACTTTCTGTAAAAAGACTCTTCATTCTTCGTGAAAAACACATCATGATACACACATTTTGATTTTGATTTTGACCAGACAGGTGTTGTGTCTAACAATTGATGGCGGGGTGTCTAGTTGGGCGGTACATTTTGCTTGCGCGATGCAGGATTTTGCGTGACGTCAGTATGAGACTTAGTTCGCATGTGACGATGTAGATGCCTCCACAAGGTCATAATTATTTTTAAATTTTTTCAGTTATACTAGCAATAGCCGTACCGGACCTAGAACTCCTCATAGGCCTCGTCGGGGCCATCTTCTTCTCGACCCTCGGCCTCCTGATCCCAGTAGTGGTCCAAACAGTCCACCAATGGGAAAGAGGGCTGGGAAAATTTAACTACATTCTATGGAAGAACGTATTACTGTTAATATTCTATTTCATTGTCTTAATATCTGGGTGTTATACGGCTGTTAGCGAAATTGTAGTGAAGTTCAGATAGAATAAGTTTATTTATTGTTATAAGTAAGAGCATTATTTGATAGATTAAAATGAATACAATGACGTAATAGTTTTGTGTGGTTATTGTTAACAATACCTTAGACCGATCTGTGTGCAAAAAAAGGAAGGAATTGCTTCTCACGGGGAGAATGGAAGAGAAAAACCGGCAAT
Source organism: Eremobia ochroleuca (assembly GCA_949629135.1). Lineage (NCBI taxonomy): Eukaryota > Metazoa > Arthropoda > Insecta > Lepidoptera > Noctuidae > Eremobia > Eremobia ochroleuca. The sequence goes on from OX451392.1 coordinate 19,453,471, forward strand.
CTACGAGTCGGACTCGCACTGGTTGCGTACGAAGGGTTCCACATAAAGCAAAAACGCCGAACAAAACACTTTTCTTCTACAGAAAATCTTATGATTTTTAACTAACTATATTTATTATTAATTGTTGTCATAGCGGCAATATTCAACCAAAAGATATGTGGCAGCGGTGGGATTCGAACCCACGCCTCCGAAGAGACTGGTGCCTTAAACCAGCGCCTTAGACCGCTCGGCCACGCTACCCTGTCCGTGGGTGGCTTAATTTTATAAGCTGTATCTGTAAAAAAATTTAACTGTCTATCTATTACGGTTCATGAGATACCACAGCCCACTGACAGACAGACGGACGAACGGACGGACGGAAACTGGAGGCTTAGTAATAGAGCCCCGTTGGCACCCTTTAGGTACTGGACCTGAATGCTCAATGTTTCAGTGGAAAATATTCGAATGTATGGTACAAGCCGGTTTCGGAATAACGGCTATTAATTTGATCGTGCGCTTGATAAAACGTCTAGTTACGAACACTTTTATCGAAACGTATTTGGAGTAAAAAAATATAAGTACGCCAAAATATAAGTAAGCCGGTCGATTCTGTAAATATCTCACCGTGAAATCATAAGTGAAGTGAGCTTGAAGTAAGCACTGTCAATAGTGTTAATCCCTAATGACAGCTCACTCCACGCTCACTTCACCCAAGTTTTCACGGTGAGATGGTTACAGAATCGCACGACTGTAGTACAAAACAAAAAATATTATTATGTACAGCAAGGTCAAACATTGCAATACATGGTGTAATTTGTTTAGAATTGTCACTACATTACATTAAAATGAACTTGAATAACAATTCAGCAAAATTTAAACGCACAATTTGAAGGTTTAACGATGTGTTGAATGTCTAGATGAAAAGATAAAAGATGACGTAAATGTATAGTTTAATATGAGTAGTAGTTAAGACGTAACTATACTTGAAGCTAAGATAGTGACATAGGTTGTCTTTTGTTTGACACACGTCTCGTACAACTCAGTACCTATTGTAAATGAGAGAACTGTGGGGTAATTGTGTAACGCACTATCAGTAGCAATAGGTTGCATTTTGACAGATCAAAAATATGCATTAAGTTTTTGAGCAGACAAATGTTTCGAACATATAAAACAATAGATTAGCATTATCCTACAAAATGATTCAGATTGCCGGTCAACAAATATTGTATTACAAATGATAAAAATAGAATGACCAAAATCTCAGAATAGATTAGAACAAGATAAATTGTTATTTTACTTGTGCTTATATTGTTAACTCCAACAGTATATTTTACAAGAGGCGCCAATTTAATATTTAATTATTCTTGGGAAATTGATCATAACAAATGAGTTAATTTATCAAAATTAAGGTACAGACGCCAGCATATCAAGCTACCCGAAACTGTCAAACTTTCCCAATCAACTTTGAACCTAATGCTTTAGCGATAAAGTTGAAAATCTATTAAAGAAATTTGACAGATTGTAGTAGCTTGATGTGCTGGCGTCTGTGCCTACCCAATTTACTCGCTTTTCTTCCACCAGCATCCGAATTGCGTAACACATTTTCAATCACATTCATGTGTTTGAAAAATTGGTTTGCTCATCATTTTAAATAACGCAATTAATGTTGTTGAACTGTCAAGGTGAAATCCATTACTGATAGGTTTACGCAACTACCCCGCTTTTAATTATTATCTCATTGGTTGGAAAAAAAAACAGTTAACTTTTTATAAAACAATGTCTGTAACAAATCTCTGTACCGTAAGAATGTCTGTATCTCCGTTGCTACCTTGTTTGCTGCCACCACCAGCGCCTCCGGTGCCATCTGGGTTATTGCAGGAAGCCACCTCCAAGGAGCCTTAGAAACTGCCGCCTGAAAAGTTGTTAAATTTATGAGTACATTCACGCATTCAGAGGTAAAATTCAAGGTAGGGAAACAGAAATTAAGGTTGTATACATTCATGGTTACAGTTTGCGCGGCAATCTGTTTTCTGAACCCTTAGTTTACATTTTCATTACATACTTTTGGAACAGACTATACACCTGTTTTTTTTCTATAAGGAAAACTAATCAAAATGCCTTTGATTACTCGATCAGAGGGGTGATTGCGTAACACACTAACAGTAGCAACGGCTTTCATTTTGACATTTAAATAACATTCATTGCGTTATCGATGTTGTAGAGCAGATACATTTTTTTATCAAAAGAAGCAATGGATTAACAATATTCTTCAAAATAATTCAGATTGTCATTGATAGTATGTTACGCAATTAGGTTGCTGGTCTTTAAGTTCGCGAAAGTGGCTTACATTGCAAGTTTCTACAGGCTGACCGCGTATGTGTTGCACTTTTTTTATGAAACAGCCGATTTTTCGTCGCTGTGTAAAAAAGGATTTGATGAATTCATGGTTACTGTTTGTGCGTTGATGCCTCTGCCACCGCAGGGTCATCGATAAGCGTTAAAATCTATGGCGCAGCCGATTTGTTTTTTAACACATTGCGGAACAAACCGGCTCTCGACGTTATATCATTACGTGACAGTACGGCTAAGGGCGGAGAACTTTATTTCATGTCATTTGGCAAACCTTATGAACGTTATGGGCATTTGCTTGCCCATAACGTTCCTAGGAAGCACATGATCTAGTGTCACATCAAGCGACTTTATTCGTTCGTAGGTGTCACGGCAAACTCTTTTCGAGTCATAAACGGTATGACAAAATGTAGGGGATTTTGAAGTGTCACACGAAAAGTTCGAAGCCCTGAGGCGAAAGTAAACAGTGTGTTCGTCCATTCCTGTTCATTCAAAGCTAGCTCAACGATTCTTTTACTTCCTTGGTCCATATGTATACAACAAAGTTAATACAATCTTACATATGTACTCAATGGTTAAATATAAATGCAAATCTACTGTATGGAACTGGCTGCTGGATATGGACTATGAAAGTACAGAAAGTATGTATCATCCAAACCATTAAATATTTTGAAAGCACTTCCCACTCATATTGACTAATAAGCCCAAACTCTCATACAGGACTTACATGCACATACACATAACACCCTCACACATTCACACACTACACATTCTACAGACACAATCCTACAATAACATCATCTTACATTACACTTCACGAATATCTACCTCTCTATCTAAACTGTTTGCTAATAGAGATAATATGTATAAACTGAATCTAGATGCCGTTAAATATGATACATGTTTAAAGGGGTGCGAGCCTGGAGATCTGTCATACAGGTCCCGAACCTAGTTCAGACTCCAGCTCTCACAAAGATTCTCATTAGGCAAAATTGTATTTACGCGCTACTGTAACAATGTAACTTTATGAGAGAAATAAACTTTATATTTATTATTATTATTTGCAAAATAGTAAAGTTTCCTGCAATGCGTTAATAACCGATGAAAAATTTCAATGCAAGTTTCCCAGTCGCCGTCTTGGGTTTTCATTTTGACTTCACTATACTTAGCATCCTCGAAAACCATGACAACTGTCTCATAAAATCACATGGAGAAGGCAATAGCTTTTCCTATCAATAATAATATATTGGATGACAAGCTTTATAAAATTAAATGTTAAATGACTCCTTACTAACGAAGTAATGGTGACGGTGCAATTCTTTAGCACACTGAAGAGGTAGTATGTGAAGTTGGTACATTGATTCCACCAGACAATGTTCTTGAACATACAGGCACATAGTATATTACAATAGTAAGTTTTTGGGCACAGAGCATGAAATCGCCGCGCGCCGGCAGTGTTTAGTCTAGGCGGCAGTATCTACATATATCAATAGTTGATGTTTGTTTGAACGCGCTAATCTCTGGAACTACAAGTCGGATTTGAAAAATTTTTTGTACATTCGATAGCCCAATTTTAAGGAAAAGTTATAAGTTATTTGATATTACACTAAAACCCATAGGAACCGAGAAAAAAAGAAAAAAGAGACAGACAAAGCAATAGCACAGGCATTCGTTGCCACAGGTATATTTGGGGAACAAGTAATTCCATGTGGACGAAGTCTCGGGCAGAAGTTAGTCTACTAATAAATAACTTGGCGCTTAGCGTTTGTTCGCGGTGCCGTCGCAAACGTTTTAAAAAGCCGACATTTTATATACGTCATGTGGGTCGTATATTGAGGAAACGGTGACACGCTTGGCTTGTATGGAAAGTGTTGACAATGCCGCCTCTACCAGCAGCTGCCTAGGCCGCTCTGTACTCAGTGGTTTAGGGTCATTAAGGTTTCTAGTATACGTTAAGACATAGACCTAATTTATGACATAATTTATTATACCCCGAACTCAATACGCGTTGTTATCTTTCATAAAAGTAAATTTCTCAAGCGTAATTTTTGTGCGGCGGGGCTGAAAATCGTATCTTAGACGAAACGTAATTTTTAATTTAATTTTAATTTTTTACTCTCACTTTAATTTTTTTTTAAAGAAAATAGACATACGTTTCTTGATCAGGTCAGAAATATTTGAGTAGAAAACATTTTAATAGTTACAAAAAAAATGTTTTTTACCATTATTCGTCCACAATCTGTTTTTCTGGGAATTATCACCGCTTAAGCGAAACTGCACTAGTTTACTAGATATTACTAAGTTTATTTAAATTTAGTATTAGTTTTTTATCTGATGACTGTTTTGGCTGACAAAAGCAACATATTAGAACCGGTTCTACACATATGACAAATAAAATAGGGATTTACACCAGAGAAAAACTAAGACTTCCGCTGAGAGACCAGATCAGGAAAAGTATGAACGTACCAGTTTCAAAGAATATCGTGCACAAATTGTGCAGCGTTTGTGAAACGTTTACAGCTATTTGACCAGTATTAGGCCTCCATTAATATAAAAAAAAACAGGATTTTTTGAAAATGAGCTTGTCTTTCTTTCTATTTTCCGCAACTGAAATTTTTAGAAGAAGTTTGAAGAATTCTGCTGAAAAAGATTGATGATCAGACATATTAATTAGAAAATAAGGTTGTTAACGCAGAGGTCACGCTGCAATACCTAGGTATTGCAGCATGACCTCTGCGTTTAAAACCACCAGCAACAAACATTTAAAACCACCAGCAACAAACCGGATGGGGAAGTGGATGACGATGATGGGTTGTCCACCACCATCATCTTCCCACCGACTAGCCATCCACAACAGTCTTCCCACCAACTAGTCATCCACCCGTCCGGGGTTAATTAATTGTCATGCTACCAGCAATTTTCCAGTCATGCTCCGACCATTAATCGTATTGATTGATTTTCTAAATCCGTTCACACCTTTTAAAACAATTACGATTTTACTAATTGTAAGTACAGTTTCCTTTTAACCCGGCGTCATTGTGGCGGAAAAAAGTAACACTAACGTTGAGGTGGGTCATTATGACCCTGTTACAATTGTCATTATTTTGCCGAGTGTAAAATAATTTATAATTTTTAAAATTTGATATTTATAATATATACAGTATATATAATCAGTAGCAGCAATAAAACACATTAGTAATAAATGAAATAATTTTTATTTTTAACTTTCATTAAGACTGATTGATTATGAAACAAAATGTAACTAAGTATTCTAATATTTTTTAATAAAAAAAAAAAACAATATCGTTTTTTAAAAACATATACGTAAATGAAATCTATACTACCTAACCTTTATATCTTTGGAATTATAATCACATAATATCAGGAACTTTCATATAATCAGTCTTTTTGAATTAGACTTTCACAGCAGTTTTTACAATAAGAGATTACGTGTTCAGTTTCGTCAGTAGTCAATTGGATTGACGCAATTGTTGCAGTGGAATGTCATCTTCACTGTCACTAACTTCTTGATCAGTATCACTTCCTTGACTACGAACACTAACATGATCTTCATGTTCCGAATCAGATGCATAAGGTTCATTTTCGTCAGTATCTGAAGATTCCTCAAGTATCGCTATGATTCGACGACGCTCACGTTCCTCCGGGTCCATATTAGACAGTTATCTAAAAATAAAGTAGCGTAAATAAGTACAACTAAATAAAACATAAAAAAATATACGGCACAAAGCAGCAACGTCGCCGTTGAGGTGGGTCATAATTACCCGGTCGCAGGTTTACACACGTGTTGATCCATGCGCGGGCGATGGACGACTGAAGCGAGGTACACGAAGGGGAGGGGTGATACTTACCTGCAGCTAATGAGACAGACGATTGTGAGCGGCAATTGTTTCTAAGAAATTTTTCGCAAACAAAACGTGCAGGGTCATAATGACCCTGCCTCAATGACGCCGGGTTAATAGCAGTACCATCAAGTATTTTAAGATAATTGTCAAGAAACACGTATGTGGTAAATTTTATTATAGTTAAGTATACATAATATACTTATGTGTGTAAGTACGTAATTATACGTATATTGTGACCATGATAAACGATGAACGATTTTATTTCTGTAAGTAGGGTTGTACAGACGCCAGCACATCAAGCTACCCAAAACTGCCAAATTTTTCCAATCAATTTTGAACCTTATGCCTTAATGATAAAGTTGAAAATCTATTAAAGAAATATGACAGATTTTAGTAGCTTGATGTGCTGGCGTCTTTACAAACACTTTTACACGTCAATTATATTTGAAAAACTAGTTGAGGTTGGCGTTTCCAATCTGACTACTCAAAGAAGAAATTGGAAAATTGAAATGGAAATTGTTTATTGAAATAATTGATTTACATAAATATTTACAAAATAGGGCCTTAAACTAGAGGTAGGTAACAAATAACACACACACACACAAACAAACTCAGAGGTCACATGGAGTAGGAAGACTAAACCTATATCTATTGCCACCTGCAAAACAAAGTCAGCGATATTCTTTTTAAAATACATGCATCAAAGTATGTTATCAATAATATCAAATTGCTTTTTCAGCCTTTATTCCATTTTTCAGAGCAAAGTCCTTCCAGTCGGGGGTGCGGCGAATGTGCAAGTGTCTCCCGGGCCCCAAGCTCGTATAGTCAGGTAGTGGCAGGAACCGCGGGGCTTTAGTCGATAGGATATAGCCTTCCGGTCCCCCAAGACAGTATCCATGTTGATTTCCCAACAGAAAAGAAAGGCCCGTCTCCTAAAACATAAAAACAGCTTTTTCAAAACCTTTAGGCTTCGGTAAACAAACTATTATGGTGAGTACACAAATGCTAATTTACAATAATGCAATTACAATGGGGGCTAGTTAAAACCTATAAACCATTCAAATTGATAACAATGCTATTATTAAAATAACTATCAGCATTGAGTATCTTCATAAGGTTAAATTATGTTTATTCAATATGTACCTACTCAAAGTTCATTGCTTCATAAAGTTATATACATAGGTACAAATGTTTATTTGGCCAAAAAATAGGCCAGCCCTCTGGTCACGTGAAGGGTCGACCAACCGCTTGGCGATGTCTCGAAATACTAGGTGGGAACTTGGACCCCATGGCCCTAGTGTTTCAACGCCAAACAGCTCGAAGATATAAGTTCCAAAGAGATTGGAGTACGTTGTTTTCAGTTTTTCCGCACCTGCAGCAGCCACTCCAGCACAGCCCACCGTTCTTAGAAGATGTGATAGCGCATGGGTGTCGACACACGTTGCATCCCACACCAAAGGCCTACCTGCCTTCCAGGGCATTATGGTCATTCCGTCTGGACTCATCCCATCGTCAAGTGCCAAGCCATTCGGTTCTAAAACCGCTGGCACCCTAGCAGCGACAAGAGCACGACGGAGATGTCATTGATGCTGGCGTGCCGTGCTATCCGGCCTGCGCATTTACTGCAGGATAAGTCATGGTGTCTAAGGCAGTTGACACTTTCACCGCATGTGCAGCGATGCGGAGCCACGCAAAGGGCTCCCAGACGTAGACAAGTAGCGAGCAGGAAGGTGGTATCACCCAGCAAAATTGCCTATGTTGGGTGACGGTAGCTCCTGAAGCCAGAGGCGGACACGCTCAGCAGTATTGGTGGACATATTATAAGATTATTTCGTACCAACCTGCAGAGCGGCTCACCACTCTGCCTCTGGAAAGATGCGTTCACGGGCCGATCTGTATCCGGGAAAGCCACTTTCCAGGCGTTCACCGCGTCGGTTAAGCATGGCACTTCAGAGACAACCAGAGAGGGGGCTAACATCTTCCCGGTCAACTTTTCGATGCTGTGGACAGAGGACAGGAACGCCGGTAAGCTAATACTGGTAATATTGCGGACGCCGAGGCCACCAAAACGGATGGGTAGTGTAGCTTGCAGCCACGCTCGATCATCCAAGGTCACATTTAGAATGGATTTTAGTGTGTTGCGAATAATTTAGTCCATTTGATCCAAGAGGTTGTGTGTTCGTGACGTGGCTGTTTCCACAAAGGGGAAGAGCGTAGCAAATACATAAAATTTGTGCCAAAACAACGGTGAATGAAATAATTATATTTATAACACATTTGCTCGTAAAAGGTCTCTTACTGCACCAATTTCAATATCGTAATGTATCTCATTACGTACTTGTGCGTAATTGTAATGTAAAGCGCACGGTTTATCAAGATGCTCCGTCTAAAACGAACGGTACTTTTTTAAATCTTAGCAAAGAGTTTTTATGTCAGAAAAGTGGTCAACATTTTATGAATAAAATTAACTTTGGGAGATAAAATATAATAAATAAACATTTAATTCTTTAATTTAATTAATTTTGACAATTAATTGCAACCATTTATCTGTAACAAAAACACAAAAGTATTAATTTACTTTATTAGTAACTAGCGACCCGCCCCGGCTTCGCACGGGTGCAATGCTGATACTAAATAATATAAAATTAAAAATACAGTACTAATAATTGTTATTTTCCTCGCTCCGGTACCGCCCGCCACCGCAGACGCTACGTACCTGCATTTTAAATCTGTAATATCTTCGAAAATATTCATTTAAATTACATGCTGTGAAGGACCATAATAATCTGTAATGTACATAAAAATGCACAATGTTTTTAAGGTACTTAATTGGATAAGGATTAATGCTGTATTGCCTAAAATTGCTTCTTAAATAAGCCATTATTTCTCGTAAAATTTAAGGATAAAAAATGGTTATTGTGGGTTATCCCTAAGAGATAGACATATACCCTCGCGGACTTGTTTGTAGACCTTTTTAAGGTCTACAATACTGTAGTACATTATTTTGATCTATCTCGAAGGGTTCAGCCAGCGTTTACAATGTAAGCGCAAAAAAAGTGTTTATTTACGACATCACATTAGAAACCTCTAAAATTATCAGTGTTTCTCTACTATATTATGCATGTATTATACATATAAACCTTCCTCTTGAATCACTCTATCTATTAAAAAAAACCGCATCAAAATCCGTTGCGTAGTTTTAAAGATCTACGCATATATAGGGACAGACAGACAGGGAAACGACTTTGTTTTATACTATGTAGTGATACTGGCTGTTTTTTTGTGCCTTTGCCATAAACAAAAGACGCTGATGCGCGCGCATCGCTAATTTGTGAAAAAGTAAAAATTATTAGTATTAAAAATTATTCTTTTATTTATTTCCTCACAAATGTGTTATAAAACGTCGTATGACATACGTGCGGTTTGATAATTACAGCCTCTGCTTTCTTATAGCCCTCACCTACGGCTCGGGCTAGCAATATCGCCTCAGCTGTAATTTTCAACCTACCGCACTTATATCATAATGTACTATTACCTTTAGGCCACAACAAAAATATAAATAAAAATCGGCCAAGATAACTCGGATACCGCTACCGTTCCGCTCCACTTTCGGCTACTTTTTGGTTTTAACCCGTTTAATTAGAATGTCAATCATGTTTGCTAACTCATAAATAGCTCGTTCATCATAATTATGAGAAGAGTATTTTCTACCCGTTCTTTACATCTACGAAGTATGCATCGATCATTTTTATGCCAGTAATGTACATTTACGAGACTGCTTTGTTTGTTAAAATCAATTTACACCTGTTTCAAAAACTATCCGATGTAAAAAAGACCAATGCGTTCTCAATATATGAATAAACTGTGCGACAGAAAATGCATAACCGCTTTAATGAAAAACAGTTTTTGGCATAGCTCCGAAAATTTACAATAAAACTAGCAGCGCCCCGCGGTTTCACCCGCATTAGTTTCGATCCCGTGGGAATAGCGGGATAAAAGTATCAATCCTGGTTATAAACTATCAGTGTGCCAAATTCCATCAAAATTGGTCCAGCCGTTTGAGCGTGAAGAAGTAACAAAACAAACACACACACACACACACTCTCACAAACTTTCGCCTTTATAATATTAAGTTTAAGAAAATTCTCTACTCACTATTCATTGAAAAACGTTATTATACTGTAAAAGATTTTATAAATGATAATTTTAATATTTCGTGTGCAATAAAAAATTGATGTAATTTTTTAAATATTTTTATGATATCTGTTTCTCTTTTTTAGGTTATCTTTAATTGTATATTATATTAAGATATTTAATTAAATTTAAAAGGTTTTTTCCTGTGAGTATTTAAATTTGTTTTTTTCTGTTAGTTTTTTTTTTTTTGTTTTATTGTTTGTTTTTATTTTCTACAATATTTATACGCCTTCGTGGCAAAACATAGCGCCAATATAATTAACCTAAGACCTTTATGTAAATACCTATGTTTCACAAAAAAAAAATTCTGATTCATTATCTTGAACAAAACACGTGTTGCAATTCCAGTTTAAACAAAATACCACAGCAACATCTCACATGCAGACAATTAAACTGAACCATCGTCTCATTACAATATTGAATCGACACAACTGGATGCGACACGACATTACGACGGCATATAAACGACCACGATGGCGGAAATCAACTATTCAGACAGAAGAGCTCAGTCGTCGCGTCTGTTCTACTGACGCGCACTATGTTAGCAGTTGTGACGAAGTTTTTGCTAATAGCATCGGTTTCTTACAGATGCTCGGCTGATAAAGTTAATAGACGCTTTTTTCCGCGGTACCACGTTTCTCCGCCGCACGGATGGATGAACGATCCCAACGGCTTCTGCGAATATGAAGGTAGTTATCACCTGTTCTATCAATATAACCCTGTGACCAGCCAGAATCCTGGTACGGCGCATTGGGGGCATGTGAAGAGCTCAGATCTAATTAATTGGGAACATCTACCAATCGCTATGTATCCAGACGAATCGTATGACAAAAATGGAGTGTTCTCAGGAAGTGCTATAATTGAAAACAACAAAATGTTTCTCTTCTACACGGCAAATGTTAATAATCCTGGAGACATACCAGATCACGAGCAGCGTCAAGCTTTAGCCACAAGTACTGATGGAATCCATTTCACGAAATATGCAGGGAATCCTATTATTACAGCGGAGAATCATCAGCCGAATATCAGAGACCCAAAAGTATGGGAACACGATAGTCATTATTTCATGGTGTTGGGGAATTCTTTCAATAATAATACTCTCGGACAAGTACTACTTTATTCATCGAAGGATTTAATTTCTTGGCAGCAGAAGTCAACTTTAGATATGTCGGATGGCTCCCTTGGTTATATGTGGGAGTGTCCGGATTTCTTCGAGTTGTGTGGACATTATGTACTGTTATTTTCACCACAAGGTATTAAACCTCAAGGGGATAAGTACAATAATCTTTATCAGACTGGTTATATAGTTGGCACTTTTGATTACGAATCACATGTGTTTACGCGTGAAACCGAATTCATAGAATTGGATCATGGACATGATTTTTATGCAACACAAACAATTCTGCTCAAAGATGGTCGTCGGGTATCAATAGCATGGCTCGATATGTGGGAGCAAAATTATCCTGAGCGCGACGATGGCTGGACTGGCCAAATGACAATCCCGAGAGTTTTATCCCTATCAAAAAATTTAAAACTAATCCAGAAACCCATAAAAGAGATTTCTGCTGCCCGTGGCCGCACACTGTACTCTGGGAAGGCACAAGGTGGTCACACCGTCCTGTTGGAAGATAAGGCAGGTGAAATAAAAATAATAGCATCAAAATGGCACAATCTTAATCTATTTATAGAGTCCACAAATGCGAGTGTTTCAATTAGTTATGATTTCCTGAAAGGTAAGGTGACACTCGATCGTGGTGGTGAAGATGGTATCCGTAGAACGAAGTGGAGGCCTGTTACTCACAAACTTAAGTGGTACATCCTTGTGGACGCAAGTTCCATTGAGTTATTCTGTGGAGATGGTGAAGCTACTTTCTCCAGCCGCTTCTTCCCCTACGGCGAAGTTAAACTTAGATTAGGAGATCATGTGCGAGTTGAGAAGATGTCTGTTTCTGCAATGAAACGTACTGTAGATATACCTAATGAGAGTTAAACTGTTCAATGCTTGTCCTACATTAACCTTGTTGTAAATCACCACTATAGTGAAAACTGTTGTATTAAATGAATTGTTGGTTATTGAAAACAAAGTGTCTTTTTATCTCGTAAACTTTGTGTCAAGACTGTTAGATTGTTTATGATTCTTGCTTGTCTATTACGTATACCTTCAATATTTTAACCACGTTTACTGACAAAATGAAATTTGTATTTTTTTTTTGTGATTTGTGTATAAAGGCTACTTAAAATCAAGTTGTTATGTGGCTTGGTATTGTTTATATACTCAAGAATAATTAACTATTTCGTATTCGTTCCTATGAAATTGTAATCAAAGAAACTGAGGCTACTGTTATTCACTAAAACGGTAAAGAACTGTATAATTACTTGATTTGTAGTTTTTTGCCAATAACAAAATAAGCAACTTTGGGGAACAAAGTTATAACTTTAAATTAAAAAAAAACTGCTTTTATAAAGATTAAAATTTGTCTGTAAAATAATAATATCTGACTCTGTATTGGACGTCAGAAAAACACATCATGTAAATTATAATTATTATACAAAACACTTTGTACACTAATAAGTAAACTAATGAAACTAATTTGTATAAACACAGGTGGCAGTCTGCGGGTATATTATATTTTTTTGCAAAATAAACAGAACATCTGTATAAAATTGTTTTTGTATTTCAGTAACATTTGTGTAAATAAAGTGTATTTTTTCATAAAATAAAATGTCGGTGTTTTCACAAGTTTATTGATTCAGTTTATAAAAATAAATTTATTATTATTATTAGAAAAATAAATTTATTATTATTATTCTTATTAGTTTTTAGTATGCTACTGGGTTTATGCAACCTTCCCTAAACTCAGGGACCGCTATCAGAGTTCCGTGTTTCTAGTATGACTTTTCATAGGATTGACATACCTATTAACTACCCTTCTATGGCCCTTTGTGCTCACACGTTTTTGTGGCGTGAAAATCTATTGTTTATTTGTCGTTTGTAGCCACTGTCGTCAGTGTTGTATGGATCATTATGAAAGCATGTTGACAGACACTTTTTTTTTCTACCGCACAGTTTATACGCCGCACCGTAAAGAAACCGTGCCGTGTACAAAGGGCCTTAGTCAATCCAATATATTTCTGAATTTTTTATCGTCGTTATCGCTGATAGAATATGACTTTCTCTCAGGCAGTTTTGCCAAAGTTGGTTAGTATTATTGTGACATCGACGCGCAATTAATGTTGCACGTCGACGTCTCAGCCATCCTGTTCGATTTGCAAAGTAACAATATCAACGTTCATGTTTTTATTTAGCGTGTTTCCTTGCTATGTTCTGCCTATTCATTAAATAAACATTAATCTGACAATCATCTAGCCAAGGTCATCAGTTTAACACAATAATGCTTACGTCATACAAACGGCAAGTTCGCGTTGCTTCAGGAAGAAAATATAGTTGAAACTAGAAATAAAATGAATATTCTATACAGGGCCGGATAGTTGGGACTCTGCATCGAGAATCAATTATGGTGGGTTGCTTAGGGTTGGCGATTCAAGACCATTTGCAACGAAAACATAAAAAAACGATACTTTCTTTCACTGTTTGTAAGTGACTCCAAAGATTTCAACTTAGAAAAGTTGAATTTATTCAGTATCTACTATTATTACATTACTACTGCTTACTACTATTACTACTATTTACCGGGTTGAAACCTGCAACTTCATGATCGAAAAGAGACATCCGTTCCTCGTACTCATCACGTCGCTTCATAGTAATCATTGTAATTATAACTTTGTAGCATTTTCCCGGCGGTTTCACTCGCGTGGAGATCGATAATTATCCCACGGGATCGTTCTGCTTACCAGGATAAAAAGTAATATATGTCCTAATCCAGGTCATGGTCTATCCGTGTGCTTTTCATCCAAATCCGTTAAGTTGTGAAAAGGAAATAGACATTACACGTATACGTTACTTTAGTATTCATGAGAGAAGAGTTTAATACAGAGTGATAATCCATACTTCATACTTTTATTAATATCATCAGGGACATCGACGCAGCTGGTTTACCGTGGATTCAGTCCATGATTCTAAGCCTCATTGCGTTGAAATTTGCCGTCGGTCACTTAAAAAAATTTTGCTGTTTGCCATGCATTTTGGCTGCACAGATATTGCGCTTTTCTATGATACAGACACAGTTTTTGAAAACCGATGAAAAATTTATATTCACCACAATCATGATTCTCCCATGAGAACGAAAGGGCATTTGCTGAATACAAGCCTTGTATTTTTTGCCATCCCATTACAGGGCAGACACCTTTGCGCCCACTGAAAAGGAATGTACAGACGCCAGCACATCAAGCTACTACAATCTGTCAAATGTCTTTAATAGATTTTCGACTTTATCGCTAAAGCATAAGGTTCAAAGTTGCTTGGGATAATCTGACAGTTTCGGGTAGCTTGATGTGCTGGCGTCTGTACATTGATCCTCACGCATGCTTGGTTACCAATCCGCACTGGGCCCGCGTACTGGATTACGGCGGACTCATTCTCAAAGAGAAGAGGCGTGTGTCCCAGCAGTGGGAACGTTATAGGCGAATTATGCATGTTTATCACGCTTTCCATTGATCACTGATACATGAGATTATTGTAACTAAATAAGTATCTATACATCTATGATTGGAAAGGAAAAGAATCATATTGGTAAGAAGATAATAAAAGAAAAAAATAAAAAAAAAGAAAGAAGAAGGAAAAGAATCATATTGGTATGAAGAAAATAAAAGAAAATATTTTCCTTACATTTTCATACGGAATTAAGAAAGACAGGACAGACAGGACCTATTATAGTGAACTTTACTAGTGCTATCGGCGAAAATATTACTCATTTATTTATTTACTAGCGGCACGCCCCGGCTTCGCACGGGTGCAATGCTGATCACTACATAGTGTAAAACACGGTCGCTTTCAGCTGTCTGTCTGTCCCTATGTATGCTTAGATCTTTAAAACTCTACGGATTTTGATGCGGTTTTTTTTAAATAGATAGAGTTATTCAAGAGGAAGGCTTATATTTATAATACATGTATAATACAGTAGAGAAACACTGATAATTTTAGAGCCATTATTTCTCGTAAAAAGTTAAGGATAAAAAATGGTTATTGTGGGTTATCCCTAAGAGATAGATATATACCATCGCGAACTTTTTTGTAGACCTTTTTAAGGTGTACAATACTGTAGTACATTATTTTGATCTATCTCGAAGGGTTCAGCCAGCGTTTACAATGTAAGCGCAAAAAAATGTGTTTACTTACGACATCACATTAGAAACCTCTAAAATGATCAGTGTTTCTCTACTATATTATGCATGTTTTATACATATAAACCTTCCTCTTGAATCACTCTATCTATTAAAAAAAACTGCATCAAAATCCGTTGCGTAGTTTTAAAGATCTAAGCATATATAGGGACAGACAGACAGGCAAGCGACTTTGTTTTATACTATGTAGTGATTAAAACTTCATAGACAAGTAAAAAAAAATAGTGTACAGACGCCAGCAAATCAAGCTACCCGAAACTTTCAGATTTTCCCAATCAACTTTGAACTTTATGGTTTAGCGATAAATTTGAAAATCTATTAAAGAGATCTGACAGATTGTAGTAGCTTGATGTGCTGGCGTCTGTACAAAGGCGTACTTAAGCCTGAGGCATTTACTGCCAGTCAACCTTAGGGCCATCTCATCTGCCTAGCCTTTTCCCAACTATGTAGGGGTGGGCTTCCAGTCTAGCTGGATGCAGCTGAATACCCCTATTTCACATGGAGTGACTCCCTATCTGACCCCCACATCCCAGTTACTGGGTAAAACTAATCCCTTGGTAAGACTGGTAGACTGGTTGTCAGACTTTCGGGCTTTCGGACTAGCCGTAATGACTGTCAAAGATCCAGGAATATCAGCAGGTACCAACGGCTTAGAGACAAAAGTTAATGCTAAATGTTAGTCTTTATTACTATGACATACAATTTCAGCTACTGGAGGTTGATTATCGGAAACAGCTGTGTCTAGGCATTTCTCACCAATAACAATGTTCTTGTTCCAGGCTGAAGATAATTTGCTTTGATAGTGGATGCCGTACTGCAATTAACCCTCCAATATTACTTAAATACTCTCATCACGAAATACCAATTCAAAAACTAGCAACGAGCTACTTAGAAGAAGTAATTGGTGAGTTTTATTGGTTACTGATTTGAGGCATTACAATTGGTGGGAATCACGTAATTAGTCTTCGTCGTTATAATTATTGGCTTACCATCCATTACCGCACGCAACAACCAAAGGGATCGTTACAGTACTTTTCAAAACGTTCACAATCCAATTTCTGTCTCAATCTGTAAAATACTTATAATTTATAGTACAAACTGATTGAAGGGTGCCAATGGGACACTACTACTAAACCTCCGCGGTCCGTCCGTCTGTCAACGGGCTGTATCTAAAGAACCGTAATAGGTAGACAGCTAAAATTTTCACAGTGAGTATTTCTATTGCCGCTATAACACCAAATAATAAAAAAATTACTATAATATTATTATTTTTACTTTATTCCATACAAGAAACGTGTTTTTTTTCGGCGTTTTTGCCTTGTGGCATGGAACCCTTCGTGTTGAGTCCGACTTGTACTAGCTAAAGTGGACTACCAACTGAATCTGAAGAACGTGACGTCGCCGTCGTAGTATAATTATTGAACATACCGGCTAAAACACCCATCATTCTTTACAACAAATTTTGGCTGCCATACCCTAAGCTTCTTACGCAGGGCGCATAGATTGGCTCCCTACGGAACGTCGATGACGGCTTCGTTCACCTTAGATAAGGTTTAAGATATACTTTAGATACTAACTTTACTAAAGATTCTGTTTTTAGTTTCTTCAACAATCAAACCAAATTGAAATTCAAACATCAACAAGAACAATTCCACTGATAACTATTTTTATCCTTATCTATTAATAAATCAAAAGAAATATGAATTTTTAAAACTGCGTGAAATTGAGATTTCTAGATATTTTTCAAATCAGACTGTTTTTTTATGAACCAATTTATTTTTCATGACGAAACAGATAAATTAAACATCAGCCTTGTTTATCATCGCCATTATTTTCTTTTTGTGCACGAACAAGCAGCGGTAATAAACTTATCTAAGGGTTAGACAATAAATAATTCCACGATCCATTTTGTACAACGCATTTTACACCAGCTTACTTCTCCTGTCAATCCTGAAACTGTATATTTGGATTTTTTGCCTTTAGAGAACTGTCAGACGATAGTAGTACTATTGGATTTCAGAGGAAATTGGACGTAATTCAGGTTTTCGACGTAATAAGCAATTTCTATTCAAACTGACAGGCGTGAGCAATCTGCAACTGTTGCATATATTATGATAACTCTTATGTTGGTCAGAGATGATAGATGCAGGTATTTTAGTAGATTATTGTATATGTACAAAGTTGATGAGAATTATGTTACTTGGGCTAAATAAAGATTTTAACGAATTTCAAGTTAATATTTCTGGATCATATTTTGAGGGGTTTGTGGCTAAGTGAGGGGCTTGTGGCTAAGTCTTAAGAGCCACACGGGTCGATCGATCAGGTTAAGCTACGCTTGCCGCGGTTGGTCCGTGGATGGGTGATCATCTTCACGTACCAAGACCCCTCCGTGCCTCGGAAAGTACGTTACGCTGTTGGTCCCGGCTATCATTCGTGGATATTTGACAGTCATTACTGGTCGTCAGAAGCCTGAAAGTCTGACAACCAGTTTTACCAAGGGGTACCGTATTACCTAGATACTGGGTTGTGGAGGTCAGATAGACAGTCGCTCCATGTAAAATACTGGTATTCAGCCGCATCTGGTTAGACTGGAAGCCGACTCCAACAGAGTTGAGAAAAGGCTAGGAAGATGATGATTTATGGATAATATTTTTTTTTTTAAATAAAGTTAATTACATTTTTTTTTCGATGTGTATTGTCTTGACGTACCTGAGACAACAAGATCTGATTGTTTGTTGATCCCGGGCATTCGTATTGATTCAAGGTTTTAGTGTAGCCGAAGTTCGATATGCCCCTGGCTTTGTTTTTTGATGAGTCAATACTATAGATAGACTATGCTTAAAGATAAATAGAGACTTCGATTGAGACTATTTGATTTAAGTTTCTAATAGAATGTGATCTTGAATCAAATTGAATAAGTTTGCTGAAAAACCACAAGAGTTCAATATATTAAATATACATACGGGGTGATTGCGCAACACACTAACAGTAGCAATGACTTTCATTTTAACAGTTCAACAACATCCATTGCGTTATTTACGTTGTTGAGCAGACAAATTTTTCGAACATAATTATGACGCAATAATAATAATAATAATAATAATATTATGGATTAGCAGTATCATTCAAAATGATACAGTTTGTGATTGATGGTGTGTTTCGCAATCAGGGTGCTATTTAAGGTTTAATATAGCGATTCGTCCTTGCTATATTTAACTGCTTCCACTACCTTGGTGGAATAATTCCTCAACAGGAAACCACAAGAACTTTGGTAAGTCAAAGTTATGAGCTAACCGAGCGATAAATTTGGGAAATTGTCATCACTGCACTTTGCACCGCCATGCGCCATCTGCGTCTGAAACTTTTATAATATGAATGTTGGGGTTAAACTTTCTTGAGCAAAATTTTTGGTTGCAAAGACTGTCTGGGGAATATAGCAACTCAAAAGAAAGTTTTAAGCCGTCAGGTTTATACGGTAATTTGAACGAAAAAGCGTTACGTTAAAAAGTCACATGAGGGGTCATGTGACTTTTTATTATAAATAATAGAAAGAGACAAAGAGAGAGAGGGATAGTCATGGTTTTCGAGGATCCTGAAGCCAATAAGGTCAAAATGAAAATCCAAGGTGTTGGCTTCAATTTTTTTTATTTTTGGTATTAGGTGTCGCTTTTATGGTGATTTTTGCAGGTGCTAAAGTTGATAGTACTGTCAACATGAAAATCCAAGATGGCCACTACAAAAATTTTATGTTTTGAATACGGTAATTAACTATTATTTTGTTCTTTTAACAATCATGTCACGTCGAGGGAAGTATTGTGCGTAGGAGGACGTTGAACAAATATTCCTTTAGGAACATTTCTCAATTAAGTTATAACTGATATTTGATGGATTACCAAAAGGAAGATATTGTGGAAGACAAATTATTGTGATGGTTTTACATAATGGAAAATAATAATACCTTAAAGTTAAATCTTAAGTAAGTTTTGACACAGGAAATAGGTGCTTTTACCATATCTCAAGTCTATTTATAATAATTATATTATACATACCTACATAAACACACGCCTTTTTCCCATGGAGAAACTACAGAACGGCACCTGCTGCTATCCTTACATATTTCTTTTGCTTCGTTTACGGTCATACACATACTATATGCCTTATTAACTTTTGTTAGTCGCCTTTCATTCATCCTCTCAACACGACCAAACCATCTAAGCATATTCTTTTAAATTTTAGTTATTACATCTATATCCTCTTTTAAACCGCACCGTTGCATTATCGCATAATTTCTCAGCCTATCATCAAAATCTATATATAATATATATTATATACGTATGTCGCAATCAAGTCAGCTCTTGATCTTCGGACATCGTACGAACTACATGTGCTCAGAAACTGTCTCGCGTTCCGTATGTAGTTGTTTCGTGTACCTTTATTATGTGATTCGCCAGTGTGATTAATTTGTTCGTAAAATTATAATTTGATTTGAACTGCAAACGTTTCTTCTATTGCGCAAATTAAGTCAACCAAATCTATAAATGATAAATTATTTATTTTCTGTAAGTAGGTTTGTACAAACACTTTTACATGTCAATCATATTTTTTTAAACTAGATGAGGTCGGCGTTTCCTATCTGACTACTCTGAGAAGAAAGGCCGAAACAAACTCAGAGGTCACAGTCTCTTTTAAAGTCCAGACATAATCTTGGTCAGATAATGTGAAGACCATGTAGATTGGTGTCTGAAATGGTTTTTTGAGTAAAGAACCACACAGATTGAGTGGACCTGTCCAGTCAGTGCACGCATTTGTTAAAAATCGTGCAGCTCAACTCAGAACTTGAGGAGCCTTACGATTCGACGAAAAATACCAATGAAAGGGGAAGGAAAACCGGAAGGGAAAGGGTGGGGAAGGGGGGGTAGGCCGCATAAATGACTCAAACTGCCAGATCATGATTAAAACTAACTAAGAAGGAAAACCGAAAAAAAGAAATGACCCACATAGTCTTCACACTCACAGTAATAATAATAAAAAATAAGATACTTTACAAAGTAAATGTCCATGTCATTTTTTATATAAAATTCATCAATGTCAATGTGTATATAAAAATCCGGATAAAATCTTTGATCTTTGAGGACCATGTAGATTGGTGTCTGAAGTGGTATTTTGAGGAAAGAACCACACTGAGTGGACCTGTGCAGTCAGTGCACGCATTCGTCAGTAACCGTGCAGCTCAACTCAGAACTTGAGGAGCTCAACGATTCGACGAGCAATACCAAGGACAGGACATTTTTGTAGACCGCATACACCACTCAAACTGCCAGACCATGATTAAAACGGAAACAATGACCCACATAGTCCTCACATTCACAATAATTAAAATAATATGAGACTTTAACACATTTCACATTTTTTTTTAAACTAGATGATAGTTTAAAAAAAAATGTTTTGATTGACATGTTGAAAAGTGTTTGTACGTGTGTTCCTGTAAGTAGGTTACTTACAGGAAATAAATCATTTATCATTTATTATTTATTACCTGTTACACCTTCAGTAGCGTCCACCAACGTCTGGATTTGAGTCCTGCATAAGGTTCGTCCTCTATTTGCCTACACGTGTCTTCTAACACAGCCAAGGCGTACTGTAGCACATGTCTGCTAACTCGTTCAGTGCTATGCTACATTATTATGATTGTTATTAAAAAAAAATAATAATAACAAAAAGTAACGAAGGAAAGATACGAAAGTCATCGTCATCAAAATAAAGTATCCTACTAGTTCTATGTCTTATGTTTGAGGGCTTGGTTTCGTCACTAAGTCCATAAACTGGGGCATAGCGAATGAATCATTTGTGATACAGTCGTTAGATTTGAGTGAAATTCAATCTGTTGGAAGACAATGAATTACTCCATGATCGACAGGTTTGAATTTAATTTTATTTTATGGCCCTTATGACGAACCAAAATAAACAGGGTTTTGAAACACTATTATTGCTTCATGATAGATTTTGTTTTATTTATGTCCATTTCTAGGCCAAGCTTGTCTAGGCCAAAAATACATCTCCTGTAAATGGAAATTGTAAAGAATACCAAAACAGAACTAGGATGCCAAACTGCTTGGTATCCTAGTTCTGTTTTGGTATTGTTTTCATTAGGGTTCTGTGCCAAGATTAGAAAATCAGAAAAGTTATGGAGTCATTGTCTATGGACCATTGAACTTTTAGATAAAAAGCTCGCAATCGCAAGCTCTTTGGTATCTAGCCAGAAAACTTTCAAGTTATATTTTTATGAAAGTAGTGGAATATAGTTCCGTATTAAGTTTGAAGAGATATGGAATGATCGAAAATTATGCTTTTTCCTTTGAATTTATTTTTCAGGGTTAGGGAAAGTTAGGGAAATTGATTTCTTACTTAAAACCGTATAATCATATCGCAACGGTTATTTTTTGCTAGTTGTATGAAATTGCTATAAAACGGTAAATTGACGTAGGGTGTAAATTTCCTGACTGTACATGATCAGGTTAACTCAATTCAGAAACAATATAGAAATAAAATAAATTGCAGTAAAAGCAGCTTTAATGCACAACTGAATATATTCATTTATAATCCGTCAGCTAATTAGTTAGCTACATTACATAATACGACTAAATATTTACATTTTCATAAGAAAAATCAATCTCACTGAAATACATAATTGATTACATACATTATTCATATCAACTTCACGCTGATCATCTCAAAATATTATGACGACAACATACCAAGCGATACAGTTCCAGTTTTAGCTGACTTCTCATTTTATAGGTTTTTCGTACAATGAGAAGTCAGCTTATGAAACGTATAGCTTTATATGTCACAAAATAATCGCCTACAATATTTTCTTATTAATAAAATATGTATATTATCGTTATACAATTTATGTAACGCTGCGCACATATTGTATTAATAGGTACGTTAATATAAGTTTGGGAATAATTATAGATAAACAGAAGTTGATTAACGGCCTAATCCAACAACCTATTGACAGATAGCTACTGATGGTAGCCAGTATAATCATAACTGTTAGCATAATATAATCATACAGGTTGCTACTGATATAGAATATCGGGACGTTAAAACCAGAGATAGATAGGTTTTTTTATACCTTCAGTATGCCAACACTGGTGATAGATAGGTAATTGGTTTCGGCCGTAAGACGTAGATATTAAATAAGTACGAGTACCTATCGCAGTAAAATAAAAAACAGTAGTGCTATTCTGCAAAAATCTCACCGTGATAAATTTGGCGAAGTGAGCTTAAAGTGAGCAGTCATTGGTGTTAATCTCTAGCATCAAAAAGCTCACTTCACTTAACTTCTCACGGTGAAATTCTAACAGAATCGACCGGCTGGCATAAGAAAACATAACCCTCTTAATAGAATAATTTGACATGGATAAATCCTTTAAAAATTCTCTAAGCTTCGGGCTGTGAACACTTTTAGTTAAAATGTCCGCTATCATCTTATCAGTTGACATGTACCTTATTTCAACTTTGTTATCCAGTACACACTCACGAATAAAATGATACTTGATGTCTATGTGCTTTGTTCTATTATGCATCATTTTGTTAGCTGCAATTTTATGCGCCGACTGATTGTCATTATAAATTACTACCGCTTTACTATCCACAGCTGTCAAACTGCTCAGTAAACTACGTAAATAAAGAGCTTCCTTCGAAGCTTGACTCAATCCTATGTACTCTGCCTCTGTGGAGGACAAGGATACTGTCGCTTGCTTCCTACTCTCCCATGACACAATATTTTTACCTAGTCTGAAAATTAACCCCGTAAAAGACTTCCTATCAAGTGCCCCTCCCCAATCTGCATCAACGTAGCCTCGTAAGTCTAAATCTCCTGACTTCCTAAAAGTAAGACAAAGGTTAGACGTACCCTTCAAATACCTTAAGATCCGTTTCGCACATTTAAAGTGTATTTCGTCATAACACGAATTAAATTGTGAAAGCACACTTACCGCATGTGCTATGTCTGGTCGCGTATTACAGGCTAAATAGTTTAGACACCCTATTAAGCTTTGATATGGCAGATTGCTATGGGAATTTGTCGATCTTTCTAATTTCATACCGACTTCCATTGGGGTCGAAACTGGTTTGGCGTCTGTCATGTTGAAGTCATTCAAAATATCTAAAATGAACTGTTGCTGATCTAGACAAATTACATCTTTATCTCTTCTCAGCCTCATGCCTAAAACATGCCTAGCCGCGCCTAAATCTTTCACTTTAAACTTGTCAAGCAAATCGGTTTTTAATTTTTGCTTTTCTTGTTCACAATTTCCAAAAATAAAAAGGTCATCTACGTAAATAACGACAATTAACTTCTTATTGTTTTTAAGCTGCTTTTGATACAAACACGGTTCTATTTTTGATTGCACAAAACCTAAATTCAACATTTCTTTGTCTAATTCCTTGAACCAAGCATTCGAAGCTTGTTTCAATCCATACAAAGAACGCTGCAGCTTACATACTCTGGTTTCTTGACCTTTGACTACTGCTCCTTTCGGTTGGAGCATGTAAATATCCTCTTTAATCTTACCATATAAAAACGCGGTCGTGATGTCCCACTGGTCAATAAACCAACCGTATTCAACAGCTAGCGAGAACAACAATCGTAGCGTGGAGCTTCTAACTACAGGAGAATAAGTCTCAGTATAGTCTACACCACATACCTTTGTGAACCCTTTCGCTACTAGTCTAGCCTTGTACTTCGTTACCTTGCCATCGCTATCTCTTTTGATTTTGAACACCCATTTGCACTGGATAGGCTTCTTATCACCTGGAAGATCCACCAACGTCCAAGTTTGGTTCTCTCTTAGTGACATAAGTTCATCATCTATCGCTTTTTGCCATAAGTCACTATCGGGTCTCGCCAACGCTTCATTAATATTCAATGGATCACCATCAAGAGTGCTCTCCTTGGCATACATAACATTGCATCCGTACCGATCAACTTGTCTGCGTTCTCTTAAAGGATACCTTCTTTCTAATTCAGGTATTATCACTTCCTCTTCAGTCAATACGTCGTCAGGTACTTGCTCTGTTAGTACTGGTTCAGGTCCTATCTCCTCCGATACTTCTATGTTCTCTTCTACAGCATCACGGTACGCATCATCGTGAGTCTCCAAGAGTTCTGATCTGTTTGTTGATCTGTTTGTTAAACTGGAAGGAACAGAATATGTATTCAGGTTTATGATCACTTCCGACTCTTTCACGTTTTCTTTCTGAAGAAAAACGTTTTCCAGAAATTTGACATCTCTTGCAGTTGTCACTTCACCTGTCTTAGGATTCATCAGACGATAACCCTTCTGATTATCTGGATATCCAATAAAAATCATCGGTTCCGTCTTCATATCCAGTTTACGTCTCTTTTGTTTTGGTATCAATCTATACGCCAAACAACCAAAGATTTTCAGATGACTTACATCCACATCTTTTCCGGTCCAAACCTTCTCTGGTACTGCATTATTCAATGCTTTCGTGGGGCTTCTGTTTTTTAAGTAAACAACAGTATTAACAGCCTCGGCCCAATACTTCTTGCTCAAGTTCGATTCTGACAGTAATGTTCTGGCCTTTTCTATTATAGTCCGATTCGCTCTTTCTGCAACAGAATTTTGTTCCGGCGTGTACGGTACAGTCGTCTGGTGTTTTATACCTGCAGACTTCAAAAATGATTTAAATTTACCATTACAGTACTCTGCGCCGTTGTCAGATCTCAGACATTTAATAGATTTACTAGTCTCATTCTCGACTTCCGCCTTGTATTCACGGAACTTCTCAAAAGTTTCGCTTTTGTTCTTCAAAAAATAAACATGCGTCTTCCGAGTATAATCGTCGATAAATAGAAGAACATACCTCGAACCACTGAACGACGGCTCCTCGATTGGTCCACAAACATCGCTAAAAACCAACTGTAAGACCTCGTTTGCTCTCGTACCTTGGTTTTTAAAAGGACTTTTGCATGTCTTTCCTTCAACACATGGAATACACGGCTCGCATAAATCAGTACTCTTGAATTCCATACCACTTACTAAAACTTTCATTTTATTCATATAATTACGCGATAAATGAGCTAATCTTTTATGCCAAATGTTCGAAATATTTTCATTTTGTTTTGACAATGTCACATTCACGACGTTATTTTTCTTTTCTGTCAATAACCTATTGAAAATTGATTATAATAAGAACAGCAGCAGTGGTCAGATAGTTGAACATATATTCGTGGTCCATATTTTTTTTTTTTAGGAACATGTAAAACGTTTTCTAAAATTAATTTTTCGTTTTCGCTGACTTGTGGCTCAGCATTTCCTCGTCCTTTAACCAACAATTTCTCGCCGTTTGCTACTGCAATCTTCATGTTACCTTTTTCAGGTGTATAAGACAACAATTTGTTTTTATCGTGGGTCATATGATTTGAGCACCCACTGTCTAAATACCACTTGTCTTTGTTTATCGCCTCCTTTGTATTCAGGCAGATATTCGCGGTTTTGATCCGCTCCTTGCATTCGGACGCCTTGTGGCCTTGCTTGTGGCACTTATAACACTTGTAGACAAACTTCTGCTTACGATCGTTAGTTTTAATATTAGATCTTGCATCGTTCTGTACTTTACGTGTAACTAAGGCTTGTTCGTACTCTGTGTTCAACTTACTTTGTCTACTTCCTTCTTGTAACAATTTCATTTTAATTTGCTCTAACGTGATCTCTTTTCCACTATTATCTACAGCCATTATAAGAGGGCTGTAATCAGCAGTCAACCCACCCAGCAAAATCGATATGATCCAATCATCAGGGATTTGAGCATCAATATCGGACAATTGTTGTGTCAGGAATGTAATTTTGGATATAAAGCTTTCCATAGAATCGAAATTCTGTAACTTACAGTTGAAAAGCTCTCGCTGAATATGTATGCGTCTTCCCCAACCTTTGTCTTCATACGCTTTCTGTAAGCTGTTCCAGGCTTCTTTCGCAGTCTTCGCATTGTAGACGTGGGTAAAGCACTCTGGTTCTAACAACAAGCATATTGTCGTTCGTGCCTGCCGGTCTACGTCAGCATTTACTACATCTGTAGAAATTACTCCCCACCAGTTTTTATTCTCCAAGTAATTTCGCACCAAGAATTTCCAGTTTGGGTAGTCGGACGATCCTTTCAGCTTCTTTATTCCACTTATGCCACCTTCAGCAGACATAATTGAAATTTCGTAAATTTCACACTTATCGTACTCAATTAATATTAAAACCACTCAACTTATTATGCTCTAGCACTATCAGAGCATGCAAAAGGGCAATAACTTATTATCCTTTTATTCTGGGCCCATAACCTATTGAAAATTGATTATAATAAGAACAGCAGCAGTGGTCAGATAGTTGAACATATATTCGTGGTCCATATTTTTATGTGCAAGTGACAAGTATAAAACATAAACAACTCGTAACTATGAATATTTAAAATCAGACAGACATGTGTAAATAGGATTATACACAAGCCAGTGGCATACAATATGCGACCTCCAATACTATGCAACACATCTCCACTTGCCAATAAAAGCAAAAAAAAGATGGGCACTCTGTGTTACTATTTTTATTATGAGCCTGTTGTCCCCACTGCAGGGTAAAAGCCTTCTTTTATCTTCCCATTTTTCCATTTTATTGAAAAAAAAACTGGCCAAGTGCGGTTCGGACCACGCACAATGAAGGTTTCCGTAGTTGAAATGAATTTATCCCACGAACAAACTTAATATTGTAGTTTAAAATCATGTTCTCCGATACATTGCAACTGCAAATGTAAGTTGGTCGACTATTACACATAAACTTGTAAAGCCTACTTAGCTGTAATAGTTTTCCTTTTAACTTCGTTATATATACTACTACCGTGATTCTTTTCACATATCCAAAAACAACCATTTAGCTGGCACGGGGGAGGACTCTAGACTCTAATAAAAATTAGCACTTTAAAGCTTAATATATTTCACAAAAAGACCCCTGAATCGAAAAATGGTTTTCTTAAATCCGCAATATTTTTGAAAGACCTACCCAAAGATACCCCACACCATCGGGGAGACTATTAGGAGATTTTATTTTACCACTTTGTAGGCGTGATTAATACGTATATGAATTCCAAATTATACCTATTTATTATTTCTAGTACTAAGAGTCTCTGAGCTAAGCTGCGGACGGACGGACGGAGGGACATGGCGAAACTATAGGGGTTCCTTGTTAACCACGGAACCCTAAAAAGAGAGAAACATGAAATAGAAAATTCCTGTTGTTCGGAACCCAATCTGTGTCTACTTTTGCCCAATTCTGATGTGATGTACAGCAGACCCAGTTCCATTTCAAATTGGCGGCTGTGTTGTTTACGTCAGCATTTGGGTTTTAACACAAACATAATAAGGTACATATCTAAATAAACTACATACGTTTAATATATAGTGAATTAAGGATCTCTTATTACATTCTTGATGTACAAAACTAGAACTTGACTTAAAGCTAATTAATCAATGTTTGATATTAATGATCTGCGTATGACTTGCTTTTGGTTTTCAATTATGATGTCAAACTGCGTTTAGTAAGAAAATTCATTTTTGTGACATGCGACTTATCGTCATTATCAGCAGGACAAGTCTTAATGAAATAATCTTAGAGACTAGCACTTGCAGCCTAATTGACAACACACTTCCAATCAAAATCCTAGGGTTTTGAAAGAAATTCCAAATACATTGCTTCAATGTTCAGGAAAATTCATCTACTCAACGACGTCAAGAACGTGGCGCGTTCTAGTTCACCGAACAAAATGATTGTTTTGTTTAGGACGTGGCCTAATAACCCTGCGATCGCTACTGTTCTAATAGTCTTGAATTTGCATATTTCTTGGAACTCATGCATTTATGTATATTTGTAAAACCCACCCTCCCTCCTCTTGTTCTTTCTTATTTCTCTCTCGTGGTCCACGAGAAGCTTGACATACACGTTAGGTAAGTACGTACCCATTAAAAGTAAAACACAGGGTCAAATTAGATAAGCTAGCGTAAGGGTGCGTTTCCGCTGAAGCGGACCTGGGCGGAGCGGAGCGGAGACGTGTAGGAATCGTCCAATCACAGACGAGAAGAGTGACGCGATGAGGATTTCAACCATTGCGATTAGTCGATTCCTGCACGTCTCTGCTCCGCTTCGCACAGCTCCGCTTCAGTGGAAACGCACCCTTACTCTGCAGACGTGAAGAGTAATGAGTAGTGTGCGTTGATATCTAAACAAAAAAAAAACATGTGTACAGTTCACACGCGATAGAGTGAAACCTTCAAAAATGTTAACTTCAAGATAATGAGATGAGTGTAGAATTTCAGGAGTTAGGTTTCTGCTTGAAGGCGCCCTAAGCAGTACCGACAATCTACGAAGACTTAGAAATATTCCCGAAAGTATGAAGATGGTAGATAGTACGGACAGCGCACAAAGCGGAGATCACAAATATAAGAAACACTGTTTAATGCCTTCTATCTCATTCTCTCGCACGTTAAATCCTATAGATGTATGTATGTTTTTATCTCTTTTTACTGTTGATTTTTTGTTTCATTGAGTTTCAAATCACAACGATGCTAAAGAAGTCTTCACTTCAAAAAAAAAAAAACTGATTTCTAAACTGATGTTTCAAGTAACTACACTAACTGCGGTCGATGACCACACAAAAAGTATACAGATTAATTATTTATTTTTTGTTTTACTATGATTACATATCGGTACTCATCTCGTATGCGGAGTTTGGCTTGCCAATTTAATTTGACCCTGTATTGTACGGTTTAAGATTATTATAAATCTTACCAACTAGACTACTTACAAATTAGTGGTTTGTACTTCACTTTTGTAACTATTTAGTATGAAAACAACAGATATGTGTTGTATTAATTTAAATTATGACTTCACGCGCTACAACTTCAATTTCACAACCAAGAAATCGCTCAAGTCCTAGTTAATTCTCAGTAAATTTAATAAAATTAATTATCACTAGTTTTGCACGACGTGCAGCATAACCGCCACGGAAACGGAAGAAACGAACAACAAAATGACAGATTGTATATAAATGTATATATAAATATTGTATTTATATTTCTACGGCTCGATTTATGTCAAGAATGAACAAAAGAAATGTCACTTTGCACAGATACGTCTATCCTTCGTAGGATAGAGACAAGGTGGTCATTCTAGACGTAGCATCAAAAATTTGTGAAATATATTACATAATTTTATTGCGATCCAGTGTAAAAGGACAACTTATTGTGCATTATAAAGTTGAAAAAATGGAAAGTATTTTTCTGAATGAAAACAAATAAATAATAAACTTAATATTAATGGTAACTTGACTTTCCTTGCATTTTCACTTAGTACACTGAACGAGACAACAGTTTTCAAAAGGTTTAATGATGTTACGTCTGGGGGCGTTTAGTGTCCCGCAAGGTGTTAAAAGGGTGTATAATAATATGTATGGTAATAATTACCTACCTAAAATCTAAACAACGAAACCAATCAGGGTCCTATTTACTATAACTGACAAGGACAACGCGACATGTTTGTCAATAAATAACATAATCATTGTCACATTTTCACGACAGTAACTTAATAAACTAGAAAATGCATGAAAGAAATTTGTAAAATTGTCTGATTATCAGATTGGTGGCTGTCGTCTGTGGCTGTTTTAGTAAATAGGCCCCAGGTTCTTTTAAAACGTCACACAGTAATTTGTATGACTCTAAAATCATGTCAGCGTTGCATTATCATGAACATCATGGCTTTCAAGACTATGACCACCGAAATCCTCAATCATTCCTTGAACAGAAACATAAGCTCCAGAGAAAAGAGCAATAAGAGAAATGATTACAATTAGCAGGTTCTTCCATAGGACATATTTGAAGGGTCCTAGACGTGTGTCCCAGTTGTATACGGTGTCAACCACGGCTGGGATGAGGAGTCCAAGAGTTGAGAAGAAGACGGCGCCAACGAAGCTGATGACCAGTTCGAGGTTTGGGAAGGCTGCGGCAATGGCGACTGTGAACAAGGGAAATTAGGAATAAATATCTTGTGTTATTCTATAATTTAGTTTTTATCCTTGACAAATAGGTACAGACGCCAGCACATCAAGCTACCCGAAACTGTCAAATTTTCCCAATCAATCTTGAACCTAATGCTTTAGCGATAAAGTTGAAAATCTATAAAAGAAATTTGACAGATTGTAGTAGCTTGATGTGCGTCTGCACATAAGGTGTTACAGTAAATTTGTTTCAGCATATCCTGCCATTATAACATGGCGTCAAATTTATTCACAATCAGCGATGTCAATTAATATGGCTTACAAATTTTCATCACCATTGCTCTCAAAACTAAAAATTCGAAGACATGTAACATCTACCAACCCGCACTGGGCCCGCATAGTAGATTACAACCCACTCCTTCTCGAAGAGAGGTGGTCTGTGTCCCAGTAGTGGGAACATTGCAGTCTGATTGTCATCATCTGCCTGCCTTTTCCCAACTATGTTGGGGTCGGCTTCCAGTCTAACCAGATGCAGCTGAATACCAGTATTTTACATGGAGCAACTGCCTATCTGACCTCCATACCCCAGTTACTGGGTAATACGACACCCCTAGGTAAGACTGGTTGTCAGACTTTCGGGCTTCTGACTACCCGTAACGACTGTCAAAGATCTACGAATGACAGCCGGGACCAACGGCTTAACGTGCTTTCCGAGGCACGGAGGGGTCTTGGTATGTAAAGATGGTCACCCATCCATAGACCAACCGCGGCAAGCGTAGCTTAACCTGATCGATCGACCTGTGCGGCTGTTATTATTTAGCCACGGGCCCCTCATTACAGGCTGATTATGGGTGCTGAATATTCTAGGTCATATAAAGATTAACTTAGCTTTGTGAGTCTAATAATTTAGCGCGTGATCCATAAATTCAATTTATGTTTACATATGTACTGTTTCAAACAAGAATTCTGAATATTCATTACTTTTCTAAGTGGTTAATTTTATTTACTCTCAAAACCAGACATCTTGAAGGACTTTCATAAATATATTATTTGACATTTACTCTGCCTTTGTTTATATCCATTGTTCGTGAAAGAAAAGCAGGTTTTTAGTTAAGCCTAGATAAGTAAATGATTGCTTTAAAATAA
The DNA here is from genome assembly GCA_949629135.1 of Eremobia ochroleuca. Taxonomy (NCBI): domain Eukaryota; kingdom Metazoa; phylum Arthropoda; class Insecta; order Lepidoptera; family Noctuidae; genus Eremobia; species Eremobia ochroleuca. The sequence continues at coordinate 19,485,363 of OX451392.1, forward strand.
TAATTTAAATAATTTTAAGATATTACAAATTGGCTGGTCAAACACTTAACTGATTTATGGATAAACATCTGGCCGTTAAAGTTAGATCAATTTTACGTTTAATAATAATTGAGATACATAAGTTTTCAATGGAAGCTACATCTGGATTTTAATATCTTCTAACATTGTGTGATAATCTTTCATTGTATAAGTCAGATGTGCAAACACAATAAAAATTTTAAAGGTTTTGTTCTAGCTCAGCAGGAATATTGAGACATTTTCAAATATTTCCATACACTTTAACAATGCTCCTGAGCTACGGATCAATACTTGGAACCTAATCATTCCCACGAAAGAATGAACCAATTTTTAACCCAACCTCAATGACTATCAAGACGCTCTCACTCGGACAATTAAAAGAGCCAAATTGGCCTAACCGGCCAATATCAACACCGCTTAGAAATCGTATTGAAATTCAAGCCGAGAACTAATTGCCTCATATACTTCAACGATCGATACTCGACAGCTAATTGGTCCGAAATTGTAGGTTAGAGAGGAAATTTGGAACAAGTAGGATTGTTTTTACCGGGGAAAATAGGGCAATTCCTCTCGAGTTTTGTTCATGAATTATGTAAGACGGAAATTGTTGTCTTGTCTTCTCTATTAATCAATGTCTGATCTGCATTTGTTTAAACACAGCCAGATACAAATGTGAAACTTGCTTTCAACAAGTTTTTCTTGTATAAAAAAACCTTATCAAAAACATGTATCATACTCGTACATTTAGAAAGGTGTCAGGAACGGGGTGTAAAGTTCACTCATCTTCCACAGAAAAGGGAGGATACTCCCAGTCGGGTGCGGTGTCTGGTGCACTACTGCCTGACGATCAATGTTGGGACGTTGTATAATATGCACGGTAAACTTAGCTTGCGAGACACAGAATTATGCGTGACATCAAGGTGATACGTAGTCCGCATGTGGCGTTGTATTAGGTTGTCTCATAAATTATTGCCAGTTAAAAAACAAATTATTATTAATATTTTTTTATTAATAAAAATACATTTAATCAATTATATAGTCTCCCTCGTTATCAACAACAGTCAGCCATCTACTGGGCAAAATTTGAATACCCTTCTCCCAAAATCAGGCAGTCTGGGACACGAAACAATTTTCAAGTCCAATTTTAATACTTCCAGATTTTTCGATTTTTTTTCCTAGTAAATGAAATTTAAGAGCTCGAAATAAATGAAAGTCTGAAGGCGCAAGATCCGGGCTATACGGTGGATGTGGAACAGTCAGCCATCCTAGCTCCTCCAGCTGTTTATGTGTTAACTTGGCGCAATGAGGTCGTGCGTTGTCAAAAGTTGGACTCCAAGTCGTTTTGGCCGCTTAATTTTTAACATCTTTGCTAGTTTGCGAAGCTGCTGCGTATACAGATCGGCGTTAATAGTCTGATGAGATTCGAGTAGTTCCCAGAAAATCATTCCTTGCCAATCCCAGAAAACAGACAACATAATCTTACGACCGTGTTCATTAAGTTTAGGCTGGGCTGGTGGGTTTTCCCCTCGAAGAATCCAATAGGCATGACGCGTGTTAGTTTCATAATGTATCCAGCTTTCGTCACATGTAATAATGCCCTTGAGAAAGTCTTGTCTGTGCGGACGAAGTAACAAACTTTGACAAATGGCCACACGAACGGCCCGGTCATGGTCCGTTAACGCATGAGGTGTCCAACGTGACGTCACTTTGCGATATCCCATCGATTTGAGATAACGATCTATAGTCGTGTGGGATTGTCCAAGCGCCTTCTCTAAATCGCGCGTACTATAGTCTGGATGTAGCTCAAGTTCGTGACGCAAAGCATCTTCATCGAAGCTGGTGGGTCGGCCTCGGCGAGGTTGATATTCGCAGCTTATATCACCGGTGTCAAAACACTTGTACCAGAAACGAACAGTCCGATCGCTAGTAGTACCCGGTCCAAATGCAGTGTTAATTTTTTTAGCCGTTTCTGTTGAAGAGACTTTAACCCTTTATAGGGCAGAAGATCCTGGCTTGTATGTTAAAAATAAAACACTGGGATATTAAAACTAATATTTATTGAAATTTTTATGGTAAATTTTGCTCTTTTTTCCAAGAACGTTACCGCTGCATTTGTCTAACGTTTAGTTTAGCCGTGAAGATTCAAAATGTATGGTGTCCAATATATGGACAGAGCCCCATAAAGGGTTAAGTCGATGCTCATATATTTAAATCCTCACCATAAAAGATACATTATTACTAGAAAAACTTTCTTGATTCACTTTAGTTGAAATACGAGAAAATTCGAGAAAAATAAAATATGGCAAGAACTTATGAGACAACCTAATAGATGTATTGACACACATGTCAATACATGTGTCAATATTTTTGATTGTTTCAAACATTATTGATAAGTTCCAAGTTTTTGCTGAACACAAGTCAAAGAAAATAGTAGACACAACATCACAAAATATTATGAAATAAAGTCCCCCCCCCCCCCCCGCCACGTCTGTCTGTCTGTCTCAACTCAATAAATTGAAAAACCACCTGTTCTATTTGTAATAAGGTTGCAAATTGTTTGGCTAGACTTTTGTGGGAATGAAATGCGTGCTTTCTAGACAACACTTTAATGCGACCAAAAAAAATGAACATTGCTTTACGTCTTTATACAACACTACCGAACGGATTATCATATGGTTTTCGCCAATAAAAGGAGTGATTTAGGAAAGTTTAGGTGATTAAATAATTAAGTTTTGATGTAAATTGACTGAAATATGACGATGATTGTTGAAGATGTGGAAAAAAAATCATACCGACTGGGATCTTTGCTGGCGTGTGCCGCCTACCACCTAACATAACCTATCTAGGTTGTAAACTATCTGTGTACCAAATTTCATTCAATGTTAACCTACTTGGCACAGCCAGCAACCTATCCAGGTTATAAACAAACAACAACGTTTACGTGGCACACGCCAGCAAAGCACCCAGTCGACATGATTTTGTGTGTGTTAATCCTAATACATAGGGTACTTTAAATCTCCGTAGTACGTTCCCGTGGGATATATTCCGAGATCCAGGTGGGTGAAGCCACGGACACAAGCTAGTGTAGAATAAATGTTTAATACTATGGTGACAATCAAATTTTGATTCTTTTATCAGCCTGAGAGTGAAACCAAATGTTTCACTCCTTGTAAAAGGTCTCCCTCCAACCTCCAGACATCAGTTCACCATAATCAGACTATAATGTTTTCACTGCTCATATACAGGACACAGGCCTCTTCTCGGTGAGAGAAAATAGGACGTAATCCACCAGTCGGGCCTAGCGCGGATTGGTAGATGTCACATGTCTTCGAATTTTTGGTTTTAGGACTTGCCGGATTCCTCACGATGTATCCTTTCACCGTTTTGAGAGCATTGGTGATGTAATAATTTACGCAAAGTAAAGTGCCTGGCTAACAAATGACCTAAAACTCGTATGTCGCGGCCCTTACCCAGTAGTGAAGAGTGGAGAGCAGTGCTCTCAGGCGTCAGTTGATGTTGATGAAATAATAAATTACTATGATACTAAATTAAGTACAGACAATTCCTACGTAGAAATACCATTAACCCTCTAAATGGATTTATCAAACTTTCTCATAGACTTAAGAGGAGCAACAAGTTGTTGGTACAATTAAGTAAGATTTATGTAACCCTCCAGACTATGTTACGTAAAATTAATTAATTAAAATTAATTCTTAAGCGAAGGATCTCTCAGGGACACGCTGTCATTCCTGGAACGTTGATACCGGTTTTCATTCCAAAGGCAATTAACGTCAGACAACGTACGCCAAACTGCTTTTTTCTGCTAGTTGCAACTTATTAATTCAGTTTAATTTATTATTAACATAATCTATCTACTTCAATGTTTTACTCATATTAATGAATTGTATTGCAATATTGGTTAGCTAGTGACCTCGACAATTGATCATATTATTCTTGCCTGAGTAACCGACAGCAAGTTCGCCACAGTCCCTTAGATGTCACTGCTTGCGGTAGCGTCGGGGGCCGGGTTACCTCCTTCCCTCAAATATGGCGAGGGTGTGATGGCTGATCTTTGCGTTATGCTCGTAAATGGGTGCTGCTTGTGATGACTGGTAGTCTTGACCCCATACTCAAATAAATACACAGTTAATTACTAATCAAAATAACAAAACCATTTTTGCTATTGTTATTAGTAACTAGCTTCTGCCCGCGGCTTCGCCCGCGTAAAAAGTAACTTTCCCAAGATGAAAGTTGAACTATTATCCTAAGGGAACACATTACCGAGATAAAAAGTACCCTTTGTGTTAATCCAACAAATGGTCTATCCATGTGCCAATTTTCATCCAAATCAGTTCAACGGCTTACACGTGATTGAGTAACAAACATCCACACATCTTCGCAAACAGTTACATCACTACATAGTATAAAACAAAGTCGCTTCCCGCTGTCTGTCCCTATGTATGCTTAAATCTTTAAAACTACGCAACGGATTTTGATGCGGTTTTTTTTAATAGATAGAGTAATTCAAGAGGAAGGTTTATATGTATAATACATGCATAATATAGTAGAGAAACACTGATCATTTTAGGGGTTTCTAATGTGATGTCGTAAATAAACACATTTTTTTGCGCTTACATTGCAAACGCTGGCTTAACCCTACGAGATAGATCAAAATAATGTACTACAGTATTGTACACCTTAAAAAGGTCTACAAAAAAGTCCGCGATGGCATATGTCTATCTCTTAGGGATAACCCAAAATAACCATTTTTTATCCTATACTTTTAATGGCTCCAAAATTATCAGTGTTTCTCTACTATATTATGCATGTATTATATGCATATAAACCTTCCTCTTGAATCACTCTATCTATTAAAAAAAACCGCATCAAAATCCGTTGCTTATTTTTAAAGTTCTAAGCATACATAGAGACAGACAGACAGCGGGAAGCGACTTTGTTTTATACCATGTAGTGATAGTGATCAGCATTGCACCCGTGCGAAGCCGGGGCGGGTCGCTAGTTTATAATATTTTATTATAATTATTATTATGTAGTAGGATTAACTGTTTATTTATTTTACTTCGATATAGTTTATCATTTTTGTGAGTTATCATAACCCAGCATTGCATAGATGTGCTGTGCGGATGTTATTATTTAGCCACATATTTATGTTTTAAATAATTATACAGATTGGCTGGGAAATCGACGCGTAAACTGAAACCATGGATTTAGGCCCCATAAATTAGAGTAGATTTTTTTTGTCGGTCATTAAAAATAAAATCAACTGTTTCATAGAAACTTGCACCTACCGTGTGTGTATTTTTTACAACTTTTTTATTACCGGCGAAAAATTTCAACGCAGTGGGGTTCAGAATCGGTTATTAAAACGATAAATATTGCACTTTTGTATGAAACAGTTTTTTTTTAAATATCGATGAAAAATTCTAGGAGAACTTCACTGGGAGTTATAGAATCATTGTGTTGAATTAATGACAGCAATTGGCGCGTCCATCTCCCTTAAACCTTGTAAGAACGTATAAGCATAACGTTGTTTTGTAAAACAAATTGTACGTGATTCTTACCTGCCATAGTGACCATGATTGTCCTGATGACGACCTGAAGCAGGTTTTCATATCTGGACTCCTTGCCTTTCCTTATCCTGGTGATCATTTCCATGGGCACGTAAAATTGAAGGGCGAATGACAGGAATATCACGAAAGCCATCAGCGCTTTTGCTACTTGGGCGATACTGCGAAGATAAAAAAAGTAAGTTAAAACTTGGTGATATTTATTTAAACTTCATGTACACACGCCAGCAATCAACTTTGCTTTAGCGATAAAGTTGAAGATCTATTAAAGACATTTGACAGATTGTAGTTGCTTGATATGCTGGCATCTGTACAATAGTGCTAGATAAATATATTATGCAGTGACCTATACAAGGTGTAATTGAAATCACAGAAAACTCGAAAGTGGGTCAATGCACTCCTCTTTATGAATAACTTTTAATATGAGACCAACTCTTACACCACCCCATCACCCCGCCACTGTTGGTTGACTGGTAGAGAATGCCTAAGGCATTAAGTCCGCCTTTGTACCTTTCTGTGTGCGGAAAGTTTAAATAAATAAATAAATAACGAATTATGCGAACATAAATGTATAGAATAGCTGATTTTATTTCGCAATTTTGAGGTTGTTCCCCAGTAAAGGTTTTTCACAATGATGAGGTATAATCCCTATAACAGGTTTTCAGTCATTTCAATCAAACCTTTTATCTTAATTTGTTAAAACTGCATTGCATTATATTTAATCAAACCTTTTATCATAATTATTAAAACTCCATTGCATTGTACGTCATGTCCACCTAAACATTATATGGATAGCAATATCACTACATAGTATAAAACAAAGTCGCTTCCCGCTGTCTGTCCCTATGTATGCTTAGATCTTTAAAACTACGCAACGGATTTTGATGCGGTTTTTTTAATAGATAGAGTGATTCAAGAGAAAGGTTTATATGTATAATACATACATAATATAGTAGAGAAAAACCGATAATTTTAGAGATTTCTAATGTGATGTCGAAAATAAACACTTTTTTGGCGCTTACATTGCAAACGCTGGCTGAGCCCTACGAGATAGATCAAAATAATGTACTACAGTATTGTACACCTTAAAAAGGTCTACAAAAAAATCCACAATGGTATCTGTCTATCTCTTAGGGATAACCCACAATAACGATTTTTTATCCTATACTTTTTACGAGAAATAATGGCTCTAAAATTATTAGTGTTTCTCTACTATATTATGCATGTATTATAAATATAAACCTTCATCTTGAATCACTCTTATCTATAAAAAAAAACCGCATCAAAATCCGTAGCGTAGTTTTCAAGATCTAAGCATACATAGAGACAGACAGACAGCGGGAAGCGACTTTGTTTTATATGTACTATGTAGTGATCAGCATTGCACCCGTGCGAAGCCGGGGCGGGTCGCTAGTCTATGATAAAGATAAATGTATCATGTGTTTATTTTATAGACACAGGTACCAACAGTGAAGTTTGGTCGCATTTCATGTTCCGCCGACCACCCCCTCGCATCGCATCACCTGCCCGCGCTATTACTAGCAGGCCAGTTCGTCTAGCGGTCAGTCGCCCTGACTACTACACTCAAGGTCTTGGGTTCGATTCCCACCCAGGACAAAAAATGTTTGTGTGATGAGCACGATCATTTGTTCTTTGTCTTGGTGTAATTTATCTATAATACATATGTATGTATTTAGAAATATATAATGTACGTTTATTAGTTGTTTAGTACTCATAGTACAAGTTCTGCTTAGTTTTGGACTAGATGGCGTTGTGTGAAAGTTGTGGAATATTATTATTATTATTACTTCGTTTTCACTTAGCGTTCTTCCTGACATTTTTTCTTTTTGCTCAGTTCCTAAGGGTCATAGCGTGATGTTAAATAGCCTCCTCCGCTTCCTCAAGAATTGGGCCATCAAATAATAATCAACAAGATTTTTTTTTATATGACTAGTAGTTCCAGAGATTAGCGCGTTCAATCCAGCAAAAAAAATATTTTTGTTTTTGTGTCTTACTCAGAATAAATTCAAATTTTGACATTGTATTTTGAATTGAATTTAAATTTTAACATTGTAATTTTGAATGAAATTTTAATTTTGACATTGTAATTATTATTATTTTGTTTTTGTACTTTTGTTTTTGTATTTTCTAGTGCAATTACTAATTTTGTATGTCATAAATGTCAAAACATGTAGCCACCTCATATTAATTATAAGACCTTCATACTGTACTCATATTTTACAAAATAAATATTATCTTATCTTATAAAAAAAAAAAAAAAAACTCGTCAGCTTTATTATTATACAGTTATTCATTTCACTACACGAAAGTCACCCAGATTTAATTACACAATGCAGCCCTTGGCAAAAACTCAACTACCTTCCGTCTTAATTTCGCTCTGTTGAAGCACGAACATCATTTTCAATCCCCACGAGTTTTGGCTTTCAGATAGGAAGAAGAAGACATGAAGCGCCTATTCTTGAAACCTAATGCCCTAGTTAATTTAACGCGGCGTAAAGTTCCATTCAGTCGGCAGTGCCTATTATCTCCAGATTAACCTTACATTTTCAAGGATTAAGTTTGGCATAACTTTACTCTGCGTTCATTTATAAGAGGGTAGAGTGTTATCACACTAGCGATTTGCTAACTGGTTTCTAGCGAGGCTATTTGTCAACGTGCTCTCCGCGGGTGCGTAGCGAGCTAACCGCGACGACACGTCACGCCGTGTTTTCAGAATATTGTACACTCACTTGTCTCGCTCTTGTTTGTACATTGTCGTCAATCGATCTCGTTAGTAAAACGCCGTGAACACGCTGCGTGTGTGTAGCAAGCACGTGACGTGAGCGCCGCGCGTTAAACAATCGCCTCGCCGCCACGATATCTCGCTGGTAAATCGTCACTGTTACAAGGCTCTAAAAGTTTGCAAACGTGGAAACATTCAATATTGTCCCAACGGATTATTTTCACACCAAAACCATAAATAAGAAAGTAGTTCACAGTAAACATCATCCGTCAAAGGAAAATCCCATTTCCCTTTTTACGTTCATTGAATACTGTCTCGTAAGAACCTCTTAATATTTTACCAATACGTATACTTTTCCGCCTCCATACAGACCAAATAAAGAGAAAATACTGTTATAAATATTTTGTAACATGGAAATAATACGATATACTATTATTACAGAAAATATGTTCGCGAAATATAATATTTTTTTCAGAATTAATGAAATAATAAATATTGAAGATGATAAATGATCATGTCGGAATAAATATGAATAATAACGAATGTAGCTATTTAAGAATACTTACTAAAACCTTCGAACATTATATTCAAAGTCATCATTTAAGTACATATAAACATACTCTTTTAATTAATTACAATAACATAGACGTGATGAAAGAACCGGAGTTACCGACCTAGCCAACAGAGTAATCAAGCTGAAATGGCAGTCGGCTGGCCATGTTTGTCGAAAGAACGATTATTGGTGGAGCAGACGAGTTCTGGAGAGGAGACAGCGTATCGGGAAGCGTAGTCTGTGTGGGACGCCCCCCAGCTAGATGGACCGAAGACCTCAAAAAGGTGGCTGGGATAGACTGGATGCGGAAGGCGGAGGACAAAATCTTGTGGCGCAGCCTGGGAGAGGCCTATGTTCAGCAGTGGACTGCGATAGGCTGAGCTGAGACGTGATTGAAACCACCTCTTAAAGTATTCATCATCTGCCTACCCTTTTCCCAACTATGTTGGGGTCGGCTTCCAGTCTAACCGGATGCAGCTGAATACCAGTATTTCACATGGAGCGACTGCCTATCTGACCTCCACAACCCAGTTACTGGGTAATACGATACCCCTTGGTAAGACTTTCGGGCTACTGACGACCCGTAACGACTGTCAAAGATCCACGAATGACAGCCGGGACCAACGGCTTAACGTGCTTTCCGAGGCACGGAGGGGTCTTGGTATGTGAAAATGGTCACCCATCCACGGACCAACCGCGGCAAGCGTAGCTTAACCTGATCGATCGACCCGTGCAGCTGTTATTACTTAGCCACAAGCCACCTCTTAAAGTATTCAACAATATTATTTTAGGACCTTGAACAATGAAGTTCTGCTACAATTGCATTACATAAGACAAGTTTCTTCGTATTTGAATTTAGAGAAATGGTTCCGTTTGCGTTTATTCAGTTAACTTTTGTAACTGCATTAAGTTTGGGCAACCCCAGCTATTTAAATTACCCACATCGACCCTTTGCCCAACAAAATCTGAATTGTATCTTCTGTTAAAAAAAAAAAAAAAACCAAAATCAAAGTATTATATACACTTCATCTTATCCTTTTTCACTCTGGTAAAAGTCAGTTATTTTATTTCTCAGAAACGAAATGTCCTTGTGGCTATCTAGTGGAAATAATATAATTTCTAATTCAAATCTTATTTGTTTGGCTTATGTCAGACCAGCACCCCAATGAGGGCTACCGTTTTTGTGTTCAACAGTTGGCACCGCTATCGAGTAATGTCCTGAAGCATAGGCGTGAGAGATTGTTTTTACTGGCGAGAAAACAAAGCTTATAATATTGAATCAAATCATATTCAATACCTTAAAATGTAAATCATATTTAATACCTTAAAAACGTTCCGTGAAAATATTGAGAGTGCGAATATTGTGTGTTATGTTATTATTATTATTAATTATGTTAAAAAAATATTGCGCAGTCCCGTTTTTTTCGGAAAAAAAGGATGACTTAAGTTTCCGAAACATAAAACTATCTCAAAGCACTGAAATTCATTGTCCCGTAACTATAATAATATATATGCCATAATTAATCTCAGGGAAAACCTGAGATGAAAATTAGAACTTTAAAGCTTAATATTTCACAAACGGATTCCTGAATCGAAGAATGGTGTTCACAAACCCGCAACACTTTTGGACGACCTATCCAACGACATCTCACACCATGGGATAGACGAGAAAATACATCCCCACTTTACGTGTAGACGACGTAAGTATCCTCAATTTTTTTTATTTTTTTTTATTTTACCATTTTGTCGGCGTGATTAATTTATGTATATTCATGCCAAATTATATAGCTTTCTAGTATTAAGAGTCTCTGAGCTAAGTTGCGGACGGACGGACGGAAGGACAGGCGGACATGGCGAAACTATAAGGGTTCCTTGTTGACTACGGAACCCTAAAAATAGTATGTTACATCATTATTCCAAAAATAACAATTCGTGACGGCATGAATCGGCTGTAATACAATTTAACAATCAGTCGATCGTCAAAGAAAAGTTTCAGAAACAGGAAATATTTCACCCCTTAAATACGTAACAAGTTTTTTTCACTTACGGGGAAGTAGATAACAATCTTAGAACTTACAACAAACTTTGGTGCTATTTCCGACTTTTCGTGTAAATCTTTCGTATTCGGATGGAATTCATAAGAGGGATACGTAATTCAAGTCGCCTACTGACTTTTATCTACACCCACGCTGTAAATCCTCTATAAAAAGTTTCTGAAACAGTTAACTTATTGCCAATATTAAAACAGCCAGTGTCATAGTAACCATAATATCATCCAAACGAATGATAAAATGTTGTTCTAAATTGTATTATGCAACTCCTTTGCTTTCGATTCCTTCCTTACTCATCAAACGGTCACATTCTGGTATCTTTATGAATTTAAAATAAAGAACATTGTCATACACGCGCATTTCACGATTACACTGTGCCGTAATAAAAAATTAAAAAAAACTTATAGGTTATTCGAATTCACGTCGTATCCCGCCATTTTTGTTCGATATTAGTATTGCAAAAATTTAACACATAGTTTGTTTGTATTAAATACTCAGCAATTAAACTTTCCATGAATTTACTTAGAGTTCTTACAACAATTCTGAACCCATAGGGTGTTGTACAACACCCTATGGGTTCAGAATCTTTTATAGAGGATTCATATTGCTACCTTTGTACTCCAAGGTAGATAAAGTCTTGTATGCAACTGTACATGATTAGGTATTAAAATACTGACGTGATACCCCTTATTATACAACAGTTGCATAAAAAAAAACATGTTGCACCGACCCCCAATAAAATGGGACAAGGGCAGGAAGATGATGATGATACAACAGTTGCAGCCGTAACTATTACAGCCGTGCGATTCTGTAACCATCTCACCGTGAAAGCTTGGGTGAAGTGAGCGTGGAGTGAGCTGTCATTCGCTAGGGATTAACACTCACTTTACTTATGATTTCACGGTGAGATTTTTACAGAATTGACCGGCAGGATTCCTTAATGTTAATTTTTGTAATAATATTTATAAACAAAATATGGACGAAAATAGGTTTTTTTTTAATGATTAAAACTTAAAAGTAAGCAGTTACAAACTCAATTCACCATCCCTGACATAGCAGACAGTAGCCATAGGCTAGTCATTGGTGACGGTCTAAAGTACTAAACAGTTAATGCAGTTAATGGATGTCCATACACGACTCAACCAATCACGAACTGGTTAATAACGCGTTAGTAAGTTGCGTAGAGTCGTGTGTTGTCAATTGTCTATGTTTGACATAATTAAATCATTTGTCCTCCAGACTTATATTTAATTACACTACATGGTGGCAGCGGTGAAAAAATATTCGGTTCGAATGGTTTAAGTCGGTAATAAATGCATGTTGTGGACTTTAAAATCGTCAGGGATGGTTCAAGAGCGCTACGGAAAACGCTCGACCACCAACAGAATTCTTTTTGGAGGACAGCTCTGTCAACCGGCCTGACACATGGCGGCGTTGGAGGTCGTAATTTTATGTTATTTTTTAAATGAATAAAGGTTTCCGACGATTGGCATAAGTGTATCTACTTAGAAAGGGTACCTAGTAGCACTTTTGTGTAAACAAATTCCACGGCTAAACTAGTTTTCTACAATATTTTATTATTTTGGTAGCGAGTGATGAAGTTGTACTAACCTTATAACTTTACGATGCGGAAGAATTTTTTGATGCCCAATGAGCTCCTGCCTTTTTCTTTATATATATTTTTTTTGTTATATCCTTGTATATAATATTAATTTTTTTATTTTTTGTGTTAGCTTGTATACTGTAATTGTTGTGTCTTTGTGAATAAAAAAGGGGATAAATATAATGACCACCATAAAATGCTTTGATACCCTTAGTTTTGTAACCAAAAATATCTACTTAACACCAGAAAAATAAAGTCTAAAAATACAATAGTAGCAGCTATTTTAGTCACGACTCCACTTTAAATTGTATTCGACCACCAAATTTAGTAAATGATCACCACCACTACTAAAAAAAACGGAATATTATTTTCCAGGCGACTAACAACTTAAAAGGGCGACTATCTATTTGCTACTAAAAATAATGACATGGCGACTAATATTAACAGTGGGATAACAAACTGTATTATAGGCAACTATAGGCATCTCTGAAGACTCATTCCCAGAAAAACACAAGATTGAACTTGAGAACTTAGGATGCAAGAGCGAGCGAAGCGAGCTCGTGACTTGGGGCACCCCGACACGGACAGGTTAGGTTCGAAGGGGATGGGGGCTCAAGTGAGCGAGCGGAGCGAGCGAACGAGCCCCCGTCATCCGCTTCGTGTTAGGTTCCTTTAAACCGTGCAGACAGAAATAGGGACCCCGTCGACTACGCCTTATTATTATTAAAGATAATAATTAGTGTACTTGATATACAAGCTCGTTGTTTAATTTAAGAATGCCCATTTTCTACTTTTCATCCGCCGTCAGTAGCTGCCAACCTACTATTTTTGCTACCGTCTTTAATTATTTTTTAATCCCAAATTCAGATTAATCTGTCGCCGCGTTAAATACATGCCAAAAAAAACTACTTTTGGGATAACAATGATTTATTTGGACTCATTTTGCTTAAATAGGATAGCAGAATTTAAAAACTTTGGTTATAATTTTACTTAAAAATGTTGGTTTAATTTTGGTGATCATTTACTATTTTTGGGTTACTCATGATTTACTTGGAGTCATTTTACTTAAATAGGATAGCAAAGTGTTAAAACTTTGGTTATAATTTTACATTAAAATGCGAGTTTCATTTTGGTGATCATTTACTACTTTTGTCTGCTCTTTGTTACTATATCTGGTGGTAAGTTAAACATAAGCCAATAAAAAATATGCCTATTAAAGGAAAGTCGTACCTTATAAACAGTAGGTTTAAAACTTTTGAATTTCCATTTTAAACAAAAATTGCAAAGTTTAAAACAAAAAATTATCATTCAATTAGTTCAAATGGACCATAAAACTTCCATCAAAGAAAAACTAGTTTAATCAAAATATTAATTTCAATAAACTTAGGGAAAGTAATTATAGTATATTGTGATAAAAAATAATGAATTTGATAACTTTGCCTATTGAATCTTTTCGCATTTTTATTATTTTCAATATTATGGATCGCAAGCTTATCTACTAGGCATACAAACACATTCCTGGGATATAATTAGTACTATATTATTATAGCGAAAAAATTATTTCATAATATTGTGGAGCTTCCAAAATCTTATGATATTATTCAAAATTAATCTCACCGCGTGTTGAAATTTGAAATAGTTGTAAAGTTTTACATTATATTACATTATTATTGGATTTGGTACCATTAATTTAATGATTCATGGTTAATTTATGGCACTAGAATACTAAGCTTATAATACAATTTATTATTCGTCATGTTTTGTATGATAATTATGCTCTGGTTTTAACGTACAGATATAAACTCATGCCTTCTTTTCATGGGTAGGCAGAAACTACAGACCGCTACCTGAAACGGTCCTTATATGCTTTTTTTTCCCAAATATACCAGCCGGTCGATTCTGTAAAAATCTCACCGTGAAATCATAAGTGAAATGAGCACTTAATAGTGTTAATCCCTAGCGAATGACAGCTCAGTCCACGCTCACTTCACCCAACCTTTCACGGTGAGATGGTTACAGAATCGCACGGCTGATCATTAAAACTTTATTATTCACAGTGTTGACGAACGGAACTTTTTTCCCGTCAGTTTATATGTTCCAGAGTCAAGGTGTAGAAAAGTGAAGTTCAATTAAAGATGACTATGAAAGGATGATGGATTTTTAAAATGTTTTAATTATCATAAAACTATAATCATCATTCACATCAGTGATACTAAATGAAAAGATCTTATTTGGCAATCGATTCCATAAAAACGACGAGGTGTTACTGATCGGGAATATTCGCTTTTGCCTCGTTTACGTTCATAAATCAGGTCATTCACGCACGTCGGTTGCTACCTACGTTTGTTTACTACCTACGCATCTGACCTTTCTGAAGAACGTCACCAATAAGGTCACTATTTATGTTCTCCTAGGGCGTCCCCTCCCGACGTTTCACGCTCACATCTTCCTTGTGAATACCATTTGTTTTTCGCATTTCATTCTGGCTTATATGGCTCTGGTATTTATGTACAGAAATAATGATAAAATAATTTGAAGCTTTGATTTATCTAGAAGAGAACAATGCAGAAGTTAAAAAAAAAATACTAAAAGCATTTTCTAACAGGCTAGGTCAGACACTGGGAGCCAAAACGATTTACACATTTTACTCCGTCATCAATTTATTAAAAGGCATTTTAAGCTCACTAAGAATCTTTTCTTGCTCCATCAACTTAGTGCTTATATACAGGAGCGGCCTTATGTAATCGACGACTGCTGCCAGTGAGTCGACGGCGTCGGATGATTAAGTCTAATTTAATAGTGATTGACCCAACAAATAAAGAAGAGAAAAACAAAAATAACTCTCACACTACTAAAATAACAATACTTTAAATCGCAAACATTTTGAATCACACAAACTAAAGAAATTATATATTCGGGCGTCGTTGACGCGTCGACGAAATAAATAATTTCTTCAGTTTGTGTGATTCTAAATGTTTGTGATTTAAATTAATGTAATTTATTAAACCTTCTTAGTTTTGTCCAAATTCATGCTGAGGCCAACCCACCAAGAAGGTCCATTTAGGCTATGCAGCATTTGGTCTAGCTGTTCCAGCGTCTCTGCCATTATGACGTAGGGAGGCGTGCTATTGCAACCAACTAGGCACAAATCCAAATCGCTACTGAGAGATTCATGACAGCAGAACCCAATAACATTTTTTTCAGACCTGGGAAACAAACCCAGTAGGTACCTCACGGTCAGCAGTCACGATTGTGACCATTGCGTATTCGGAAAATAATATAGGTAACGTAAGTTTTGCTTTTCATAAAACATACTAAATGCATTTTTATTAATAAAAACTGCTTTCACCGCAAAAGCGAGTGCAATATAGGAAAGCCAATATAAAAGAGAAGGGTCTTGAATATATACGTCTCGTGCCCTTAAAAAGTAATAAAAACCTGACATTTATTTATCCGTTGTCTAGAACTGTACCCACATATGTCGCAGCTGTGTTTCTATGACTCTTCAGGGTCCTCTAAATATTAAGGACTTGACAGCTGAATCGAATTTAAACATACATGCATTTTACAATGAAGATAATGACAGTCGCGCGCGCGCAACCGTCAGGTGCGAACGCATACTTATTTTCGATTGCGGTGCTGTATTGTATCGTGACAAATATGTCGAACGTGTTAAAATGTAACGAGTGTAACATAGTCATTGACGAAATGTTGTCTTATGTTCAGAATAAAATATCTGTGATTGACGAAGAAACATTGGTGCGCATATGCAAAACGTCTTTCACCAGTGAAGAAATCAAAAAATCGAAGTCATTGTTATTTGATTCGATCCCAACGGATAAAAGGAAAATTATTCGGAAGAATAAGGGAAAGGAAGAAAGGAATCTAGTCGATATCGTGAATGTTTTCAAGTCAGTAGATCCAGATACGATCCCTGTGTTTGTGGCCCGCCAACTTGAAAAATTACCTCCTATAACCTTTGATCATCTGGACTGTACCAAGTTACTAAAGGATCTGATGATTGTGCAGACAGAGATTAGTCCAGTTCAACAACGCATTCAGGGCGATGTTGGGGCTGCCCCGCCACTGTAGCGCCTCGGGCATGTTCGCGGAGGCGCGCACCGACTGCTTTCACGCGACGATGCGCAGGCGGTGCGCGTCTCTGGTGCGCAGAGTGCGGGGCAGCGCCAACACCGTCCTGGCGATGATCGCCAACAGACTGGATTGCCCCTACATCCGACAATGCTGCAGTAGACATATTGTTACTCTGTGAGTGTCTGTTATTGTCTGTATTTGTTAGCCTGTCTGTATATATTTTAATATGTCTGTGTGTTTTCTGTATGAGTTATGTTTCTGTGTCCTAGGTATGTTTATTTTTATTTTATTATTATTATTATTTTATTTTTTATTTTGTCTTTTATGTGTTTTGTTGATATGAGTCTTGTGATACTTGAAATAAACCAATTTAATTTTATTTTATATTTATTTAATGTAAAAAATAATTTCATTTACTTTTCGTCTTTTTTTTTGTCCTGCAGTGCGATTCTGTAACCATCTCACCGTGAAAACTTAGGTGAAGTGAGCGTGGAGTGAGCTCTCGCTGTCATCCCACTTGATACTAGGGATTGACCAAGCATACATTTACAATCATAGTCGAGATTTGAATAGTATTTTTTATCCTAATTCTATTTATCATTTTATATAATTTCAAAGCTAGTTTTTGGTTTTTGTGTCAATAAACTTATTTTACTTTTACTATTTTTTTTTTATTTTTATTTTTCAAAACATTACTATTTTGTGGGGTTTTAATTTAGGAAAAAAATAAAAACAACAAAACTGATATTCTGAGTAAGTTAATGTTGTGCTATTTTATTTTAAAACCACACAAAATAGTTATGTTTTGACAACTAAAATACTAGTTTTGAAATTATTTATAATGCATAGATATAATCAATAGCATTAGCATATTTTTTTTTTATTAAAAACTCGATTATGATAGTAAATGTTTTCTTAGTCAATTCCTAGCATCAGTGGGATGACACTGACAGCTCACTCCACGCAAGGTTTCACGGTGAGATTTTTACAGAAGCGATATGCTGGCTTGTTTACTTTTAATTCTGTTTAATATGAAAAGATAGTATAAAAAGAAATTCTATCAATTAAAATATCTCCAGCGTTGGAATAATTTGAGAAGAAAACTTTAAACTTATATCTGTAGGTTTATTCTTGAAAATAGCCTCCACGACTAGCAATGCCCCGTGACCTTGCTGAACATAGTATTTTTACTACAGCAGACATTCACATATACGTATTTCTTGGCCGATAAAAAAAAAAAACTAGTTCGCTACTATCAATAAGAGATTTCGATTATTCAAAAAACTGAAAAAAAATCTAATATCAAAATATACTCACATATCCTCTTCAGGAAGATTCAGCGTAATGGAACCCTTCACGGAATCTCCATACTGCAGGTATCCAAAGAACCCGACGATGCCGTACAGCGAGATGACGATGACCATGGCTACGTTGAGCACTCCAGGGCAGCCCAGGAACTGCTGAGGTTTAGCCATCTCGTTCTCAACAGGCATGACCACGCCGATGCCTTCCATGGCGAAGATCACCGTACTGTTAAAGAAAGATGTATTTTGAGTTTTAGAGAGAGTTTTCGAACGTCAAGACCAGTAAACCTCATCAGACGCTTCACTCTATTAAAATTGATATTTTTGTTTCATTTTACGTGACACTGACTTATAAAGGAATGAACGGTCATCTGTTCCGTTCACTTCAATTTATCGAACATTCTGCAAGCGAGTGAAAGATGCCGATTGCCAAAATCCATCATCTTTGGATCGAATCACTAATGAAATCAGTTTTACTATTGATTCATTTTGTATTATGACGTTTCACTTGGAGTGAAAGGTATACGTGAACAAAAAATGACAGTTTGAGTTTGAAATTTAAAGAATGTGTTCCGTTATGTACGTTTTCCTCAGCCACGTACTCAATTGCGTTATCATTTGATACGCCACTATTACGATATCAGCATCTCAAGATCATTGAATGCTAATTAATAAACACATGAAAACAGTATCTCAGTTACCAAGATCAGCTGTACTTGAGGGCTTGATCTCGTGAACGTCATAATATTGACCAAAGTTTAGATAATAACATTCATCACATTTGGTTATTGCAATGTCGTAAAATTTATTGTAATACTTGTATTATGTTAAAATTTTAATTAATAGCGTTGTATCACGTTACAAAGATGTTTTCTACCCAAGAAAGCCTTAACCGTTTAGTTCGGAAGCGCCCCCGATTGGACCATAACTCACGAACCTCCGCCGCCGGCTCGGTACCGGGTCCCATCGGACCCAAGAATGACGACATAGGACACCTTTAATTGATTATGTAAATATTTGTTATGCTATACATCCAATCTGATGAATGTGCGTTCATTAAGAGAGTTACATAAAAAGCTCTTATGTTAACGCCATTAAAACTTTCATATTTAGCGTACAAGTTTAATAATTCACCTGAATAACCATTTTGATGACAGTGGTGGTCGAGACTAAAAACAAAAAAACTGGGGATTTCGAACATCCTAACTCCACCACAGGGGACTGCCCCTGTGGTGGAGTTAGGATATTCGAAATCCCCAGTTTAATACGTGAGTGGATCAAATATAAACCGGACTTAGTTAAGTTTTTATTCATTTTCTACACATATTTTTTTTTATTTTTTTTTATTTTGAGTAGGTATTGATTAGGCTGTAAGCAAGTTTTGAATCGAAATAAGAAAGTTAAAAGTGTCACGTCGCAACATAATGTTTAGTCATTTTTATCAAGATTTGATCGTGTTTTTTGTGTAGTTTATGTATGAAAAATGGTAAAAGTAAGAATGTAGACACAATGATAATAACTTTATTTTTCCCTTTTTCATATTTTCAGCAAGTGAGTAGGTTCTTCATGTACATATTTTCAGCGAACTGAAATTGTCTACTTTTTGCATAGGTGTAGTACCTAATACCTATTTTATACAACTTTCGCAGTAGACTAACGCAGTTTATCGCAGCACATAAATTATAGATTCTTGGTAAACGATATCGCAAAGACCATAAAGTATCGTGCGTATTCATCGTGATAAGTAATGTCACCCAAAATATTTTCAAACTCCATGTTTCGCGCTATATAATAATCACGACCTCAAGTCACGGACTGCCTACACTCAGGTTTAAGCATCTTAAGTACACGCACCTCACTTAAGTGAAGAGGTTCGTTTATTAATCAGTCCATCGCTTGACTGATAACGTAAGCCCAAACCGTAACTTCAGTTCGTAAATTATTATGTTTATTAATACGATCATGACCTCAAGATTGATATCAAAATGTGAGCTCTTGGGCTAAGTAACGTTTAATAATACGGGCCTTAGATACCTACACACATAATTAGGTCGGTGAACTTTCTATGAACATTTAATTTCATCAAATATGATTGATGATATCTTCGAAACTTATTTTTGGACCACATATTCTAGGACTTTTTGTATTATTTTTACTTATAGAGTTATGAGAAGTATAAAATAAAAATCACCTGGTATATTGAGACGGAAGAAAAGTACGGAAAGTCCTATACCTATCCAGTAGTAAGACGGCGTTGGTAAAAAAAATAGTATATTTTTAGATAATTACTTATTTATGTCATAGTGCGCCAGTCTTTGCATACTAGGTAGCAGGGACATCGATGCACAAATTTTAACCATGAATTCAAGTCAAGATCTTAGACCCCCTAGCATAGAATTTTTTCATCGGTTATCTAAAACAAAATCACCTGTTTCATAGAAAAGTGCAATACCTACGCGGTCAAAATGTATTTAACAGCAAACATTTTTTATAACCCACGAAAATTTCCCACGCTAGTGGATCTAAAAGTTGGGTTGTGCGTCGATGTCCCTGTCTGTATAATCATGGTTGTAGAAACGTAAAATAAAATAAATTACTAACATTCCGTGTTTATTTTGACATGATTAATATTATGACGATAATGAGAAATAAAAATGGTATATCGTGCACCTGTGAAAATAAGATTATTTGCAAAAATTGTTTTGTTAGTGGAAGTGCTCAGGTGCGGTTCGTCCAAATGCGGTTGAAAGCAGTAGGTACTCTGAGTGAAATACCTCGTTTTTACGTCTCTGCGCTGCTAAAGTCACGTGGGGTTATAGTTACAGGGAAATATTGAAAATACACTTTTTATTCATTTTAATTAATTTATTAATTTATTTCTTAGGAAAACTTACAGCTAAACAGATACAAAAAAATACACAATACCATTAAACACCAACCACCATCATTAAATAGTACAACTCGTAAGTCGGGGCCGTCACCGCTGGGCCACCGACGCTCGCATAGTCGACTCATCATCATCATCAGCCTATACCAGTCCACTGCCGGACATAGGCCTCTCCTATTCCCCGCCACTCAACTCGATTTTTAGCTACTCTCGTCCAGCTGCTACCAGCCATCCTGCGAAGATCGTCGCTCCACCTAGCCTGAGGGCGTCCCACCTTACATTTACCGATTTGCGGTCTCCACTCAGGAACACGTTTACCCGAACGGTCATCGGTTCTACTGCTAATATGGCCGGCCCATTTCCACTTCGGCTTGCTTATTCTGTGACCTACATCATTATGTCGACAACTTTGGTTCTCTGCCGCATCACCTCGTTGCGGATTCAATCCCTCTGAGAGACTCCAAGCATAACCCGTTCCATAGCTCTCTGAGCGACTTTGAATTTATGGACCTACCGCATCGTGAGTGTCTACGTTTTGGATCCGTAAGTCAATGGCTGGGAATTCTCACTAAATTATTCCAAAATTTACAAGCAAGATTGGAAGAGTGCCGTCACCGCAACTGACGGCCTCTGTACGATTTTATTATTAAAATGTAGAATTCCTTTAATTTTCTGTAATTTAAAATAAACATAAGTATTGTTTTATTATATAATTTTCAAAAGTGCATTTCTTTCTGGCCCACCCTGTACCACAACATTAGTGAACATAATGCTATGCATATAGAAAGCACTCTCTTTAAAATTGCGGCTGATGCATCCCCTGTCGTTACGATGAGAATATACGAGGATGTAGGAAATGCACCCCGGATACAAAGTATTGTATGGATAGAGGTACGGAGTTGAAGTTATACACTTACACACACACAGTTTCCAAAGTAAAATAAATTTACTGTAAACTGTGTTCCAAAGTAAAATATATGTATTTTGGAAACCGTGTGTGTAGTATGTGTGTTGGATGCATTTCCGACTATGTTCGACTTCTTTTAAAACGGTTGACTTAAAAGCATGTCGTCTTTTAGTGTCTCTTAACTTGATTTGGGTAGGTACCTATCTGTTTGACATCTTCTGATATTTGGATTCGAAAACTGATTCGAAGACTAGCTTCTCGCGCTATCACTTCATTTCCGCCTAGCGTTCTTTCTGATTTCTTTTCTTTTTGCCTTGCTCCCAAGGGTCATAGCGTGATGTCAAATAGCCTGTAGCCTTTCCTAAGAATTGCGCTAAAATGCAAGAAGATTTTTTCATGAGCGCGTTCAAACAAACAACAGTCACTCAGGACTTTGAATTTAATAGACACAGATTTTTCTAATAGTTGTTAATAGTTGTTAACAGTTGTTTAAAATTACGCTTTTTGCGGGACGAGCTCATATTATACGATATATTTTCATGATTAATTACTGCGATAACTAATGAGAGCGACATAATGAACCACAACGAGAATTGTGTTTAATGAAACGCCTAACCTGGCATTAAAATTATACTAGATATAGACGGAATTTAAATTAAAAATTTCATTGCAAGAATAATTTTTGGAACTAGATATACAAAAACAATGAGTAGGATTAAAAAAATCTTTATAGCACTGTGTGAATCACGCGTTTCGGTGACTTAAGTTATTTAAGTCACAGAAAAGCGTGACTTAAATGCGGGTTTAGATCACACGAGCAATAAAATAGTATACGATACTCGTGACTTATGTAAGCCTATTAATGCACGGAGCTAATTTTACGACGATTTTTTTTTTAAATTAGTCTATTTGTAAAAGAAGTCGGTATTTTATTTAAAGAAAACTAAAATATTCATAACTTTTAGGGCAATTGAATTATGGTCATGCTGTAGAAAGATTTTTGTTGGAAACGACCTCTTTTATCTCCTTTTTTCGTTTGAGCCTCAACTTTTTGGCCACCCTGTATAGTAGGCATTTTTTGCAGGTATAGTCTGGGAAATTATGGAATTGTTTATCAAATTACTTACGAGTACTTAAGTTGCCAATATATTCAAGTCACAATAGCATTCTTCAATAGTTCAAGTAATGTATAATTTGTTAAACACAAATCTTCTTATTTATAAATGTTGGTTAAAGTTAAGTAATGACGTCTATCTAACCAAAATATATGTTTTAGATGTTTAAACGTCTCTTAACTGTTTATAAATAAGGTATATTATTTCCTTGGCCTGCTTTGTGGCCACATTGTCAACCAAATAATCCCAGATTCAAAGGTAGCCTATGAAACTTTTGACTTATTTTACACACAAGACTGTAAATGAATTAATAGGATTCATAATTTTGAAAAAATTTTATTGTCAACGTAAATGGAAAATCCAGCACATTTGTATATCATCGAATGTTATTTTTATGTTCGATTAAAATGTAATACTGTTACGTACGTTATTTTTTTTTTAAAGCCTGTTCATTTACTCAATATAATCTGTTAAATGTCTGTCTTTATGTCAGCGATTGATTGGCTGATTTAACTTTGGCCAACCAATCGCAGCTTACAACTTATGTTCGTTCTGAGGGCCAATTCCCGTAATTAAATAAGTTCAAAATCTAGTCGCAAACTTAGCGACACTTAATTCAAAAATTTGTCAGACATTTAGGGAAATTAGCGGTATTTTTAACAGACTGAGACTGCGATCGGACTGTGAACTTTCTTAAAATTACGAGAATGGCCCCTCTAGTGGTTTGCTGTTAGAGGTAGGTAAAACAACTATGAAAGAACTGTAATTTAATTTACAAAAGTAAACCTTTACTGTAGGTCTTATAGAAAATTATAACTGAAAATTATTAACCCACTGCACTTTTGCCATTGAACCATTCCGGAAAAGTCACTCATGCGAGTGAGCTCAATTTATTTACAAGAACACGAGTCCAAAATTTTAAAACTTTTTTTTTTCTTTTTTTTAAATAGTAAGTTCATAGTAAGTCTGGTGTGCAAAGTTTAATTGAAGGTTATTCGTAAAATAATAATTAGTATTTACAGTAGGCGCTTAATAAATATGGAAACTTTCAAGACAAGAACCAAACATTGTATAAAATCAAAAACATGGCAACAAATGTCAATAATGAACTAAAAAAAAAACGAATGATGAAATTTAAAAAAAAAATTAAAATCAAAATGTAACATACACTGCACTCACTACTCCCTAAACCAAACAAAATGGATTTATAATGGCGAAAACCTTTCTTCCTATTAGAGTTCACCAGTTCTTTATAAATTTATACCTACGTATTTTCCCCGCGGCTTCACTTTCGTGGTTATGATAACCCAAGCAAGCAATGTGCATCTCCCGGGATAAAATTATAGCCAATGTCACTCTCCGAACGGAAGAAAAGAACATAATGCGCTGACCCGAAATGATCCGGGATGAGGGCAAGACAATGACGATGATTATGACTCTCCGGCCTATAAACTACATATCTTTATGCAAGACTTCACAAGGACCGTGATATATAACATTGTAATTTATAACATATATTAATATTGATTAGAAATAAGTACAAAACAACAAGAACCTACCTCAAAAACAAAGGCCATTGCGTAATACCAGCTACCAGCTCCCTCTCCTTAATAGGTGGAAGGTCCAGGAACACGTAGTATAGGGTTATCACGAAGACCACGAGGATCAGAATGTTGGCCAGTGCGGAGAATGGTACCAGGTACTTCAGGTTCCTTATCTGACAGATTAGAACTAGTGGCACTAAAGTCAGGGCACAGGCAGCTTGGATTGATAAGGGATTTTCTGGCATGTAGACGTCGAGAACCTGTGAACAAAGATTTGAAGATAATTATTGGGTTGGCACAAAACTAATGAGACACTACAAAACTTTATACATTTCCTTTTTCAAGTTAATTGTTTTCGATAATATTTTAAAATGTTCTAGAACATACTAGGTACTTGTGATGTGGGGGTATATAAAGCCGCGAAATTTAATAAAACCAGTATAAGCTGGCCTTTTATTTTATTGAAACTCCGTACTACGCTAGGCCTGCTCGAGATGAAAGCGTTACAACTGATGTGCGGTCTACTGTCGGTGTCTATATTTTTTTAATACATTGTCTGCGTTAACTTTCCGATGTAAGTATTACACAAAGACTACTTTAAGTAACTTTTACCACAAAGCCACATAATATTTCGAAATATTACCAACCCTCCTATCTCCTTACGAGTACTGCCAATCAAAAACACCATTTACTGCCTCCAAATAAATTCAAAAATTGCGTACCTAATTTCAACTAGTTTAAAAGACATAAGACATTCTTGTGGTTTGAGGCACTTTCATATTCAGAATATTCTTTACTGCCTATTACTTATGATAACTGATTTTAAACCTTAAGTTTTGAAGCAAATGGTTTGAAATAGTTGGAGAATAAAAGCCCATTGAATTGAGATTGTGTGGTGAGTCGGTACCTAATTAATAAATTAGATCTCTTAAGTAATAGTCAGTTACGACACCATTTCTAAATATTTACACAGAGGAAGCTCATAAAATTATATTCAGTATTTTTGCTGTTTCATGTCTAACACACACACACAGATTACGGACATTGTTAAAAACCAGTCAAGAGAGAATCGGACTCGCGCACCGAGGGTTCCGTACCATCATATATTAAATTTTGTTTTTTTTTTATTCTGATAAGTGTGCGATTTAGAGACATCCTTTTATTTTTCCTGTAATCTTTACATAAACTTCTATCACATAGAATAATTTCAGATTTTTCCCTACGCAAACTTCGGAGATAACGTACGGAAAGAACGGTATTTTTTTTTTACATATCATCAAACGTCGAAAACCACGCGGCGGAAAATTAGAAGTAGGGCTACTAGAACATGTCATGTTCTAGTAGCCCTACTTCTAATTTTTAAAAATCCCTTCGTACCTGTTGCAAAAAAAAAAATGTATATATTTTTATTTATTTCTTTTTTGCAAAATAGTTGGGCAAACGTCATTTAAAACTATTTCAAGTTGATAGCATTAGTAATTCTTGAAATATCCAGCTGTGACGAACAGACTGAGTCGCACCATAAGGGTTCCCCTTTACCATTTTGATGCGGAACCCTAAAACACACACAAGAAGCAAGTATCACCTATATGCAGGTAGTTGCTGCTTAGTCACTGTTTGCTATTATAAAAATTGTAGGCCCATATTCTGAAAACGTAAAGTGCCAAAGACAAACTAAATAATAATCCGTTCATTATAACACATATCTATGACCTGAGCCGTAAGTCTGTAATCCATTTGGATCATTTTTAAAAGTACAGCAATGGCAAATAATTATTTATCAAATTTACACATTGCGACAATTTTAACGTGTTACAGTATTGTCATAAAACTGTTACAGTATTAAAGTTGTTATTTGAATACAGTCTGTTCACAATTATTATACTTTTCCTGTGACAACAGCAACCTAACAGCAACCTTATTACAACGAAAATAAAGATCACAATGATTTTAACAGACCTCCCAGTAACAGCTAATCGACAGCAACCTTAATGTAATGATAATACAGATCATTGTGTGTCAGAGGTATAAAATTACTAAGAACGGACTGTACTTATTCAAATGTCTACTTACTTCTTTCATAGAAGATCCGATGAAGACAACGTAGACGCATAACACGCTGAAGTATGTCACAACCATTGAATAATCCACCAGAACCCTGAAAATAAATAAGAAAACACACTATTAGTATTTTGTATAAAACATTGTTTATTTATTAAATTAGTTAAATAATTGTGGGACAACTTGTGATCACATTACAAATCTAAGCACGCTCACGTTTATGGGTCCAGCGTGGTAGGAACTTTGTCCATTTGGGTTTGTTTTGACTGTACGGCGGAAGTGTGACTGTAATTGACTGCTGCGCTACATGTCCCGGGTTCGATTCCCGCACGGAACAAATATTTGTATGACCTACAAGTAGTTGTTCCGGATCTGGCTGTATGTGACAATACAGGAGAACTTCCTAGTGTGGGGAAACGTTTTTATAAAAAAAAAAGGAAAAAAAATAGACTCCGGTTCCTTTCTACGGAGCCCTGACCGCTGGGAGCTTGGACCCTGTTCCCGATGCCGGTGGGTTACTATTTTTTTATATTATTAAATGGTTTTATACTTTTGAGGGGCCCGTGGCTCAATAATAACAGCCGCACAGGTCGATCGATCAGGTTAAGCCACGCTTGCCACGGTTGGTCTGTGGATGGGTGACCATCTTTACATACCGAGACCCCTCCGTGCCTCGGAAACCGCATTAAGCCGTTGGTCCCGGCTGTCATTCGTGGATATATGACAGTCGTCACGGGTAGTCAGAAGCCCGAAAGTCTGACATCCAGTCTTCCAAGGGGTATCGTATTACCCAGTAACTGGGTTGTGGAGGTCAGATAGGCAGTCGCTTCGTGTAAAATACTGGTAGCCAGCTGCATCCGGTTAGACTGGAAGCCAACCCCAACATAGTTGGGAAAAGGCTAGGCAGATGATGGTTTATTATTTTTATATTATAATATAAAAAAAAAAAATGTAATAAAGGAATAATTTATAGCCTCCCGACCGATTTCGGTCAATCCGGGCGAATCTCAACGAAGATTAGCCAGGTACGCAGGAGATATTATAGAGCACAAGTGTGTGCGTAAACAAATGTGCACTCTCTGTTCCTTTACTCTCATAGTCCGATGGGACGGCAATCCGATACGACCGGGGAGAGATCAGGCGCAGGACCAACGGCTTTACGTGCTTTCCGAGGCACGGGGGTATTAAATCGCCAACCGAAACCTTCCAAACTCCGGACTGTTACTAAGAAATTCCTAATGGAAAACTCAATAACACTTTTTCCGACCTAGGAATCGAACCCAGGGCCCCAAACTCAGCAGTTGTGCTTGCAAACACGAGACCAACGAGGCACTAACACTAGGACACCTTTAAATGAACGAAAAGATATAATTGCTCTGTTGGATTTTCTATTCTCAGCGCTGAGCCAAATGTTTGAAAATCCGACAGCAGTGCACTTTTATTTAGGGCATTCATTTCAATGTAACCTACTGTTACTCAAAACGGGTAATAAAGTTCACTTGACGTTTTATCTACATAAGTCTGGCCGTCGCGCCAAGAGAATGCGTTCCTGACATATGTCAGTGTGACAGTTCTATTACCTATCGTTTTTGAATCCCAGAGACTAATCTGCCATCTAGTCTTTTACGTTTGCGTTTTTTTTTTTGCGACATTACACCTGACAGACTAGTCTCTTCCATTGCTGGAAATTGCTCTTGCTTATTGCTGGAAATTGCTCTTGCTTATGACTCGTTTCGAAGAATTTCTTTATTAACATAACCTTCATCTCATTTATGTATTTATCAGTATTTGTTTTTTTTTTTGCAATGTTACTCAATATCCCACTATTTATACATACTCATTACTGTTTTTATCTGACACAAATTTATTTTATTTATTTAAGTATGCATACACATGTCACGTTCCAGTATAAAGCTGATGTGCATCCGTTACCTCACATATCTGGTCCAGTTGAAAACCAGCGTCAGGCACCAGTTGTCTGGCATTTTTGCTGAACTGGGCCTTTTTGGCGCAGCCGTGAGCACACTTTCCACTTTAATTTCTTACATCGGACTTTACACTTTTTTATTTGATTTTTATCTGATGTATGTCTCATGTGTACCTACTGTGTGTCTTATAGTCTGTGCTAAATAAATGTATTTTCTTTCTTTCTTTCCTTTCTTTCTTTCTCTGGGATTACAAAACGAACTTTAATAAAGATCATATTCGCAAAACACGTATTCGTTTGTATGAAACTGACTGGTGTCAAGAACGGATTCACTTGTCGGCCACATTATAGTTCCGAGTAAGTAAGACACTGGGCAAGCATGTTTAAATAATTGAACTCACTTTATAAAATTACCCCATGGTTGCAATTTCTTAGGTCCGTAAGTGAACGCCGCTCCACAAGTTTCAGCAAAACTGAGCGAAGGTTTCTTTGCGTCTACACAAACTTCTTGAGACACTTTTACCTGAAAAAAGATAGAATATATTTTGAGACTTTGTTGTCTGCTAATTAAAAGGAATATAATATAATTATTTTTATATAGAGGGCCACGAGCCTCTCTAATTAAATAATAATAATTTTTATTTAGAAATAGATTTATTTATTTCTGAGTATATGGTATTTAGATTTAGCTACGCGAAACTGTCAAATTTTCTCAATTAACTTTGAACCTAATGCATTAGGGATAAAGTTGAAAATCTTTTAAAGAAATTTGACAGATTAGTAGTAGCTTTATGTGCTGGCGTCTGTACATTAAGATCTTAATATTATAAAGTTTCACATACATATGCTTTACGTGTTGATGTACCCTACATTTTTTTTTCATGTTTTTATTTTACCAGTTTGTCGGCGTGGTTAATATGTACGTATATCCATGCCAAATTATAGCTTTCTAGTACTAAGAGTCTCTGAGCTAAGCTGCGGACGGACGGACATGGCGAAACTATAAGGGTTCCTTGTTAACTACGTAACCCTTAAAACCGGCATGTCCTAGAACCAAAAATTCGAAGACATGTAACATCCATTACGGCCCACTCCTACTCACAGAGAGATTATTATAGGCTGATTATGTATGTAGGTAAGTAAATGTCAATTGAATAAATATTCCTTACTAAAAATATTTTAATGAAAATACAGTTTCATTTGTAGCAAGTGTTTTGTGCTATGCATAAATTATCTACGAAAGTTTAACGACTTATTTTGCGTATTGTCTTTCAAATGTGTACTCTTTTGTTAAAATATGCTTTAAAATTAGTCTATGCTAATCCAAATTATGGAAATATGTTGAAAATATTACCAAAATTTGTTGTTTAACTTTTTTGCATATTTTTAAAACGACAGTTTTCTGCACAGTTTCTTTTTTAAAAAGTGAACTGTAGTGTTATTCTATGTATCAAAATCTCAGCGTGAGAACTTAGGTGAAGTGAGCGTGAACTGAGATTCAGTAGACTAATGCTAGGGATTAACACTAGTGACTGAAGGAGAGTACTTAATAGTGTTAGTCCTTAGCGAATGACAGCTCACTTCACCTATGATTTCACGGTGAGATTTTTACAGAATCGACCGGCAGGTCAGGTCTTGCTACCTAATTTGAATTTAGAACGTTGAAATGGCCAGTGATGAATTACTGCCAGTACTAACTTACTAATAAAATTATGATAAAGAAGAATCAACTTCACAGGCTTAATCTTATCTGTAATGGTCCTCACCAATCCTCATTTATATTAAAACTAGCGTCACACCAAAGCTTAGCTCGGATTTTTCGCCATGACAAAACTTAGAGATTTCTTTATTGTGTGTGTATATTTCATGTAACTCTAATATAACTTAATTATAAACATCACCCTCATCTGTCTAGCCATTTTTTAACTATGTTGAAGTCGGCTTCCAGTGAATACAGATGCAGCTGAGTACTAGTTTTACATGGAGCAACTGCCTATCTGGCCTCCACAGCCCAATTACTGGGTAATATTATACAGATTTAATTTAAAATAATAATAAATTAATGCTTTGTATGAAAGTGAAAACGACATTAAAATCCGTTGCGTAGTTTAAAAGAACAACGGGGTCACACAAACAAACACGAAAAGCGACTTAAATGTATAATATTATGTACAGGATAGCGTTTCCAACAAAAGATAAAATACTGATATTTAAATTATACCTGACTTAAAAACCTGTCTTCAGTTCAAAATTTTAATTGCCATTTTCATATTTTTAATAACTTTACGAGTCGAGTCTGGAAATTAAAGCTTCGCATAACTTGTTGTCAAGACGTCTAGACGATAATTCGTTTATGTTAACTAACGTTGCAATGAGGGAAGAACGCGGCGTAATTAAGATTCTGTACACTCAGTTCCTATAATTTACCGACCGGCATATTATATTAATCTTCCAGACAGAATTTGTCCATCAATTCTGGAGAACATAATATACATGACGTAGTTATAAAATGAAATAGTTTATTCCGTAAATAGAATAACGGAATCACTACTCCATGTCACATTAAAAAAAAAAGTGTGCGGTTACGGGAAGCCCTCCAGGTACGAAAGTTCCTTACGCGACACTCGCACGCACACACACACTCTCTATCTCTTTCTATTATAATAGAAAGAGAAGAGAGAGTGAGAGAGAACTCTAACATGCATAACGCTTTTTCGTTACATGACGATTTCTACCGGTCAACTCCTACCAAAGCTGAAAGCTGCCTCGCTAAAATGGAACTGGGCTGTACACATCTGCCGCATGTGAGACGAACAATGGGCCAACCCAATGGGTCCCTCTTAATGGCAAGTGACATCGTGGCAGGCCCAGATGGAGATGGCGAGACGAGCTTGACTCCTTCAACAAGAACTGGTCCTTAGCAGTTTTGAACAGAGAGAAGTGCAAGTGAGGCCTTTACCCTGCAGTGGGACATCACACGCTAATAATAATAATAGTAATTCCTAACGCAAGCCGCGTTAAAGAACTTCATTGCCATAAACTACATTGAGTTAACATTGCCTCTCTGACTAGAATGCCCTGAAAAAAATCGCGAAAAAAACTTAGGGGTCAAAGTCTCTTTTAAAGTCAAGTCATTCCTAATTCTTGATCAGATCATGTATGGACCAAGTAGATTAGTGTCTGAAATGGTCTTTTGCGGATAGAACCACACAGATTTGAGTGTACATGTCCAGACAGTGCAAGCATTTGTTAGTAATCGCGTGGCTTAACTCAGAACTTAAGGAGCTTAACTATTTAGAAACTTCAGTAAGGATGAAATTACTTGAAACTATAAAACTATCACATATACAAATAGACCTTGTCCATTTGTGACGTGCAAGCGACATTGAACCTTATGGTGCGAAAGTAATTACGAGAGCGACTACACATTCATTGATTCGTCAAAAAGATAACAAAAGATGAATGGGACTTACCAATATGTGTACTGTATGGGTGCAAACGAATCCAGCTATTAACGTTCCTATGGTGCCCACTATAAGTCCTGAGTTTTTGAAAGCAGCTGGCATCGCCAGGATACCGGAGCCCAGGCAACATTTGAGGAGATGTACGATTGATCCGATAGTTCTGTAAACAGATATAAAACATAAGACATGTGGGGACGACAATACGACTACAAATAAAAATACTGTGTATACAGTACTGTGTGCACAGGTTTTTTTAGCCTACAATATAAAGGACTTCAGCGAAATGTGCCCCTCCGATAGATGTCACCATCATACAGTTCTAAAGTATAAATTTTGATGACATATTTTTGAAGGTTAAAAGGTCAGAAGGTGAAGGTCAAGGTCAGGGGGGAAACAAAAAAAGGGGAAAAGCTGCAGAGTCAGAGGGGGAGGAATTTTTCAAGGTTAACCAGATTACGTGTAATTAGTTCATCCGAAGTTTGACTATTTGAACTCGATTTTTTGGGTGATCCAAACGTTACCGGAAAGAAATCTTTTCTGAATATAATAACTACCATATACTTCTATGAAGCTATGCTGAGACATTTGCGATTGCAAGGTTCCGTCAGCAAATCAGTTTCCCCATAGGATTCAATGTAACTTCTAGACGATTTTAGGACATGTTCCCGTCAACTTAGGAGTATAATTCTTTTTGATATAGTATCAATACACATTCTAGTTTATTCAGGCTAGAGGGCGCACTTATCGGAGGAGGGGAATTTTCCTACGCAAACTCGCTAGACTCCTTTACAATATAATAATGCATTCAGGGTACTGTTGGGGCTGTCATAACGTTGCAGTGTGTCAGGGACGTTTGCTGAGGCGCTGATACCTTTGCTGCTATCGTTAGGTTAGATGCGCCTCCCTTCTCGCTCGCGTTCGTGGCAGTTCCAACACTATACTGGGTGTTTTTACTAATCGGTGGGAGTCCCCCATGCTGCAAAGGTGGGTGCGGCCCCATGTCGTAATTTAATTTTGTTGCCAATACTAACATTAGTTTTTTAAGCATATTATTACTAAAAAAATATGGACCTGGTCTGAAATAAATGTTTATTATTATTATTATTTATAATCAGACCATAATGTTCCCACTGCTGGGACACAGGCCTCCTCTCGGTAAGAGGCAGTGGGCCGTAATCCACCACGCTGGCCCAATGCGGGTTTGTAGATGTCACATGTCTTCGAATATTTTGAGATGCCGGTTTCCTCACGATGTTATCCTTTACCGTTTTGGGAGCAGTGGTGATAATTAGCACAAAGTAAAACACCTGTCTGGGTTCGAACCTACACTCTACAACTCGTAAGTCGCGGGCGTTACCACTTGGCCACCATTGCTCCCAATCAGTCTACTGGCTACTATAATAATAATTGGATATTATATACTTAATAAATTGTTTGTTTGTAGACTGGGAACATTAATAGTTAGATGTACCAAATTAAACTGTCGTATTGACGTTCCACCCTGTCTGTACTCTTGAGTCACCAGGAAAAAAGCTGCTTTTGCATTGGGCTGTTTTTGGGGTAACGATAAGTAAGTACTTCAACCGAAACGTTGGAACAACGCTAAGTGCACTTGGTACACACTCATTGTACTACCTTCGACTGAAATATATAAGGTAAGCTTATCAAGTTCAATCAATTTGCCTAGCCTTTTCCCAGCTAATGTTGGGGTCGGCTTTGAGTGTGGATGAATTTGTGAATGAATTTCTTTCGGATGCAGCTGGAGACCAGTATTTTGCATGCAGTGACTGCCCGTAAGACCTCCACAACTCAGTTACTGGGTTATACGATACCCCTTGGTAAGACTGTATGTCAGACTTTCGGGCTTCTGACGACCCGTAACTACTACCAAAGATCCTCGAATGAAAGATGATGACTGGACGTACTGCGACAAGTGTAGCCTAACCTGTGTGACTGTTATTACTTAGCCGCGAACTATTTGTACCCACTACGTTCCATATTCGTTAACGTTTACATTTTCTTTTACAAAATGAACTAACACTTTTGACTTAAAGTATCGACTTTTAGTTAAACGCTGAAAATTTTCTTTACCAAGGAAAAATTTCAGCCGAACGAAAATGTTCATGGGTAAAATGATTAATTCTTCATAATGTCTTCATTAATTCACGAGTAATTAACTATTTTTAGATTTTTTCGGATAATTAAAAATTCCGTAAGTCAAAAGTTTTCAACTTTCAGACCACATTGAACAAATGACAAAACACAACAAAGAAACACAAAACAAACAAATGACAAAAACATTAATGATTAATTGTTTTGCAAAATGTGAAAATTATAAAGAGACCAAAAACACCGCTGCCAGGTAGGTCAGTCGGTGAGACATGTAGGTTCATACACAAAATCATCCTGCGTACATAAATATTTACTTACGGAGGAAAAAAAAATAGGTAAGTAGGTATAGACTTTTAGATCACAGATTTGTTTGGGGCGGGAACAAGACCCACTCGTAAAGAAGAAGCCAACCACTAAGACACTTTATCCATCATAACATGTCATAGATGCGCAAAATTTAAAATCTTTCCAAGAAGCAAGAGATTAATTGCAAAAACGTGATTGAAGTGTAAAAATTTGAACACACGATTTTTAATTTTTCTTCACCATTTATATTGCTCACGTTCGGTTCGAGTGATGAGCTGCCATTATTATTGGCATGGCAATAGGCTTACTTTGTATGATTCGACAGTGTTCTTTTATTTTTAAATCTGTTTACATTAACAAAAATTACACGTTAAATCAGTTTAAGCCTTTTACGTTATGGTACGCAATAAAGAATTGAGAATTGAATTGTACTAACAAAAGAATATTTTTTGCATACTTCTTTGCCATCACCTTTTTATTATTTGACAGTATTATTACAGACAATTCTAATTTCAACTCTATAAATTGTTGTAATGGGTATCATATAATTTGGTTTTAATATGTTTTTATATTTTATTTATCTTTTTGATAATTTATTTTATATTTTGTGTTGTAGTTGTGTGTTTTATATGTTGTGTTGGTTTGATTTGTAGACAATTTTTTTAAATTTATTAAGTACCTAGTACTTGTTGACAGGCCTGCGCTTTCCTCCCATACCTATTAATACTGTTATTTGAAAACATTGTAAAAGCCAATTATTTTTAAAATGGTAACCGTGGAGTTTCTTGCCAGCTCTTCTCCATAGGAAACGACCAATAAGAACCGTGCACCTAGCTTCTGGCGTTCATAAATGCCCTTGAAGATTTATGTAAAATAAAATATTTAAATTTTGATTTGAATATCTAAGGAAAAATTTACGTTACAAAAGATTCTAATAAGATATTTTCGCGTAACTCGTAAGGTACTTTGTAGTGCCAAAGTAAATGGAAAAAAAATATATTTAAATAAAACATGTTAATTTCAGAATGCGTGGATAATATTTACACACATACTTAATATTGTTATTACATAGGAATTATACCAAGTAGGTATGTACTGCTTTTCGAGAAATTTGCGTATCGGCTTATTTTTCTTTGTTGATTCAATTTATGTCTCCTTCGCTTCACGTTTACTTGAAGTTAATAATTGTATGCTAATTTAGGAAGGTATAAACATATTTTATTCGTTAGTAGAATGCTAAAAACTTTGACTTTACAATATTTTGAGAATTTGTCACGATATTTCTTGAGGCTACGTACGCAATGACAGGTGGATTGCTTAGCGTCCGGAGCCTAGTGACGTAACATCCTTACATACACGCTAGGCGAATATTCGCAATTAGTAACACCTCGTCGTCCATATTGTTGACGATCAGGGAAAAAAAAATAATTCGTTCAGTGTTGACAAACGGGACTTTTTTTTGCTTTTTTCGTTAATTCCCGGTCAGTAATAGGGTGTCTGTCGTTCACAGTGTTGACAAACGCAACTTTTTCCCGATATTACAAATGCTTTGTTCAAGGAGTCAAGGTTTAGAAAAATGTAGTTCAATAATTAAAGATGGCACGGATTTTTAAAATGCTGTAATTATGAAGCCCTAAATGAACTTCAAAATATTTCAATATTAAAAAAATACTTGTTTTCTTTTTTTACAATTAGTAAAAAAAACAAGAAAAAACAATAAGTAATAACAATAATAATATTTTTATACTTACTATAACTTAGTTGAAAATGCCAGATAAGGAATTTCTGTTTTATATCACAGGTAATCATCAAACTTACAACAATAAAAATCTAGTGCATCTAGAGAAACAATTTGCACTATATCATTCCATCAAAATTACACGTGAAACTATTGATCACAACTACGGAACCCTTCACTATACTAGTCCACACGCACTTGGCCGGTTTTAAAGACTTATAAGCCAATTTACTTCATCATTATAAAAATCATCAGTTGTTTATGTTAAAAAAATAATAAGAAAAGTGTCATGGAAAAAGTATACCTACGTTTTAAAAAATTATCAAAATGTTTTCCAACATTCTTCAGACCGTTCTTAAGATAAATGGCTTAAATTACCCAATCTATAGCACCACATTATCTTGGGCCTATCAAAGGGGTCACATTTTTCATTCTTTTATAAAATTCTGGGTAAGAGAATAATAGAATATTATGCCATTACTTGAATAATGTGCGTCCTTGGCGTTCGCGTTTGTTAAGATTTGTGGTAATTAAAGTATTCGTTAATCTTCTTTATGTTTTACATTTATTTTTGTTCCGCACTCAATAAATATTATCACGGTTTTATGATATTTCTGAGTACGATATTAAAACTGAAGCTGCGTAAAGTTATCGGTTCAGTTGTGTTTCCTTATCGGGTCATTAGGTATTTTTAAGGTGTACATAATAAAAAATATTTGTTCTATTCTATTTGGAACAAAATTTTGATTGTAATAACAAATGGGTTTATTTTTATAAGTAGGTTTGTACAAACACTTTTACACGGTTTAAGGGGCTCGTGATTAAATAATAGCACCCGCACAGGTCAATCGATCAGGTTGAGCTACGCTTGCCGCGGTTGGTCTGTGGATGGGTGACCACCTTTACATACCGAGACCCTCCCTGCCTGGGAGAGTGCGTTAAGGTGTTGGTCCCACCTGTTATTCGTGGATCTTTGACAGTCGTTACAGGTAGTCAGAAGCCCGAAAGTCTGACAAACAGTCAAGGGGTAAGTATCGTATTATCCAGTAACAGGTTTGTGGAGGTCAGATAGGCAGTCGCTCCATGTAATATTTTGGCATTCAGCTGCATCTGTTTAGACTGGAAGCCAACCCCAACATAGTTGGGAAAAGGCTAGGCATATGGTGATGACGTACACTTTTAAAGTTAACATGGGATAAAATAAGGCTTTAGAATGGTCTAAAGCCTTATTTTATCCCATGTTAAATTTAATTAATTTATGTCTAAAGCGGTATACACTGATCATGCTAATTATTAGCATAGTGAGCCTATGATGTTCCCACTGCTGGGACACAGGCCTTCTCTCTTCGAGAAGGAGTGGGCTGTAATCTACCACATTTCTTGGATTTTTTAGTTCTACGACATGCTGGTTTCCTCACGATGTTTTCCTTCACCGTTTTGAGAGCGATGGTGATGAAATTATTTACACACACAAAGTAAATCGCCTGCCTGGGTTCGAACCCACGACCGTAAGGTGCGGCAGTTACCACTGGGCTACCACTGCTCTCTGCTCGGACATAATAGTTAGAAATCAGGATGGCAACCAACCGATTATCCTTTAAAGTTAAGGCTCGCGTGCACATTCGCAAGAAGCTGGCAGTATCATCACAACGCTAATATTTTCTTATTGGCTGTCTTATTTCTTTTTAGTATATTCATGTATTTATGTATATTTATTTGTGCTTATATTTATATGTTATTATGTATATATATTATATTCAAATTTAAAATATTTATTCCTCAATTTTCATGATTGCACCTACTACTTACTGTTTGTCTCTGCATCACCCAAAGGTTGACTGGTAGAAAATTCCTATGGCATTAAGTCCGCCTCTGTACATTTATGTGCTTGAAGTATTAAATAAATAAATAAATGAATAACTAAAATAGTAGCAAAATTTACTTACGAATTAGGATGCTCTACAGTTCTATGCTCAAATGGGTTGTATGGCTTTTCATCGACACTCTTCGAAGCTATGCTAAGGGAAGACTGGAATCCTGGATTGCTGGTCAGGTCCGCTCTGAAAAGAAAAATGAAATACAGTGAGACGATCAGGTTATCACATTAATAAATTGAACACTCTATCTGCGTAACATATTTTAAACATACAAAAAAAAATTTAAAATGTATTATAAGTATGTGTACCTAACCAGTTGTATTATTTTTGGGGAAATAAAGAAAGTATTATATATTATAAATAACGCATAACAATTAACATTATAGCCGCGAGACCTTTTTTCCATGTTAGTATTTAACAACATTAAACTTTATTTGTGATTATTTTGTACCAATACCATAAAGTTTGTGTTGAATTGTTGATACCATCACCACGCGCGTGCTTAGTGCCTTATTATTAAGGGAAGTTT
Organism: Eremobia ochroleuca; assembly: GCA_949629135.1. NCBI lineage: Eukaryota > Metazoa > Arthropoda > Insecta > Lepidoptera > Noctuidae > Eremobia > Eremobia ochroleuca. Next base: position 19,523,785 of record OX451392.1, read on the forward strand.
ATTTCGAGCCAAGTTTTCGCTTTGTGAGTATTTTGTTTGAAAAAAGTTTTTTTCTATTTTTAGTATAATTTTTTATTTTATTATTTTATCAGACCGATAACAACTTGTAATTACCGCTGTGCTATTTAACGAATTGCCACTCTGTGCGAGGTACTAAAGAAATGTTTAATGATGATTGTTTCACGCACGGATAATGATCAAGCGTGATACGTTAAGAATTAGGTACATCATTGAGTAGGTAAAGCTGTTCTTTGTGATGATTTGTACGAAGGTATTATTTCAGGCCTCAAGTCTACTAATAAATCAAGGCATTCCTAATTTCATTTAACAAAAAAATCTTAATCAAACGGAAACATTTCATACCTACTATCATCATCATCTGCCTCGCCTTTTTCTAACTAAGTTGAGGTCGGCTTCCAGTCTAACCAGATGCAGCTGAATACCAGTATTTTACATGGGCGACTGCCTATCTGACCCCCACAATACAGCAAACGGATAATGCGCCCAATGGAAAGTCCCTATGGTAAGACGGGTTGTCAGACTTTCGGACTACTGACGACCTGTAACGACTGCCAGCCACCACGAATCCACGAATGACAGCCGGGACCAACGGCTTAACGTACTTTCCGAGGCACGAAAGGGTCTAAGTATGTAAAAATGTTCCCATGATGGACCCATCCACGGGCCAGCCACAGCAAGCGTAGCTTAACCTGATCGACCCGTGTGGCTGTTAGTACTTAGCCGCAAGCCCCTTTACATTCCGTTCCTACTACTAAGTACTATGTAAATTCACATAAAGAACAAATAATACGGAGTAACGACTAGCAGGTGTATTTTAAGCCCTAAAGTCCTTCAATTATTATTAAAACTTGCTAAGATTTCTGCCACACGAGTATCACAAACGCGTCATAAACTACGCAAATGATCCACAAATACCTCTCTTAGTAGCGACCTTGTGATGTGATGCCCAATGGTGCGGAACGGGTTTTTGTCATCAAATAGTCAATGAAAATCTCTGGGCTTAATTTCTATTGTTGATATGCATCACTGGCTTGTTTGCACACTTATAAATTTAAGGTTTTATTTAGATTTTATGGGTTTTCGTGGGCTTGAGCAAAAAATTGTGATATGCTGAAATGTCTTGGGTTAAGAGGCCGTTAAATTACACTGATTGTGTGGACTTCCCAATGGCCATGTTGATGACGAGTAAACTATTTGGCAAAGGTAATCAATACTTGATGGTAGTATGTAAAAATCTGACATGAGGATAATACATACAGGTTGACATACTTATAATTTCCACTGATTTATTTATTATATTTATTTGGCAGGAGAGGTGTGTGTGCACTCTCGCTTGGTCCAGACGAAACACTAACGTCTAAACTATATTAAAGTTATGCACAGTGTAAATATGTATGAAAGAGTAAGGGTCCTCAAACTACTTAAGTGGGACGGATATATTTTGTTGTATTCCAACACGCCCCCTCAAAATAAATCCTCTTTTTCAAAATAAATTATCAAATAATATTTACAATAATAATATCACACACCTTCCTTATCTGGGAGCACAATGTATGTTAAATAACAGAGGGCGTTCCCTTAAACTCGTTAATCTATATCATCAATAGATTAAAATAAAAATATCAGCATAGAAAAATAAGCATAAAATAATCCGAATTCAAAAAAAAAATTAATTGACAATAAATTCGAAACATCCTGTTTAAAATCAAAATAGTAGCGCGGAATAGTACTCGTAGTAAACAGAATGCCGGCCGAGCGTCTCCGAGAGTTCACGAAGCCGAGCGAGCCGGCGGCCGCCCGCGCAGCGCGCTGCGCTGAATGGCGAGCGGCGCCTTTGATAAAGGCGGCTTATTGAATTACAAAGACTGTGCAAAATACGTCGTCGGGTTGTTATCAGTAAAATTAAACATTTATGTAAGTATGTTTAGTTTTAGCAACAACATTTAACAACCCGTCTCAAATGCCCAGCTGACAAATGAACACGTCACTGCGGCACCTTGGGCTTGGAAGGACCTATTCGCAAACATAGTAAATAAAAAAAAACATAAATTCATGTACCTACCTATCTAAGCCAAATTTCAATAACATTAAAATTAAAATACAGAGTAGACAGTTATAAATTCTGCACGCAGCGGCCGAGTAATGAACGCGAGGTGGTGGCAGCGCTTCTGCCGACACGTCGCTCGTCGCGGGCTCGTGGCCACAAAATAAACAGATAGTACAGAAGGTCCACTCGCGGAACAAGTACACGAATTTGTTTTACCTAGCCACTCAGACCGGTGGTGGTACGACAGGCTTACAGTGTTAATATGAAAAATTAATTTTATCTAATAAATAATGTACCGCTAATAAATAGTGTGCGGTAAGTTCGGGGAAAGTTTAATTTATTTAAACCACAATTTAGTCTAGGATTTAAATGATAATGACGGTATTACGCGTTAGCAAGGGAATGTTTTCTCCAACAACAGAAATTTAAAAAATACTTTTACTTTATGCAGTTGCCTTCGTAATACCTAAGTACTTGCGTTTATTCATAGCAATCGTGTAACGTCACAGTAGTAACACGTTCGTTGAACGGGGTACTCCCTGAGTATAAAAGTAGTTTTAGGAAAAAGTGGGCCTTCTGAACTTATTAATTTTGTGGCACAGTCGTTTAGTGTTATTTTTTATTTTAATGTTTTAGGTATTATGATACATTTAAATAAGGTTTAAAAACTTACCTAGATTTTGAACTGCTCAATATGCTGACCTCCTCTGTCTACACATTGTTGCAATCGCCGACGGTTATTTTGGTGCACTCGTCGCATTAAAAGCGGGTCCTCGCGAATGCGGTTCCTGATAACACGGAATGCTGTGCAGATTCGCATTTCCATCTCCTCCCGCGAGTGGCTTTCTTTTTTATACACGAGTTGTTTGACCCAACCCCAAAAAAAAAAAGTCAAGTGGCGTTAAGTCAGGTGACCGTGGTGGCCACGCCTCGGGACCGTACCTCCCGATCCAGCGGCTATCAAACATCTCGTTTAACTGCGACCGCACTTCTGTTGAAATGTGAGGGGGTGCTCCGTCATGTTGAAACCACACATTTCGGAGATCGGCTAGCGGCAACCTGTCGAGGTAGCGCGCGACGGTGCCGTTAAGAAGAGCCAGATACCTCACACGGTTTAGAGTCCCTGGGATGAAGACAGGTCCTATTATTTTGTTTCCATTTATCCCAGCCCACACATTTAGTGACCACCGTATTTGATGTGCTAGCGGCCGAGTGGCACGCGGATTATGGCCTCTTTCTGCCCAGTGATGGCATACACGCCGATTCCACATGCCATTGCGCGTAAATAGGCTTTCGTTTGACCATATGACATTTTCGATGAAATGGGGGTCCTCCGCGCATCGCTGCAGTGCCCACTGGCAATAAGTTACCCGGCGCTCGAAGTCAGCCGGACTAAGCAGACCTTGCACTTTTTGAAGTGAGTACGGATGCTGCTTGTTTTTCTTTAACATTTTAAAGACTGCGACGTGACTCATGTTTAACAGGCGGCCGGCTCTTCTAGTGCTTGAACCGGGCTCCAACTCAAAATGTCTTAGCACGTTCTCTTCCTGCCGCACAGAGATCACGGGTCGGGGGCCACCAGAACGACGCGGCACTACCGGTTCATTGTTACGAATACGCACCAGGGCACTCACAATAACACGAGAATTCCGCAGTTGATGTGCATTGGGGTACCTCTCAGTATACATCCTCAGAGCACGTGCACCATCACATTATACTCAGCATAAATGAGCACCATGTTCACATACTCATGAGCACTGAACTGATAACGCGGCATTTTTCACACGAGAATGACGCAAGATGTTACAATGCGAAAATAATGCACGTCCGGTCAGCGCGTGAGATGAGTTCCGAATAAAATTAGGTGGACATTCGGGGATAGGGGGCGGGGCTAGGCACATCAATTAGAAATTAGATCGCCGCACACGCGGCCCGTCATTCATAAATAAATTGCGACATTGCTGTCCTTCAAGTACGCGTGTACAGAGTGTTTCTTTAACGTATCAATTTAACATTTTTAGTGAATATTTTAAAATTAAAAAAAATAAAAACATTTTTTTTTCGAATGGTAATATTTTTTTTATCATGTATGGATGCTATACTATTGCGGGTTAACGGGAACGCCCTCTGTTAGTTAACATACTGTATAATTTGAAGTTAATAAACTTCTTCCTATAACTTTTAAGTGTTTGATGTTCTAGAAAATTTTGTTACACCGAAAGGTTCGTTAAAGTGTTAGGTACCCAATGGAAAAGCAATGATGGCCATGCAATTGGATAGTTTAGAAAACAGTGATATTTAGCCTTTTGAACGCCAGAGTATAAACGTATCGCCGTTGTTTTTTTATTTCTGTCAAATGACCTTCATAAAAAATAGGGATCCAAAACTTATATCGATATACAGCTGAGTTTTTATTTTTGATTGTGTAGCTAGAGGCATGGTTGTATAAGGCTGAGTTGTATTAAAAATACGTTTTATTTCTCCTGATACCAACTTATACACAAATAATATTATACTCTGGACTAAAATTTCATATTCATCCTCTTAAGTTTTTATTGATTTTACAATCATACGTCACAATACTAGCGGTCACATATAGCAGACTATGGCGTGTGAGACACTCCTTTTATACGCGTTTAACATCTACTTTTAAAACAACAAATTTCTCGATATTGGTGGTTTATTTATATTAGTTTCATGCAATACAATATAGACGGAAGCTTAAACTTTTAAATTATATAAATAAAAACACACAAAAGATATGATTAAATTGTTTATTTCATAATATGGTGCGACGTGTATTTTGTCATATATTTGTGACGTTGGCGTTCAGGGTAAGATTTCGTTTGTCACATATAATGTGACAATGGCGTTCAAAAGGTTAATGATGAGTTCTCTGAATTTTCAAAAAAAAACCATGAAAATTGCTTTTTCTCGAATTTCATGCATTTTCGAATAGGCTTTATGAGGTGCTTATTTATTGCAAATGGGTCACACTATCACGCGGTCACGCCCTGGAAGGAGTACGTCAAATTACAAGTCACCCTGTATACTCGGTACCGCCCATTTTCTCAAAATAAAATTTAGAACTTTAATTTTGGTTTTTGTTTGATCACATTACTTCTGCTATTTTATGTGAGGTTTTATGAACGATATTTCTATTCAAACTCAAAATTAAAATACAAACTTTTTTTTTACTAGGGCAGTATGAGGAAATGAAAAAAGAGCGAACGGTACAGACGCCAGCACATCAAGCTACTACAATCTGTCAGATTTCTTTAATAGATTTTCAACTTTATCGCTAAAGCATAAGGTTCAAAGTTGATTGGGAAAATCTGACAGTTTCGGGTAGCTTGATGTGCTGGCGTCTGTACATACCTAAGACAGTTTTTCCTATGGATTCGGATTTCCCCATAATGACCAAGTAAAAAAAAAAACAAACTGTTGATATATGTATGTATTGGCCGTTCCTATTTCATTGAACCAGGATGAAGGATGAAGCGATTTAGTGGTACTTTTATAGATTCTTGAACTTTGTTAACCCGATGACGTCATGACACATTTTCACACGGTTTTCTTAAAGTATTGTTTCATTGCCTTGAGAATCTTCCATTGAATAAATTGTCTTTAGAATTTTAATTGACAAGGTTGCAATTATGTTGTTAAAACAAGCTGACTCGGGTTTATTATTATTTTTTAAATATTTACGGTTTTCTACTTACACAAAAGCTGTAAAACCGCAATAAATATACTTCAGATTTATGATACCTATAGAAAAATCAGCCTTTGGATATTTAGATATTCAATACATAATACCTTCTATCCTGTCTGCCTATGTGACCACATTGTTCTTTTAAACTACGCAACGGATTGAGACGTGGTATTTGCCATAATTTAGAGAATTTACATATAATAAAGAAATCTCGATATTTTGTCAAGTCGTGAAAACCATGCGAAATAGGGGCGGGTCGCCAATTAAAGTATACAACATGTCCCAGAATTAACGGACAACCTCTTAAGGGGTCATTGTACTCATCATTATGAACAACTTTTACAATGGGAACAAACCTGAAATCGCGAAAAAAAAAATCAATTGTTCCCTACATTTTGACGAGTTATGCGAACATAAATTTAGGGATCAGCTGAGTTTTTTTTCGCAATTTCAGGTTTGGCCCCAATGTAAAAGTTGTTCATAATGATGAGTACAATGACCCCTTAAGGGGATGTGCGTTAATTCAGGGACACGTTGTAAAAGAAGCATTCAAAACTTACGTGGACTTAAAATTGTCTATCTCCTTCAACTCCTTGGCCTTCGCCATTTTGGAAGTCTGCAAACAAAAGAATACAGAATTAAGCAAAAAAAAAAATTGCCCACATCTTTTCAACATAGGAATAGATAGATGATCGAAAGAATTTTTATCTCATGAAGCGACGCGGTCTTTACTTTTATAATTATTCACCCGACCTACAACGTCGCATAACACTGCCTGCCTGCGCTTCTTCGTTTTCGATCAGCTTTGTTTCTGTTTTAGTAGCCTTCCTTAAGAATTGGGATATGGAACTGGTAGTTACTGGTAGCTACATATAGATAAAATAACAACCAAAGCGCAGCAAATGCACAGTCTTGTCATGAGAGCTTCATCTGATTTTAAGCGCCCTGCTACATTTCTTCATCTTTTCAACTTTATAGTCCGTCCTCAGGTGGAATATGCCAGCGTGATATGGGATCCATACTATGACAAACAAACATTTAAGCCGTCGAAAAAATTCAACGTAAATATCTAAAAGGAGTTCAATTTAAGTGCCACTTGCAACGTTCCTCTTATGTGGAATCACTTCAAAAGTTTAAGATGTTTTTTTTTTGCCACCAATATCTGCCGTACGAACGCAGGACAGCGGGCGCCTCTGCACAGAATGGTCAAAACGTATACTTGTACTTTCTAAAAGTGGATATTTTTGCCTCAACTCGTTCTGGTTTCTCAAGGGAGTCAAGATCCATTTTGCAAATTAATAAGCGAATTTCAACTTATAAATTAGGTTTAGCTGTTACGAGTTTATGTATTATTTTGTTAATTTAGTATTAGCCATAAGTAGAAAAAAAATGTAATATAAGTTTATATAATATTTAACAAACCATCCAACACAATAATTATGTGTCACTGTACATCATTTTGTTACACGTGAAAACGCAGTTGATTGACAGACGCCAGCACATCAAGCTACCCGAAACTGTCAAATTTTCCCAATCAATTTTGAACCTTATGCTTCAGCGATAAAGTGGAAAATCTATTAAAGAAATTTGACAGATTGTAGTAGCTTAATGTGCTGGCGTCTGTGCATTAATATATTTGTCAATATTATATAATTAGGTTAAGATAAAATGTATTTATTGTTTGTTTTTAATAAATAAAGTAAAATATTTCCAGAAATTAGCGCCTATATACAAATAAACTCTTCAGCTTTTTTATATTACTAGCTTCAACCCGCGACTGTCCGCGTGAAACTTGCTCCACCGACCCACCTCGTCGCATAACATCGCCTGCCCGCGTTTCTTCGTTTTCGCTCAATTTTCTTTCTGGTTGTTTTGGTTTTGCTCAGCTCCTAGGGGTCATAGCGTGATGTGAAAGCCTATAGACGTCCTCAAGAATTGGGTTATCAAATCCAAAAAGTATTTTTCAATTCTGACTGGTAGTTCCCGAGATTTGCGAGTTGAAACTAACGAACAAACTCTTCGGCGAGTCTAAGAGATATAAAATTAGATTTATTTCACCAGGCGTCGAGTCCAAGCCCCGTAGTTATTTTATGTTGTATTTAAATCCCTTTATGAAGCTTCTTACGATGCGGTCCGTTGTTAAAGAAATTAACGAAGGAAAACAATTGAATTCCTTTTCAGAAGTTTCAAAGATTTGTGTACAGCTTTCGTCTTATATCAAGACAATTTTAGACGTGGTTTAAGCCATCGAGCCGTTTTTAAATTACAAACTTTTTTGAACCATCTGAAAGTCCCTGTCAGTCAAAAATGTGTTTGATTATTTTTTGTGTGACGTCTCTGAGAGAATTGGATTATATAAATAAAAAACCAGCCAAGTGCATGTCGGACCACGAACAATGAAGGGTCCCGTAGTTGGAATGAATTTATCCCAAGAACAAACTTAACGTTGTAGTTGAAAATCACGTTCTTCCATATATTGCAACTGTAAATATAAGTTGGTCGACTATTACTCGTAAACTTTAAAGCCTACTTAGCTGTGATAGTTTTACTTCTACACTATTTGCGCTGTAGCATGGTGCGGGTGACAGTTTCAGTAACATTTCGTTTCACTCTTGAAAGTTGCCGCGATTTACAATTTATGACTTAGTATTTCAGTTGTACCACATTCGTAATATATTAAATAATTAATAACTGTAGTAAATTAAATTAAACCCAACCAGAATGTTCTAATCAAGAAATAAAATCAAATTGAATGAAAAATTAAGCAAAGTGTTATGCGTATAACGTAACGCCATAGACGTATTTAGTGATGGGATGTACTGCTACGATGGATAGTCGATATTTTTTATAATAAAAAACGTATATTGTGCGTAGGTCAATTTTTATTTTTAAAAGGTCTAATTATACAACAGAACATTTATAGGGTAAGGTTGCTTAAAAGGTTGCTAAAAAAAAATACATGTTATTCGTCTAAACTCATATCAGAGTCAGGAACATCTGAATTGTCACTCAATTCATCATCTGAATCTATGACGGATATTATTAACGATGACTCAATTATGTTGTCAATATGTATGTCACGATCCCAATCAGACATAATGTCCCTTTTTGTTTTATTCACGACCTTCGACCAGTCTTCAGGTTGAACATTGTTGATGGCCTCTTGTAATAGGGCCAACATCTTATTTGCCGTAAATGGCGGCGAAGTATTATTTCTTGCGGCGTAACCTAAAAATAAACGAACTTATAAAAAAAAGTATTCAAATAATCATCAATCAGCCTAATCTAGTATCTGGTAATGTTTTTAAACTAGGTACATGCTACGATCGGAAAGCTGATTTTTTTATAAAGCTTCAAAATGGGAATTGAAATTAAAAGCATACCTTTTATTTGGGCCCAAATCAGCTCAATAGCGTTATACTGGCAATGGTAGGGTGGTAGTCGAAGGACCTGGTGGCCTTTTTCTTTTGCCATCTCGTCCAGAGCATAGGTAGGAGTTGGTGGCTTATGGCGTCGGACTAAGGCAATAAGCTCCGTCTTTAACATTTTTATATCTGCTGTAACGTCGTTTTCACTCAGCCACTTCACCAACTCGCTTTTGCGGTTGGATTGGTTTGGGGGTTTATTAACTTGCACCGAATGGTAGGGTGCGTTGTCCATTATTATGGTCATAGGCTCTTTTAAATTGTTTAATAGACCTATGAACCAATCTTTAAATTTTTCGTAATTCATCTCCTCATGATACTCCGTAGTTTTTTTTGACTTAAAAGCCAGCAAACAATCAGGGACGAATCCACTTGCTGTACCTGCGTGACAAATAATAAGGCGTTCGCCTTTGCCTTCCGGCACTTTGGTACACGATTGTGCCGTATCGTCGGTCCAACTTTTACCCACTGTGTGGTTGGCGTTTAGCCACGTTTCATCCAAAAAGACAACTTTGCTCCAATCACTTATGTTTTTGGCCTTCCTTAAAAATCTACATCTTGCTAGGGCAATGTCAGTCCTATTCATAATAATCTTTCTTTTGTTAACTTTTTTGTAAACAAAGCCAATATCTTTTATAACTTGCCGTAGCGAAGTAATACCTCCTTTGAACAAGTCAGCTTCTTTTAATGATTTTAGAAGCTTGAGCAATGTGGGTAGCTCCATTCTTCTATAATAATCATAAATATGATTTCTAATAGCAACCTTAGCAAAATCATCCAAATCTGTGATTGGCTTCACCTTGGTCCGCTTTTTGTTGGGTGTCGATAATTTATTTTCAAACATCCCATCTTGGCCAATTTTCTCACGTGTTATACGCGAAACAGTATTGCGGCCAATATCAAGAGCTTCGGCTACTCGTTCTACAATATGATTCAATGGTAACAACGGTCCATTATTTTGTTGTTCTCTTTCAAAGTAGTCTCGGAGGCGAACAACAAGCTCCCTGGCCTGACTACCCAAAACAGTTTTTTTTGTATGCTTAGGCATGGTAATAACAACAAACTCAACAAACTTATAACAAATAACAATTTAACAAAAATGAAAACAAACAATGAAATCGTAATACGTGTCACATTAAGTCACAATATAACGCGCTTGCACTCGTACTCGCACTCACAGCATCACACGGGTAAACAACATGGCCGCCGCGCCGATGCACCATACAGCAAAAATGTTGTCACGAAAAAAAAAACATAAACCCGATTTTGATTATTTTATATAAGTACAAAGATAATTATTGTAAATGAAAGACTCCATAAACAGTTCAGAAAACATATTTACTTCATAATATCAAAATACTTCACAATAAAATGGCAAAAGTGTAAATACATCATTACCTTAAAATTAACACCAAGTAAACACGTACACTATTTCTTTTGATGTTCACTGGGGACTGCTCGACGATCGACTGACCACCGAATCCCCGACAGATTCCTTTTACAATTCCAAATGCCCGCCACAACGCGCGCCTCGCTCTGATTGGTTAGCTATACACCAATTGAAACCACAGACCAATAAGAGCGGTTCGGCGTTGCCGGTTAATAACAACTGAAGTTTCGAAGTGAAATGTTGCCAGATAATAAATAAAAGGTGTAATATAAAATACAGACGCTAACAGCTCGGCCATCCTGCGAAAAGCGAGTCCCTTCGCGACATCAAAAAAAAAAATAAAATAAAACTACATTATAATTAACCTTGGAATCTACCTAAGGTTTTACAATCATAAACCATGATAACATTGCCATCTTATAATAATAGTTAGTACTAATATTATAATCTTAATAAAAGATCTATCAGATTTAACTACATAATCTAAAACAATTTTAATGTGATAACCTAGTTGACAGCTTAAATTATTCGTAGTAATTTATTATTATAAGAATAAACTATGACATTAAAGAACAGTTATTTTCGTGGTAAGCTTATGGTAGCTAAGTTACACTTATTATTATATAAACATTACATAATATCAACATGATATTAATTATATTAATTCTAATAATATTATCTTAAATATTACATCAATGCGGTGTGTATACTTTACTTTATTAAATATTATATTATTTATTATTATATTTCATAAATCAGTCTATTCCAGTCTAGATGTACTCTCTTTAGTATATAGTACTAATTGGTAGGTTCATTACGGTCCTGATTAGCATTATCTTCAGACTCAGACTCTGTAGAGTCATAATTCCTATCGAAAGCGAGCCACGGCTTAATTCTATCTATCGCTATTACATTTTCATATCGACGTTGGCCATGATTGCGGGTTAACGACGTATCTTCTATTAAGAACCTATCGTTAGGCAGTACTTTAGAAATTCGGTATGGACCCTGAAACTTTGCCGCTAGCTTTTTCGATTTGCCATCGCTTGGCACCTCTCGCTTTATGCTAACTAAATCGCCCGAGTTATATTCGTAAGCGCGCTTATGTCTAGCATCATATCGGATTTTGTCTTTAACCTGTTGTTCGGCAATGCGTGTACCTGCTTTGGATCGTACCTGGCCCAAATCGTCTGTGGAAAATTCTCTAACATCGTCTATAATATCGCTTAGAGCATTTTCGGAGCTACTACGTATGTTAAAACCAAGAAGTAGTTCCGAAGGGCTTTTGCCAGTCGTCTTGTGGACGGTAGTGTTCAAACCGATCTGTATATCCAGAATATAATCATCCCAGTTCTTATCGTCTTTATTGTCCGTTTTAGAGGTGAGTGCACTTAAGATTGTCCGATTATAACGTTCGCATTGTCCGTTTGCTCGAGGTGTGGCCACAGCATTAAGTATGTGCTTGATACCCATGGATTGGGCAAATGCGCGAAAGCTGTTACTGGTAAAAGAAGTCCCTCTATCGGTTATCAGTCTAGACGGTGCCCCAAAGTAACTAATGTGCTCTTTGAGGGCTTTTATTGAGGTAGAACTTTTAGTGTTTCTGACTGGCTTTATATTTATGTATTTCGTGAATCCGTCTACAATTACCAATAGGTAGCAGTTGCCCTTTTTGCTCTTCACAAATGGCCCTAGATGGTCTGCGTGAATTGTATGAAATGGAGTTTCAACTTTAGGGATCGGGTGTAGTTCGCCCTGAACTTTCCCGGTATGGTCCTTACTACGTGCACACTCTAAGCAAGACTTGATATATTTTTTTATGAACCGACGCATTTTGGGGAACCAATAGATTTGCTGAATTCGCGTAAAGGTCTTGTCGAAGCCGAAGTGGCCCAGATCGTCGTGATTTATTTTGGCTATTTGCCACCTTACCCCCTTCGGTACCACCCACCTTAAATCATTTTCTTCCTTACCTACAATTCGATAAACTTTGCCGTTTTTCAATTTATAGTTTTTTATAACATCTAGCACCTGGTCCGATTTAGGGTCATTCAAAATCTCTCTAATACGTGCTATTTCGTCATCATTACTCTGCACCGTAACTATCCAATCATCCGTACCTACTGTTAGTACGTCTAATACATGAGAATCCTCCTTAGCTTCCCCTACCGGATTCCTACTTAGTGCATCCGCATGGGACATACGACACCCAGGGCGATATTCGATCTCGCAGTTAAATTCCTGAAATTGAACCCACCAACGCGCTATGCGAGGTATAAGGTCTCTTTTTGATAGAGTTGTTCGCAGCGCGTTACAATCTGTTAGTATTTTAAATGGAACACCTATCAGATAGACACGGAATCTGTTAAGGGAGGATACAACGGCCAGCGTCTCCAACTCAAATGAGTGGAGCTTTTGTTCATCGGGAGTAGTTTTCCTGCTAAAATATGAGACTGGCCTCAAATGACCAGCATCATCTTTCTGCAGTAAAATTCCTCCTATCCCGTGTTTACTAGCGTCCGTATGTACCTCGGTTTCGCGTGTTGGGTCATAAAGAGCAAGCAAGGGTCTCTGTACGAGCGTCGACTTAATTGTTTCGAATGCATTCACTTGTTCAGGCCCCCACTTCCAGGTGGTATTCTTTTTAAGGAGGTCCGTTAGAGGCTTTGCGATTGTAGCAAATCCCTTAACGAACCTTCTAAAGAAGCTTGCCAAGCCGATGAATTGCTGTAGTTCACGTTGGCTTTTGGGTGTACGAAACTTCGAAACGGCTTCGGTTTTCCTTCCGCCGGGTTTGATACCGTCAGCATTAATTTGGAAACCCAGAAATTCGATGCTATCCATGAAAAAGTTGCATTTGGATAGTTTGAGAGTAAGACCACCCCGTTTTAGGAGGAAAAGTACTTCTTCAAGCCTACAGAGACCTTCGTCAAAAGACCGTGCTGGGATCAAAATATCATCCATATAGACGAGAGCGTACTTTATTTTCGCTTCAGAGAGGATCTTATTGATCGTTCTTTGGAAAACAGATGGTGCATTTACCAATCCAAAAGGCATTCGTGTATACTGAAACTGGCCATCGGGCGTCACAAATGCGGTTTTGTCTTGCGAATTCTTTTCAATAGGAATTTGATAATAGCCGGACGCTAGATCTAATGATGTGAACAGTTTATTACCTGCAAGCCTATCGAGCTGGTCGTCTATTAGAGGTAAGGGATAGTGATCCTTTTTTGTGCGTTTATTTAAAGCTCTATAATCTACACACAAACGTTTCTCTCCGGTTTTTTTCTTGACCAGCACGATTGGACTCGCATATGGGGAGGTGGATTCTGTTACAATGCCCGCATCCATCATCTCCTGAACCATATCTCTTACCAGCGCTCTTTCGCCGTAGGACATGCGATATGGCCTGTATACCACTGGCTCTGCATCGTTAAGCTCTATGACCATCTCTGTTGCAATTGTGAAACCAAGATCTTTAAGACCAGAGGAAAAACATTCTTTAAATTTCAATAATAATCCCTGGATCTCGAGTTTCTGCTCTGAAGTGATGGTGTTACCGCACTGTACAGACTCATCCAGAGATTTATCATCGAAAGTTACTGAGTATACATTTTGTTCGTTCGTGATGGGGATAGCACGCGTCAGTAAAGACCCCTGTTTTATACCGACCGAATTAGCAGAGACGTTTTGTAGCAGCAAGTTACCGAAACCACCGTGTAGTTTATACTCGCCCGGGAGTAAATAGTGTTCTTTACCTGGGGTGCCCCTAACGGGACTGTTCACATACACAAAGCCAGTAAGACTAGTTCGTGACTTCACAGGTATCACAGTTAATTGTTTTGGAGCAATTACTACATCATACTGAGTCATGAGGAATATTTTTTGATGGGAATCCTGTTCGAACAATACTTCGTTAGGGGTCTTTATGATAGTAATACCAGGTTTCTCTGTGAACGTGTGACCCAAGAGGGCTGGGTATTTCAAAGCAGCGTCTTCAACAATGAGAATCTCTATATTCTCTTTTATCCCTTGCACAGTTACGTCGGCATTACATTTTCCCAGTGGTTTTATGTGAAAGCCACCTATACCCCGCAGGACTGGTAATCTGTCCAGGCTTGTATTTAGCTTCAAACGCTTTGCTTCCGATTCCCTAACTAAGGTACACTGGCTCCCTAAGTCTACTTGACAATTGATCGGCTGACCGTCTACGAATATTTCGAGGACATACTTCTGATTAGTAGCATCTGAATAGTCTACTAGAGCAACCTGCTTTTCATCCTTAACTTCACTACTGGGACGTTCAGTGTTTTGGATAGTGGGCCACTTAGATCTACAATACAAATCTAAATGACCTTCGCGGTTACACAGAGTGCATTTCGTTAGGGGCTTATTGCATTTAAAACTCTTGTGTCCTTCTCCATTACAATTGTGACATTTAATGACAAAAGTGGACCTCTTATTCGCGTCAGATTTGTTCCGACTGTTATTTGACAAGGAGTTCCTTTTACTCGTATCTTGCCCGGATCTATCCGCGGTTTCCCTACTAGTGCCTGGCTTAACAGTTTTAAAATATCTAAGCACATCTTCAGGTCCACGAAACCTAGCCGCTTGTGCTCCTATCCGTACCGCCCTATCGTCTACGCCGTGTAATAAGCAATCGACTGCTTTTCGACCTACGATACCACATCGGTTCAGGAGATTTATTTTTGCGTAATAATATTGTTCAAGGGATTCGCCGTAACGCACACGCTTGGCCAACATCTGGGTTAGTAGTTCCGCATAGTCGTATCTACAAGGAAAAGACTCAATAAGCTTCCTTTTCCATTCTGTCCACGAGTAAAGCATCGTGCTCAGGCCTCTATACCATGTCTGAGCAAGTCCGACGAGTTTCGGTAGAGCAAAATGAATGGTTTCCCGTTCATCCCAATTATAAATCTCCGCGGCTTCCTCGACTTTAGTTAACCACGTTACTATGGTTTGTTCGGTAGATAAAGGATCGAATTCCGGAATCACGTTTGTCAAAGAAAGCTTAGAGGTCGATTGTCCCTTCACATTATTGAGAACATTCAAGAATTTATTTAAGATGCTATGAGTAGCATCAGGCATCTGAACTTCCGTCAATTCACGTTTTATACGACGTGAGGGAGAACGAGTTCGTCCTCGCTTCAATAAGCGTCTAGTAGGAGTGTCATAGCTATCACTGCTACTGCTGCGATGACGACGTCGTCCTACCCTCATGACCCGGATTTCATCATCAGATGAGTTGTCACAAAACCGTTTCCTACTACGATAATAATTACTAGAATCATCACGAAGTCGAGTTCTATCACGACCTTTATCGACAGAATCGTCGCGATATCGGTCCCTTCTACGATTGCGTTCGCTGCTGTCTCTTCTTGATCGCCGGTTATTAACGTTTTTACTATAGTTTGGCTTTAAAAGAGAGTGCTTGCGGCTTTGCCTGTCTCCAACCAGGCTCCCTTCCGCTCCCTCACTCTCATTATCAGAATCATTAATTAAGCGTTTGCGGACTTGCCTGATATCCAGACTCCCTTCCGCTCCCTCGCTTTCATTATCAGAATCATTAATTAAGCGCTTGCGGACTTGCCTGATATCCAGACTCCCTTCCGCTCCCTCGCTTTGATGAACTTGGCGTCGCTGCGGAGTCCGCCGTGGGCCCTCGTTACGGTCCACACTTATTGGCTCATCCTCGTTATTGCAGCGACGTCCATTACCACTGCCCGCAGGCGATGAATCCATTATCTGTAATTGTGATTAAGTTTAATTAAGTGTTAATTAATGTATTTAACTTTAGTTTAATGCTATTCTTATGGTGGTAGGTAGATTAATATATTTCATGATCAAAGTAAAATATTCATCGCCCCAAACAAGCATCGCATTTCCAGAGTGTAGCCCTGGCAAAATGAAATACATGCTTTAAAACATATTATATATCCACGAGAGTACCCTGGCAATATATAATATGCCCGACGCAATAAATCAAATTAATAATTGTATTGTGTGTACAAGAAAAGCATGTACCGCATATCCAGAGCGTCGCCCCGGCAATATGGGATACATTGCTCAAAATGATCCAGTACATATCCGTAGGAGTACCCCGGCAAAATGTACCAAACCGTTATACACGATTTATAAGTGGCAAGGATGCATCCCATATCCAGAGCGTCGCTCCGGCAAAATGGGGTGCATGCTCATAGTCCGTTACATCTCCGTAGGAGTGCCTCGGCAAGATGCAACAAACTACCACATGACGATTTTAAACATAACCTATCAATTAAAAACGCATGCATCCCATTTCCAGAGCGTCGCCCGGCAAAATGGGGTACATGCTTAAAATAGTCCGTTACATCTCCGTAGGAGTGCCTCGGCAAGATGCAAAAAACCAACACAAGACGATTTTAAACATAAACTAACAGTTGAAAGCGTATGCATCCCATCTCCAGAGTGTCGCCCCGGCAAAAATGGGCTGCATACTCCTTACAGGGTATTCATCAACTTTGTAAGTAAGACACAGCACAACAGTTTCCTGAATTAGGTATCTTAAACATGAGTGACAATTAACGTTTTTTGAATTACCAATAGAATAGAATGGTACTTACGTGACTGATGTAACTATCGTTGAAATTTACCACATTAAAACATTTTATGGAGCTTTTCTTTTACAATGTAAGTTAAGGGTGTAAGCAAAAGGGAAGAAAATGAAAAACTAATAAGCGTGGGCGGGATTAACGGATGGGTTTCAACTCTCGTATTTCAAGCCCTCTTTTTTTTTACGAGTGAAAATCCGCTAATCCCACTTCTGAAATGTAAATGAAAGACTCCATAAACAGTTCAGAAAACATATTTACTTCATAATATCAAAATACTTCACAATAAAATGGCAAAAGTGTAAATACATCATTACCTTAAAATTAACACCAAGTAAACACGTACACTATTTCTTTTGATGTTCACTGGGGACTGCTCGACGATCGACTGACCACCGAATCCCCGACAGATTCCTTTTACAATTCCAAATGCCCGCCACAACGCGCGCCTCGCTCTGATTGGTTAGCTATACACCAATTGAAACCACAGACCAATAAGAGCGGTTCGGCGTTGCCGGTTAATAACAACTGAAGTTTCGAAGTGAAATGTTGCCAGATAATAAATAAAAGGTGTAATATAAAATACAGACGCTAACATTATGTAGCCATAAAACATTTATATTGACAAGTTTATACACGTAGCACACACGTAGTTACACTGCACAACTGAATAATACACTAATTTTCATAACAATATTAAAGAGAACTAGATTCACGCTGCGAGTATCGTTAGCGATAAAAATGAATTGCATAACCTCACATCCCTACGTGGTACTGACAAATGTCAACGTCATACGGGCAACTGTCACCCGCACCATGCTACAGCGCAAATAGTGTAACTGCGTTATATTTACTACTACCGTGATTTTTGTCACATGTCAAAAACAACCATTTAGCTGGGGTTCACTTGACTCTAATAAAAATTATCACTTTAAAACTTCATATTTCACGAACGGATCCCGAAATCGAAAAATTGTTTTCACAAACCCGCAATATTTTTGAAAGAACTATACAACAATACCCTACAGCATGGGGTAGACGAGAAAAAAAAACATCCTCACTTTACGTGTAGGCAGGTCTACAGGAGCAAGGTACAGACGCCAGCTCATCAAGCTACTACAATCTGTCAGATTTCTTTAATAGATTTTCAACTTTAGCGCTAAAGCATAAGGTTCAAAGTTGATTGGGAAAATCTGACAGTTTCGGGTAGCTTGATGTGCTGGTGTCTGTACCTTAAAAAAAAAGTTTTCATCGTTTTATTTTACCACTTTGTCGACGTAATTAATATGTATATCCATGCCAAATTATAGCTTTCTAGTGCAAAGCGCATCCCTTGAAAATGGCGGGACTAATTTGGCTATATTTTATTTTAAAGTCTTCGTAATAGTCCGAATTCAACTTTTATCGAAAGAAAAATATGGCATTATTTCAAAAATTCCGGACTAAAACTGAACGTCGTTTTTCTATGAGATTTATGTATAATCTGTTGTTTGGTCAGGACAACGTCTGTCGGGTTAGCTACTTAAAATAAGGACTTTACATTTGTCGGAACACAATTTTCAATTTAGACTCAGGCTTATCGCCGGGAGCAGTGGTGGCGCAGTGGTAACAGCCCCGACTTACGTGTATAGGTCATGGGTTTGAACCCAGGCAAGCACATTACTTTGTGAAATTTATTTCATCAACACTGCTCTCAAAGCGGTGAAGGAAAAAATCGTAAAGAAACGTCCTAGAAAGAAAAATTCAACGACATGTGACATCCACCAACCCGCACTGGGCCCGCTCCCTCTAACAGAGAGGACGCCTGTGTCCCCAGCAGTGGGAACGTTATAGGCAGTGAGAACGTTATTATGCTTTTGCCAAAGCCATTTGAGTTTAGCTTCCACGCCAGGTCGCCACGAGCTAGCGTGAATAATGGCTCCATCTAATGGAGCCATTATTCATGCTAGTCCAAAACAATCTGAGCAATACCACAGTAAATATACAGTAAAACATCTTCATACAAACGTGCCGCTCTCGGTTTGAATGTGTGCGTGCGCGCCGCGCGCCATGTCGGTACGCGATTTCACGCACACGCTAACATAATATATGGGGGAATAAGGTGGCGGCAGTGCGGGCTGTGCAGCGCGACTGTGAGCACGCGCGTACGCTACATGACCGCTTGCGTTCGTCAACTCTCGCCGGCGGCGGCCACTTACTCGTAAATTACGAGTATCATGACTTCAAAAAGGGGAAAAAAATATTGTAGTGTTTTCGGGTGCCTCAATAATGATTTCGCAAACCCGGACTTATCATTCTTCATACTTCCTACTCAGCCAGAAATGTAAGTACCTACTTATACTTAAATATTATTAGAAAATGTGGTATTGTATTGTTTATTTCACAGTTTATTTGCTTTATTAATAGCGTAGCCGAGTCGCATTTTTCTGAATACTATGTTTAGAGCTAAAGTTTATTTTAAGAAGTCTAGTTTTACTATAAAACAGAGGATTGAGTACGAAACATCGTTTAGGTAAACGTATTTGTCGCGTAGGTATAGTCGTAATAAGGGCAATTTCACAATAATTAATATTGCAAATTAATTACTTTTGAAATTATTATTTTTTCTATTGTCTGATGTGTTGTTCAATCCAAATATGGTTCCGGTAGTCTGACGATCGACTTATTTAGTCGAATACTTGTGTGTACATCGACTTATTAAGTCGATGTGCGTATCGTCGTCTAAAATGTAAACAAATTTCGTCAAAAATAATTCTATCCCGTTTATACTTGAGCATAGTGTATCCCGTTTATACTTGAGCTTGTTCGAAAATATTAACTAAAAGTAAAAGTGACAACCCTGGGTATCAACGCAAGAGTAGGCTAATAACTCGGCGGGCGGCCTTAGATAACCTACTGTATATTTATTTACTGTGGCAATACGAAAACGTATTCGTGGGTCGGAGCGTATATGATATCCAGGCCATTAAATGTTGAATATGAACGTGTTTCACGAGAGTTATAGTAGAAAACTGCTGCGGGTTATTGCAGTTCGGGGACTGGAAGCTTTCACTTCACCACTGAATAAAAAGGACTGTCAAGGCCAAGGACTGTCATTTTGTTATTTCTTACAGAGTGGTAGGGAATAGAATAGAATACTCTTTATTATGTACACCATATAAATTACAGACATAAATATAGACATTTTAAAAAGAGTCAAGACCTGAGGGTCGATTCTCGTGATTTTAAATCAAATCAAATAATTTATTTCTTTGCAAACATGGGTTTAGTACATAGGTGTTTTATAATAAAGTTCTAAATATATGAATAGAACGAAGAGAAACGAACGAACACGAAGAAAGTTCAAAATCTTTTCTGTCTCAATCTGTCAAAAATACCTCTAAAATCCCTAAATTTTTGTCATTGATTGTCGCTGAGGTGAGATTGCGACTATATTTTAAACGTCAGAACGCCAATTCTCGTGATTAAAAATTACGAGAATTGGCTTTCTGTTACTGACGAAAAATGTTTACGCTAGGGAGCTAAGAATTATGTGCTTAATACACGGTTACAGATTGCGTGAGGATGTAACTGCCATCTTGTAAAAGTTTCGTTTTTAAAATTGCAATCTGTCAGTCAGTGTGCATATACGAGCCAATAGCCAAAAATAATGACCTACATTTTGGCTATTGGCTTTTATAAGCACACTAAGCCACAATTTTCTTGGAGCAAAGACACCTTTTAACTAAGAAACTCAATAAATTAGGTAAATATAATAATAATAATCTTTATTGTTCAAGAAAAATACATATTTTATCGGATAAATCACTGGGATTAGACACTAGGATTCCCTGTGTCGTGGATATAAAACATTACTAACGTAACATTGTAGTAACGGAAATAATTGAAATCAGTCCAAATTGAGTTATCATCAGTGTCATTTTATCGCTCAGTATAAAAATACAGGATGTTTTTTTGCAAAACGGACCGGGTCGGGAAGCTTTTATAAAAAACTAAAAATGCAGTTTTATTTCACACCAGAATCGAGGCTAAACAAAATTTCGTTTGTGAAGTTGTTTTTTTTATCTAGATAAACGTGTAGATCTCATTATCACGATTTTATCCCAGCTATCTCTTCAAAAGTAGGCTTTGCCTTGTGATATTATGCAGTTTAACTTCTGGTAAACACTCAGACACTGTCAGATTACCAATGCTAAACAAAAGATAACATCACTTCTGTCAAATCAAGAGAATTGCTTGAAATCTTTCATCGAAAAAAACGTGTGCCAGTTACTCAGAAGGAAAACAAATGGAATATATAATATATTATCAATATTTTTCTTACGTTTCCTGGTAGAACCTTTGAGGAAGAAAAAATACAGATGAAATGAAATGAAATTGTTCATTCTTTGAAGAGGAAACTGAAATCACTTTCAAATATTACAATCCAGCTAGATGGACGGACGACCTTTTAAACGGTGGCTGGGACAAACTATATGCGGAAGGCGGAGGACGCACGCTGTGGCGCAGCCTGGGAGAGGCCTATGTTCAGCAGGGGACTGCTGCTGGGGGGGGGGGGGGGGGGGGGGGCTTTGTAGAATGAATTATAAATTTGACTGATTGAAAGTTTCATGCGCTTGAAAAGCGTTTGAAATCTCGCTATTAGCCACAACAAAAACAAGAGCGGCGTTAGAAACGCCGAAGTTTTGTTTTAATTTGAAGTAAAAAACTACTATACTATTTATTCCTGCCTCGATGAGCATGAGATTCTGGGTTAAATTTCCGAGTCGGGAAAGTGTTATCGGGTTTTTCCATCTGGGACTTCTCAGTAGCAGCCCGGTGTAATGACCGGCCCCTACATGGGACTTAAACATAGCTGTTGAAATGTGGGTGTAATATAGGCACAGACGCCAGCACATCAAGCTACCCCAAACTGCAAATTTTCCCAATCAACTTTTAACCTTATGCTCTAGCGATAAAGTTGAAAATCTATTATATAAATTTAACAGATTGTAGTAGCTTGATGTGCTAGCGTCTGTACACCTCTGCCTCACCCTTCGGAAAATATTGTTCCAGTCTATCAAGCTTAAATATTTTGAATTTTGAACAAGACTCCGCTGCTGGCAGAATAATTCAGGACAACCCCCGAGGATTCCACTTACAAATACCAACTCCGAGACCTGGAATAGGTAAATTACTAAACGAATTTTATTTCATAAAAAAATTGTACGACAAGTTAACAAGCAGCGAGATCGAACAGACGAACGAGACCGTATTGGTGAACAATTATAATCAAGTTATCCTACGACAAAACAGAATTGACGGGCGCTGGGGAACGAAGAATATTTCAGTAGGTATGTTTTTTCTTTTTTATATTTCTCTATTTTCGCGCAGCTCTCATTATCTATAGGTAATACATATATAGGACATACATATATATACAGTTTGTTAATTTTGTTGAACTATGAAACTTTATAATAAAAAATTAAAAAAAAAATTGCATGTGATTCTGGTGGTGTGATTAAGGTTTACAGGCTATAACATCACGCTAGGGCTGTTACTCGTAGGAGTCTATCAAGTTTATAATTTCAATTCCAATTTTTCAATTTCATCATTTCAATTTCGTAATTTCAATTTCTCTTGTCTTACTTTACACTCTTACTTTGGACTCTAAATAATTTATAAATATTACGTTTCTGGCAATGCGCTACTACAATTCAGTGGCTTCACAGACGTGTACTTAAATGAAACTTAAGTGCAAATATTATTTCACTGAAGCTGTTTTCACTAGCTCTTAAATATGTGCTTGCGTTATTCTCACTATACGAAATTTCACTAACGAACGTGTCAAATACACACATCAAAAGTGTCTAGGGATCACGTACGTTTTAGAGCGTCGCCGCAACTAAGGATGATTATTTTAATTTTTTTGGATCGTTATTGATTTTTTTAGTTAAATACAATATTGAGTAAAGAATTTTCTTTAAATTTTGATTAAAAATAGAAAATCAACTGTCTATCATGATTCCTATAAAAGTGTGTAATGGCGTTTTTACAAAACCTTTACAATTTCTGCATCGGAACTGAAAAAAATTGCATCGATATGGAGCGACGACATCATTTGACACGAGAAGAGATGGTGAGAGCGGTCGGAATGTTGCAAGTTGGTTCCAGGCAACGTACTGTGGCTGTCGTTCTTGGCACTTACACAGAGCATTATAAGCTGCCTCTGGACACGCTATCTTATCACGGGCAGCGTGGCTGAGCATAAAAAGCTAGGCAGATTGATTGAAATGAAGCAATGACAGATATCGCGAGCTATATTTACGTATCCCCTAAAACTCATATTTCGTTTTACCGTTACTATGTAAACGAAAATAATCGAGCAGCCGGTACTACGAAAAGCTCAGTCTAACTGGGTTGGTGGGTAACGTTTAATCGGATTTTCGGAAAATAGGTACCCACCTATTTAAAGGAAAGGATTGAGGTGGAATTAGGAATTCTGAAGGTATTACCTATTTCCCGAAAATCATTTAAAGGCTGGTAATAGTATATCTAGGATCAATAACTTGCTAGGGGTATCAGTTGGAAATAATTCCCCAATATTAAATCAACCCCTGCGTGCCTCGGAAAGCACGTTAAGCCGTTGGTCCAGGCTGTCATTAGTAGATCTTTGACAGTCGTTACGGGTAGTCAGAAGCCCGAAAGTCTGACAACCAGTCTTACCTAGGGGTATTGTATTACCCAGTAACTGGGTTGTGAAGCTCAGATAGGCAGTCGCTCCATGTAAAATACTGGTATTCAGCTGCATCCGGTTAGACTGGAAGCCGACCCCAAAGTAGTTGGGAAAAGGCTAAGCAGATGATGATGACTTGAATTTATGTATCAAGATTAATATTTAATATAACTGGTAGCAATAAATATAAAAAACATGACCGCTAGATTTTTGTTTTAATATATATTTTTTTAAATAATACAGTTGTTTTTTAGTAATCAGAATTTTATTTTCAAGTTGTTTTCAGCTGTTGAAAAGTGTAATCGAAGTTTGTGGTTGTTTTTCAAATATTGAAAAGCTTTGCGTGTCAGTTTTGTAAGTAGATTTTTAGATCAGCAGTGCTATTCTGTAAAAATCTCACCGTGAGAACATAGGTGAAGTGAGCGGGAAGTGAGCTGTCATTAGGGATTAACACTATTGATACTGCTCACTTCAGTTACGATTTCACGGTGAGATTTTTACAGAATTAACCGGCATTTGTCTGACATCCGATACAATAGTTAAAGTTATCATGAATTTAGAATTTACATGTTTAAAGGCCAGACAATATTTCATTTAATTTCAATGTTTTTTATGTTCACTACGTTTACGAAAATGAAAGCCAAAATATTATACGAAAGACAATTTGTTATTGTCCTCTCAAAACAGGTGTATCAAATGTTATCTATTGAACAATAACGACTCAGGACATACCATAAACAATCGGTCGTTATATATTATGACGTCATCTGTCTTATGTAGTTACTTGGCTGTGAATATATTGAACATAACAATCTCAGTTCTTTAACCCCCAGTTTGGCCACGGGCGATTTTTATTCGCACACTGGATTTTCTTAGCGCCGAGAGCTGTATATCCAACAGTATTTCATTAACGCGCTGGGATGTGTTGTTGGATTCTCAATGCTCGGCTTAATATTGACAGCTGAAAATCAAGTGCGCCGTAAAAATCGTCGCATTAAAAATCGCCTGTGTGAACCTGGGCTATTATGTATATTAAAAGTTCTTTCCTTGTTAAAGTTCTTCCATTTAAATGGCTTTACGTTCTCAATAACTTATGCAGTTATGCCTGATGCAAAATACAAAGTTACGTGAGCGAAATCACGTGTAGGTACTGCTAGATCAGAATAGGGATACTATCTAGAGCTACACGAAAACGTTCTTGGGAAACTGATGTATTGAGAAATTTTGATCTGACAATAATTTATCTTTATTTCAGACATAAGTCCATACATTTTTACAAAGAATAGCGTTAGCAGGGTTAGTAGTACACACGAAAATGAAATAAAAATCTGCATTGACCGTTTTTTTTTTAATTGGACTGTTAGCAAGAAAATTGGCAATTTTCACAAAAACTTTTTTTGATATCAGTCGTTCCTGTGTAGGTACTATAAATATCAGAAAACTATCGGACCAACTAAGGTTTGAGTACTAGAAAAGTCAGGAATCGCAAAATACTTTTCCCATACATTTCGTAGAATGGATGACGATAGAATTCCCTGTCTCAAAAATCCGCTTTGTTTAGTTGAAATAAAGACGCAATCCGGGTGTTTCGGTAGGCAACATCATTTCCAAACTTTTATGATCTATTTGTTTAACAAAGTGTGAAAAACGACACTGTCTTTGCAGCATCACCTTGATATTGCGACAAGTAATTTGCATTTATCGTCAGTAAACTGACGACCAATACCGACCAATGTCCGATTTTAGTAATTCGTAAAAAGTCTTTTAGTAAAAATTTATAAGTTACTGATATTGCAATCTTGACTGACATGGAAATGTAATCGTCGCTAAGAGAATATTTTAATTTTTTTTTACCTTTACACGTTTGCCAAAACTACGACTGGTATAATACTAACCCGCTATTGCATATAGAAACTGCGGGGTGATTGAAATACACACTACGAGTATTATGATGGCTTTCATTTGTGTCTTGTAATATTAATTACTTTGCATACCTAGTATTGTATACAATCAAGTATTTTCTAACTGAACCGACAGCTGTGCTGCTGGGGAGTTTGTTGCACCACTTCTTCTCCCCAGTGAAAACACTAGGAAGTGGCGAAACGCGGGAGTTTTGGGGGACTTTCTTTTGTAATTTTGACGTTCGAAAAGTGCTGATTCTCAGCCTACTTTGATCAAATGACTTTTAAGTTTTAATTTTGACAGCTCTGCAATATTCATTGCATTATTTGACAGGCCTGTTGGTCTAGTGGTCAGTGGCCCTGATTGCTATGCGCAAGGTCGTGGGTTCGATTCCCACCTAGGACAAATGTTTGTGTGATGAACACGATCATTTGTTCTTTGTCTGGGTGTAATTTATCTATAATATGTATGTATTTAGAAATATATATGTATGTTTATCAGTTGTCTAGTACTCATAGCACAAGCTCTGCTTAGTTTGGGACTAGATGGCGTTGTGTGAAAGTTGTGGAATATTATTATTATTATTTACGTTTTCGAACATATGTTGCAATGGATTAGCAACATCCTTCAAAAAAGTTCAGATTGAGATTGTTAATGTGTTACGCAATTAAGGTGCGGGGCATTAAGTAGGAAGTAAACATCAATTAAATTGCTCCACAAATGAGCTGTCGAGACAGAACGTGATCGTGCCATTAACCCTTCACGTATTTGAAAAGCGAAGCCAGAAACAAATTCCGGGATCTATTACTGAAGGGCGAGGCAGCCCGCTTGATCGAATCCGTCCTAGGATGGAATAAGGAAGGGATCAGTACCTACTCCAGTACTGATCCCTTCCTCCTTTATTTTTCCTACGATGGGATCAGTACTAGAGTAGGTACTTATCCCTTCCTTATTTGGTTAGGCTCTCTTAAAATCCTTCACATTACATAATGTAGGAAAGTATCGAAAGCTGCGCGTAATATTATTAGAGGGGCAATTCCCGTATTTTTAAGAATGTTTTAATTCTAATCTTTGTCGCAATCTGTCAAAAATACAATCAATTAGTACATAAATATTTGACAAGTTTTTGACATTGATTGTCGCTGAGATGAGATTGCTACTTGAATTTTAACATTTAAGTACGAGAATTAGCTTTCTGAATTATAATAATAATATTCCACAACTTTCACACAACGCCATCTAGTCCCAAACTAAGCAGAACTTGTGCTATGAGTACTAGACAACTGATAAACATACATATATATTTCTAAATACATACATATTATAGATAAATTACACCCAGACAAAGAACAAATGATCGTGCTCAACACACAAACATTTCGATGCCTCCTAAGTATAATGAGTCAACTGACATTATAGTTATTTTATAGGAGAGCGATTTGAAGGCAAATCGTTTATATTTTAATGAAATCAAATTAATTCGAAATAAAGTAAATGTTTTTTTAATAAAAATTGTAAGCTCTTCCTTTGGTATAAAATGATTTTGCTGATTTTTGTTTTTAAATGACATTTTATGTACATGACTGGGTATACGCCGGCGGGACTCAATAGTGAAATGGTTTAACTACCAGTTATATTCATGTACGTTGTCCATCAAAATCCATCGTTTACATCAAAATCACATGAAATATGATTGTCATTTTATTAATATAATTTTACTTTTGTTTGTTTTCGGGGTTTTCTATCTCACTTAATAATAAAATGTTGAAATTATATCACTTGACTCATTATACTAGGAAAGTACTTAGCAATGTTAACATTTGAAACCTCAACGTATACTGGACCAATGTAATTTACCGAGGTTTTTTATTAGTATTTTTTTTTTGTAATACCTTACGATATGTGGGATTAATAAAAGCTAGGAAGAAGAACAAGAATCATAAACCAAAAACAACTCATTTTGAAGAATCACAATGTATTTTTCGCCATAATTAAGTAGGAATTTCTTTTTAACATAATAGCTTTACTAAAAGCTACAACGTAAACAAATCACTATTAAAAACTAAAACAGGTACTTCTCCAGTACGTCAATAAAAGTAATAAGAACTAAAAATGGTAACTTACGTTAAACAATATTAATAAAAATAATAGAAATTAATAACACAACAGTCTAGGCATTTCTAATGCTCAAAAGATATAAGGTTTAACAAATTAGAGATCAGTCAGAATCGCTGTTGTTAGCTGCATTAGAGTTCGTTGAAATAAAATTATTAAAAAATAAATGATACTCCCACGGACTAGAAAAAATCTAGTCCGTGGATACTCCTTAGGAATTACCAGTGTCTTACAAAGATCCGTCAAGTCTTTGTGCTTATTTTGGTCAATAGGAATGGGTGACTGATAAGCTAAAGAAATATTACAATATCTATATCAATATTTAACTCTCTTCGATTTCGTGTAGCTTTAGGTTTCTTTACACAATCTATCCACTTGTAAGCATCATCTTGGTAACTCGTTTTATAAAACAGCCTAAATGGATATTCCGCTTTAACTGGTACTTCCGTTACTTTATTCCAAGGCATTTTTTTTTTATCCATCGTTGGTAGTTGTCCAGTTGTTTATAAGTTTTAGCTTTGATTTAAAGTCTTTAATTAATTTATCCTGAATTCCTGAGACACTTCAGTAACTTTGTATGGCTTTTCATCGGATTTGGCAAATCTAAAAGCTGTATACCATTGATCAGGCGTATAAAGCATCTTATCTTTCGTCTGTCTTTCAATTAAAGCGTGCATACTGTCGCCTTCATTTTGAGTGTGACCCACTACTAGAAAGCGATGACTAATATCTATAACAAACTGCGAACTAGCTAACATATACATCATGTAAATTTAAAATTTTTCGCGCCCTGTTTGACTGCATTCTGTTACTAATAAGTATTAATTTAACATGTACAACTATATTATCAGACACACTAGCGACCCGCCCCGGCTTCGCACGGGTGCAATGCTGATCACTATCACTACATAGTATAAAACAAAGTCGCTTCCCGCTGTCTGTCTGTCTTTATGTATGCTTAGAACTTTAAAAATAAGCAACGGATTTTGATGCTGTTTTTTTTTAATAGATAGAGTGATTCAAGAGGAAGGTTTATATGCATATAATACATGCATAATATAGTAGAGAAACACTGATAATTTTAGAGCCATTATTTCTCTTAAAAAGTATAGGATAAAAAATGGTTATTGTGGGTTATCCCTAAGAGATAGACATATGCCATCGGGGACTTTTTTATAGACCTTTTTATGGTGTACAATACTGTAGTACATTATTTTGATCTATCGCGTAGGGTTAAGCCAGCGTTTGCAATGTAAGCGCAAAAAAATGTGTTTATTTACGACATCACATTAGAAACCTCTAAAATGTACAGTGTTTCTCTACTATATTATGCATGTATTATACATATAAACCTTCCTCTTGAATTACTCTATCTATTAAAAAAAACCGCATCAAAATCCGTTGCGTACTTTTAAAGATCTAAGCATACATAGGGACAGACAGCGGGAAGCGACTTTGTTTTATACTATGTAGTGATGATACATCCACGATATATTATATACGAATAATAGTAACTTTACGAAACAGAATTATTACCTAAAATTGCGTGCGCACTCGCCGCCATTCATCGTATACTGAGCCGCGCAATAAACTTGTATCAATGCGTCCCCCCTCACGCCCCGCGTACACTGGTACGATGTTATTTAGATCAGTTTACAATGTACGATTTTTACTGATGTTGAAATTGATTTTGTATACGTGAAATTATCTCGGTAATTATTGTTCTTTTTTATTTTTTTTTAACACAAACGTTAAGATCACGATTTATCATGTACGTTTATATAAAAATATAAAAATACCTAAATTTGTTAGTTGACTCAGTATACTTAGGAGGTATCGATTTGTCCTGGGTGGGAAGCGAACCCACGACCTTGCGCATAGCAGTCAGGGCCACTGACCACTAGACTAACAGGCCCGTTGATGTAAGTAACTACGTGTTTTTGCTGTTAATTGTATTTTTTTTCTTGTTTATGCATAGTAACCAGTAACATACTTGGAATGGTAACACGACTTCCTAATCTATCTAAACAAATAAAAATAAAACAAAATACATTTATATCTGTTATTTTTATGGTGTACACACTAAAGAGTATTCTATTTATCTATCTACCTCAATCGGATCATTTACTATCAATAAGACAATCTATCTACCAGTTAGCTACTGAATAATCTTCATCAATATTATGAGTGCACCGATGTTCGCATGAAGTTCAATAAAATTGAGATAAACATAAGAAGCGATATCTTAAATCTTTGGAAATATTCAGTTGCTCTGGTGTTATCTTTCTAGTGTTTATATCTGTAAAATTGTTATTTTGTGGCCTTACTAAGATTGACGAATTGATAAGGTGATCAAAATTATCGTCATCATAGATCTATGTAGATCTAAAATCCACTTCAGAAAACCAGTTCTGATAGTTGAAAACGTTCGAAATCCAGCAGGATAATTGCGTAACACACATAAAACGACAATTAATCGCAATGTCTTTCATTTTGACAGTTCAGCCAATTTCATTACATTAATAACGTTGCTAAGCAGACAAATATTTCAAACCTGTGAATGGATTAGAAATTTCCTTAAAAACCCTTGAAGTGATCCCTGATTGTGTAACACACTTTTAATCACATAAAAGTGTGTTACGCAATCAAGGAGCAGTTTCTCAAAAATGTAATACCATTTATGACATTAATTTATCTCATCTCTCTACTATGAACATTGGAAGTAATTACAAGTATCAGACTACTGATAATAATTCTCGCTGCGGGTGTTGCCAACCAACCAATCAACCGTCAACCACCACCAACCACCGACATCAATCGACATCCATCAGCGTTATCAATCGACCTAGATTAATTTAGGTCCACAAATCACTAAATTCGTTTAGCATTAAACATTATTTAAAGCATGATCCTGTCTCAAACGATTAACAGAACCTAATTTGTAGCAAAAAATCGTTGGTAATGTTTTAGCTAAACATCGACGTTGGTGGTGTGATAGCACCATAATTATTTTTCCGTAGAACAGACAGAAGGCCGGTGTCCCAAAAATGGGAACTTTATAGGGTAATTATGCTTTCAGTAAGCCCGCTCAGTCAAAACGGTAAAGAAAAACATCGTGAGGAAACCGGCATGTTAACAAAAAATTTGAAGAAATGTGACATCCACTAACCAGCATGGTAATTGTGTAACACACTATTACTAGCAATGGGTTTCATTTTGACAGTTCAACAACATTCATTGCGTTATTTACGTTGTTGAGCAGACATATTTTTCAAACATATGGAGCAATGGATTAGCAATATGCTTCAAAATGATTCAAATTGAGAGTAATAGTGTGTTACGCAATTAGGGTGCCGCACTCGGCCCATGAGGTACAGTCCGCGCGCGAGCTCCGAGGAATCGGTGGCTGAGGAAGCGGGCGGGTGTGCGCCGCGCCCGACGGTCGCTCCATCCCCCGCACTCTCCCAGTACTAGTGTCGACCTTGACGCGAGAACACGCTTATCGAGTCATTTTTAATTTTGCGATAGTAGGTAGTGTTATTTTCTACTATAAATAGTACTACACCAATAAAAAAGGAAAGGAAAGCAAAGGGATGGTTTAATGGAGAATGTTGTCGACTCATTTATTATTGAAGTGCGTGAGGAGATTGACGATAGTACAGACGCCAGCATATCATGGTATCCGAAACTGTCAAATTTTCGTAATCAATCTTGAACCTAATGCAAATAGCGATAAAGTTGAAAATCTATTAAATAAATTTGACAGATTATAGTACCTTGATGTGCTGGCGTCTGTACTATCGTCGCTTTAATAGATTTTCGACTTTATTGCTAAAGAATTAGGTTCAAGGTTGATTGGGAAAATCTGACAGTTTCGGTTAGGTTAACCTGCTGGCGTCTGTACATAATACCCTCATAAAATGATTTTATGATTTACACTCGCGCGGAGGCTCAAGATGTATTAGTATCGACAGTGCAATATCGACTAAATCACAACTCTAGCTCATTACGTCAACATTCCTTATCATTCCTCGGAGCTCGCGCGCGGACAGTAGATTGTAGCCCACTCGAAGAGAGGAGGCCTGTGTCCCAACAGTGGGAAAATTGTAGGCTTACTATGCATGCTTATGCTTAAGTTTTTTAGAGCTGCGTTACATTTTTAGGGTTAAAACGGGTACCCAAAGGGTAAAAACGGGTCCCTATTACTAAGACTTCGCTGTCTGTCTGTCCGTCCGTCTGTCCGTCTGTCTGTCATCAGGCTATATCTCAAGAACCGCGATAGCTAGACAGTTGAAATTTTCACAAATTATGTATTTCTGTTGCCGCTACAACAACAAATACTAAAAACAAAATAAAATAAATATTTAAGCGGGCTCCCATACAACAAACGCGATTTTTTTGCCTTTTTTGCTCGATATCAATAATGGTAACAGGTAAGCACTTGAAATATTCACAAAATACTCAGTTGTATTTTTACTTTAATCATAAATAATAAAATTAAAATAATAAAATAAAAATAAAAAAATAATAAAATTAAAATATAAAAATTAAAATTAAAAAATAATAAAATCAAAATAAAATTAAAATTTAAAGTGTGCTCCCATACAAAAAACGCCATTTTTATAGATAATGGTACCTACGGAACCGTTCGTGCGCGAATCCGACTCATGCTTGGCCGGTTTTTTATACAATGAATCATATTCTATCGATCCATCTTTAAGTATCTATCTTACTTTTTTGTTTAAAACGTCAGTTAACAAAGCAACTTCAACAAAAACTATTTTTTTTTCAAAATTAGTTCACATTACGAAATCTAAGCCGAAGTCCTTGTAACAGAAAGTGCTCTCAAAGTAAAACCAATTTGTATTTAAATACTGTTTTGGAAACTGTTATGAAACTGCCGTTATTTTTTGTAAAACTTTTTTCTTTAAAAGGTAACGACATTTAAAATTTCGCCTTGGCCCCGTGGCTTCTTTACTTGTATGGTGATGAATTGCCATTTTTAAGGAATGAATCATTTTGGTATGATCAAGTATGGATATAATAAATGTTTTGGTTATCTTTAATTGATGTTTGATTTTTTTTGTTTTTTTAATAAATACAAGCATTATGAGACTTGAAATATTTTTAGAGGGACTGCAACGTATATATTTTTTTAATTGAGTATGTGTATGTAGGTATGAGTGAGCATGCTTTTACTTTATGTATTATAACTATTTAAACAGGGCTTGTAATCATGAGAACAGCCGTGCGATTCTGTAACCATCTCATCGTGAAAACTTGGGTGACGTGAGCTGTCATTAGGGATTAACACTATTGACACTGCTCACTTCAAGCTCACTTCACTTATGATTTCACGGTGAGATTTTTACAGAATCGACCGGCTGGACACTTAATCATCATCTGCCTAGCCTTTTTCCCAACTATGTTGTGGTCGGCTTCCAGCTTAACCAGGTGCAGCTGTATACCATTATTTTACGCGGAATGACTACCTATCTGACTCTTAATATTACCTATCACAACTGCTGTGGTTTATCGAGCCCAACTTTACCATAGAGTATATAAAACACATATCTTATTCGGGTTATAAAATGTCCTCTTCCTTTATTACAAAATTTACCTTACCATTCGGGAATAACAGTTGTGATATTATATATGTTATACAACGTGTAACGTTAAATGCGCAAAACCTGAAAATAGTTGGATCAGAATAACGAGCAGAATTAATTGAACCACTTTTTAATATAGGTCACATTTTTCAAAAAATCTTCATTAAAAACGTTGCCGTGTCTATTTATTAATAGGTCAAGCAAGCCAATGTCAGCGCGGCGCAGCGGCCCGGTGACGACTACTCTCTCGGTAAAGCGTCGTCGCAGACGCAAGAAACAATCAGAATGGCCAGTAAAACTAAAACACTACATAACACCTTTACAATTTTTTTAATGACTTATTTTCTCTCTGAAATAGGTCAATTGAATTAAAAATCAGTTGGGGTGTCTGAGGTTTTGCGCATTTAACGTTACACGTTGTATCAAGTTACATTCTAGTAAATACTTAAGAGATAACCTAAGGAAACGTGACTTACTAACTCATTATTTACTAGTTTATGATTGGTTACTCGCCACTGAAATACTAGTGTTGTGTCATTCTGTCTACTGATTGGTCATTTGAGTTTGAACATTTGAGTCGCGTCGAAGACAATGGGCCTAATTGATCAATTTGGAAAAAATTAAAAAGTTACAGCGGCTATTTTAAAAATCGTGATTAAAACTTGAGATTTGTAAAGTTAGGTATTTCAGTCGCCAACTTAGAGGTATTTGACCTACTGTGACTTAAGTAACAAAGTTCAGCGGCAATTAAAGTACTTTAAGATTTAAGTGAGTCTTAGGACTTAACCAATGTAGCTAAATGGCGAATTTTAGTCAAAACTGATGAACTTTATAATTCTGATTGACTTGATTTAATTATTTGGTAAAAAACTTTCACCAAGTTTGACACAACATTTAGACATTCATTTTTTATAACCGATCGAAACCTTTACTGCAGTACCTGCTTAGTAATGCTACGGCAACATTGTCGCGATAACGCAAACTACACATAAATAAGACCACCGTTCTAATATCAATTTCCCAGATTCTGAAGACCTTTTGCAATAATTTTCTATTTGAAATAACGGCTAAAAGAAAAAAACGGGTACATAAGTGCCTACATATTATTATATCGTAGCAGGCAGTGTTCTGTAGTTTCTGACTATCCCGAAGGGAAGAAGGCAAGAAGAAGAGAAGAAGGGTTGTGTTTGTATGTATGAGTAAAATTTCTGCTGACCACAAAATAAACAATGTCGTGACGTCATTTATCACTGAAACGTGACTCTCACTACAAATGGTAATCAGTCGTCGTTCTAATTATTACCAAATAATTAGTTTTCTACAAAACCACGTAGTCATACTATAACCTTTTCGTTGGCAAATGTAAATAAACTTAACGTCATAAATATTATTCTACATTGACTGAAATATTTATAATATTTCGATATACTGAATTCATTCATTGATTGAAGATCAGCTAAACACTCATAAATCTAGTAAAAACTTTTATATATTTTTTTGGGGAGACCTTTGCCCATCAGTGAGACAGATAAACTAAGTACCTACAATTTTTTTTTGTGAAAATTTAGCAAATAAGTAAAAAAAAAAATAGAAATTTTAAAATTGGTAATTTTGGCACTTTACTTGTAGTACAATATATGATTTTATTTATACTCTTATCCCCACGGGAAGTAGTCTTAGCGTGATGTTACGTTTTGCATTCTAATAACTTTAAGGTTGATGACTAACGATATTATTGTTGGAAGTTAATATAGAATACAATCGATCAAACTGTCCTGAGTGCGTGTACCATTAGTATGCTATTAATATCATTAATTCATTTTCCCCTTGTTAACCTTACCGTATACGGAACAGATGAAGATACGGAAGTAGGGAAATCTAGATGAAAAAAAATATTGTGTTGTTTACATGGGTTCAAGTCCGACACCGATTTGAACCTACCAATTTGACTTTTTCAATTAATTTAATATATTTTCTGAGTTTATCTTGTACAATACTGACAGCGGTGAACGAAATCATCGTGAGGAAACCTGGACTTACAGTTAATAAAAGTCTGAAACCACCAAACCGTCTTGAACAAGCTTGGTGATCTATGTTCGTGCCTTCTCTATGAGAAGAGGCGTTTACCCCTTGGGATAGTAATTGGGCTAGTATTATTATTATTATTTATCCTTTGACATATCTCGAGACCCTTGAGTCCCGGACATTTGGAAGGCGTACCTGGGGTCGAAGCCAGCTCGCATTGATTAATAAAAATAATAATAATAAGTCATTATTATTATTATTATGTTTTTACATATCTCGGTACCCTGGGGTCAGGTCCTTTGGTCCTTTGGCGTACGAGGGGCCGAAGCCAAATCGCAGAGGCTCCTTAGGAGATTGTAATGAAATGAGGCACTATTATTATGATAGGCAGCCCAAATAATTCACTGTTGAACTTAGATTTTAAAAATACCACTGTATCTCAGTATTGAATTTATTGCACTAATCCAATAGAAAGCTGATCGCAACACACCAAGAATGCTGCTTATCTTTGGCATCATCATCAGCATACAGCAGCTCACTACTGGATATAGGCCTCTCCAATTGCACGCCATTTAGAACGATTCTCGGCAACTCTCATCCAGCTTCTACC
The DNA here is from genome assembly GCA_949629135.1 of Eremobia ochroleuca. Classification (NCBI taxonomy): domain Eukaryota; kingdom Metazoa; phylum Arthropoda; class Insecta; order Lepidoptera; family Noctuidae; genus Eremobia; species Eremobia ochroleuca. The sequence continues at coordinate 19,559,967 of OX451392.1, forward strand.
AGACACTTGGCTTGAATTTATGTAATGGACTTTTTAAAATATTAATTAAAAAGAAGAAAGGAATCGTGGTACTACAAAAGGCTTGCGACACGAACAAGAGAAAGAGTGAAACTTGCCATTAATTTCGGAAAGCTGTTAATCCTTCGGAAATTCAACGCAAATGTTGTTGACAATTTAATTATCATGGTTTGTGTTCTCTTCCTCAATAATCAAACAATGGTTGGCATTACCACAGAGGCGGAAACATAATCCTGACACACACTTTACTCAACAAAGGAATAGGCTTCTTGAAGCAATAATCATGAAGCTAGGGGAGTTAAGGTCGTTTATTATGATGTTGATATCGAAATCAACGTATTTTAAACAGACAGGTAAAAACAGAAAATACAATTTTTACTTTTCATACTTAATAAATTATACCATAATATTATTTATTCATATATTATTTAATATTATAATATCTGTATTATATATAGTACAAACAGTTGCTTTTCGTATCTGTCTGTTTGACCGCTTGCTTAGTTTTTCTTTCCCCATTCATATGCGGACCATCACTTAGGACTCATCTTAGCATTGATTCGTGAATATTTATAATACACTGCAATTCGATTGCAGCGCAACCTACCGGGTCCAATTATTATGAATCTAAACCATCCAGGGATCCAGTCAAGCACACACAAATATTTCATCAGAATCGGTCCAGCCGTTTAGGAGGAGCTGTAACATACACCCCTACAAAAGAACGATTATACATATAAAAGATAAATATTTAACTTACATAGGTACAGCACAGACATTTCGATGTTTTAACAAATCGCCACGTTATAACATTGCACCCTTGTGAAGCAAGGGCGGGTCACTTAGTCACTACATATTATAAAACAAAGTCCCCCTCCGTCTGTCTTTCTGATATACTCAAAAACTGCCGAACGGATTTTCATACGGTTTTCACCAATGGACGGTGTGAGGAAGGCTTAGGTGTGATTCATTAAGGTTTTGTGGAAATTGACTAAAATATGACGATGGTTGTTGAAGATGTCGGAATGAAACATGGGAACTTTGGGCGCCGCGTAAACATTGAATTAAATTTGGCACACATATTGTTTATAGTCTGGATTAACACATAGGGTACTTTAAATTCCGCTTGTACGTTCCCGTGGGATATTTTCCGACATTCACGGGAGGGAAGCCACATGCAAAAGCTAGTTTATAATATTTTCTTACATTTAAATAAATTAATTAATTTAATTTTTTCTTTTATTTTTTTATATTGACTTTGAAAGATGAAATATCACAGAGCTGTGAGGACTCGGTGCGTGAAACACGGTGATGGAAAGGGACGATGATCGATGGGGTAAAATCTAATGTATCGGCGGTAATATCAAGTGAGTTTGGACATCCCATAACAAGCAGGGCTTGGAATTTGGGAGGTTTGAGTTCGACATAACCGTACCAAGGGTTCGGAACAAAGGCATTGAATTTCCCTAATCATGAGAGGGAGAAAGATGTAACATTATTATGCTTTAACATGCGTGATGTTATATATATTATCACGCATGTATTTCCTGAAAGTTTAGGCAGAGGTGTACCCAGGTATCTTCTGGGTACGCTCGTTCCATCATAGACCTCATCCATCGCTTTCTCTCAGGCGTGATCGAGGTCAAGAGCAGACCCATTTAGCAATAAAAAAAATATATTAAAACAAAGTTCCATCTAATCGGGGAATTTGTGCCTGGTTGTTGACAATAGGCTCACTATTGCCAACAATCAGGCACAAATTCGGAAAAGAAATAAGTATATATGTGTGGGAAAAGAATAGCGTTATAATAAAGACAAAGGTTCTACAACGTGTAACGTTAAATGCGCAAAACCTCAGACACCCCAACTGATTTTTAATTCCATTGACCTATTTCAGAGAGAAAATAAATCATTAAAAAAATTGTAAAGGTTTTATGTGCTGTTTTAGTTTTACTGGCCATTCTGATCGTTTCTTGCGTCTGCGACGACGCTTTATCGAGCGAGGAGTCGTCACCGGCACGCGGGCCGCGCTGACATTGGGTTGCTTGACCTATTAATAAATAGACACGGCAACGTTTTTAATGAAGATTTTTTAGAAAATTGTGACCTATATTAAAAAGTGGTTCAATTAATAATTCTGCTCGTTATTCTGATCAAATTATTTTCAGATTTTGCGCATTTAACGTTACACGTTGTATATCACTAGCAAAACAAGATAAACTTTCAGTCCTAAAAACAGGCAGTTTTAATTATTTGGTAAAGTTTATAGCGGTGTAAGACCTTCAAATTCACAAGTAAAAGTTCACAGTCCGATGTTGAAAAACTAATCAATAGACTTGAAGATTTAGCATGAAATTAGGATCTTTATAGACACAATAAGAAATTCGCAACCTGTTCCGATGTTCCGAAGGTCACTGTTGCTATAGTTTTGTAACAGTTATCGACATAGCGACATTTCAATGTCAAGGTGATAGTAATATAATGGGAGGATGTTTCCCGTATACTCGTCGTAAGAATACATAAATACAAATTATATTTTTAAATATTAGAATATACAAAAACATTTAAAAATATAAGAAAATTGTAGCCCACCCGTATCGAGAACAGGGTCCAAGCTACAGGGCTCCAGAGAGAGAAACCTCTTAAAAATGCGACCAGTGACCAGAAGTACCGCTTTCTGAAAAATCATGCCTGTTGTATGAGAGCCCGCTTAAATATTTATTTTATTCTGTTGTTTTAGTTCGAGTATTTGTTGTAATAGCGGCAACAGAAATACATCATCTATGAAAATTACAACTGTCTAACTATCACGGTTCTTGAGATACAGCCTGGTGACAGACGGACGGACGGACAGCGGAGTCTTAGTAATAGGCTTTTACCTTTTGGGTACGGAACCCTAAAAACTAATGAATGGATTCAAACTATGTTTATTTTTAATACCTGAGGTTTTGATTTCGATTTGTTTTATTTCAAACGAATGTTGCAAAAAGATGTAATAATATATTGAAAATTGTACCAATCCTATTCATGAGTATGTGTATTTTTATTTCATGTAAACAAAAAAACAAATCGTTTTGCTTACCTATGGTAGCATTTTTTATTGCCAAACTGGGCGTATACGTAAATAGATTCGTAAGCTAATTTTACCTGTAATAGCTACTTCCTTATGGGAGTGTCTACCATGCAAAGCTATGAGGTCTTATTGGTAAAAATAGAAGAGTCTTAATTTCAACCAATAACGGTCCGTAAATTTTTGGCATCGGCCATTAGTCGAATGCTAATATGAATAACAATTTCCCCCTGTGCAAAATTGCACAAATGCACATGTGAGCAGTGTGGCAGCACGCAAGGACATTATTATCTAAGCAATTATTATCATTTGACTGCAGGTTATTAAGCATTTACATGGCTCATCGTGTTAAATATATTGAGTATTTTTTAAATAACAGCTTGTTTGAGCATTGATTGTTCCTAAAAAATTTCTAGAGCCTCTGAGTAAACACAGAAAAGAAATTTCTCCTTGTTCAACGCTGATTTCTTCTTTATACAAGCTTCAAACTATACAGGCAGATTTTAATAACAATAATCAAATGCAGGTGAACGTTAAAAATATTGTTATCTAAACCATACACTTATTGACTCATGGACAACGAACAAGTCAAGTTAATGTGAAATGAATCTCTATTTTCTCCTTCCAACCTTAAGAAAAAGCAACGTCACCTTTATTATTATTCGTTTGATGCTTCTGAGACCAGTTTTCAGAAAGCCTTAAAAATGTAACTTGGGTTCAATCCACTGCAAAAAAATGGATAAAGAGCAACCAGTTTGCCTTTGGCTACATTTTTACGACAGCAAAATTACTTGCATCCAAAAAACACGACACTGCGTATTTATGTCGGTCTCAGATTAACAATCCAAGTTCATTATTCTTGTTTTTTTACTTTGCAAACTACCTACTTATTAAGATGAGAATATACAATTTGTCGGTCAATTATCTTTGGCTTTAATAAGTAAATGCTCTTTGAACATATTATTGAAGAGCTTAGTAAAATATTGTTCAGAAAATATTTTAAAAGGATGCTATTCATAACTTTACCTGCCTTCAAGTATACCACATACCCAATATCGCGAGATGGCAAATTTAAAATTTATAGCATATTACAGGGTACACTTTGCATAGCCGCATTGATCAACATCCGGATATTTATGTATGTGGCGGATATGCGGATATGACACTACAAACTGGCATTGTCGGAGCAAGCTTTTAAGAATAAAACTACAATATAAATTATATCGAAGTAAGGCAAAGCTATGTAAAACTGTTTTAATTTGCATTATATAAATACATAAGTAGGTAAGTACTACTTATTATAATAGTAACCTATTTTATGGTTACTTGCACGTTTATTGATATTCCCACGATAATAATAGCATTATAAGTATGCATTGTATTTGTTTAAATATGACTTATCCGGGAGCAGAACTTTTTATTTTATTTTTATTTTTTTTATAACTTTAAAGTAAACACATTATAATTCGTAGTGTTTTATACTTGATATTTTAGACTTGCACACACGTTAAGAGAGAGACAAGGGAGACAAGGAAAAGGAGAAAGATGAGGCCAAGTAGAATAGAAGTAGGCCTATATTATCTTGCACGCCAAATGGATAGGCACTAGTGAGTAACCAAAAAATATACTAAACTAGGATTCGCCCGCAACTTCGTTTACGTAGAATTCGGAATTCTCGCCGATTAAATCTTATTACCCGTTTTCCCGTAGGAATGAAGCATTTTTCCCGTGGTAAAAAGTAACCTATGTTCATCAGGGATAATGTCGACTTCTAATGGTAAAACAATTTTTCAAATCGGTCCAGTAGTTTCGGAGCCTATTCAATACAAACAAACAATCAAATCTTTCCTCTTTATAATATTAGTGTAAGATATTGTTAGGTTAGGTTTGGTTTCATCAAACACAAATCCGTTCTCAAATAAATCAAACATGTTCGCTAATGGTTTAGTCTTAAGATTGAAACACTACAACTATGTACATATGTACATAACAAGGCATTATGTACCTATATAGTACCGCAGCTGTTGTACCAGTGTCTATACAGTTCCTATATTGTAGTTACAATGTCAAACATTCACTACAAATACTGAGTAATTTACTGCAAAACAGTAGACTAAACAAGATACATTTTCACTTAGGTACAATCTGAAATGATTGGGTAACTACAAAAAAGTTAATTGATTCAGACGTCCAATTTTAAAATCTATCTTAAGAGCGTTTACGCCGTACGGCATTTCTTACAAACTTTCAAGCCCTTGTTTTTCGAAATCAATGAACCGAGTTAATGAAATGTCGTACGCATAAGCAGGATACAAAGGTCTAATAAGTTAGTAAAGAACATTTTAGAAATGTCTGGAAATCTCTGTTTCTATAGAAAATTTAAAATCGGTCTAATTTGGCTGTAACACTATTTTTCGAAAATGTTCTTAAATAACTTTTTAGACCTTTATATCCTGCTTATGCGTACGAAGTTTCATTAAAATCGGTTCAATTTCGAAAAAAAAGTTTGTATGAAATGCCGTACGGCATAAACGCTCATAATTTGTGAACAGTTCCATTGCTACCGTAAAGGCCTTTCAATTTAAATAGTTTCTCTGTCAAATCTATGCTTATCCCTAATTCTATCAAACCACGCTGAATGGACCCATAAATCATACCGGATAAAGGACTTCTACGAATACAGATTTAACTGAAAAGTATAGCAAGAAAGGTAAACCTATTTGGAAATAGTGCTACCTATCTGTAGCTTTTCAAAGGAAATAGATTTAATCGAAAAGCTATAGTCGATGAAAACTATGTTTGTCTGTAATAGTGAAAAATAGTAATAAAAATAATGTAAAAGTCAAAATGTTGTGAAAATGCTCTAATAAAATTCGCAATAACGTTTGAATGTAAGTCATTCGGAATCCATAAATAAAGTCTCAATTAAAGTTCTGTATATCAATTGATTATATTATAAACTATTTTCTCATGCCACAATTTATTAACCACCACCACCCCACGATTTATTTGCGACTATTTTGCTATAATGCGTAAGAAGGTGGCGTCGATGATACGCAGAGTGGGAGGAAGCAACAACGGCATCTTAAGGATGTTTGCTGAAAGGCTGGATGGACCTACCATGGGTAGATTTATCAAGCTACATGTGTCACATGGGGCTTGATGAATTTATCTATGGCTGGAACATAATTTATTTTATTATTATTTTATTTCCCCTTTTTAATTAGATAATAACATAGCTTTTAAAGATTTTTACTAACACAATGTGGGCCATGTAGTCTGTTAATAAAAGATTTTTTTAATTTTTTTTTATTAAGCCCATGGAATCATTTCTTATAAATACCTTACAATTGCCATATCCTGCTGGATATACGTTTATTATAGACAGAAAAGCCGTTTACCGTCCTTGTTTTACGATGTTACATTCACTTCGATGCAGCCTGTGAAGGTCAAAGGTATCAAGTTGATCGTAAAATAAACTTTGACAGTAATCAATTAAAATAATTGGAATAATTGAAATAAATTAATTGCTGATTTTTCCAACGCCAGATATCTTTATTGGAGGAATAATTTTGAATTTTTAACAGTTCTTCTATACAAAAACTCTCAGACGTCAATTTTATTCCACACGGAGAGAAAAATCTTAGAAAAATGACTGTGCTGTCTCATAATCTGAGTGCATTTGAGTGGTAATGGAAAAATTACCATGTTAGCACAGTAAAAAAATCTTATGCTGTACAGTAAAATGTATTGGACAACTAGTGAATTTTTCCCAATCTCACTCAGAAAATTTTCTGTAAATGTCACTTGCACTCACTTTACAGCGACGAGCACAGTAATATTTATAAGAATTTCCTTTATTATTCTTGCACGAATAAAAATTATCGATCGATTGAAAAATCAGCCCTTAGTAGGTATTCTTATTTAAAAACAAAGTTTATAAAAAACGAAATAGATATATCTCGATAAACACATTGAAATTTTGCCGTGATCAATTTTTGTAATTTGGCCAGTTTAAGAAGCTCTTTTTTTTAAACTAGCTTGTGCTTGCAACTTTGTCCGCAACAAATTTCTTGCCCTCCCGATCCACCCCGTCGCATCGCATCGCCTGCCCCCGCTTTCACTTTATTTTCATTTAGCGTTCTTTCTGATTTTTAGGGTTCCGTACCCAAAGGGTAAAACGGGATTCTATTACTAAGACTCCGCTCTCCGTCCGTCCATCTGCTACCAGGCTGTATCTCATGAACCGTGATAGTTAGACAGTTGAAATTTTCACAGATGATGTATTTCTGTTGCCGCTATAACAACAAATACTAAAAAACAGAATAAAATAAATATTCAAGGGCAAAAAAGTCACGTTTGTTGTATGGGACCATACAGCAAACGTGACTTTTTTGCAGTTTTTATAGATAATGGTACGGAAGCCTTCGTGCGCGAATCCAATTTGCACTTGGCCGGTTTTTTATGTTTGCTAGACTCCTACGGGTCCTAGTGTGATGATAAAAAAACTGGGCTATCAAATGCGAAAAGATTTTCCTAAATCCGACTGGAGTTTCAGACGGACCCGTGGGTAAATAATAACAGCCTCACAGGTCGATCGATCAGGTTAAGCTACGCTTGCCGTGGTTGTTCTGTGGATGGGTGACCATCTTTACATACCGAGACCCTCCGTGCCTCAGAAAGCACGTTAAGCCGTTGGTCCTGGCTGTCATTCGTGGATCTTTGACAGTCGTTACGGGTAGTCAGAAGCCCGAAAATCTGACAACCAGTCTTACTAAGAGGTATCGTATTACCCAGTAACTGGGTTGTGGAGGTCAGATAGGCAGTCGCTCCATGTAAAATAATGGTATTCAGGTGCATCCGGTTAGACTGGAAGCCGACCCCAACGTAGTTGGGAAAAGGCTAGGCAGATGATGATGACTGGAGTTCTAGAAATCAGCGCGTTCAAGCAAACAAAAAACAAACATGTTTTATTATTAGCATGGACATAGATAGATTAAACTTTTTTATTTTAATAATAACTGCGCTATTCCTGCTATACGATCGCCGTGATCTATAAGTTTGAGTTCACGCACCGGTCAGTGCTTCGTAACTTTATTATAACGGCGACGTTAACAGACTTTTAAGGATACATAGGTACACATAGGTATATATACGGTGGACATATAGGTATGTTAAATAAGAGCATTTTATTAATAACATAACATGTAAATGTTTTAGATTATGTTTATATTACATAGTGTTATCCATTTGGAAAACATTGAGAATCTCGCAAAACTATGTAGCTTATTTCTATAAAGATTCACCATTTTAAAGATAATTTAATTATTTACCTTTTAGAATATGGGTTTTGCGTAACTAAACCAAGCTGTATTCACTATAAGTTAGTAGTTAAGCAATCGTAGTTAATAATAATAACAGTACCTATGTTGGCAATAAATAACTGTACGCGTATATTATGTTGTAGGTTGACCCGTTAAGTCTAGAAAATGTTTAATAAATAAATGTAAATAAATCAGGTTTGTTTAATAGTTTTGAGTTCAATTATTAAATTGAACATTGAGTCAATAGTCTCAAGGTTCAATTTAGTTCATTTTAGCTTTTTCATAATAGGAGGCGAGCTTGTTGCTACCAACCGGGCACAAATCCAGGGTTCAGGCTGCTACTGAGAAATTCCAGACAGAAAAACCAATAATACTTTTCCCGATCTGGGAATCGAGTCCAAACCCTCAGCTCTTGCGATCTATTCATAATTCATAGCAACATTATTGCAGCTAAATAGTTCATTGCCTAAAACTGGTAAAGACAGCTGACAAGAGCTGAATACATACCCTAATAGGTAATTTCACTGAAGCAGTTTTCGCTGACTACGAGTACATGCATTAATATCCAAGACATTCCAGACCTTGTATAAAGTTACTCTAACAAATTAGTTGCCCGCGTCTAGAATTGCCATCTGGAGATCAAAAGTTGCGTATACACGGGTTATCTTCAGCAATTATTGACCGACAACCAGCACCGGGCCGGCGTGATGGGTTACAGCCCACTCCCTCTCACAGAGAGGAGGCATGTGTCACAGCAGTGTGAATATTAAAGTCTGATTGTACAGACGCCAGCACATCAAGCTACTACAATCTGTCAGATTTCTTTAATAGATTTTCAACTTTATTACTAAGACATAAGGCTCAAAGTTGATTACTAAACTACACTTGTATACTAAAAACAGTGATATTCACAATGTTAACACCAGAAATAAGGACAAACTACGTGCTCCCTTTCACCGGCTTCATAAGGTTCATAACTCATTTGTTGGTCTTGGTATAGCCTTTTATAACAAGCTACCCTCTTCTTTGCTAGATTTGCCTTTTAATGCATTTAAAGCTCAAGTAAAATCTAACCTTTGTTCAAAGGCATACTATTCTATCAACGACTACTTAAACGATAAGAATAGTTGGTCGCCCTGATTAACTCAAGACAATGTTTATGTTCTTTCTCCAGAATTAATTTACAAAGAATTACTGATAGGTTATATGAGCTCATTATACAATTGTTTTTTTATTGGGCTGTATAAGTCAAATCAGTTTAATTTAATTTTAATTTTATTATTGACATAATCAACCCATTGCAATGTTTTCTAATGAGTTGATTGCAATATGTGGTTAGCTAGTGACCTCGACAATTGATCATATTATTCTTACCTGAACAACCGGCAGCAAGTTCGTCATGCTCCCTTAGATGTCACTGCTTGCGGTAGCGTCGGGGGTCGGGTTGTCTCCTTCCCTCAAATATGGCGAGGGGGGTAATGGCTGACCTTTGCGTTATGCTCGTGAACGGGTGCTGCTTGTGGTGACTGGTCGTCTTGCTGACCATGGTTTTATCATTGTTATCATTATTAATAACTTGTTTATTTAGTTTCCTTATGGTCCTAGTTTATCATTTATGACTTCAAGCGACAGCTATGTAAACTGAATCCAGCATTGCATAAATATGTTAGCGGTCACGCCCTTTATACCTGGAGGCTTTTATTTAATTTCCATTTATTAATTTTTGCTTGAGTACGTATAGTTTTTTATTGTATTTCTTGGTATATTGGCGTTGCTAGCTGACATATGGCAAATCATTTAATTTAGCGTTCTGTGTCTTGTAATGTTAATTGCTTTGCATACCTTGTATTGTATTCAGTCAATTATATTTTCTAACTGAACAGACAGCTGTGCTGCTGGGGAGTTTGTTGCGCCACTTCTTCTTCCCAGTGAAAGCACTAGGAAGTGGTGAAGGGCGGGCGTTTTGGGGGACTGTCTTTTGTAATTTTGACGTTCGAAAAGTGCTGATTCTCAGCCTAGTTTGAATAAATGACTTTTGATTTTGATTTTGATTTTGATTGGGAAAATCTGACAGTTTCGGGTAGCTTGATGTGCTGGCGTCTGTACTTATTGACTGTCAATATGTCATTAGTGGTGGATTTAGGTTACTCCATTAAATTGAGCAATCTAGAGCCTTGGCCAGAGCACGGAGATCACGGTGGCCATTGCTAAAGTCGGCATTGTCAACACTTTCCATAAAAAACAAGCTTGTCACCGTTTTCTTGCACTACGACACAAATTATGTATAGAACTGACAGCTTTGAAGACGGTCCTTGACAGAAGTTATGCGCTTAACGCGTCTCGGCAATATCCTAGTTTTAGCAGCGGCTTATGGCTATTCTCGACCTTTTGAAAGCCCGATGCAGACACTGATTGATCCCACCGCCAACCGATGCAGCGATGAAAAAAGCGTTTCTTTAATACCACGCCCAAATATAGTCACCAAATGCAGCTTGGGAGCAATCGCTGGAACACGCGATTTTGCAATCGCAACCGAACGAAGAGACTTGCCCAAACGCGATGAGGCAGATCCACGTTGCTTAAGGTTGCATGAGGTTGTTAGTAGAGTATACTCAATTAGTGTCGTAGTACTGATTCGCAAGGACTTCAGCTGGCAAAATGGGAATTGAGATATTCAAATGAAAATACAAGTACAAGTAGTGTATTTTGTAAATAGTGTTTCTCATAATTTATTGTAACAGGCTTGAGATTTATGGAAACGAGCACTACCTGTATCAAAATATAGCGTTTTACTAAAAGCGAGGCTTCCGAGAATAAGGTATTGGGTTGGATACCAATTGCTCATTTCAGGCATTCCTTCTTTTATATGACTTCAATAACGTGAGTAAACTAAATATAGTTGACCTTGTAATTGAGTTGCCACTTTTGACAAAAAATCCCACTAAACTTTGATTTTTCATTTGCTTGACCAAAATGACAACTGCGATCATTGTCATGTTGACAAAAAAAGGCTGATCGCAGGTGTCATTAAGTCTATTAAATTAAAAATCAGAGTCTAATTTGGTACTTCACTAAGGCCAAATTTCACCAAAGAAACTGAGCGCGATCAGTATATCTTAACCCCGTTCAAGAGCTGTCAGTGTCATTATTATAATTCAACATTGACATTGACAACTCTTGAACTGGGTTTAGATGTTCTGACCGCGTTCAGTTTTATTGATGAAATTCGATCTAAAAGGTTGAAACTATGTAGGTAACTGTCACATGGCGAACCTTAACTGTTGGACTATTGCAGATTCTCCCGTTGTGTGAGAGGTAATGAGTATCGATTGCAAAAAACCAAACTACCTCTTATTCATGAAAAAAAAAAAAAAAAAATTTTTTTTTTTTGCTTGCTGTTTTGTAGACCGAATTTAAAAACAACGCTAAACCACATCTTCATGTAGAGTTTTATACCAGTATAGTTATTTTTCTTAGAACAAGTAGGTACCTACGTAATGTATTCAGGTATACCTATGTCCGTGACGTTAAAATTAAACACTAATTAAAATTAAAGGAACACGGTAGTTAGTTGATGGAGCCCTAATTAGAAACATGATTTGATTTTATGTAATTATTTTTATGCCAAACGAATGTCGGCTGGCGGCTTTTTCTCATTAGTTAAGTAGCACTAACTAAACAATGGTCAGAATTAAAAGAAAAGTTAAAACGTTTGAACCATCGGAATGCGCGTTAAATAATTTCCGAATCAAATTGATTAAAGTTCATTACGATTATTGTTATTTCCACTCCTTATCGGAAAAAAAAGCATTACCTAAATACAATAAAGAAGAAAAAAAAAACAACATTCACAAAAATACACCAACACAAAAACCAATTTCTTCTAAAACAACAGGTAAAAAAACGTACAAACCTTATACAAAACACGTAATCAAAAACCAAATCAATAAAAAAAACCACTGCAGCTGTCACAACGCCGGAACGAAGCATAAAATAACAATAAGTAAACAAGGCACTACCCGCACGACACTCGAAATCTGACTGACCGCCAGCGCGCGCGCAATCGCACCATTGTCACAAATCATTATCACAACACAACCTACTTTGCGACCTCCAAATGAAATGCACGTTATTGGTTATTGGTGCGGCTCTGCTTGCATTTACGACCATTTTATTTGTGCAATTATTTATATCGATCAATCTGCCGGGCCTTTTCACAACTATGTTGGGGTCGGCTTACAGTCTAACCGTATGCAGCTGAATACCAGCATTTTACATGGAGCGACTGTTTATCTGACCTCCACAACCCAGTTGCTGGGTAATACGATACCCCTTTGGTAAGACTGGTTGTCAGAAATGTAATTACGTGGAAAGTGTATATTAATATTTGAAAAAATAATTATGTATTACTATTTTTTTTTTGTAACCACCCACCAGTGTTTGTATCTGCTTTACTCAAAGGTTAACTGGTAGAAAATACTTATGTCATTAACTTCGCCTCTTTACGTTTTTTTGCTTGAAGTGTTAAATAAATAAATTAAGTATAATGATAGGTACAGACGCCAGCACGTCAAGCTACAACAATCTGTCTTTTAATAGATTTTTAATTTATCGCTAGAGCATAAGGTTCAAAGTTTATTGTAAAAAATTTACAGTTTCGGCTAGCTTGATGCTTGATGCTACTTTGAGCTTGCCAGCGCGTCTGTACATATTTTGTTTTTGTTACCATGGATTCAACATATGATTGTGGACCCCACTGCGTTGAAATATATCGCCGTTATTAAAAATTTCAAGCCAGGGAGGGTCCAAAATCATATACTGAATCCATGTTTAACAGGTGTAGTAAAAAATGCAAGTGTCATGCACAGCAATGAATGTTTTATCTCTTAAACAGTCACCACTGAGTATAGCCCAATCATCGTCATCATAATACGGTAGTACAGTCTCGTGGTCGCAAGCGCAACTGCTGAGCGTGGGGTCCTGGGTTCGATTCCTAGGTCGAGCGAAGTGTTATCCGGTTTTTTGGATTTTCTCGGTAACAGTGAGGAGTTTATAAGTTGGCGGCGTGATACCCTCTTGCCTCGGAAAGCATGTTAGGCTTTAACTGTTGGTCCTGCTTTGATCTCTCTCCAGTCGTGTTGAATTGTCGTCCCATCGTACTCTATTGAGGGTGACTGCACCTGTGTCTGCGCACACATTTTGAAATTTGGTGTGGAGGATTATTCTAGTAGCTACGATTTATCTGTAACCAGACATGTAGTGGAATTATCACCTCATTCACAGCAGAGAAACATTCTCTAATTTGAAATAAAGCCTCGAAAACTTATTAAACAATTTTAGCTTAAACGATAGTTTTACTTAGCTGACACAACAAAAAATATTTGCTAAATTATGGTGGAGGCAATGGTACCTATGTTCAGTCTGATCACATTTATTTAACACGTGTCAAACATTTTACAATGCAAATATTTACGTCAAACAACCGTGACTAGCGATTGATATAGTTTTCATGTAATTTGTGTTTATTCTGAAAGCATCATTAGCGTGGCCATGATTATCGAAATGCCTCTGACATGGCCTCGAGTGGAGACAACAATGCAATGGAACTAGATCTCGATGCTAATCGATGGATCAGCGCCATAATTGGCTCGATGAGTTTTGTTGCATAGTCGAGCTAAAAGTTATTGTGATTACAAACGTGTTACGTGAAAACGTGTTGCGTAAAATAATATTTCTAATAGATACTATAGCTATGTGAAGAATAACCCTGGAGACCCACTGCAACGAATGATAACTGTTGTTTGAAGGCTTCAAAAAAATATTACTGTGAAAAGATTACTCTTTTAACTAAAAAATAAAGTGCTCCGGACCGTATTTCGGCCCCGGCGGCCAATCTCAACGGAGACTAGCCTTCGGCGTGGGATATATTATAGTGCACAAGTGTGCGCGCAAACACAGGTGCATTTCCTCTTCCCTCAGTCTCAAAGTCCGATGGGACGGTTATCCGACACGACCGGAGATTGATCAGGCGCAGGACCAACGGTTTTACTTCTTAACTTATTCCTTTTTTATCTACAAAGAACATAGCTACGGAAAACAGTATTTTACAAACTTGTATAATAGCGCAGGCAATGACCCTACAGATTTGGTCAACATTGAAAAGTGAAGAGAAGAACATATTCTAACGGAATATAACTTATTTTTCGTTTAGCTGGCATTTTCATAATTTAGCCAAATTAGGCTCTAGACAGACGGACCGCATTTCAACTGCAATCCAACCGCAAATTGCAGTTCAAGTGCATCTGAACTGCACCATATCCACCCGCCCGCACTACTTTAACGCTCCGCCTCCCGTGCAGTACGATTGCAGTCGGTGTACAGTTCACACGATTGCACGCCGACTGCAATTGAACTGCAATCGGACTGCACGTTTGGTTTGCAGTTCTATTGCAGTCGTATCAACTGCATTCAAACTGCATCCGAACTGCAATTTGCGGTTGGATTGCAGTTGAAATGCGGTCCGTCTGTCTAGAGCCTTAAATGATCTCCTTTACTGAACAGCATTTTTTTTTTGATACCCGACAAAACAAATTTTACTCGAAAAAAAATTCGAAGTTTAGAATTATGTACTGAATCCATGGTTTCAGGTTGTGCGACGATATCCCTGCTATACTGTGTGAATTGAAAAAGTCACATTGATACTTGCCTGGATTTGAACCCACGACCTCGTGCATGATAGGCAGGGCCTTCACCATTGGGCTACTCGTATCGCGGCATTTGCACTTACAATGCATGCCTCAAGTCTCCATTCTTTTAAAGTACGAGTAATTAAGAGTATACTCGTCTCATGTTGCAACTTTCCTTTAAGCTTCTCCTTGAGTATGCAAAATTATGATGTAACCATACCTCATTGCAAGGTTGCTCGTTGTCCTATAATATAGTTCAAGGTCATTTTAGCAGTTATCCTGAGCACCAGGTTAACCTTGTCTTGGTTATTTTTATGATCATAAAAAAATATGGTATTAGGAGAAAAATATTTTGAAGGTGTTTTTTATAAATTTATTTTTTCAAACTCTGCACGCTAGACCTCATTGCGAGTGAGACGGACTCTGTGTGAATTCACAAGAAATCCATTGTTTATATATAGTTATAGATCTTAGTATACAGCGTGTAACGGAAGGGGGGTATCAACCCTGAAGGAGGTGAATGTGCTCATGAAACTCAACAACTTTCCCCAAAGAACATAGGTCGAAATATGAAAAAAAAATTTGGCCCTCCCTTACAAAACTGACTACCAGCTGATTGATTTACTATGGGAGGGCCAAATTTTTTTTTCATATTTCGACCTATGTTCTTTGGGGAAAGTTGTTGAGTTTCATGAGCACATTCACCTCCTTCAGGGTTGATACCCCCTTTCCGTTACACGCTGTAGATTAAGTTGGTCTATGCGCATTTATCGCATTGGGATTATCCTGCAACAGTAGATGTAGGTAAATAAATAAATAAAGGAGAATCGGCCAAAATGTATGCTGCCGTGCCATGACAAAACACTCTATCTAAAAACACGTCAGTTTTGAAAAATCACGATTGTCTGTTTTTTTTTTAACACATGAAACGTTTTATCTTCCGGGATCCGAAAGTGATTAAGATTATGAATCATTAGGTATTCTTGATTTAATATCCCTTCAATTGGGTAGTTGCATGATATTGAATACTATATATTCTAGTAGATAATATATCCACACATGTAATACAATAATAGAATTCGAAATCAAATTTGAAATCGGTCGAAAAATAAAAAACTTATAACTTATAGAAACTTTTTGTCTATCTCTTTCTCGCAAAACGAAGTTTTGCATGTAATTTATATGGCGATACTGAACTATGACGTCACAATTCAGTATTTCCCTCTCTGTCTAATTGAGAGTTTTGAACGCTTATATCTTTTCAATTTTTAAAAATATTAAAAAACTGTTTATACCAAGCTATTAGTGAGGTAAAAAACCTTCAATTTAAATAATAAAAAAAAAATTGTCAACTCGCGGATTGTCAAGAAATTTTCTAGAGATCGGTAAGAACAGAAAAAAGTAATTGTGTCTCATTAATGACAGTTGAGCTACTACACCAATGATTTGTAAAGTTAAAAAATACAAAGACACGTGAAAGAAGTCACGGGCACAGCTATGTGGATGGGTATGATAGGTGTATGGGCTATTTTTGAAGAAACGGCCTGTACTGGTTACAGTGATCCTATTAATAGTATAAATGTGAAAGTTGGGATGTTTGTCAATCAAGCAAAAACGGCTAAACGGATTTGGATGAAATTTGGCATACAGATAATTATTAACCTAGATGAACACTTATAAAACTTTTCATTCTGGTAGTACCTATTTGTCTGTACGATAATTTCCGACGTAAACGCTAGCGAAGTCGCGTCAATAGCTAGTTTGAAATAAGTGTTAATTTATTTATTTATTCCTTTATTTCAGGCAACTAGGGCCCATAGAAAAAGCCTGCACATACCAGCAGGGTGATTGCGTAACACACTATCAGTAGCAATGGGTTTCATTTTGACAGTTGAACAACATTCATTGCTTTATTTACGTTGTTGCGCAGACACATTTTTGGAACATATGGAGCAAAGACTATTATAACCACTTGACTGCGTATACAGTGCCCCGACGCACGAAAACTATTAGTATTTTGTCGCCTATGTATAGGCTACGGTACTAGTAGCAATTTTAGTTGTGTCCAAGTGTTAGACCTGCGTGCACGCTAAATTAATATAATTTTTTTATAACGTTTATGCAATTATAACGCATCAAAATGCCTTCATGCGCGGTGAAGTGGTGTGGGAAACATTCTTAGACATCTAGTTACAAAAAGGATGACATAACTTTTCATCGGTACATAAACATTACGAAAAATTATTTTTGATTTAATCAGATTATAAGCCACTGCAGGGGTCTATTTAAAATGGTGGCTGGGTAAACGAGCACACTTTTTGAGTCGCGCGTTGATGTCTTTTGGAAAAGTCTCGTTCTTGTATTAGACAATTCTAATGCTTCTATCCCTTTCTTTCCTTTTGTATGTTTATCGTAAAAAATAGTGATGTTATCTTTAATAGCTGAAAGTTGATATCGAGAAAAATAAAATGAATACATTTTTTATTCAATTCACATACTTTAATAAAATAACTATCTACTATTAACCGACTTCAAAAAAGAAATACCGACGAACTGAGAACCTCCTCGGTTTTCAGTTAGTCGGTTTTTTTTTTTTTTTTGTATTTTCCGGGATTTTTTAGTTCTTTCTGTCCCCGACCGGGGCGGATCAGTCCATTTCCGGGATTTTTTTTGTAATTGATTGATTTTGATTAAATATTATTTCTATGATTTTGATTTAGTATTTATTATAATGTTAAAATCCATTTTATCGATATCGACTATTTTCTCTTAATGAAGTAAAGCAGCCCTAACGATGCAACTTGACCTTGAACTGACCAATTGCAGCCGCGCGTTCTTCCTCAGCCCCCGGCCCGCAGTGGTGAGTCGTGTGCTTCGAAGAAATCGGCCCATACGCTCTCTAGTGGTTATATTCTCTATGATATGGAGCAATGGATTAACAATATGCTTCAAAATGATTCAAATTGAGAGTAATATTGCGTTACACAATTACGGTGCAGGTTAATAGCCCCCAATTGGGTTATTGTCAATTAACTAAATTATGTATGTACTCAAATAATAGTGTCATCAGAAATATCGTAACGTGATCGGGACTAATTTTATAATCAATTATCGAATAGGATGCATTGTTGAAATAACCATTGGAAACCCATTAATTTTTTTATGTTTTTTTTTTATTTTTATTAATCGATATAGCATGTGCTGCATCTGGAATCTTTTAGTCAAAATTAGACATTCAATTAAATTAAAGTGGTTATGTAAGATTATTTTGACTCATAAAAATAAACACATTTGATTTTTATCCAGGTTCAAATCAGTAAACAAAATAGGGCGACATTTGAAACACAAATAGCTAAAGTTAGATTGGTTCTTATTTCTTAAACATTGTCTTATATTTATCTATTCCATCCACTTGTTTATTAAGTCAGCACATATCAATCAAATCAACATATATAACAATATGACTGATTGATGATCTAAGCACAAACTTTGTCTTTCTGATTGTTACCACCTTACATTAGGGTCGTTGAACTCTTTTATATAGGGTTGCATTACAACACATGTAAGCATAAATACGAACTGTTAAACCGGTCAAACTTTGACTTTCCTTCCTTAAAAGGGCATTCAAGTCATTGTCCTACATTGATGCATTTACATTCACTTTATTTAACCACGGCGTTCTTAAAAGGAACTTTATTCTCCGAGATAACTTTGGCGTTATTCCATAATCAGAACTCAAATTACTATTATAACAAACGTAATGAATTGCTATGCCATTTTGATATTAAAGCATACTCTTGCACTGACACAAATTGTGACTCCTGCAAAAATCTCACCCGTGAGAAGTGAGGTGAAGTGAGCGGGAAGTGAGCTGTCATTAAGGATTAACACTATTGACTGTGCTCACTTGAAGCTCACTTCACTTATGATTTCACGGTGAGATTTTTACAGAATCGACCGGCTGTTCCTGTCCCATTCTCCAAAACTACCTCGATTAAGTACCTTGGAATTATAATAGATAACAGTTCAAGCTTCCGACCACAAATAGACAGGCTCACGACGAGAATTCGCAAGTTAATCTTTCTTTTCAAAAATCTTCGTCACGTGGCTGAGGCGGAGGTCATTAGGTGGGTATAATATGCAATGTGTCAGTCTCTTCTGACATACTGCATTATACATCGTGGGGTGGAGCTCCAAAATATAACATTTTAAAATTGGAAAGGGCCTAAAGGGTGGTTCTGAAAGTGGACTATTTTCTGCCATACTTCTATCCTACTGTAAATTTTTACAAACACTTCAGTCTTATCAGTGAGACAACTTTTTGTTTTTTGTAATTTGCAATTTTTGGAGACGCCATCTTGAATTTGGATTTTGACCCCATAATCATATAAAATAGTCATAACGTTTTTTCGTTCCAAAAATTAGAAAGTAAGTATTCGTGGACATTCATGACCAATGACCAACATAGGCGCACTGTTTCTTTCATTCATGGAAATAATATTCTTTTTATTAAATGCCGTCTCTTTGTATTGTAAGGTCTGTGCTTTTTACTAGTCGCAGTTTCATAGTTCGTAAGTTGTTCGCCAGATGGCCAGCTAGTAATTTTTACGAAGTATTGTAGAGGTGGGGTGCGGCAAAGAGGGAACGAATGCTCAAGGTTATTTGGTCAGGGTCCGGCCTTAATACACTGTTCTCAAGAAGCACTCCTCCTCAATATTTGATCACAGGAAAACGCCGAAAATACTCTGTTTGCATTACGACTTAAGGTAAAAGAATTGAACGAGTTTCTCTCAAAGGTTTCATACTTTCTTAGGTTCCCACATAAATAATAAAATAAATCGTATTACAAAGATTTGTCACCTAACAACAAAGGCTTGTAAGATTGCTCTAGTTAAATAACTCCATAATTTAGATTATACAGCAACTGAGGATTTACTCGTACTAACTCATCCAGAATAGTCCATCCCGTTACTTTCCTTGAACATAATTAGATCACCTTTTTTCCACTTACTTCTCTTTTTGTTTTATTGTTCTTAATCTGTGTGTTTATCATTGATGTTATGTTATGCCTTATATTCCTTTACATTTACTAAATAACCAATTATGTTTATACACCGTGTGCGGTAGGAACCTGGTGATCTGCTATACAGCTGCAGTGCTATTCTGTAAAAATGTCACCGTGGTAACTTAGGTAAAGTGAGCGGGAAGTGAGCTGTCATTAGGGATTAACACTATTGACACTGCTCACTTTAAGCTACTACACACTATACACTACACTTATGATTTCACGGTGAGATTTTTACAGAATCGACCGGCAGGTGTTCCTAGCGCAGACACCAGTCTCTCACAAACTAGTTTCTATCCTTGTCTAAATTATAAGATACCATTGTTTGTGAATAGAAAATAAATCAATTGAATTTGAATTACTCCTCCTGTCTCTTCCTTTTCTTGCTAAGCTTAAAATTATGCTTGTAAGTGGGGGTTGTGGTTTCTCGTCGATAATGTAGCAAACATGAATCAAACTAATGATCTCTTGCTCGCCAGTCGTTGCACTAACCATGAAGGCTGTTGCCACTTACCTATAAAACCATTTCATATAAAACCATATACCACATATAAAACCATAACACACGTGTGAGCACTATGCACCTAAACTCTAAAGCTACCATTTACTGGGTACGTCTTTCATTGACTTGAATGTGCCCTGGCGGCTGAGGGTATGTCATGCTCACTCAAATGTCTCGCTGGTGGTGGCGTGTGTGTTGGATCATTGAGTTCCCTTCAAAATGGTTGAGCTAAATGGTGCTGATCCATACGTCATGTTCGTGAACGGGCGCCGCCAGTAGGGACTGGTCATCTCTTAGCCGCCACGGCTTATTTTAATTTTAATCTAAGTATTTTCATTTCCGAATTGTTATTTTTTGGTTTTTGTTTTTATCTTTTTTAGTACGGACGCTTTTAACGTGCACGTCTTTCTACATCGTTCTCACATGTATAATTTCAACTTGAATGATGTAACCAAAATTTTGTAACAATTTTTATGATTTAAAAGAGTGTCCGTGGAGTTTCTTGCCCGTTCTTCTCCACAGGTACCTACGCTTTGGAATGGGCAACTAGCTTCATCTTTCTGACTGACCGACCCCTTGACAATTCAAAAGTGCCTGTAATTGGTTTACTTGAAATAAATGCTTTGAGTTTGAGTTTGAGTTTGATTTATATATTTAAAAAAAAAATATATTATAATATTGGAGTCTCGACTTATAACTATCTAACCTATGGTCTTACAAAAATAAAGTTCATTAATCATCTTATGATTAAATCGAGGCGATGCGATGAGGCACATAATATGCGTTTGATGTCGGAAGCAGGAAAGTAATCAGAACTGATGGTCAAGTATCCTTTTCTTCTTCATCATTAGTTGCATGTGGGTACACCCGTGTGGAGGTCGGATATTATCCCTCGGGAACAAACTACCGGGAATAAAAGTAGCATTGTCCTAACCCACCCGGGTTCCTGGGAGACTATGACCTCATGGTCTACCTGTGTGCCAAACATCGAAATCCGTTCAGCCGTTAAGGCGTGAAAAAATAACAGATGGACAGAAAAATGACTGCATTGCCAGAACGACAGACACATTTAGGTACTTTCCATTTATAGAAAGACAGTGTATAGAAGATATTCAAAGTTTCTTGCCAAGTTCCACAGAATAATTACTGTTAACCATTTTTAAATTATATGTGTTGTATTAAATATAATATATCGATATCTTTATGTTTTATGTTGAATATTTTATG
Source organism: Eremobia ochroleuca (assembly GCA_949629135.1). NCBI lineage: Eukaryota > Metazoa > Arthropoda > Insecta > Lepidoptera > Noctuidae > Eremobia > Eremobia ochroleuca. Next base: position 19,581,859 of record OX451392.1, read on the forward strand.
TTTAAGACGAGATTGTTTTAGATGATTATTTTTTAAATCTCAATATCTCACGTAATTTTGGAAAAAATATTCGTTTGTTTTTTTTTTTTCAGTTATGATATTGTATGGTAGGTATAGTGCTAGTGGCACATTTATTACGTTTAAGGGGCATGCGGTGCAAACCTATAAGAAATTGTTACACTAACCTTAGATTTTAATAGAATGTTTTTTATAATTTTAACAGTGTAAACAATGGTAGGTGATAAAAAGTTTCCATAACATACGGCGAGCAGTGACCTGTAGTCAGGTGACATCATATTATTAAGAAAACCTGATTTATCTGGGTCGCGAAGGTCAGGAGTTGCTGTTCTATGGATCTGGCCATGCATTCGTTAATGAGAACGCGTGCACAACTTGTTTGACAATATACACATACATACATTTCATGCCTTCTATGCAAATACAACGTGTAACGGTAAATGCGCATAACTTGAAAATAGTTTGATCAGAATAACGAGCAGAATTAATTGAACCACTTTTTAATATAGGTCACAATTTCAAAAAATCTTCATTAAAAAGTTGCCGTCTCTATTTCTTAATAGGTCAAGCAAGCCAATGTCAGCGCGGCGCAGCGGCCCGGTGACGACTTCTCCCTCGATAAAGCGTCGTCGCAGACGCAAGAAACTGTCAGAATGGCCAGTAAAACTAAAACAGCACATAAAACCTTTACAATTTTTTTAATGACTTATTTTCTCTCTGAAATAGGTCAATTGAATTAAAAATCAGTTGGGGTGTCTGGGGTTTTGCGCATTTAATGTTACACGTTGTATATGCTGACTACTTCTGGCTTTATTCTGCCGATAGATCAAAGTCGTGTTATGGAGACGATAATAGCACAATCTCCACCAGACAGCAACTCACTGACATTCAAAGAATAATCAGCTTATAGGTACTGTTCCCACTGCTGGGACACAGGTCTCCCCTTTGTGACCCCTTACAGAGAGAAGGCCATAATACACTACGCGGGCCCAGTGCGGGTTGGTAGATGTCACATGTGTAACTACACAAAGTGCCCAGCTGGGACCGAACTCATGACCTCGTGAATCGGGACTGATGTGTGTCCTGTGCCCTGAGACTGTCGCCAAGTGAATATAAGGAGAACCTAAGCGAAAAAACCTCTTTGCTATTTTCTCTAGCTACTCATTTAGCGGAGTTGAATGCTTTGATTTCTATCTTCGCACCGCTGCTGTCATTTTTATAGCTAATTAAGATGTTGGTGCGTGTGCTCTGAATATGAAATGGCAGCTTAGGACATCAAGTGTTAGCGTGTAGATCTGTGAGTCATCAGCTTTATCTGCCACGCCTTTGACGAGGAAATTGAATTTATTTGTTTGTTGGATTTAGTTTTATCTATATCAAAACCAATAATAAAGCTGAAGAGTTTCTTTGTTTGTTTGAACGCGCCAATGTCTGGAACTACCAGTCGGATTTGAAAAGATATTTGGGCTTATTCTTGAGGAAAGCTTTAGGCGATGACTTTAACAACACGCTCGGACTCTAAGGAGCCATCCAAAAAAAAAGCAGATAGCAGCAGTAATAGCAGGCGATGCGATACGACGGGGTGAAGATGAAACTAGTACAGAAGCCAGCACATCAAGCATCTGTCAAATTTCTTTGATAGATTTTCAACTTTATCGCTAAAGCATAAGGTTCAAAGTTGATTGGGAAAATTTGTCAGTTTCGGGTACTTTGATGTACTGGCGTCTGTACATAAAAATATTATTGCGTCATGGTGATAGCCTGGAAATGTTCACTGTTGATTATGTACGCTGGTTTTTATTTTAAAAGTGGTAAAAAATATTAAAATATTACGTGTAGCAACGGGCTTAATGTTTGTCGTATTTTTTAAATGAGTTATAAGAAAGATGCTGATTTCAAACTCTTCACACTTTTGCGAAAACCAGTGTTAGAAGTTCGACTCATAATCGACATCAATGGGATACATTTTTAGGCATTTATTAAACCTTTTGATGGCCTAACTTTTTACCGTAAATTGTCGTACGGGATACTTCTGTGTGAACGGCCGCTTACTCTTTATGCGTTCTTTCTTAGCTTACGGACACAAAAATATCGCAGCGAGATTTTATAGCGCACTGGATTTTCAACTCTCGGTGTTGAAAAATCACCAAGCGTTTAAAAATCTGGCAGAGCGCATCCCAGCGCGTCAAAAAAACATTCTGTTGGATTTTCAACTCTGGAGCTAAGCAATGCGTTGATAATCCAGTTAGAGAACTAAAATCGACGCGGGAATAATGCGGCCATGCGTACCTGGTCATACACCCACATAATCATGTTCGTCAGTCACGTAGGCTTTTTTAAATCTCCCCTATTTATTTATATTTTGATCGTAATCTGAAGGGCCCGTGGCTAAAAAATAACAGCCGCACAGGTCGATCGTTTAGGTTAAGCTACGCTTGCCGTGGTTGGCCTGTGGATGGGTGACCATCTTTACATACCGCGACCCCTCCGTGCTTCAGAAAGCACGTTAAGCCGTTGGTCCCGGCTGTCATTTGTAGATCTTTGACAGTCGTTACGGTTAGTTAGTAGCCCGAAAGTCTGACAACCAGTGCTTATCTAGGGGTATCGTATTACCCAGTAACTGGGTTGTGGAGGTCAGATAGGCAGTCGCTCCATGTCAAATACTAGTATTCAGCTGCATCCGGTTAGACTGGAAGCCGACCCCAACATAGTTGGGAAAAGGCTAAGCAGATGATGATGGTCGTAATCTGGACCTCAGATGGTATAATGAAGATCCTTGTGGATAATTAATGTATTCTTGGCTAATGTAACCACGTTGGACTCGATTCTAGGCTCAACGTGACCAGTATTCATTAGTAGATTGTAATTACAATGTTTTTGCATTCGATTACTATGTTTTACTGTGCAACGTTAAGTTACTGAGGTGTAAGAAAAAACATGTTTTATTGTAATCCTTCCATTGTCACGTTTTGGTTGGCTGATCAGAGTTGGTATTTGTTATCTATAGAAAAACAGCTGTTATCTTTTTCTTTGGTAGGGTTGTATGACCGGAATGACATTGAATTTATTAAGAATTATTAAGAATCATCTTTGCGTACCTGCTGGTCGATTCTGGAAAAATCTCACCGTGATAACTAAGGTGAAGCGAGCTTAGAGTGAGCTGTGAGTCATGCTGATGCTAGGGATTGACACTATTGGCGACTCACTCCACGCTCACTTCACCCAAGATTTCACGGTGAGATGGTTACAGAATCGCACGGCTGGAACTGCTTATAAAAACTGTTTGATTTGACTCCTTTTTTAACCAAATAACTAAAACCCAACGCAAACACTATAAAGGCTCACCAAATGAAAAATACCATAACATCACGCCTGTAATCACGAAGGGTTAGTCAGAGGAGTATCAATAGTAGACCTATAAGAGGCGAGTCTATTGTCATCAAGTGGATACAAATCCAGAATCCAGGCTGACACTTAAAAATTCCTGATGGAAAACCCAATAACACTTTGCCCGACCTGGGAATCAAACCCAGGACCTCTTGCTCAGCAGTAGCGGTTGCGACCACTAGCCTAACGGGGTAGACAATTGAAAAAAAAAATAACCGCTGAAGTGCGAGTCGGACTCGCGCACCGAGGGTTCCGTACAAATTTGTAGGTATGCAACTACAAATTTACGGTTTTCGGATTTTTCCTTTACTTGTGCTACATGACATTGATTCTTGCCAAATTTCACGATTCTAGGTCAACGGCAAGTACCCTATAGATTTTGATTCCCTTGCGAATGTCAAAATATGCGGCATAAACGGAACATAAGCGCTCGTATCTTTTGATGGCGTTGACTTTTAAGTTGATTTTTTCACTGCTTCTAGGGATTGCAGACCTGAGTATTTGATATTCATTTCAACTTGATGACTCCACGCGTTCCTAAGAAAAAAAGGTCTTGACAGATGGAGAGACAGACAAACAACGAAGTGATCTTACAAGGGTTTCGTTTTTCCTTTTGAGGTACGGAACACTAAAAACGAAAAAAAGAATGAAATAAACGTATTTTCTTTCTTTCTTTTTTTTAAACAGTGCTCTTAAAATTGACTTTGGAAACACTAAAATCTTAGTTGGAAGTAGCCTGCACCTGAAACTTAAGTGCCAGTCAGGAGAAATAAGAATAGAGTATCCCGGGCGAGAACTTTCACAGCGGGCTCTGAAACTACTTTTAAAATAATTCAATACAAAAACATTACGCAAGCAAATATAGTATCTAATGTTACAGTCCAGCCGTTGAGATAATGCATTTCTGACACCTGTCAGTGCGATAATCAAATTCGCAAAACACGTACCTATTCGTTTGTATGAAACCGACAAGCGTCAAGAACGCACTCTCTCGTCTGCCAAACCGTAGTTAAAAAATGAATATTTTCCACTGTCAATCAATATGTTATAATGACGTAACACAAGATGGTAATGACACGACTATTTATCTAGATTTCAATGTTGTATGTCAATTCGGACGTGAGATAAGAAATTGGGTCTTCATCTTTAAAGATATGACATGGATCTGACATGGAAATCTGTTTTATCGTCAATTCGATTTTATGATTCGGGGTTTTCCAAAGAAGATTTTTTCATTTAGAAATCCTCCGAAAATCAGCACATTGTCGCAGGACAATATATGTAATCGTTGTTTGATTTAAATACTGTTTGAAAAGATTATTTAGGTAATTGATTCCACTAAATTGTAAATTTCAACCAAAAAACTACCCGAAACTCTAAAATTTTCCCAATCAACTCTGAACCTTATGCTTTAGTAATAAAGTTGAAAATCTACTATAGAAATTTGACAGATTGTAGTAGCTTGATGTGATGGCGTCTTTACACCAAAAGTTTTACAAAGCTAATATACATAACCATTAATATTCAGGGTACAACAGAAGTCTTATCGCTAAAAGCGAAATCTACCAGACAGCCTTTGGATGGACAGGGAGGCATTAAGTTGTCTAGGGGTGTAGTCTGTGGAGTACTGTAATTATCATACCAGTATTACGAATATAAATACATACAGAAGATAAATATATAATAACCAGCTTTTCTCTGTGGCTACGCTCGCGTGGATGTCGGAAATGATCCCACGGGAACATATTATCGGGACGAAAAGTATCCAGGTTATAAACTATCTGTGAGCTTTGAGCCGTTTTTGCGTCAATCCGGAACATAAATCCAGGCAAACAATCAAACGGACAAAAATCTTCGTTATTATAATTATGTATAGACATACCACACATACATAAATAAAATACATACAAGAATTATAAACATATGTGTGAGGGGCCCGTGGCTAAATAATAACAGCCGCACAGGTCGATCGATCATGTAAAGCTACGCTTGCCACGGTTGGTCTGTGGATAGGTTCTTTACATACCGGGACTCCTCCGTGCCTCGGAAAGCACGTTAAGCCGCTGGTCCCGGCTTTCATTCGAGGATCTTTGACAGTCGTTACGGGTAGTCAGGAGCCCGAAACTCTGACAACCAGTCTTACCAAGGGGTATCGTAATACCCAGTTACTGGGTTGTGGAGGTCAGATAGGCAGTCGCTCCATGTAAAATACTGGTATTCAGCTACATCCGGTTAGACTGGAAGTTGACCCGGCTTGAGCAGTTGAGCGGAAAAGGCTCGGCAGATGATGATGATAAACATTAAATTATTATTCATCTAAATATTCACATTTAAAATATTCCCTACTTTATCTAACAATCCAATTTGCTAGTAAATCACTAAATGAAAAACACCTTGTCATACGTAATTATGATTTCCTACTTAAAGAACAAGTTTCCATTACCTACATAGGAAATTAGTTAAGCATTAGGTTCCATTACTTTTAATTTTATTGGTTTATAATTTACTGAGAAAACAACGAATGACCAACGGTCTATGAAAGGCACTCTGAGGCGACATAGTGCTTTGCCATTCATCACATTCGTTCCACCTGCTGAAAATCTCCCTCCTGGACATGAGTTGTCTTGGCTTTGGAAGAAAGGAAGGAAGGAAGTCTTTAAATAGAGTCCAGACTCAGGTAGAGGACGATAACAGAGAAAACCTGCTCGGGTGGAGATTCACAGACTTCACATGACTCCGCCTCTCTCTGGAGTGTAAATGTGGAGCTGTCACACAAACAATGGGGCACCTAATATCGTGTCCAACGTGTCCTGTTGTCTGCACGCTACAGCAGCTGATGGACGTTACTGAAGGCGCCAAGCTTGTAGCCAAATTCTAGGCAGACTCTACAACGTCTAACGTTAAATGCGCAAAACCTCAGACCCCCCAACTGATTTTTAATTCAATTGACCTATTTCAGAGAGAAAATAAGTCATTAAACAAATTGTAATGGTTTTATGTGCTGTTTTAGTTTTTCTGGCCATTCTGATAGTTTCTTGCGTCTGCGACGACCCTTTACCGAGGGAGGAGTCGTCACCGGGCCGCTGCGCCGCGCTGACATTGGCTCGCTTGACCTATTAATAAATAGACACAGCAACGTTTTTAATGAAGATTTTTTGAAAAATGTGACCTATATTAAAAAGTGGTTCAATTAATTCTGCTCGTTATTCTAATCAAACTATTTTCAGGTTTTGCGCATTTAACGTTACACGTTGTATAGTGCTAAACGCAAAGCTAGTTTCTAGAAAATTTAAGTTTTATTCTCTAGTGATTTGAGGTAAAACTGAGATAGGGAAAACTTTTTTAAGGGTTTTTTTATATGTTTTTAAGAAGGTACCGCTATTTGGATTAGCTCACTGAATGCGTGTTTCTTTAAGCTATCCGATGCCATAAAAATCAACTTCACGATTTTTTTGAGATACCGCTTTTGAGCTTAGCACGGCAGTATAGATTGCCATCGACAAGCGTGTCGTAATAATAATTCGTTAGTCTCTTCTTTTTAACTGACTTCAAAAAGGAGGAGGTTATCAATTCGGATGCTTATATACATTTATATATATATTTTTATTTTTATGTATGTATGTTTGGGCATAACTCCGTCATATATGGACGGATTTGCATAATTATTTTTTGTTCGATAGAGATTATTCCGAAATATTCCCATTTAAATTTCGTAAAGATCTGGTGATGAGTTTCGGAGACAGGCAACGGAACTCTTCAATAAAATAAATACCAGTAAAACAACCGCGATTGCTGCTATCGCATTGTTTACGCAATCGCACAATATAACATTACGTTTGTACCCTATATACGCAGATGCAGTACGCAGATGTGTGTGTATTAATTAAAATTTTATTAACTTTGCTTGGGTAGTTTTTCAGTTAGCTTCAATAATACGATTATTTTCCACTTAGTTTATATTGATGATGTTTTAATAGCTTCCTGTTACTGATATTTACATAGCAAGTAGTACCTATAGATAGATATATCTAAAAAGTGAAAATAAAAACAAACGAATATCGGCACCAACGACACCGACTTCCAAAATTGAAGTTATTTTTCACTTTGTAGTGTTTTTTTGGAAGTCAGTTGTTTTTTTTTTTATATAAAAAAAAAGTTTATAATAGCGAAAAAGAAGACGAAGAACGAATCATTATCGGTTTAAAATAATATATGCATAGGTACTACTATTTTTAAAACATAGGTACCATGAACAGATAACATCTGAGATTTATCTCACGTTGTTTAGGCCAAGATTATCTTGTTACTTTTTACCGTGTCGGTACTAGGATAAGTATCTACCTACTTATTGCACGATCTGTCGAAACATTCATAATTTTTTTATTTTATCTGTAAAAGGTGTGAAATAAAATACTTGTTGTCAAGGTAAAAAAAAAATATGTGTTTTCAGCATTATCTAATATCTCAAAAAAATGCCTCCAATCTCGTGATTTATTTTCTGTAGGTTATTTTTTTACAAACGCTTTTAAACGTCAAACATATTTTTTTTCTTAAGTTAGATGGTCAATGGCTTGATGGCCAAAAGCCTCGATAAACATCTAGGTATCGATGCTCTCGTCAGGCGGTTGGATCAAGGGCCTGATTCAGAAGGCAGTACTCATCGAAACGGCTCGCATTGTGAGGAGGTTGCTGTCTCTGGAGCCCTAACCACCGGCAGCTTAGACCCGGCTCCCGACTCCGGCGGATCACAATTTTTTATACTGATTTATATTTTAAGAAATATTAAAAAATGTAACCAAGCAAGATAATTAAATAAATAAACGAAATGATAAATGATAAGTTATCATGATATAACGAATAAAGATAATCATAATTTATAAATGGTAATGATACTGATAAACAATTATTTATAAATGGTAATGATAAACCATAATTTATAAACGATAATGATAAATAATAATGCTACTGTGAATGCTAATGACAAATGATAACGATAAATATTAAATGATAATGACAAATGATAATGATAAATGATAATGATAATGCTAATGATAGTGACAATGGCAGTGATAATGATAATAATAATGATAATGGTAATGATAATGATAACTGATAATGCTAAATGATAATGATAAATTATAAATTATAATGCTAAATGATAATGATAAATAATAATGATAATGATAATTATAAATGATAATGATAAATGATTACTGATAATAAATGCGAAAAACCTGAAAATAGTTTGATCAGAATAACGAGCAGAATTAATTGAACCACTTTTGAATATAGGTCACATTTTTCAAAAAATCTTTTTTAATAACGTTGCCGTGTCTATTTCTTAATAGGTCAAGCAAGCCAAGGTCAGCGAGGCGCAGCGGCCCAGTGGCGACTCCTCCCTCGATAAAGCGTCGTCGCAGACGCAAGAAACGATCAGAATGGCCAGTAAAACTAAAACAGCACAAAAAACCTTTACAATTTTTTTAATGACTTATTTTCTCTCTGAAATAGGTCAACTGAATTAAAAATCAGTTGGGGTGTCTGAGGTTTTGCGCATTTAACGTTACATGTTGTATATGATAAATGATAAAAATAATGATAATGGAAATGCTAGTAGTAGTGCTATTTTAGTATTGGTAGGACCACTCCATTTCTGCAAGTAGCCATAAACATAAAAATTAAAAATATTCATAAAAAAGAACTCAGAGACACTCCTGTGTCAAAGGAATGCGGCTAGACAGCATCCCTCCCAAGCGTTATTTTAATCTTAAAATCTGAAATAACTGCTACGATGTTTAAAAAGCTCACTGAAGTTAGTTAAACTTAAATTGCTACTTATCCCAAGAGGTTATCTCGTGGAAAATCTTACTCTACTACTACTACTACTACCTAGACTCGTTAAATACTCTATTAGTTAGTCTTAATAATTAATTTAATTTACCGTGCCTCGGAAAGCAATTTAACGCGTTACTGGATAATACGAGGCACTCACGCGCGTTCGAACTTCTCAAAATAGCGACTCTTATCCCTGATCACTACACAGGCTCAAAAATTAAGCGGACTGGTTCTGACCAGTCAGGTTAGTTTTTGCTGTTTCCTGGAACCAATGACACATATTGAGAAGTTTGTATAGTTCCGAAGTTTTTTATTAAGGAACTGGCTATTTTATTACACCGGGAAAAGTAGAAAGAGGGATGAGATCATGCCATTAGGAAAAGTGGAAAGAGGGATGAGAAGCTTTTGGATTGCAGTGGGATAACATAGGTTTGTCATAATGAATTAGGTACTTTAAATACTGTTGTAGTAATGTCTGAATTATTTAGAGAGTATCCGATTTTAACTAATCTGTGACAAATCCTTAACCCCAAAACCTCACCTTGGTACGACTGTCTAACAACATTTTACAATAATACTACTTACCTGCAATTAATTTTAAACTAGTTCTCCTTACAGTTCTGTTTGTGTAATGATTTACCGACAGTATTTATCTTGTTAAGAAATTATTCCAAGTGAAAGATTTTTAGCTGGGTGGCAGTATTTAACATGTTATTAAACTATCCCAAGTAGAAGATATTTTTTAACTGACTTTAACTTTGATAATAAACGTCTAGAATTTGTTAAAAAAAAAAATGTAACATCATCGACTGCCTAACCTTTTCCCAACTATTGGGGTTGGGGTAAGAATAAATTCAATGATAACATCACTACATAGTATAAAACAAAGTCGCTTCCCTGTCTGTCTGTCTCTATATATGCTTAGATCTTTAAAACTACGCAACGGATTTTGATGCGGTTTTTTTTAATAGATAGAATGATTCAAGAGGAAGGTTTATATGTATAATACATGCATAATATAGTAGAGAAACACTGATAATTTAAGAGGTTTCTAATGTGATGTCGTAAATAAACACATTTTTTTGCGCTTACATTGTAAACGCTGGCTGAACCCTTCGAGATAGATCAAAATAATGTACTACAGTATTGTAGACCTTAAAAAGGCCTATAAAAAAGTCCGCGATGGTATATGTCTATCTCTTAGGGATAACCCACAATAACCATTTTTTATCCCTAACTTTTTACGAGAAATAATGGCTTATTTAAGAAGCAATTTTAGGCAATACAGCATTAATCTTTATCCAATTAAGTACCTTAAAAACATTGTGCATTTCATATAGATCATTATGGCCCTTTACAGCATGTAATTTAAATGAATATTTTCGATGATATTACAGATTTAAAATGCAGGTACATAGCGTCTGCGGCGGCACCGGCGCCGGTGGGCTGGAATCGTCAATTCCAATGAGTATTTTTGAATTTTATGTACTAATACAAATATTTTTTGTTATTTGTAATTTTTTTTATACCTAGTATTTTTCGAGTTATAGACCCCTAAACTTTGTATGAAATATTAATCGGTTTTTGGTTTAATCTGACATGTTTTAATATTGTATTACAGAAATATAGCAAAAAAATCAAATTATTGGTAAACATTCTACACCACCCTTATGACGTCATTTATTTTTCACGATACTCAATAGCGCAGTGACCCTCGTTAGCGCGTCGTCCATTGAGCGCAGCAAAATGATGACGTGTCATTATGTGATTGGAGGATGAATAGCAGGTAAAAAAATTACACGGTTACATTTGAAAAACATCCATCCTCAGTACATTGTTACACATCGTAATAAACGCACTATCCTATCTCACATTTTCGGAATACTAATACTATTTATTACGTAAAAATGTTCGATTTGGTGTCAAAAATTGATGTTGTTGTGCTATTGTGTTGGCCTCCTGGGACACCACTGATAAAAAATACGCGCTTAGTTCCCTACCTCAGGGGTGGTGTGGAAAAGGGAATGAAAAACAGTTTTCTCCAAAATCGAAGCAAGCGATATATCGGATAATTTGCCAAAAAAATAGCACAATCGAATACCGAAAGCCGTTTTTTGAGAACTCTTGAGAATTAAAAGTTATTCATATAAAATCAAATTTCTCCATACAAAAATAAATTCAAATCGTTATAACTTTAAAAATATTAGGTATATACAAAAAACGCAGATGAAAAATGTCTTGTATTTAGTGGTAGATCGCAAAGCCGTTATTATTTTCTGAAAAATTGCTCATCAATTTTCGTGAATCCCTAAGTCTATGAAAGCTTGATTCCAGCCCACCGTGGCGGCGGGGCGGTACCGGCCGGGGAGTCGGCCGGTGGCGCTTGCCTGTAATTAGCGCGTCGAATGCCAAGCTGCGCCCTATAGCACTTTATGATTAGCAGCGATCGCACGCGTTTATCGGAGCTCTCTAGCGAGGAAAATAACAATTATTAGTACTGTATTTTTAATTTTATATTATTTAGTATCAGCATTGCACCCGTGCGAAGCCGGGGCGGATCGCTAGTAGATAATAAATTTAAGTAAAAAAAAAAGTTGTTTATTGGTACCAGAAAAAACATTCACAGTGTTATTATTTTTAAATAAAAGGTACGTTAATCGCAGGAGTTGGTGATACTGGTTCCCAAACTAAGCTATCGCTTGTATTTTGGGACACAGCGTTCAGCCGTGGATATTGTCACAAATTGGTGGCTTTGGGTACATTTTATGTGAATGTGAATAAGAACATTTTTCATTTATTTAATTTACTAATTTTAAAATGGTTATAGTAATTTGAAAAGGTGTGTGTGCGTGTGAGTGTTTATGTGTAAGTGTGTGTGAGTGTGTGTGAATGTGTGTGGGTGATAGAGATCATGGATTACACAGTAAATTTAAGTAAATGTTCAGTCTTTTGATAGTCCATTTTGAGTAGCCAATCAGTAATTAAGATTAGTGATTAGCTGGGGAGCTTGTAGCACCACTTTTTCTTCCAGCTAAAGAACTAGGAAGTGGCGCACAGCGGGCGTTTTAGGGGATATAATCAGCTTATAATGCATCGCCCCAATGGGACAGGCGTCCTTTCGATGAGATGGCCTAGTGCAGGTTGGTAGATGTCACATGTCTTAGAATTTTTGGTTCTAGGACATGTCGGCTTCCTCAACTAACTAAAAACTAAAACAATTATGTTTTCTTTCATTGTTTTGAGAGCAGTGACGATGAAATACTTAACACAAAGTAAAATTCCTGGACTTTACTTTGTGTAACTTATATTTTAATAATTTCGAACCTACGACCTACAACTCGTAAGTCAAGGCCTTTACCACTGGGCCACCACTGCTCTATTTAAGTTTAATAGGATTTTCTTATGTAATTTTGACGTCCAAAAAATGCCACATTATTCTCAGTTTCATCATCATCTATGATTATGAAGATTTTGATTAAGTACTTTCTGTTTGCGTCTAAATAACTTTAATTAGGTACCTATACATGTTTCAGACAACGGTCACTCGGTAAATGACACAATGTAAATTATGAACGTTCCAATAACGTTAGAAACGGTGTTTTGTTTCAGTAACATTATGTTTATTACTTACCTCGTTATTATTTACAGCTAGCATCTCAAAAATAACGAAAGCAGAATAATATTAAAATGTTAATACTTAATAAAATGTAAACCATACCTACACAATATATTTCAATTCTAACGTAATGGAAATCCTATGGGAAGGGCCAGGGCGAGTATTGTTATGTGAACATTTGCATTTTATGTAAAAGTGAAACAATGGAACATAAACGATGATGTTCAATGTATTTCCTACCTTATGCGGGATTCGGCATAGCAGGTTTAAATACAAGGCTATCTGCCTATTTTTAAGGTTTAGTTATATCGCAATGGCCATTTCTCTCTGCAAAGTGGCTATTTTATGTGCCACATTTTTGTGTCACAAAAATTCACTAGGTAGAAACTAGTTTGTTAATATTACTTTTTACAAACCCATTTGGCACAAAGGTTCAAAACGGATTTTCAAGATCTAAATTAAAACTTGTTTCAAAAATTTCAAACTGCTTTCATGTAACAGCTAATAACAAAGTTTCACCCATTATATTGTCTGGTTTTCTTATTTCTTATTGGCATTGAAAATTTATAACGCCTAGCAATAAAGCAATAGCAAAAGTTTGTTAGAAGTATGAAAATTAATTCATTTGAAGTAGGTACTTTTCGTTAGGTTTCTAATCTATTATAATTATTATTTTACCGCTTATTGTCTTTCTGGTTAGAAAATAAATGCACATTATTTTGAAGGGTTACCAACTTACATGAATTATATAAAAACTTAATAAAATAACAAAAAGTTCGTTGACCAGTGAAAAATTTTCCGAAACATTTGCACTTGTAAAGATTGCATCATCTTCTGGAGGGAGGTGGGCTGGTTGGAATAACGCACGTTGTCTACTTGAAGGACTAAGTGCGGAAACCAAACACATAACATAGAACATAGATAGTAGTTAATCTCGCCCTGTGATCGCACACCTTTTTATGTTAGCCTGTATTTCCTATGATTGTATTCATTATTTTGTTCAGTAGTGTCTTCAAAGCAACCGCACGGGTAGATTGAAGGTTCAGCTACGCTTGCTGAGGTGAGTTCGTGGATGGATGACCATCCATTACATGGCGAGACTCACTGTGTCTCGGAAAACACGTTAAGTGGTGTGTCCCAGCAGTCATTCATAGATTTTTGGTAGTTTTTAAGGGTAATCAAAACTCGAAAATCTGTCAATCAGACTTAACAATGGGTATCGTGTTACCCAGTAACTGGGTTGTGGAGGTTCGGTGGGCAGTCACTACGTGTTAAATAGGTATTCAGCTGCATCCGGTTACTCTAGAAACCGACCCGATCATAGTTGGGAAAAAGTTAGGCAAGTGATGATAACACGCGTACAAAACGTCATCATTATCCGCATTAAAAAATGATGACGTTTTCATCATTTTTTAATGCGGATCATTAAAAAAATAATGATTTATCCAAAACTTCACATATAAAATGTATGAATGAGATATACAAAAATCGCTCTTATTACTTTTAAATCATGACTGCATAATTAGTAAAATGAGAAAAGTGTGGCATAAACGCCTGCGACAAACATGCTAGCTAACATTCACACCAACCAAAACAAATAGAGCTGGGTTGACACAAGACATGACAGACACGCGACAGCATATTGCAAGATATTTCTGACACTGATAGAGTTGCCACCTCCAATTGTAACGTGAAAGTAATTTAGAAAACTGTCAGGTAAATCCTTCATTAAATGAATAAAATAGTGAAATATATTAAGAAGATATTGAGTTAAGCGCCTGTGTAAATCGTGATAGCAAAGATTGACTAATGGTGTCCATTTATAAAACAAGACAAATTCAGATTAATAAGTATAAATTATATCCATCCAGCAAAAGGCTATGAGCCTTGAACCTAACCTTTTTTTCGTTCTGCACCTAATATTTATGTCAAAGCCATGTATTTTCCTTACCATTGACCTCATTATCATATATTCCTCTGACTTAACAAGATTGATGAAAATGTCGCTAAAAAGAACTACCCTAAATTATGTCGTGGATTCAACGTGTAATTTATAGAATATACATTATTTTATAGTTCATTGTTCTGGAAAGCAGATTTTTATATTTTATTTTAACAGTAGTAGGGCAACAAAAATTGTTACTAAATAGTAACTGTGCAAGGAGTCGTATTTACTTACATATTATTGCACGACTCATAATGCGAAGCATTAGAGTGCTTTACGATGGAAACATTTTTTTGCCTCCTTTCTGCAACTGTTTCTATTGTTATACTCCTGCTAGTACACAGAAACTACTTAATTTTTATACCGCTGTATAGATAATTTAATGGACATTAATTCTGTATTTTTCAAAAATTGATTTATTGCAGTATAAAAGAAAAAAACATCAAAATATTTCTAAAAATCTTTCCGTGAATCAAAAATGTGAAAACTGAAAACATTGTAGCTTGCGAAAAAATCAATTAATTGAGTCAACTTTTTTTTAATAGATTCTTTGTACCGATAGGAGGAACCCTATTGAAAATGGCTCTTTTATTCAGAGTAGTTTAATTATAATTAATAAAAAACTAACCGATATAACATCTATGGTTTTTACACGATCAATGCACTTTTGGATTTTCAATTTTTTATGAGTATTTTATTTTTAACGGTAGTTGGGAAACACAAATGCAATACAAGGAGTAGTATTTTCTTACTTATTATTTTAATTTACAGAAATTAATATTCAATAAAGTAGGTAGTATATAATAATTATACGAGTAGGTAATTGAAATAACTGAAAACTCATCGTAATAAACAACTTATTAGGTTTTCACTTACAACTTGTATAAAAACTTGTTACCTATATATATAATTGAAAGTCTAACATTAATTGAAATAATCGTCATACTCTGAAATAATTAACTTTTTTATATGGACAACTTTTGTAGCCCTAGAAGGATTTTGGGAAAGCCTTTACTCAGTAGAAAAAAGAACTTTTGCTACGGAATCAAATTAAAAATATATTTAAAAAAATATGTAAATTTTTTATTAATTATTTTTTTTTTTTGTCAAACAAAAAACATGTTTTTTTTATTCATGTAGGTACTTACCTACATGAATAAAAAAAACATGTTTTTCAGGTGGATAGGTGAATAAGTGCGCAAAGCGTAATTTAATTTAGATTGTACGTACAGACGCCAGCACATCAAGCTACTACAATCTGTCAGATTTCTTTAATAGATTTTCAACTTCATCGCTAAAGCATAAGGTTCAAAGTTGATTGGGAAAATCTGACAGTTTCGGGTAGCTTGATGTGCTGGCGTCTGTACAATAGATGAAATACATCTGTTAATATTAACAAACAACTGTTCATAGCCGAAAACTAGAATACATTATAAATTAAATTAAATTTGAAATAGAGGCAGGCACCACCCACTGAAATATCAACCTTATTGCTAGAATCATAAAATTTAAGCTTCAATATGGTTTCTGCTCATCAAAATTCATGTAGACAAGGGTTATAATTAACACGCTGTTACGAAGCCTTTATAATATTACGCTACTATGTATTTGCTTGCGTTTTAACATAGACTACACTTTTACTTTTTAGGGTTCCGTAATCAAACAGGCCTGTTGGTCTAGTGGTCAGTGGCCCTGACTGCTATGCGCAAGGTCGTGGGTTCGATTCCCACCTAGGACGAATGTTTGTGTGATGAGCACGATCATTTGTTCTTTGTCTGGGTGTAATTTATCTATATTATGTATGTATTTAGAAATATTATATATGTATGTTTATCAGTTGTCTAGTACTCATAGCACAAGCTCTGCTTAGTTTGGGACTAGATGGCGTTGTGTGAAAGTTGTAGAATATTATTATTATAAAAGGGTGCCAACGGAACCCTATTACTAAACCTCCGCAGTCCGTCCGTCCGTCGTCTGACTGGCAGCAAGCTGTATCTCTTAACCGTAATAGGTAGACCGTTGAAAATTTCACAGAGTGTGTATTTCTATTGCCGCTATAACAACAAATATTAAAAAAGTTAATACAAATTAAAGGGTCATACAAGACACATGTGTTTTCGTCGTTTTTTTTTTTGTCTTGTGGTACGGAACCCTTCGTGTGCGAGTCCGACTGGCATTTGGCTTGTTTTTAATTAATGATATTATGATAATATCTTTATCTAACATGTTTATGACTGAAATGGACATTAATGTTTACGTTTTGATTAAGTGTTAAAAGAATGAAAAGAACAGGTAGGTATATGGCTCGACGCCATATCTCATAAGACGTATGGCTTCGAGCCATTTATCAGAAGGCCAATTCCCGTAATTGAAAACGCTCAAAATCTAGTCGCAATTTCGTTTCAGTGACAATCATTGTCAAAAACTTGTCAAAAACGTAGGGAAATTAGAGATATTTTTGACAGATTGAGACTGACATCAGACTATGAACGTTCTTAAAATTACGAGAATTGCCCTCTGCTCTTTAATATCTCCATCTCTTTAAGATGCGGGGTAATTTCGTAACACACTTACAGTAGTAATTGCTTTCATTTTGACAGTTCAACAACATTCATCCCTCTGTTGACGTTGTCTAGCAGACAAATTCTTCGGAAATATGAAGCTGTGTATAAGCAATATACCTCAAAATGTTTTAGATTGTTACAGATAGTGTGTTACGCAATTAAGGTGCAGGTTGTAAGCGCCTCCGACAGATAAAACCGGCCAAGCGCGAGTCGGACTCGCGCACGAAGGGTTCCGTACCATTATCTAAAAAAATGGCAAAAAAAATCATGTCTGTTGTATGGAAGCCCCTTAAATATTTATTTTATTCTGTTTTTTAGTATTTGTTGTTATAGCGGCAACAGAAATACCTACATCATCTGTGAAAATTTCAACTGTCTAACTATTACGGTTCATGAGAAACAGCCTGGTGACAGACCTTCGGACGGACGGACGGACAGCGGAGCGGGAGTAATAGGGTTTCTTTTTACCCTTTGGATACGGAACCCTAAAAACTGTGGTGTAGCCAATTGTCTTGGTGTGGACATGGTGATACGAGGAAATGAGGAGTATGTAGGTAACAAGAAATTGTGAGAGTGGATGACTACTCGTATAACGAACTCAAAACACCATTTCAGACACCAATCCACATGGTCCTCAAAGATTATGTCCGGATTTTTATATATACATTGATATTGATGAATTTTATATATACAATGACATGGATATTTGCTTTTTAAAGTATTTTATTTTTTATTATTATTATTATTGTGAATGTGAGGACTATGTGGGTCATTTCTTTTTTTCTGTTTTCCTTCTTAGTTAGTTTTAATCATGATCTGGCAGTTTGAGTAATTTATGCGGCCTACCCAAATGTCCTTTTATTGGTATTGTTCGTCGAATCGTGAGACTCCTCAAGTTCTGAGTTGAGCTGCACGATTTTTGACAAATGCGTGCAGTGGTTGGACAGGTCCGCTCAATCTGTGTGGTTCTTTAGTCAAAAGACCATTTCAGACACCAATCTACATGGTTTTCACATGATCTGAATAAGATTATGTCTGAACTTTAAAAGAGACTGTGATCTCTGAGTTTGTTTCGGCCTTTCTTCTCAGAGTAGTCAGATAGGAAATGCCGACCTCATCTTGTTTAAAAAAAATATGATTGACATGTAAGTGTTTGTACAAACCTACTTACAGAAAATAAATCATTTATCATTTAAGGGCTATGACTGTAGGTAGATCAAAGATGTATGTATGAAGTGAGTGAACTCTGAGATGAAGGCTAATAGAGATACAGTATGGAAATCACATTTATGCAATTAATTATACCACGTACTTGTTATCGCCTTTTCTGACGATATACTAAAAATGAACGAAATCGGTCCAGTAATTAAGTCAAAAAGTAGAATTTTAAGTTTGAGCAAATGTGAACACACTGTAGAATTGGATCACTAGGTCAATGATTCAATGAACTTGAATCCTTGAAGACTGAAAAGAGACGTTGCCACGCAGTGCAAACTATCACCACGCTGTTACGTACCTCATCATCATCTGCCTAGCCTTTTCCCAACTGTGTTGGGGTCGGCTTCCAGTCTAACCGGATGCAGCTGAATACCAGTATTTTACATGGAGCGACTGCCTATCTGACCTCCACAACCCAGTTACTGGGTAATACGATACCCCTAGGTAAGACTGGTTGTCAGACTTTCGGGCTTCTGACTACCCGTAACGACTGTCAAAGATCTACGAATGACAGCCGATACCAACGGCTTAACGTGCTTTCCGAGGCACGGAGGGGTCTCGGTATGTAAAGATGGTCATCCATCCACGGACCAACCGCGGCAAGCGTAGCTTAACCTGATCGATCGACCTGTGTGGCTGTTATTATTTAGCCACGGGCCCCTCGCACGCTGTTACGTACCTATTCTACTTATTTTCCTAAATATAAAATCGGTACACCTAAACGACAGGCTGGAATTTAATGTACCTACTTAACACATTTTAACTCAACGTTCGAGTGCGTAAAGTAAGCTTGTATGGGGGTCGCGGCCGCTGACCACGTCGCTCGACTGCGCCAGATATCCGCCTTTGCTCTACGTAAGCACATTCATTTCGCTACTGTATGAATTTTATTACTTACTGTGACGGTACGGCCCACTAAGTCTCACAGACAAAAGACCGGTACAGGCTGATTATTAAATTTAATGCTAATGTTATTTTTTTCGGTTTACTAGTACTTGGAATTTCCTCTTGAACTTCCTTGACCTGCCACGGCTGAAACTTTTTTTGCAATTTAGAGAAACCCAACTTATCACTGGAACGCGCCTACATTTCCTGCAGGTCTACGTCGGCAGCGGTGTCTTTTGGCGGCTATCTCCAATAAGTGGCACGAGGGACGCGGCTTTCGGCCGCACAGGCCGGCTGGGAGGGAGGCGCGTGGTCGCGGGGTGCGCACGCGCTACGTAGGGTAGGACACCTGTTATCGACTATTGGCTTAGATTCGATAAAAAAAAAGTTATTTAGCTTTAAATACTTAGGTGATGCTATGCCATGGTGTTTTTAACCGACTTCAAAAAGGAGGAGGTTATCAATTCGCATGTATATATGATATAATTAATTATTTAATGTATGTTCGGGCATAACTCCGTTATACATGGACGGATTTGCAAAATTATTTTTTGTTCGATAGAGGTTTACTCCGAAATGGTCCTATTTAAATTTCGTAAATATCTGGTGATGAGTTTCGGAGACAGACAACGGAACTCTTCAATAAATACCAGTAAAACAAGCGCGATTGCTGCTATCACATATGTATGCATTGTTTACGCAATCGCACAGCATAACAACACTTCTGTACCCTATAAGCGCAGATGCAGCTTCCTGTCACTGATATTTACATAGCAAGTAGTGTACGTAACACTACTACATTAAAACATTCGAATTAAATAAAAATAAATGCCTTGTTTAAGTAGTATGTAATACTCGTACACTTACTTGTTATACACAAGTAAGTGTACGAGTATTACATACTACGTAAAGTATCGATAAACGATAATAGCACCGTTTGCCCTAATATTATTATGACTTTTATTTTTATCGCCTTTTCGGAAGTTCCGCTTTATCAGTTCACCGTTAGTCTTTTGGGATACATTATGTGCTTTTGGCAGAGATTTCGTAGCATCTTGAACGCATTGCTTCAAGTGATTTTAGCAAATTCAATTAGTTTAATTTTTTTTACAGTGGAATGGATACTTATTAGCTTGACTTTTTATGTGTGCAAATTGTGTTTTTAAGTTTATTTGTATTTATTTTTTACGGTGAAATTGACACTTGACTTTAGTTGTATAAGCACGTGTCTTTTTAACAAAATGCCAAGACAACAGCATTTGTACAGTTCTGCAGAGTATAGAGACATGGTATTATTGTATGGCGAATACCGCTAAAATTCAGCCTTAACTCTACGTGCCTATCGTGAGAGATACGGAGCAACTCGCGTCTGCTCTACTAGTGTCCGGACAATCCTAGAAGGTGAAGTGGGTAAAAATGAACTTAGTAAATTTTATTTTTGTCGCACATTGTCAAACAAATCAAAGTGCCGGTAAAAAAACCGCCATGCCGCGTGCATCGTTGCCGCTCTTCGCTTCTGGGGTCAAGGTATGTTGTCTAAAAAGTGTTTATTAATATTTTTTTTTTAATTTAACTTTGTTTATTTACGTTTTTTAATGTAATATTTCACTTTGCTATACTTCTGTGGACTAGTATTATAATTACTTGTGGTTTAAAATTACTTGTGGTTTGGTCAAACTGTCATACTGTCTGTCTGTTATTAAGAAAACTTTATTATAAAAAGTTTTTTTTTTTATAATACAGTTTTTATATTTCACTTTTTAGTTGTGGTACGCACGGCTACGTGTACTTCTAGTGTAGTCTGAAACAATAACACTACTAAATGAAAAATAACTTTCATTTCGGAAGTCTAGGTTTTTGTACAATCAGAAGTCAGCTTAAACAGGATTTGTATAGCTTGATATGTGTAGCCTTGCGTACCTACCCCACACAAATTCGTATAGGTATATACCTTCACTTGCTAAGTAAAAGTAACAGGAAGTTATGTATACAATTACATATATTATATTATTATATATATTTATATACATCAACAACATAATTATCCTTTGGAACATAAGAAGTTTTAATATTGGTTTATAAATGATGGAGTAGGACGGTAACAATAAAAAAAAAAATACAATTCCCAATACCAATACCGGATTGAGAAACTCCTCCTTTTTTCGAAGGCGGTGAAATAAGTCGCGCTGCTGCGGCCCTTTACAAATTTTATGAGGATAAAGACAAGATAAGTATGAGAAGAGCTTCACTACCCACTCACTACCCAGCTCATCATCGTCATAAAATAAACTCGCCAAAGTAAGCTGTGTCGTTTATTGCAGAATGGCCGCTTGCCAGCCAAGTGGCACCCACTTGGCAAGGGATTTATAGTGGCTATTCACCGTGGAAAGTTTTTGTCAGAATTGCCAGTCTATTCCAGTAAAATGACAGGTATCACTAGGTCTGTTTTGCTGCAAATAATAATAGATTGAATTGGTTAGAAGTCAAATCCAAACACTGAAATCAAATGAATCTTCAAAAAAAAAAATACTTAAATCGCAGCTATTTCCTAGAATAATTATTTCAGTACCTAATAACTGTAGGTAAAAATTGTAGTTCCGTTCATTCGTTTTCACTTTCTTATTTTTCATGCATTGTATTTTGAGATAAAAAAGGCACGATGTACCCAAGCAATGAAATTTTTTTATACAAATTCAAAAGAAATTAATACACATTTTTATGATTTCAAATTTTATAAATTAGGGAAACGTGATGAACCCAAATGAAAAACAAAAACTACAGTCGAAAATCATCTTAAAAAAACTAATCGACATCAATATTACCAAGGCATCAGAACTCCACAAGACGTCGAATATCAAAGCATCGGTACCGGCCATCGCCCAAGAGGCTCTTATAACAAGCAGTGAAAGGCGACGGAATGCCACTTGCTTTCGACTCTCGTTATTGCAACACCAGAACTTGTATTTAGTGGGGCCACATCCAATTAGACGTAGAAGGGTCGTCGCAGACTGACCGACTTGAAGTCGGCTTAAACGGGCAACAAATAGCAAAATTATTCACAGAGACTCTCGGAGGATCTAACGTCTGTCTGGCGACGTTAAAATTAATGGTTGGTCTGTCTTAATATGTAGGTATTCTTTGGTACTATTACTTTAGATTCAGTGACATGTTTCTCATAAAAAGGGTGGTATTTAATACTTTAACTGTAAATCCCTTTTTTTCAATCAAACTATTCGAAATTACCACCAAAAATACTGAATTGCACACTAAAGCTCATCAAATAAATCAATTATACTATACTGTTAGATCTTTAAAGCTTAACTGTTTTACTGAATGACTATCTGTTAACTAAAAGTAAATCTAAAGCATAACTTTATTAAGCATAACAATAATAATAAGGCGTAGTCGACGGGTCGATCGATCAGGTTAAACTACGCTTGCCGCGGTTGGTCTGTGGATTGGTTATCTTTACATACCATTAACCTTTCGTGCCTCGGAAAGCACGTTAAGCCGTTGGTCTTGGCTGTCATTCGTGGATCTTTGACAGTCGTTATGGGTTGTCAAAGCCCGAAGGTCTGAAAACCAGTCTTAACAAGGGGTTTCGTATTACCCAGTAACTGGGTTGTGGAGGTCAGATAGGCAGTTGCTCCATGTAAACTACTACTGAGCTGCATCAGGTTAGACTGGAAGCCGACCTCAACATAGTTGGAAAAAGGCTAGGCAGATGATGTAGAGTTCGCGTCAAACTTTATGGCGGCTCTGAAGTGCGTAACTCGCTGCGCAGTACCCCACCCTTCACCCCCGTTGAACATGAATTGGTTACGACTCGCCTCATGTTCCATACTGCCATAGAGTTTAAATTGGGTGTACTGGGGGGCGAGTCTTTAGCCATCAACCGGGCACAAATCCAGACAGCACCATGCTGCTACTGGGAATTCCTATATAGGTAACTAGGTACATAATTCTTTTATTATGTCCGGACGTTTGAGCTTATAGGTAAAGAGGTAAAATCACTTTAAATACTACCTCTAAGCGTGTTTCTGCGTTTTTCCTGCAATAGGCAATAACTATAAATTAGTCTGGTATACTTTTATTAGAGAAAGTTTTTCCTTTAAATGACTTGACTTTAATATTAAGTCATGAATGTTTTTTATAGCAACGCAAGCTATGCAATTTGTTGGACAATCGATCAAAAGTAATATTTATCGGTAACCGATGGATGGTCGCCAGCTTCTTTAAGTTGTTCAGTGTAGGATACCCTTAAGGTAGGTAAGAGGTTGATTGGTGGTTTGTTTTTGGGATGTATGAAGAAGCCTCCTCGTGTAGCGCAGCTCATTCCGCCAGTTACTCAACTGAACCTAGCACTCGGCGCATTCTAGACAGTCACACCTAACACCTTATTTGACTGGCCAATTCTTCCCCTGCGGTGGTAGGAGTAGCGCCCGCCTGGTTTGCGACCACCCTCCCACCGGAGTCTGGCGTCAAGCAGCCTGCTGTGTTTCGTCGATGCTTACCAGTCCAGTTGATTTTCAGTTCCATTGCCTTAGGCATATACTGGGCACGCTCGTTCCATCATAGACCTCATCTATCGCTTTCCATCAGGCGTTATTGAGGTTAAGAGAGGGGGTCCATTCAACAATATATATATATATTTTTTAAAGTTGGGTTGAGGTGTATTGCCATGTTTGTTGATGTTAGGTTTTAACACATAAAGTATCCAGATACCTATGTTAAATATGCAGTTCATACGGCGCCGTTTGAAAGCTTCACCTTGCAAATAAACAGGGTGGCACGACATCGACGCGCAACCTGTTACAAAGGATTCAGTGTTTACCCCACAGCGAAAAAAAATGTTGTCGGATATTAAAACAAAAACTTGCTGTCCCATACATTTTGATTACGTAGATATTGCACTTCTATGAAACAGTCAATTAAATTTTTTGGTAACCGATAAAAAGTTTTTACGCTAGGGGATCTAGAATCATTTGCTGAATTCATAGTTACCGTTTGTGCGTTGATGTCTCTGTCAGCCTGTATAAATGTGGCTCTTATTCACGAGTCCCTGAAATGAAATAGGTAGAAATAAAGCTGTTTTCAACAAACCTTCAATATATACAGTGATCTTGAAGCTAGTGTGGGTTAATGGAATCTAGCTTTGGGGCAGCGCCGTAACTCAAACAATAGCATCATACAGAGAATGCAGAACGCTATTTTGAGATCAATTAGTGGCGTTCCTTGGCTTGTCACGAACGCTGAAATATACAAGGAGTTATCTATGAATTATGTCATAGACGAGATCAAGAACATCAGAAAAAGGTACCAGGAAAGGCACCCCAACTTTCTGGCTGCTGCAGTGAAAACAAGAAATTACATAAAAAGTCTTATAAGGAAAGACATCGTCTAGTCCACCCACACCTGTGTACACCTAAGCATGAATACGTACGAGTAGATGGCTCGCTGGAACCATGCTCTTCCCGCTAATTTTTTACCCCCAACTCATCCGCTAAACGTAAAACTGATTGCGAATTACCACAAAATAAAAGAAAAAAAAAGTTCAACAAAATGAAATCGTCTTAATTTTCGACTCTGGAAATTCTAGTTATTATTTCCGTTTGACTTTCAACAACATTAATCAAACAGGCCAGAACAGGGTGTATTTTAAATTAAACATAATAGACGTAATCTCTTACATAAACCTGTTAAAATCACAACCAATGTTCGTTTTCGGGGTCCGTCAGGAAGGTCATCATCTTCCTAGTCTTTTCCCAACTATTTTGGGGCCAGCTTCCAGTCTAACTGAATACAGCTGAATACCAGTATTTTACATGGACTGACTGCCTATCTGACCTATAAGGGCCACCACCGCCAAGTTACTGGGTAACACGATACCCCTAGGTAAGACTTTCGGGCTTCTGACGACCCGTAACTACTGACAAAGATCCACTAAAGACAGCCGGGAACAACGGCTTAACGTGCTTACCGGGGCACGGAAGGGTCTCGGTATGTAAAGGTGGTCACTCATCCACGAAACAACCGCGGCAAGCGTGGCGTAACCTAGTCGATTTACCCGTGTGGTTGTTATTACTTAGCCACGAGCACCTTTAGGAACGCATGAAGGTATCGAGTTGAAATTAACCTCAAATACGTGTATGGTCCGTTAGAGCTCTTACAAAATAAAGCTTCTAAGTAAACGCAATAAAAAAAATCGGCCAATTACAACGCAATAAAAAAAGAAAATTAATTTCATTGTAAAAAAGCGTGGGGTGCTCTTATCATATTTCTCTACTGCCTTGTTTACAAATAACTTTTAATTATATATTTAAAACAATCAATATCGAGCACACCACGCTTTTTTACAATGAAATTCATTTTCTTTTCATAACTTTATTTTTGTTTGATAATTTTAAATTAAAAGTTATTTTCTGATTTTTAGTTCGATTTGCTATTAAAGTGTGTTTTTTTTTTATTATTTTTTAAACTGCTTATATTTTATTTTTTTTTAAACTATTTTTTTCTACTTTTTTATCAAAATATTGTATTGTCGTCTGTCGTTGATAAGTCTGCGCTTGAAGTAAATCTGATCGCTTAAAGTGGGCCAAAATTGAGCCCAAACGAGTCAGTTACATACAAACAAACAAACAAACATATAGGTGAAACTAATAAAAAACGTGTTAAAAATATAGGATACTTCCCGTTGACCTAGAATCATGAAATGTGGCAAGAAGCAGTCTCGCAGCACAAGTAAAGGAAAAAGTCCAAAAATTCTGAATTTGTAGGTGTATTACGAAATAAAAAAACTTTTTTGCTATTACATGCTTTTATTTGCAGTTGGAGAATTTACCATGACGTATGTAGGTATGAGAGAACATTTTTTCAACAAAAAAATTAAGTTTGTTTTTTGCAATACATTCATCCGAACTACGGAACCTTTCTTTATAATAATACGAACCGTCTTAAGTAAAAGATTATTTTTGGATAAGAAGGACTAGAAATACTGAGTTACTGACTAATAGGTATCAACACGCCTTAGGCAACCTATGACCAAAGAAACTTTCTTTTTGTAATATTTACATAATTATTCGTTCGCCAAAATCTATAAAGTTATGCAAGAGACAATGAGATAACAAAGACAGCATATCTAAATATATTTCATGCAACATTTGGAAGACAAGAACTTGGTCCTGCAATCATATTATCAATACATATTATAAAACAAAGTCGCTTCCCTGTCTGTCTGTCCCTATATATGCTTAGATCTTTAAAACTCCGCAACGAATTTTGATGCGGTTTCTTTTAATAGATAGAGTGATTCAAGAGGAAGGTTTATATGTATAATACATGCATAATATAGTAAAGAAACACTGGTAATTTTAGAGGTTTCTAATGTGATGTCGTAAATAAACACATTTTTTTGCGCTTACATTGTAAACGCTGGCTGAACCATTCGAGATAGATCAAAATAATGTACTACAGTATTGTACACCTTAAAAAGGTCTACAAAAAAGTCCGCGATGGTATATGTCTATATCTTAGGGATAACCCACAATAACCATTTTTATCCTATACTTTTTACGAAAAAAATTATCAGTTTTTCTCCATTGCACCCGTGCGAAGCCGGGGCGGGTCGCTAATTTATTTATAATATTATATATTTTTTTCAAGTAAGAAAAGATTCAGTAGTAGTAGTCCTACTTAAACCTCTAGGTTATAAAGTGATTCTGTCCCTAACTTATAAAGTGGGACGATATGACAGATGTGCTCTACAACATTATGGAACTAACAGGGGAAACTTTCGTCATCCGGATTTTCAAGTTGTAACTTCGACTGCACGTAATGTAAATTTGCACTTGCTAACTATTCGAAAAATTCTGCTGAAAGCAGACTATGTGATATTTTAAGGATTGTAGATGCAGAAGCCTTGCACCCGATAGGATTTCTTATTGCCAAAAATAACGAATTTCCATATAAATTTTCATCCACCACGAGTATTTTACCTTTTTTGGATGGGAATTTTAAAAAACCTCTCCTTGGAGTTCACCTTCGTTTTAGGTTTGTTGACATAAAAATCTTGTGCAAAATTGCATGCTTCTAGACCCAGATGACTGGCTTCTGCCAACGACTTCGTGCACATGAAATTTCTTGTCTCAGCGCATCGCCCGTCTGCGGTATTACTTCGTTTACGTTTAGCGTTCTTTCCGACTTTTTTTTTGTTAAATGATAAGCATTTTTTTCAAATCCGACTGGTAGTTTCAAAGATTAGCGCGTCGTTTTGACGAGTTTTTGGTTGGTTTCCACGTTTTTCTTGTCTTGAAGAACTACCGTTTATTCGCCGTGTAAACACGGACGTCGCGTCAATCAACTCAGTATTGTATGGATCACTATGGAAGCTTGTTGACAGTCACGTTTTTTCTACGGCGCGGTTTATACGCCGTACCGTAAAAAAATCGTACCGTGTACAGGATTCGAGAAGACGAGATAAACATGCGAATGTTACCAGAATAAAACTTAGTAACTAAATAGAGTAGCTTCCAAATAAAGTGCAAATAAAAGCTAATCATAGTAGAGTCAGGCGCAAAATATCAATAAAAGGATGATAATAACATTATGTAAGTGTCAAACGGATCCTTTGATGTGTGTTTTGAACAAACATTTGTGAGTTACGTAACAATTTGCATGCTTTTTAACAGTAACGTGAGAAGTGAAAATTCAAACATTGCAAATAAATGCATATTTGTCTCGACGTTGGCGGTTTGTTACACAAACTAGGACGAAAGTTAAAATTTAGTAGATATAAATATGCTAAAATATTTTTTGTTTGTTTTGTTTGCATATTTTCATTGATTTGCTCCTAGTACAGACGTCAGCACATCAAGTTACTACAATCTGTCACATTTCTTTAACAGATTTTCAACTTTATCACTAAAGCATGAGGTTCAAAGTTGATTGGGAAAATTTTACAGTTTCGGGAAACTTGATGTGCTGGCATCTGTACATTAAATTACTCGTAGTAGTCGTGCCCCAGTTGTAACGGCCCCGATTTACGACTCGTCGTGGTTTCGAACAAGGCAGGCGCTTTATTTTGTGTAAGCCATTTTATCATCACTGCTCTCAAGACGGTGAAGGAAAACATCGCGAGAAAAGTCCTAGAGCCAAAATCAAAAAAACTATGACATCTTCCAACCCGCACTAAGCCTGCGTGGTAGATTATAGCCCACTCCCTCTCACAGAGATGAAGCCTGTATCCCAGCAGTGGGAATATTGTAGGGTAGTTATACTATACATTCAAGTACCTAAATAGTGATATTGATCATCTATCGACTTCGTATTTAAACACGGTTATTTATTTTGAACCAAAGAAGGTTATCTATGTTTCCAACTGATATGTCCGATATAGCATTTCATTGATAGTTTTTTTTTAATATTTTATTTTTGTTTTTTTTTTTTTAGAATGCAAATGATCCACGATCTTACCCATACTACTAATTCAACCTGTCACTGTCCCACTGCAGGGCAAAGTCCTCTTCTCATACAGTTACCTATACATACACAAAATTAGGTTAGAAAGTTAAAGACCTCTGAATAAAGGTCGACAAAATCACAAAACATTAGAACATTCGGAGACCTACTTCCGAAACACAATAATTTCTAAGTCATCAAAGCCAAATGATGATCAAGCAACTGTAGGACTTCCGTGCTGTTACATAATTTCGGCTTAGAGTTTTATCTAATCAATGCGCTCGCGCTATTTTGTGTGCGTAACGATTATGCGTCATCTGGGTAAGCATCAAGATAATTTTGATGTGAAAGAATTTGGAGATTTAATCTGCTTTTTCAAATTTTGATGAACAAACCACCCGACGACGAAGTAAATCTTTGCGATTTGGTTCAGCAATTAACGACAAAACTATCATGAAAGTAAAAAAATAAATATACAGGGTCTAATAAAACTAGCTAGCGAAACTCAGAAGACGTGATGAAAATCAATATCTTAACACGACAAAACAAAAAAAAAAGTTGATTTGTTGATCATTTATTTTGGGGTCAACAACCGCTGGTAGTGCATGAAAGAATCTGCTTGTTGTGTTTAGATATTGATACCCATCATTTCTGTGGAGTGCATAGAAACAAAAACAGATTTTTGTACTAATATTTCAAACAAATACACTACATTACGGTCGTTGACCTGAAGTGGCTTGTGGTTAAGTAATAACAGCCGCACGGGTCAATCGATTGGGTTAAGCCACGCTTGCCGCGGTTGATCCGTGGATGTGTGACCATCTTTACATACCAAAAGAAGTCATTGGTCCCGGCTGTCATTCGTGAATCTTTGTCAGTCGTTACGGGTCGTCAGAAGCCCGAAAATCTGACAACAGTCTTACCAAGGGGTATTGCACTACCCAGTAACTGGATTGTGGAGGTTAGATGGACAGTCGCTCCAGGTTAAATACTGGTACTCAGCTGCATCCGGTTAGACTGGAACCTAACCCCAACATAATTGGGAAAAGGCTAGGCAGTTAATGAGATATCGATTCCCATCGTCTGTTGAGTTCTGCTAGCTAATTTAATTTGACTCTGCTACCATTCATGATTACAGTTTGAGTGTTGATGTATCTGCCACCCTGTATACAATAAACAAGTAGATAACAAAGTATTGTAATAATGATACCAACTGTAAGTAACAATATAACGCTCTAAAGTAAATCTTAATGTTTCTTTAATTATCGAATTTGCTAGAAGTTTATCTCATTTACTTACATAAATATTTAAATTCAAATATATTAAATGCACTAAAATGAACATTTTGAACTAAAGTCTAAGTTTAAAATGAATGAGTTAATTAATCAATTTCTTAATCCAAGTTATGAATATTATCTAATTTTGAATTCTTTCACCTTTGATTTACACAGAAAAAAGATAGTGTAAAATGTTTTTAAAATATAATAAACGTAATAATAAAAATGTATTTATCTCAACATACCTATATCGTGTCCTGCGTGTCCTGCCAGCTGCACGTTACAGGAACTGATGGACGCTGATGGCGCCAAATAAGTAACCGAATTCTGGGCCGAGTCCTAGATTGCTATCGACACGCTAAGAAGAAGAAGATCTCAACATCATATTACAGGCACTGATTTACTGTAATGCACAATCTATTCATATTCAATAGATTTTCAACGTTATCGCTAGAGCATTAGGTCCAAAGTTGATTGGGAAAATTTGACAGTTTCGGGTAGCTTGATGTGCTGACGCAGTGACGTCTGTACAATTTATTATAAAGTAAAAGTGTACTCATTGTTGAAAAGCCTTCTAATATCATGCAGGGGCCATAGTTCTTCCATAGTTCTTGGCAACCGTCCCACTTTAGCCACCCAAAGCCATTGGCAACTTTTTATTTTTCCATATCTTGCAATAGTCCTACACCAACCGGGGGTTGTCCTTGGGTGCACTTGCATAGTGCATACAGGGGTAATCGTCGGTTGGTGCCGCATTTCATTAAATTTTTCTAAGGGGGCTCTGCGAGTTGACTTCGGCCCCTCGTACGCCTTCCAAAGGACCGGGACCACATGGTCCCGATATATGTAAAAATATAAATAAATAAAAATATTTGACATTGAACGGTATCCGCTCTGCCCACCAGTAATTTACTTGAAGGAATATTATCAATTAATTTCATGTCAGCAACCGGTTTGTCTGCGTCTTGAACGAAACGTATCACGAATTGGTGCACTTTATGAAAAGACTAGCCTTTGCGAGCGGCTTCGACCACGTGGAGGTCGTAAATGATCCCACCGAAACGTACTACCGAGATACAAAGTATCCTACGTGTTAGTTCAGGTTATAAACTGTCTGTGTGCCAAATTTTATCTAAATCCGTTCAGCCGTTTTTGCGTAATAGAGTAATATTTTCACATTTTTTATATAAAGTAGAATGTCAAACATTTGGAGCAGTACCTAAAATATCGAGTTCAGTTGGTTTTCTGATATTCCGGACTCAAATTGTTTTTTTTTTATTTCATGTGAAAGTGGTTCAAGTTTCAAACTGGATGGAGGTGAAACCATAAAGTGTGGCCTTTTAATGAGAGTCTGTTTTTTCTTTGTTATTTGCTTAAAGATATTCGGCTGTAGTTTATTTATGGCTTCGCAGCCTGTTGAAATCTTTTTGTTTGTGAATTCAAATTCTAAATTCTATTCCGCACATACGTAAAACGGTTTTTTTATACATACAAATAAGTAAAGTTAAATGGCAAAAAAGTAGGAACAATGGATCCGTTTTAAAAAAAAAATTCTATCTTATTTTTACACGGCTTTTTCACATTCTTTTTTTTCACTTTTCATTGTTACGGAATATCCTTTCAGACATAAAATAATTTTGATAAAAAAGGACGAATTTACGATCGAGTGATGGAGTCAATTCACAATTTTATGGGAACGGCCTCATAAAATTTTCTTATTTTTATTACTCGAAAACTATCAAGAATCGCGAAATATTCATGGGGTGTTTCCGGAGACCCCGGGTATGAGGAATCAATTTTTTTTACGACGTTGCTATTTGGACCACCTTATATAATGTCATGATTTTTTCCTAGAAGTACAGACGCCAGCAAATCAAGCTACCCGAAACTGTCAAATTTTCCCAATCATCCTTGAACCCTATGTTTTAGCGATAAAGTTGAAAATCTATTAGAGAATTTTGACAGATCGTAGTAGCTTGATGTACTAGCGTCTGTACCTATTTCTAGGGTAGGTACGAGACTTAAAAAATAATAAGATTAAAAAAAAAATAGCTTAATTTGGGAGTTAATATAATTTTTTATAATTATGCCGTTAATGAGATACCAGGGAAGCCACGTGATCAGAGGTTTATTATTGCCTAACATCCTTGTCTTCAACATAGTCTTTAATTTTAGAATATACTTATTTGATAAGAAAACGTTCGATATTTGTTTTAAACTTTCTATCGCTGTGTCTAGTAATCGACGTTAGCGCACAGCCTCTGTCAAGGACCGCCTTCAAAGCCGTCAGGCAGAAGTACAGACGCCAGCATATCAAGCTACTACAATCTGTCAGATTTCTTTAATATATTTTCAACTTTATAAGGTTCAAAGCTGATTGGGAAAATCTGACAGTTTTGGGTAGCTTGATGTGCTGGCGTCTGTACCTAGTTCGTGTACGAGGTTATACGGCAAGATGGGCTGACGACCTGAAGACTGTGTTTGATACCCTTAGGTATTTTCAGCAGTGGTCTACGATAAACAGAATTGATTGATCGAGATTGCAATTAAGTATTCATCAACTTCAAATATGACTGACAACGTCCGTTGTGTTCAAGAGCTAATCAATATCTTAAAAAATATTTACGCTTGTCTAGACCCAACCTAAGATTAACCCTTACATATCTACTGCTAACTTCTACCCGCGATTTAGTCTGCATGGTATTTCTTGCTCCCCCGACACACCCTGTCGCATCGCATTGCCTGTCGCGCCTGTCAGCGTTTCGCTCAGCGTTATGTTTTTTGAAGTGAAAACTTTTTTAGCATCGTTGTGATTTGAAACTCAATGAAACGAAAAAGCGACAGTAAAAAGAGATAAACACATTCATCTATAGGATTTAACGTGCAAAAGAATGAGATAGAATGCATTATACAGTGTTTCTTATATTTGAGATCTTTTCTTTGTGCGCTGTCCGTACCTATCTTCATACGTTCGGGAATATTCGTAAGTTTTCGTAGATTGTCGGTACTGCTCTGGGCGCCTTCAAGCAGAAACGTAATAACATTTTGAAGGTTTCACTTCTATCGCGTGTGAACTGCACACATATTTTTTTTTGCTCAGCTCCTTAACGTTCTTGCATGATGTTATGTATAATATAGTATCAGTATTAGATATCCTTAAGAATTGGGCTAGCCAATGCAAAAGATTTTTTCAAATCCGACTGGTAGTTCCAGATATTAGCGCGTTCAAACAAACAAACTGTCAGTTTTATTGTTAGTATAGATAGATCGATAGATAGATGGGCCCATGGCTAAATAGTAACAGTCGCACAGGTCGATCGATCAGGTTAAGCTACGTTTGTCGCGGTTGGTCTGTGGATGGGTGACCATTTTTACATACCAAGACCCCTCCGTGCCTCGGAAAGCACGTAAAGCCGTTGGTCCTGGCTGTCATTCGTGGATCTTTGACAGTCGTTACGGGTAAGTCAGAAGCCCGAAAGTCTGAAAACCAGTCTTACAAAGGGGTATCGTATTATCCAGTAACTGGGTTGTGGAGGTCAGATAGGCAGTCGCTTCATGTAAAATACTGGTATTCAGCTGCATCCGGTTAGTCTGGAAGCTGACCCCAATGTAGTTGGGAAAAGGCTAGGCAGATCATGATAGATGGGTCAATAGATTATTAAACTAGTAATACATACATACACATACAAAACTCAAGTCCTCATCTCATGGGGGTAGGCGAATATACATATTATGTGAACGTGTCCTTTTTTATTTATAAACTTGTACATAATAATCTCACTAATATTATATAGGCGAAAGTTTGTGAGTGTGTGTTTGTATGCTTGTTACTTCTTCACGCTTAAAAGGCTGGATCAATTTTGATAAAATTTGGCTTACAGATAGTTTATTACCAGAATTAAACTTTTTATCCCGATATTCTTACGGGATCGAGACTTATGCGGGTGAAACCGCGGGGTGCAGCTAGTCGTATATACATCATTATTTTTATTATATGGCAAACCCGAAACACGCATCTAGTATT
This sequence comes from Eremobia ochroleuca, assembly GCA_949629135.1. Lineage (NCBI taxonomy): Eukaryota > Metazoa > Arthropoda > Insecta > Lepidoptera > Noctuidae > Eremobia > Eremobia ochroleuca. The sequence continues at coordinate 19,616,084 of OX451392.1, forward strand.
TTTATGTAAAGAATCTATGTATAAAATTTCAAAACTTTATCATGAAAAATCACAAAGTTATAAGATTGTTATGTTACCTGATTGTCCGTACAAAAAGTTGGTTACTACTTAACACGCGCTGCCAGCCGACCGGCTGTGACCTGTGTTGTGCGCATATGATTGTGGATATGTACTTAGTGTCGCTCGGTGTCCAACTTGTTACCATTTTTAAATATTTTTAGGACAAAATCATGGTGTAAAACCTATTGGAATCGATGCAGTTACTTATTCTGAACAAGCTAAATTCAGGTTTGCAGTATACTAAAAATAATGTTGTATATTTCAGTGTTAGATTTTATATTGTATATCTTTTCTAAATAAGCATGTAAATCAATGTATATTAACTTCCTTAAACTTACGCTACCCACTCTATTAAGAGACACAGTTTTGCAAAGTATATAATATTTTGTATTACGTAAGTACCTGTTCTCCTTTCTATTAGATATTCTTAATATCTTCGTTTCTTTTATATAACATACGACAAAGAATAAATAGAAGATAAAAAGGAAATTAGAGATGTTCCTGATTACTTTTGGGATTTCTTATACTTTTGACAAATTACTTTTTCCATTCAGCTGGGAGATGAAGCTAAAATTTCGATTTGGAAATCATTGACGTACGATTTTTATAGCACACTGGCGCACCCGCCTTTATTCGCGCGACTTGACAAAACATTCCTTGATATTATTATTATATGTTATATTTATATTAATGTATCTTATGTATAAAGCTTCCGGAAAAAAGATCATCTCTAAATGATGGTGAAAACTGCGTCATAATTCGACGTATTTACGCATTGTATTATGTTTAGAAGCAGCTTTTTATGAGTACGTAGGTACACGTGTAATGACGTACCTACCAGTACCGAAGGAGCTGACAAACTCATCACCGACCAAGTTGGGGTCGGTTTCCAGTCTAACCGGATGCAGCTGAATACCAGTATTTTACATGAAGCGACTGCTTATCTGACCTCCACAACCCAGTTACTGGGTAATACAATATCCCTTAGTATGACTTGTTGTCAGATTTATACATTTATACAAAAATACACCATGTATAGTCTAACAAAAAAAATATCTTAAATGTCTTTGATATACATACCTAGTACATTATTTATTGAACAGAAATAATCGCAGCAAAATGATTATTTAGATAGAACAAATAAAATAAAATTATTCATGCGGCATTGATCAAATAAGTGAGCTCCTTACTTCGGGCTTAATTTATTAAGGTCTTATTTTGCAACGCCAGATATTTTTATTCGAGGAATAAAATTTAATTTTTGTCAGTTCTTCCATACAAAATCTGTCAGATGTCAATTTAAGTCTACGAATAAAAAATATCTGTCGATTGAAAAATTTGCCCTAATAAAATGGAGAGGAATAAAAGGAAAAACATATTCGTATTGAGTCCGACGTTTATCTGTTATTGCCGAAAATAAATCAGAATGAGGAGCAGTGGTGGCCCAGTGGTAACGGCCCCGACTTGCGAGGTGTAGGCGTTACGAAGCGCTTTAATTTGTGTAAATGATTTCATCAGCAGTGAAAGAAAACATCGTGAGGAAACCGGCATGTTCTAGAATGAAAAAAAAAAATTGAAGACGTGACATCTGCCAATCCGCACTGGTCTCGCGTGATGGATTACGGTCCACTCCCTCTCACAGAGAGGAGGCCTGTGTCCCAGCAGTGGGAACTGTATAGGCTGATTATGCCGAAAATAAAAAAGTTTTTCCTCATGTTGACATAACAACACCGTTATTTAGGAACAAAGGGGCTCATTCAAGCCAAGCGTGAACGTACTGTTCTATATATATTTATACTGCCTATGTCAATCATAAATTAAAGTCGCTTTGTTGACCGCATTGTTTCTCTAAACTCCACATTTAGAGAATTTATTTCGGAAGGTGTTTGTGTCAAATTACCATATAATAAAGAAATCTCGATGTGTCAAGTCATGAAAACCTTGCGAAGCTGGGGCGGGTCGCTAGTGAAATTATAAACAGCTGTTACTATGGAACTAACTGTGAAATATCTTCAAACATTCCAGACATTCATACACTTCCCTAGTAATTAAAAACAATTTTTATCAAAACATAGGGACAATCCACGGCAGATAAAAATACCGGCTGACTTTTTTTACCATCTGGACAAAAACAGGGTATAAAATGTAAGCGGAGTAGAAACCTATGGCACACAAAACACTTTTTTTTTCCAAAAAATAAACTTTTTTATTTTACGTTCATTCCCTCGATTGAAGCCCGCCGATGGCTTCAATCAAAGGATTGAATGTCGCTACGAATTCATTGATGATTCCCGCGCGTAAAATGGCTTCAATCAAAGGATTGATAGTTAAAAAAGGCATTTTTCTTTATTGTGAAAACAAAAAGAAATTTCTGTGTCATAGGCTTCTACTCCGTTCATCTTTAATACCCTGTTTTTGTCCATACGGTAAAAAAGTCAGCCGGTATAGAAAGAATAAGTATATTTTTTGTACAGACACCAGCACATCAAGCTACCCGAAACTGTCAGATTTTACCAATCAACTTTGAACCTTATGCTTTAGCGCTAAAGTTGAAAATCTATTAAAGAAATCTGACAGGTTGTAGTAGCTTGATGTGCTGGCGTCTGTACATCAAAATTGTATCAAAGGTCTTATTCGATATTGTATAAATTAACAAAGGTAAGGTACCACAAAAATAATTTTAATAAGCACAGTTTTGAACAAAAGAATTCACGTGAACGAGCAATCAGCATTGTACCATGAAAGGTTCAAAATATCTATCGAATAGGGCCTATTTCACGAACCTTTGACGGTATCACAATAGATATGATGTCCTATTATGGCATATTGGTTGCTACGTATAAAGGATATCCGTCAAAATTGCCTCAAACCTGGCCCAAATTAAATGTATCTCAGATTTTAGAGTAATAATACTAAACATATTGTAAAGTGTCGCTATTGCCAAGTTCGGTGGCATACATAGTTTTTTTTTTTTTGCCCGGAGAAGTTTGATAAACGCTAGATATAAAAAATACACTTTTAAGGATAAACTGTATCTTTCTGTGTTCTGAGAATATTAACTAATATTGACAACTTATGTGTTTTTATACGTGGCATAATATGTTTATATTTATATATTTATATAAAAATTTACATTATTTATAAAATGCAATACTTGTTTTTATATTTTTATTTTATTTTATTTATTCTAAATACATGCTTCATAGACAGTTTTTGCACATGTATGTTATGCACATTTTGAATAGAATAGCTAAGAATAGCTAGAATAGCTTGGTCAGATGAATAACAAGAACGTTCTTTAATAAGGCTGTGAAGCCCTAATACAGACTTCTTGTATTTATCCATGTTAACAATTATTAATTATGCGCCAATTCGCATATTATTTTATTTCCTATAAAAAACATAACTGCAATTAATGTATCAAAGCATATAAAATAAAGGGTAAGTATATAAACCACATACATTCACGTTATTAATGCTAGTTAAGTACAAGAGGACAAAGTTTTTTCCTTAAAAGTGTCATTTTTACATCTACCGGCTATAAAACTTCTCTGGACGAAAAAAAAATACTATGTTAGCCATCCAGTTTGGCAATAGCGATACTTCAAAATATTTCTAACATTATTGCTCTGAAATCTGAGAAACGTATCTTTTGCGCCGGGCCCGGGGATTTATTGTATGCGATTTGGTTGATCTCCTTTATTTATTAAACCAAATATTACACCAAACTATTTTTGTAATGTACCCTTTTGTGAAAGATGGAACCCTACAAACAAATATTTGAAGACATGTGACATCACCAAACCGCACTGGCCCGCGAAGTGGATTACGGCCCACTCCCTCTCACATAGAGGAGGCCTGTGTCCCAGCGGTGGGGATATTATAGGCTGATTATACTTTGTCTATGGATGTAAGTACCTACCGGTATGTATCTCTGTTTTTGAATATCAAAAACTATTTTGAATATCGAAACGAGCGTGATATTAGTGCATAGATGCTAGGATTCGGTCTACCATCTATCATCTATGTACTGAATTTAAAAGTTTTGATTGGCTCAAAAATCATTTGCTTCAGCTGCAGAAGAGCGCCTTTTATTATAAGTTTTCTAGCATTCTCTGTAGAAACAAATAGTCCTTAGTCTTGAATCTTTTGAAATAAATTCTAGAAAACACCTGTATTAGTAGCCTATTGTAGTTAACGAGAAAACAGTGCCTGAAGCACGAAGACTAATCACCAAATCGGGGTCAATATGTTAGACGGTTAAATCAAGCGTTCAGCACTACATCACGTTAATGATTATAAATCTAAAGCTTCGGACTGACACTAAATATCCAGATACAGAAGATCATTTCCGTACAATAAGCGCACGCACATATAGATGCTTACGTACTGAGATCTTAAGGTGAAAGCGTCAGGGTATCCTGCGAAATTTAAATTTTCTTACGTTTTTTGCAATTTGTAGATCAATTTCAGGTGGTATGTTGTTAAAATATCATTCGCGATCGTAACAAATATTGGGTTTTACAGAATTATAATCATTAGAGTCAGTAACACAACTCCTTAAGTTAGAATTATTGGCCTCAAATGTCATGATTTCATGAAATAGTTATTTAATAGGGTTATATGAACTTAGAGGTGTATTTATGATTTTTATGATCATAATTTTATAAATCAAATTTTGTTATAACCGCGAATCATTTATTCAGATCAACATACAACCTGGTACTGGTGGTACCTGCAAATTGCAAAAAAACCTAATATGGTCTACCCTGACCTGACGTGCGATTCTGTAACCATCTCACCGTGAAAACTTGGGTGAAGTGAGCGTGGAGTGATAAATAGATAAAACATTTATTTGGCGCACACAAAACAGCACAGCAAACAAAAGTACAATCAGATAATAACCAATTACCTACATAAATCATCATCTGCATAGCCTTTTCCAAACTATGTTGGGGTCGGCTTCCAGTCTAACCGGATGTAGAATTACAATTACACTATCTACATGAATATAAAATAAAAACAAAGTGCCGATATAGAAACAATAAGAAAAAGAAACACACATATATCAAAGTAAAAGTGACACTATGCAAATTAATAACTGTATGTGAAGCGTGTGTCCTCGCTAGTTGTGTAAAGCCGACCTTTTAAACCTATCTACTATATAATACTGACCCCCAGGCTACTTTAAAATTCCAAAAACACAAACGTCACACGACACCATCACCACCGGTAACATTGACAACCATTGTTAAGTATTAGTTATTATTTGCAAACGTTTAAAGGTTCCGTTGAACAATGGGAGGCAAGCACTTTCACTTTGACATTGTTTTGTTTAAGTTCAGGTTCGTGAACAAAGCTATATATAATTTGATAGATGGCTGATTTAACTGTTTTGCTTGACTAGGTTGGGAAAAGTTTCATTGAGTTTTATAATAATAATACCATTCAATTATTGTCCCACTGATGGGCAAAGACCTCTTCACATACAGAGAACGCACGATTATTGATCACATCACTTAGGTGTATTGAGGAACCCGTGAATAGCAAATAGTAAACCCCTTGAGTGTGGGCTCATTAGAAGTGTCTCAGCGAGTACTGATCATTTTAACTGATGACAATGACTTTATTAGTAGCCATTCAAAAGTTCCGGTATCTAGCGTCCCGGTACATAACTCGATGGTATCATACTATTTTGTTATGATCGAAATGCATACATTTGTGAATATTCAAACTAAGACCACGAGAAGTGATTTACTATTCAAATATTGCGTTACCCTCCGTCCAGAGATGTCCTACGAAACATCACTATATCTTTTTTCACACCGCGATTTGCAATGAACCGCCATATTAGTTATTGCTCTACATTAAATCCTATCTAATGACATAGTTTAGTTTTTATTGGTCGTGGGGTGTCGTCATGATGGCCGGTTCTCTTTCATTCAAATTCTTTCAGCTGTTTTTCCGGAACATACATCCAGACAAACGGACAAAAATTCTAAATACTGTATTTTCGGCGTCAGACTCATTCTGTCTCACACCTATTACTTTTTCCCAAAAATATTTAATTGTAAGTTTTTACTTGGTTCAAAGTCAAAGTCAAAGATCTTTATTGTGAGACAGCGGTTTAAAAAGGTGTTCTAAAGGTTGTTGTGCTCTTGCACTGCTCCACCATGTTAGGCATACAATAGTTTGTGATAAAATTATTAATTATTATTAATTGCTAAATTATTAATTACATTAAATTAAAAATTATTAATTACATTAAATTAAAAAAATATATTAATTATATTTTGCATCAAAACATAAAGTGGTAGCTTGACTCTAACTCACGAATCTGTCGGACAAAAATTCATGCAATGTATAAAATGGTCTATTCACCAAGAAGTCATTTAATTTTTTCTTAAAACAATTTACTTTTTCAATTTCCGTTATTTGTTTAGGAAGCTTATTATAAATTCTTGAAGACATTCCGAAGAAACTTTTAGAAAGCAAAGCTTGGTTACTATTTTATTATGTATATTTTTTATCATAGAAAACGTGCCGCTACAATAGCGACATTCATTTAACACACGAGTAGGACTAATGGGCAGTATTCAATCATAAAACTTATCAAAAACATATAAACAATCGTAACTCTCTTTCTTTTCTTCAATTCGCCTACTCTTTGCACGTTATTCGTTTTAATTTCATTTATGCGATGTTGCGATCCCTGACAATGGCAAATGACACAAACCTGCGCTACAGTTCTTTAAGTGCAGGTTGCTCCAAGATCAAGAGGTGGAGGTGTTTGGGGGAGGCCTGTGTCCAGCAGTGGACGTCTTTTAGCTGAAATGATGATGATGATGATGCTCCAAGATGCTATTTTAGAAAATTTTAAATAAATTTTAACGTTTAAGGAAATTGAAATCGAAACCGTATACGTGTGTTCAATTAATGTCACCATTGCACGCTGCATATATAGAGCAGAAGCCGTTTCGATTTTGACACTTATCAGCTTCACTGAAGCATTCACTTTTCTGGAGCACTTCCTTTTGACGAAGCCTCGGTTTCTGAGAATTTTAAGCTCGTGCTGTTTATTTGAACTATTTTCATTGATTCAGAGATTAAAATATATCAGTGCAATCGATACCTATATACATACAACCAGGTCACGAAATTATTTACAGGATAGCAGTATATCGATATAGGTGCATATTTATATTATAAGGTGAATCAAATATAAACAGGACTTTTTTATTACTGGTCGCTGAGTGAAGTGACGCACTTGGTGCTGTTGTATGTGTTAGGGGGGATCATCTAGGGGAGGGGGGTATACTGCTCCGGCTCACGTTAGTTTATTGCGCGCCAGTAGCATCATATATGAGCAGGAGGTATATAAGTCTGTTGAGCAACGACTTATCATAATTTTTTTAACGCGGGAGGGCATAAAACCTTGGTAGATTATGTAGAAAAATAAAATATATTCCTTTTTTTTACGAGTATAATACGTGCGTATTTTTTTTTTACTTAAGTCCGGTTTATATTTGATCCACCCACGTATAATAATTATGTAAATGCAAAAGTAATTCTGTCTGTCTGTCTGGAGGACAGGATGTTATGGCGCAGTCTGGGAGAAGCCTATGTTCAGCTGTTCAGCTGTGGACTACGATAGGCTGAGTTGAATGATTGACAGTAGCAGCATAGCATAACAACGAAACAGCAACAATGTAAGATACGAGTATTTTCTTTCTTTCCTTTTCTTTCTTTTTAGGTCTAAGTGCTCATACACACGAGTGACACGTGTTAACGGCCCAGGCAACCGCAGTCAACGAATGACTGCGGCTATGTATAAGGGCCAATGTGCAAATTGACCACTTTTCAATAGAGGCTCTCAAAGTTTTAATTTGATATATTTTTTAGATGCTTCAACTGATGTTTACTTTAGCAAAAAATAGTATTTTCAATTATAAATGTGTATTTTTTTAGTGCACATTATCAAATACAGTAAAAGGAAGCATTTAATACAAAAAAGTGAAAATGCTCAAAATGCTGCATTGGCGTATACGTAGGACCCATCGCTTTACTAAAGGAGTCACATACTTAGTTTAATTTTTTGGCGTCTGAATAAGATCTTTATGGTTATTTACCTACAGATGCTAATTAATTATTTCCTTTGTTTCAAAAAGAAGTTACTTAAACTTTTTTCCTTGACTACTTAATCAGAAATTTCCTTAGACTTTGAGACGGTGCAATTTTAATTAGCTGATATTTGCATATTTTAATTATGCATTTTTTTCCCTTGGCCTTCGTAACAATCGACCCGAGAAGAGACTTCAAAATAACTTTCACTGAAAAAAATGTAGAACCTAAACTTTTAATGATTGTTACGTGAGAATTAAAGACATTTCTTTTTATTTTAGAATATCTGGCCTTTGTTGACCCTTGATGAACGTGATTTACGTCAAATAGGTGTGCAAACAGTTCGAATTTGATCTTTGTAAAACAAGCGTGACCTCCGCAAAAAAATGTTTAGCAATGAATTTCTTTAACGCTTGTTTTTTTCATTGTTTTCTTTTTATTTTTTAAATTGCATTTTTAACATCTTGGTTCTCAAGTGAAATAACCTGTCACAATTGTATTAGTTTTTATATATTTTAGGTGATGATCTACCTGTATTTTTTTTTCTTTTTTTGGCAATATTCGGCAGTGTATATATTATTTTGTTCCACAGTACTTTTATACCGGACAAGCTCTAGACGTGAAGACCTGTAATTGTCTGTCAGATTATTATACTGTTATTTATCACGATTGTACATATTTAGCTGTAAGTCTTCCAAAGTCCTTAAATAAATAAATAACTGACGTCTTGATACTTCATCATCATCATCATCTGCCTAACCTTTTCCGAACTACATTCTGAGTACCCGTATTTTACATAGACTGAATGCCTATCTTACCTCCACAACCCAGTTACTTCTTGACACTTCATTGTTGTAAAATAATCTGAATGCTTTGACTCAGAATCTTGACTTTGTAGCATCAGAGTTATTACGCAATCATTAATATTTTATAAAACGTGTCAATCCCTTAAAAATACACAGTCCTTCAAGTTACAACATTTTCCTAGTTTTAAGGACCTTCCCAACTGTAATAGTCATACCCATCCTTTATTGAAACAACACTGATATTACCTAGGCTAAGTCTTTTAGTAAATAAATGAAATTTACTTACTTACCTACACAGTCTAAAAAATATCTTTAACACCTAGTTATTGCGCAAATATAGGTACAAATCTTAAGTTAGTATTTACTTATGTAAGTCTAAGTCTTTCGTTATGATGATAATGTTATGAAATAGAAGCCTTCTGAGCTATGTTTAATTCATTATTTTACTAATTTCGAATTTATTAATTTCGTGTTACTTTGCCGTGCCTCACTTTCCATTTATCTTCACAGAGCATGACTATAATGGTTTACTTACATAACAATGATAAATAATCTATATAAATAAAAGGAAAAACAGACTGACTGACTGACATATCAACGCACAGCCGAAACTACTGGGACTGCGAATATGAAATTTTGCACACCGCTTCCTTTTATAATGTAGGGGAGCCCTAAGAAGGGGTTATTCAATATTTAAGGGGGTGAAAAGGAGGGATTTGGTTTGTATGAAAAATCTTATTCCTTGATTTAATAAACTTGAAACTTGGCACGAATACTTATCTAAGTAAATTATGAAGTTTGTCATTTCGTCCAATAAACTGTCGTGGTGAAAAGGCTTATTCCCAGGCACTCCACAATTTTATTCCCGAGGGCTCCAAATTAAAAAAAGCAATATGACAATAATAAACAAAATCTTTCCTATGAGCTCCAAAAATTTTAAAGTACAAATTGCACAAAAAATAATGTATTTACAATAAAAATAATTTATGATTAAACAAACAAATTACCGGAATAATGCGATTGGGGAATCTCACGTCCCCATCCCCGCACCCTACCACACTGTCCATCTACAATAGCAAAATAGGATAGTGGACCTTGCGCCCTTGCAATTGATGCATGTTATATAAATAAATGAGTGAGCACCAAGATGGCGTTGTTGCTGGATCTTCCACATCCAGAAAATTTACATTCGTTGCTGGTGCTGGTATTGGTATGCTACTTACATATTTCTGCATTGACATGTCCCTTAAGAAATGTATTTAATTATTTGACTTATATTCTAAAATACATGATTCTTTGATTATTTTGTTTGTATTAGAATTATACTATTCTTTATTATTTGAATTTTATCATTGGAACTATTTTATTTTAACTATAAAATATTGCTATGAATGTTAATATAATATGTCTTTACCTATGAAATTGCCGTTTTGTATGAAAAAATTTAAACGATTTTTTGCCAACGCAGTGGCAGTTTATTGATGCCCTTCTTAAAGAAATCAGCTGGACGGAAGGCAACAAATTCTTCAAAGGCATTTTTTTACTGCCTCTCGGGTATTGAATTTTTTTCTCGCTAAGAAGTTATCCAAATTCTGGAAAAAGTAGTAGTCTGTAGGCGCAAGGTCTGGTGAGTAGGGCGGATGACGGAGAGCTTCCAACCCCATTTTTTGCAACTTGGAGACCGTCTGCTGTGCAGTATGAGGTCGCGCGTTGTCGTGCAGGAGCAGCGGAGACGAGCGATTGACCAATGCTGGTTGGAGATGTGCCAGCTTCTCCATCATTGTGTTCAGTTCTTCACAGTACACATCTGCAGTAATGCTCACCCCGTTTGGTAAGAAGCTGTGATGAATCACACCGGCGCTAGACCACCAAACAGTGCCCATCACTTTTCTAGGGGTAAGTTTTCGTTTAGGGCTTTGTTTAGGTGCTGAACCAGGATCCAACCAACTTGTTGAGCGCTTGCGGTTATCAAACAGAATCCATTTTTCATCGCAGGTAACAATGTGGTTCAAAATTCCTTCATTTGTGTGTCTGTTGAGCAGTGCAAGGCACGTCTCGACGCGTACTTCGCGCTGGCGATCATTGAGTTCGTGGGGCACCCATTTGACAAGCTTTTTTACCTTGCCAATTTGACGCAAATGGCCCAATATTGTTTTGACGCTAACGTCGAAAGCTGCTGCTAATTCAGCCGTAGATTGTGTATCATCAGCTTCCACAATCGCCTTTAATTCGTCACTGTCGACCAAAGTCTTCGGACGACCGCGAGGTTCATTTTTCAGGTCGAAATTTCCAGAACGGAAGCGAGCAAACCAATAACAGGTGATGCGTTGGTTTGTAGTGTTAGCTCCGTAAACGTCGTTGATGTTGCGTACCGCTTGTGCCGCGTTGCTGCCACGACGGTACTCACATCCCATAATTACTCGAATTTTTAACGTATCCATGATGACGAAAAAGATTTAAATGCGATGAAAATATAACACTAATCAATAAACAAATGACTACTTTTAGAAACAAAATTCCATGTTTTTAAAATAAAATTAATTTGAAATTAGAATTCTTAGCCAAACAAAAATTATTTTGATTTGAAATGGCCAGTACTGCAGAACGGCAATTTCATAGGTAAAGACCTAATATCTATGGTAATTTTATGTTGATGCATGTACCTACCTACTTAAATCTACTGAGCACGAATTTGTTTGTGAATATTAAATAAAACATAATATGTAAAATTTGCATGCCAGTAAGGTAGATCAAGAAGAACGTTATTACATGTTAACACTATTATTACATGTTAACACCACTGTATACCCTTGATCAGCAAATAAAGGATTTGATTTGATGGAATGTAAAGGCTCGTGCAGAATGGCGCGACTTGTCGCGCGACGTGGCGCGGGGCGATTCTACGATATTATCGCGCCGCAACACCTTTCACACTAGAGCAACGCGAATCGCGGCCGCTACCGCGATATCGCCGCGTCGCCATACAAAATGTTCCTATTGGAGTCGAGGCGCAACCATGTTGCGGCGCGTCAGGTCGCCCTTGTGTGAATTGTCGCGCGAGCTTACATAGACATTGTTCCCCGGATATATATCGCAGAATCGCGTCGCGCCTGTCTGTACGAGCCTTAAGTTAAACGTGTTTACTGAGGTCGGTGCTTCTTATCACTCTACGTGTCAAAAAAAAATGTCGCAGAAAGTAGGTACTATACAAAACTTAATGCGTGCGAAAGCTTATTATTATTACATGCTGGTTATAATTATGATGTTATCTAGCCTACTAATATTATAAATGTGAATGTTAACGCGGGCGAAAGCTAGTTATTTTATAATTTATTCATAATGATTTTTAATTATATTTAGGACTAAAGTTTATTTATGTTATGGCTTAAGCCGAACATAAGTGCAAAATGCGTCGCGTTTGTGTTATCCATTATAGCTAGAAAGTGTCCGCCTTGATAAAGCGGAGCTAATTGTTGTCATTATAATATGATAATTATATTTGTGGGAAAAATTAACATAGTGGGAGACTTGGCTTCGAAACCTGCAGCGTTCTTATTGGCCTAAAAGTGGTATCAAATGGTCACACGCGATATGTATTATTGTAATGTACAGACGCCAGCACATCGAGCTACCCGAAACTGTCAAATTCTCCCAATCAACTTTGAACCTTATGCTTTGGCGGTAAAGTTGAAAATCTATTAAAGAAATTTGATAGATTGTAGTAGCTTGATGTGCTGGCGCCTGTACATCGAAATCAAACCAACATAATTAAACTAAATTACCTAATTTAGTTTAATTGTGTTAGTGTAATTTTATATTACATATAAAAAAGCACGATTCCATATTCTCTATTCCATTCCATTACTTGCATATTTTAAAATTGTATTATTTTGTTACTTTTAGATGGGTTGTTTACATTATAGCATAAGTTTTATTTTTGTGAGATGAGAATCTGTTCACTTTTTTATATTTGATGGAGCTTTTAAACTTTCAAATTTTAATATGGATAGGGTTCATTTGTGATATTAGAAACTATGATTTTTAATTGTATTTTGATTTTATTTTAAAATAGATTAAGGTAAATTTAAATGACCCAAGGGCTGGCTTTTACCTTGGCCAGAGGTTAATCATTGCCATACAATGTGGTGATGCCGTCAGTTTCTTGGGTACATTACCAGTTGACAGCGATGCGGATGAATTTTTCGAGCTATATTTTAGTTTATGTATAGTTTTAGTTAAGTTAGGATTTAATTTTGTTATTTTTATTAATTAATTAGGTTTTAGTTGTTATTTGTTTACTTATTATTTTAATTTACAGAAATAAAAATTCTTACATTTAAATGAGAAGTCTGTTGTTTTTTTTTCTTTTATTCTTAAATTCAATTTGTGATGACAGACAGTGCATTGTGAGATTATCGTTTTCAATTTTACAATAGGATAAGTACATACTTAGCATAAGATTTATTTGTCACTGCGCATCAAACCATATCAAATCAAATAATTTATTTCTTTGCAATCGTGGGTATAGTACACAGGTGTTTTTATTATAGGTAAAGTTCTCCATATTTTACCGTCACATGGGCATGCGAAGGTTTACAATTCCAAATAAAAAATTAGGGGCAGATCATTCGAATTAGATTATATAAATATATTAAAAAATGTCAGCGTGTAATTAAAAATTATTGTAGTGCCCTTTTAAATTTTAATATAGTATTTTTTTTATAATAGTAGGTACTTTATTATAATGAGTGGGACAGTAATAATAATAATAATAATAATCAATAATCATTCTTCGTGACAAACATCACCACACACATTGACTTGGCTTAGGCCCGTTAATGTAGCTGAAACTAGCTAAAGAGCTAAGAAAAAAAAACATGTTCAACAAAAATAATAATAATAATCTTTATTATGATACACACAAGATTCATGAATACCAAAAAAACTTTTTTTCTTTAGCGCAGTTTTACATTTTACGTGACATGATTGAGTGATGTATTGAGTCTGTATTGGATTTTTCGTGACATCTGATAGTTTTTTAAATTGATGAGGGTTACATTTCACAAACAAAGTGGTTTCTCTTATGTATAAACAAGGCAAACCTAGATTTGTTAACGATTTAAAATAGGGAACGCAGCTATCAGTTGTCTTAAGACCGCACATTGACCTGATGCATCGCGTCTGGCGACATGGAGAGTGCGTCTGTCGCAACCCAGTGCTGGGCACGCCACAATTGCGGCGATAAGTCCCCTCTTTGAGGAGTGGCTAGAGAGGCGCCACGGCATCCTCACCTTCCGCCTGACGCAGGTCCTCACCGGACACGGCTGCTTCGGGAGGTTCCTGTTTCGTATAAGGCGGGAGGAAACGCCCGGGTGTCACCATTGTGTGGATCGCCCGGAGGACACGGTGGAGCATACAGTGGAGGTCTGCCCGGCTTGGGCAGAGCACCGCTGCGTCCTCACGGCGGCGATCGGCGGCGGCGATATCTCGCGTCCGGCCCTGGTCCAGGCCATGGTACGGAGCGAGAGTGCATGGGAAGCCGTCACCTCCTTCTGCGAAGCAGTAATGCTTGCAAAGGAGGAGGCGGAACGCGTGAGGGAGAGGCAATCTTTGCGCCCTCACGCCCCTAATCGCCGCAGGAGACGCCCTGGGCGTCGGGAGTCAAGAGCTGACTCCCGGCCACCGTAGGCGCGGGCTTGCAGACGGCGAGAAATGGGCAGTTCGCCGTCTGGTAAGGACCAGGCTCGGGTCGACGGCGCGTTGTGTTCCACGTGCGCCTCAAAGAGATGTCAGCAGTGACGGGGTCCACTGGGGCCGATGCTTGCCAGGGTCGCGGGTTGTTCGAAAGAGTTACCGTGGCCCTTGGCACAGGCAACTAAAGGAACACGGGTGGGTTTTAGTTAGTAAAAGTCTGACACACCCTCCCGTTCCGCCCAGAACGGGAGAAGTTATTTGATAATTTCCCACCCCAAAAAAAAAAAAAGAATGCATCGCGTCTGCACTTTAAATACCAGCTCCCTATCTCCCTATCTCCTTAGCTTATGTTATGAAACTATTTACTTACCACGAAATTATAACATTACTATTAGCAGTTTGCGTTTTGTTGACCTTACGCAGCCGCTGGGAACAATTTAGGTATTTTATTATTTAATTAATAAAATTATGGAGCTCTTGGGAATCAATGTATGGAGAGAAATTGTTTGGAGAACAACAGATTAGGATCTCCTGGGAATAAGCCGGTGAAAAGGGGGGACAGTTTATTTGAAAAATCTTAGTTTAACTTAAAAATTGGCCCAAATACTTATTTCTATATATAAATTATAAAGATCGTAAACATTAATTTTCGAAAACTACCTTTTGTTACCGTCGAAGAGGGTTTTATATTTTTTTTTAGGAAAGTACGAATCCCACGCGGATGAAGTCGCGGGCAAATTGCTAGTACTTAAATAATTATAAAACTATTAGAGCGTTTGTGCACTGAATCCGAATCAAATCCGTGAAATCACTGTCTTGAACTGCCCGGCGACGCCAGAAGTATTATTGTATGACGGGTTGTGCAATAGACTACGCACTAATTAATTCTGCATGCGGCCGAAATCTACACTAATATTATAAAGAGATAAGATTTGTATATATGTATGTATGTATGTATAGAATAAACTCAAAAACTACTAGACCGATTTCTATTTTTTTTTCTTTATTAGAATGCTACACTATCACTGAGTAACATAGGCTATATTTATTACTAGAAAAAAGTAGGGGAAAACTTCCTACTAAAACTCCAATAATGTAACTCAAGGTGTAAAAAAAAATGCCATAAAATGTCTTTCATCGTATGCGCTGCGCAAGCTATTGATGAAGAACAAAAAAATGTTCTACAATATTAAAGAACATATCAATATCAACAAAAAAACTTTGCAATACAATGTGTCTAACTATTGTAGTTATGTCACTATAACTACTTTTTTACATTTTAAAAGTTGATAGAAATGCCGACCAAAATCAGACCATGTTATCCATACCTTTGTATTAATCCTTATCCAAATAAATCATTTTGTATTCAAGACCGTTTCAATACCTGTAGATTAGTTTTTGAATTATTCAAATCGGTCATTCTATTCAAAAGATCTACTATGGATGGCTCACTTCACGCTCACTTCTCCTTTGTTTTCACGGTGAGATATTTACAGAATAGCTAGGCAGAAGATACCACGCTTCCTTAGTGGTGATTACCAATTTCAGGCCATTGCATTGGAGACATAGGAAAACATTTCGAGTTTGTGAAATAACCTGCACATCAAGGTTACCTCATAATTTTTGGCTTTAACGTTAACGAAAAAGTTCTGCTCATGCACCAAAATTATCTTAGAAAGTACCTACCTTCATCATTGTTAAGAAATTAAAATAATCACTGATTAAATACAAACTGTCAGTCACACACCCACGAGACTGGTCCGGCCAAATCTGGTAAGTAAGTGCTCCCCAACCTTGGCCGAACCAGTCTCGCCATGAGTTGTGCCTTAATAACAAAGGATGCACAGTGCGTGTTCCGGGGTGGTATTGTAAGAGGACTCGGTGTACTCCTCCGTGTGCTGAAGGTGACCATCGGGGTCAAGCGGTGCCACCAGCGGAGACCACAAAAAAAAAATGTAAAGTAAGTTTAAGTACGAGTTTAGTAAGTTTTGTTAAGTAGTAAGTAGGTTTTCATAAAGTAAGAATCCCACACTCCCCGGTCTTATCACCTTTAGCCTTATGATGGTACTCGTATCTCCCCAAAACAAAAAAAAAAAGTCTTCTCTACTGTGGAAGCTCCCTATTAAGGAGCTAATACATTTTTCTTCTTCTACACGACGAAGAGTAACGTATCTCTACTAAATATTATTATACGAGTATAGAGTAAATGGGGTTGGTCCACTGCGTAACTTTGTTGTGAACCGTCCCTTCTGGACCAAACTTTGATAGGAGATTCTCAGATAAATGATGATCCAGTTTAAATTTTGTTTAGAACTTCAATAAGTGGACTAGGTCGCCCTAGTTCACTAATCTTGTCAGATTTATTATCTATGAGTACCTAATATCAATTATTCGCTACGCCTGAAGTAACTTTACAGGAAAGGCTGATAAATTTAGGTATAACATGGCAATATTCATAGATGACCCGGTGAATTTCGTATCACCTACACTTTATTTTATTATAACTTTTGATTAGAGAATAATCAATCCTAATCAACCTTCCAATTCCAATCCATTGAGATCATAATACTGGCTTCATCGTGTACGGTTTGAATTTTGTTATGTTCGATCTATAAATCTTGTTCACACTGTTCTATAAATTATGAAAAGAGTAATCTTTATTGTTATTTGTGTCTGGCTAGCCTTTTCCCAACTATGTTGGGGTCGGCTTCCAGTCTAACCGGATGAAGTTGAATACCAGTATTTTACATGGAGCGACTGCCTATCTGACCTTCACAACCCAGTTACTGGATAATACGGTACACATTGGTAAGACTGATTGTCCGACTTTCGGGCTTCTGACGACTCTAACGACTGTCAAAAATCTACGAATGACAGCCGAGACCAACGGTTTAACGTGCTTTATTTTATTTATTTATTTTATTTTATTTATTAGGGACAACAAACAGCAGTATATTAAATATTACACATGATTGGAGTACTAAACTAATAGAATTAACAAATACACTACTCACGACGTTATCCACAGATTACCATATAAAATAATTAGCATAGGTACTGTTAATAATAAGAATAAGGGCAAACTTAAAGGCTTAAAGGCTTTCCGAGACATGGAGGGGTTTTGATGTGTATGAATGGTCACCCATCCACGTACCGACCACGGCAAGCGTAGCTTAACCTGATCGATCGACCCGTGCGGCTGTTATTACTTAGCTACAAGCCTATTTGTGTATTTAATTAAAATACAAATTAATATATATTGTTTACACGTTTTTTTAATCACCAAAGTCCAATAAATTACTTTAATTTAGCGTACCAGTTCAATAACTGTGTTATAAAAAAATCAATACAAATAAAGCCTTGTGCGTCAATTAATTGCTTGTCACCATAATATAATATAAAAGTGCCTCGCCAAAAATGAATAAAATAACAGTGCAATAAACTAATCCAATAACTAAATAAAAAGTAAATGATTAGAAGTAGTTAATTAATTGTAGCTGGGGTAGACCGGATGCAGAAGGCGGAGGACAGGGTGTTGTGGCGCAGTCTGGGAGAGGCCTGTGTCCAGCAGTGGACTGCGATAGGCTGAGTTGATTGATTGATTCATGTGAAAATAATTCCATAATATGGAATCGTCGCGATTTCTTAGTTGTTCTACTTGTCACAAGCGCTATGGCTGAGCCTGGGGTCCTGGGTTCGATTCTCGGGTCGGGCAAAGTGTTATTGGGTTTTATCATCAGGAATTTATTAGTAGCTGCCCAGAGTCTGGATTTGTGCCCGGTTAATGGCAATAGACTGGCCTCCTATACATGGGACTAAAACATAAGTGGCAACATTTAGGTGTAGGTACTATAGGTGGGGTATGGCTCTGTCTAACCCTTTGGGGGATACAGGGCGAGATGTTATGTTATCCTACTAATATTATAAACGCGAAAGTTTGTGAGGATGGATGGATGGATGTTTGTTACTCTTTCACGCAAGAAATACTGGACAGATTTTGATGAAACTTTACAGTAACATAGCTTATACATCAAAATAATATATAGGATACTTTTTATCCCGATATTCTCGCGGGGTCGACACTCATGCGGGTGAAACCGCGGGGCACTGCTAGTGTTATATAATGGTGCGTTTCCACAGAAGCGGAGCTGGGCGAAACAGAGCAGAGACGTGCAGGAATCGACTAATCACAATGGTTGAAATCCTCATCGCGTCATTCGTCTCGTCTGTGATTGGACGATTCCTACACGTCTCCGCTCCGTTCCGCCCAACTCCACTTCTGTGGAAACGCACCCTTAGATTATTCTCACGATTTGTTAATGAACTTCTGCGTAAGCAAATTAAGCTGAATCAATTGTCATTGATGATGGTTGCTAAATTATTGAACAATTATAATGATTAATCCAATTAAGGTAAACTCATATAATGCTAATAAGTCAAACCTAAACCTTGAATATAATGCTAATGGCGCAATGTTCTTCAAGTTAAAAATGTTGATGTCGATATTTTCGAACTGAAACAAACTGTTTAAATTAGTAGTTTCGAATTAAGGAGTTTTAAGGAATTTTGGCAAATGCTTCCTTAGATTTAAGCAAATGAAAAAAAAAAACCTTAACTAATAATTTTTGAAATGGTTTTACAAGGAATAAAGTAGGGCGAACCAGGAATATCATGAATGTGGGACGATCTGCCGAATGAATGCGGATCGTGTGAAGGGCGGGCGTTTGGGGACTGCCTTATATAATTTGGACGTTCGAAAAGAGCTAAACTTAGCCTAATTTGAATAAATGAATTTCGCATTTAATTTTGATCCTTGTGTGGCGAATAGGGAAAAAAAATGTTCAATTCTGGAGGCCAATTCCGGTAAATTTAAGTACATCCACTCTAATTTCAGCCACAGTCTGTCAAAAATTGTATAGCGTTTACACTAATTATTGACATTTGGTTGCCAAAGAGATGAGATTGCTACTAGATTTAGAACGTTTTTAATTACGGGAATTGGTCTGCTGATTTCATTGATGATCGTATTTTGTTTTGTTGTCAATCTTCTTGACGTCATAACTTTGTCACCTTTCACCTATATTTAAACAAAGGAACACTTAAAATAAACCTACATTTTATCGCAGGAGTCTTACCGGAACAAACATCAACGTAAGCATAACGCTGAGAGCTGAGAGCTGAGAGTTGTGTACCAAAGACAAACATCCGAGAACCTTATGCGCAAAATGTTGTGTTTATCTTCAGCAGTTTCCAATAAGGTAAAGAAAATTTACTTACCTGCAGTTTTGTAGGTACTTTGTTCGGTGTGCAATTTGGCTTTTGACGTTTTGTCGAACATAAATGTAAATTGTGCTAGCACCTACTTTGTTAAAGGTCTGCCTATAGCAGTAAATTGCTGGACATATAAGATACAGGCCCCGCCTAGTTTGAGGACCACTGTAAAGATCCAAATGACGATCGCTAACTGTTGAATAGAATTAAAATTATAACCAATAGGCTACTAGATTTGGATTATTTGAACACTGAAAGTATAATCACTATTGGCTGAATTAAAACACACAAAAACACATCACAACTCTCTCTCACAATACTCTCATTACACTTACAGTACACACTATACTTAAAATAAACACCCCTTCATTTTTTCTATAGCATGCACACAACTATTTCCGTAAGTTTAATTTACCTATTATCTATGTACTTATCTGTTTATATGAATAAACTATAGCTAACACAAACCTTGTGATGAAAGAGACTGGACCTCACGACACAGGGTATCCTAGTGTGGGGTCCAGTGTTACTCGTGATCAGAATGTGAAGTTTTTGAGATTAAATAAATTATAATTATTAAAGTTACAGACTGACATTAAGTTAATTATAAGGTAATAATTGTAACATTGTTGCAATAAATTTATTTTTACATATCTCGGGACCATGAGGTGCCGGTCTATTGGAAGGCGTACGAGGGGCCGCAGCCAACTCGCAGAGGCCCCTTAGGAAATTTTAATGAAATGCGGCACCATCCGACGATTATCCCTGTATGGAAGTGCAACCAAGGACAAACCCCGGTTGGTAGAACTATTGAAAGATATGGAAAAATAAAAAGTTGGACTATGGGTTTAGGTGGCTAAAGTGTGTTTGTTACCAAGAACTATGGAAGAACTATAGCCTCTGCCTGAACAATGTTTTATATACACACGGATAAAATGGCAGGGGGTGACTTGCACACTCAATAATGGGCCCCCAGAAACGTTCGCTAGCACATATTGACGTAGCGACAAGAGGCAACATGTCCTGAGGTGCTTGAGGAGTGGAGAGGTATTCCACGGCTTTCAGAACAATGCCAAAGCCCGGAAAATGGTCGACATCCCTAAGAGCACTTACTGGAATACTTGTTTCCCTCGAGCCCGTTTGCTCTTGCGAATCTCCACGCAAGCCAGCCAATAAAGACAAGAAAGAGTTGGGAGCTCTGTTCCTCGTCAGTGTTCACTCCAGCCGGCCAATTAAGGCAAGCCAGACGTGAGGAACAAGACGACTCCCGGGAGATAGGGTCCGTGAGGTCACTACTGCCCAACAGCTCGCCACATGCTTCCCAGCGGGTTTCTGTATCTCTCTTGGTCTGGCTCCTCACCCTAGACCTGTTCCGGCAAAGTAAACTCTTCCGGCACAGGCCTAGGGTTCGGAGCGCGCAAGCCCCACCACGAAGTCAACGTAGAGATACGCCGGTGGGGCAGTAAATTTATTGTTACTATGTTATTTTACGCTCCTCTAATCGCGTGACACTCAACTCAAAGTTCCAAATATTAAATTATTAAAAATACAAACATTGTATTCGCGTTTATGGATTAATTTAACTTATGAAATATTGTGGTTTCCGAAATGGCATTAGCAATGCCTACGAAATAAAAAAAAATCTATAAGTACCCAGTGTAAGTTGGGTACTTTTGCCTGAAATAAGAAAGATTCTAGACTGAAAACACGAACAAGAAAGAACAAAAACGGAAAGGCAATTATCAACTTTTCCATGTCGATTGCTGATTATGAAGCATTCAAGACTATAATTAGTAGATCAAAGGAACTCGTCTGGGGAATTACCTAACCAATACAGCAACGTTGCCGTGTTCCTGTTTGGAAGGCGCACGACACACTTCAGCCCTGTCTGTGGGATGGCACCGCTTTATATATATGTATGTACCTAGTCCTCCTTATAGACTTCGATAGCGGCAACCCTTTGATATTAATATTTCCTAGCGCGTGCCCTAATATGAGTCGCCAGGCCGACTTTTTGAATGATGAACACAAGTACTGCAATAGAGTTAGCTGGCAGAGTTAAAGGTGTAGATATATTTATTGTGTTTTTTTTTTTTTAATATTTATTGCGTTTCCGGTAAGTGTATCAAAACGCTTTATTTTCGAAAGTTTTTGCACCGCTTAAGCGATGCCTCTGGTATTGTAGATGCCAAAGATCAGTTGGTCCGGAAGTATCCATATATCATAAAATGCGCGCTAAATAACACCTTAGAATTAATACAAGTTACAATAAATTATTTGACCTTACTACCTTACATAAAATAAGCTAACATTACAACTAATTGCAATTAATTAAACCTAGTTGAAAAGCTGCAAATAAGATTTAGATATGTTCATAAAAAATATGTAGTCTTTAAAATTGATTTTATTTCAAATTATATTAAATAAGTAGCTATTTCAAATGCATGCGTGATTGATGTACCTATTATCCAGATGATTTATAATCAAAATAAACAGATTTGGTATAATGTACCTACCAGAAGCTTCATATATGACTGCAACGTAGGATTTCATGACTAATGATAGCATTAAGAAACTTCTGGGAAATGGATTTGCAAATCGAAATAAGGACATTGCAACCGATCTATTCTGTAAAAATTACAACGTGAAAACAGGTGAAGTGAGTTTGAAGTTAACTAGGTATCAATACAGTCAATGCTCACTTCATATCACACCACCACTATGAGATTTTTCCAGAATTGATCGACAGATGGTTATAGAAAAGTGAAAACTGCTACATGCAACCTTAGTTTCACTTTTATTTGAATTTTAAGGTACATACAGCTTCTATGTAGCAATAGCCTCGGACTTACACAGTCGCCAATTACAGTTAACCAGCAATCTCAGAAATACACATAACAATATAACAATAATAAAACTAAAGGCTAAAGGATTTTAGAAATAATGGAAAATAATACTTCTTAAACTTAAGATTAATAACAACAAAGACAAAAATGAAATCAAAATTACGAGATGAACTATACTGCCATTTTGCCGACTTACTTAAGACAAAGACACAAACAATATAAATAGAAATCAAAAAAGTTATCAAAATGGAAATTGTAGCTTCTAATATAAAGTGAATAAAAATATATAAAAGTATACAAAGATGAATATTTCCAAAATATATTTCCGCTTGACACAATTGAACTCAAATGTTCTAGGGGAAACAGTATAGTTATTGGTCATTTAATTTTAGTTATTGGCACTAGTTTTATCTCACTCTAAGTCACGTCATTTCCATTTACTATGCCAATTACAGTCAGCGGCACGTAACTTGGCAAGGTTTTGCCGTAGTGGGAATAATTTTGCGCATGTACACTTAGTACAACAAAAAAAATATCACTTTGATTGCTTGTAATTATTCTACGGCTATTTCCATAATTTATTTTAAACACGTCTGTTTAGAAGAAAGTTAAAGAAAGGAGAGGAAAAGGGGAGGACTCTTGCCAAGTTATGTGCCGGCTAATGTACTATGAGGAGGCCAACAACTGTATGGTTTCCCCTCAAACAGTTGGTTACTATCTTCTGCAGCTGATCGTGTAAAACTTACGATGAATTTTCCAATCATGTTATCTATTCATAGCCGTGGCTAAGCAATAACCGCTACCACGGGTCGATCAATCTGGTTAAGCTACGCTTGCTGTGGTCAATCCGTGGATGGGTCACCATTTAACACTCACATACCGAGACCTCGTCCGTTCGAATGAGTTCCTGGCTAATTCATTCGTGGGTCTTTGGTGGTCGTTACGGCTAGTCAGAAGCCCGAACGTCTGAAACCAGTCCTATCAAGGGCTATTGTGTTCCCCAGTAACTGGGTTGTGGAAATCAGATAGGCAGTCACTCCACGTAAAATAATAAATAAATATTCCACAACTTTCACACAACGCCATCTAGTCCCAAACTAAGCAGAGCTTGTGCTAAGAGTACTAGACAACTGATAAACATACATATATATTTCTAAATATATACATATTATAGATAAATTACACCCAAACAAAGAACAAATGCTCGTGCTCATCACACCAACATTTGTCCTAGGTGGGAATCGAACCCACGACCTTGCGCATAGCAGTCAGGGCCACTGACCACTATACCACCAAGAGGCCTGTCAAAAAAAAAAAAAAAATTGGTATTAAGCTGCATCTGGTTACAGTGGAAACCAACCGCAAAAATGGTAAGGAAAAGTCTAGTCAGATGATGCGATCTATTCATGGCCCTAATTACTATCGTCTCTTGATCTTTGGCTTCCATTTTACCTCTAGCTTTTCACAAGCTACCGACAGTAAACTTCAACACAAAAAAGCTTTAACAAGAGCTTGACATAAGCCAAAATATTTCTAAGTATCACACCGTCACATTACGGCCTCTCCCAAAAAAATCTGATCACACTCACGTAATAAACGCGACGTAAAAAACGCCATCGGCCTATTCCGTGTGCTAATTAACTTACGTAAGAGTAATCACTGTGAAAATTGTACGCATAATACAGAGACCCACCCCAACACGTGAAGGTAAGTTGTCGGAAGTTGTCGTAAAGTTTCGGCGGTCGTCGTACGCGCAGTCGCATTTGGCAAGCGCGGCGCATCGGCTGCGCGGGAAACGGGAGTGTGATAGTGTTGCGAAACGCACTTGCGTGAAGTTTTAGTTTTTTAATTATTAAATTTTATTTTGCTGTATAAGGATTTTTTTAGGTGAGTGTTTTCATTTTAGTCTTTTTTTTTGTAACCAAGTTGACGCCCTACTTTTCTATTCAAGTTTCCGGTATTATAGTTTATTGCTTTCAGGCTTACTTGCTGAATTATCAAAAATCTCCAATAACTGACATACTTAATACAATATTTGTTTTTCATAAATATTCGCCCGCGCAAACTACGTGGTAATAAATTGTAGGTTTTGCAAATTGGGTGTTTAATATGTACATCCATCACACGCAAACAAAGTAAACTAACTACTTACACTAGGCACTAAATTGAAGAACTAACTAACTATACAAATAAATACAAAAACAAATGAACTAATAAAATTAGAATAGGTGGGAAAATTAGATAATTGATTTAGCAGACGCGTAATTTGATTATTTAATGCTAAAAATACATAACATATAACAGTCGACCAGATTAAAGAATCTGATTAAACATCAGTCACGAAAGGAGAACAAAATCTTTGTAAGAATTTAATCTTAAAATATGACGGGTAAATCCTATTCTAATTTTCTCTCGACTAAATGGTGAAATCAGTTTGAGGCTAAATTTTGCAAAGAAATATGACGACCTAGATACCAGCTAATTGCTTCGATTTATTTCGTACTTTGAAGTACCTACCGCTTAAAAACGTAGAGGCTTAAATTAAATAAATATAATAATATTTATGTACCCTCAGAATACTAACATGGCAGAAATAATAAAGTAGTAGGCACTGTGTAGTGTCTTATAAACAATAGACAAATTAGTGATGATTGACTGATTGGCCTAACAATCACAATTATAGCTGATGCATACATTATTTCACACACAACTGTTACCTATTCAAGTAACTTACAATTAGTATCAAGAATTTAAGACGAATTTCCCTCAGAGAAACACCTAGCTGCGAATTCTGCGATAATAATATCGATAAGGTTCGATAACCTCACCGATATTACTATCCCAGATAGGTTTTTTGTAATACGATACCCTTTGGTAAGACTGGTAGACACCAGTCTTACCAAGGGGTATCGTATTACCCAGTAACTGAGTTGTGGAGGTCAGAAAGGCACTCGCTCCATGTAAAATACTGGTATTGAGCTGCATCCGGTTCGACTGGAAGCCGACTTCAACATAGTTGGGAAAAGGCTCGGCAGATGATGAGATAGGCTTTATATCAAAATGGTCAACGGAAATGGTCGATTACATCGATATATTGGCGATAATATCGATATGTTATCGCTGATATAATCGATCATTTTCGTTCAATTCCGGCCCTCTTCCCGTCACATTTATCATTAACATGACTAATCATTACATGCCATCAATTTGGAAGTCAATAGACGAATTTTCTTCCAAGAAAAAACCTAAAAACCCTACTAGTCCTTTTATAGAGTATCTCAAAATTTTGCTTAATTTACAGTACAGCCGGTCGATTCTGTAAAAATGTATAGGTATAGTGAAGTGAGCACGTAATAGTGTTAATCCCTAGCGAATGACAGCTCACTCCACGGTCACTTCACCCAAGCTTTCATGGTGAGATGGTTACAAAATCGCATGGCAGGTTCGTAAATGTAATATTGCGGTACAGTTGGCTTCAAGAGTGATTCAAGAGTTAAAAGAGAGAAAAAGTTTGAAGAGTTTTTGAGTGAAAATGCTTTTTTCAATACAATTTAGAGTACTTTGAACCAATATAACAGTTCATTATTTCGGGAACTTTTGAAACTTTCATTATACTTAAAGTAAAATTAATATTGAAAAACAATACAATATTAAACAAAAGAAACTTTTTATTCTTCTCTTGTTACCTTTCGAAATTCCATCCAATTTACAAACTTACATTATTAATACTATAGGAGTTTTTTGAACGTTACGAGTGCAAAATACCTACAAATGTTTACATAACGAGCGGTCCATTTTTTAAGTATCAGTAATATTATTCTTAATATGAGCTAACAACTCTTATGTGTGTTCCAACTTTCACTTCTTATTTGTCCGTGTAGCAGTTATGTTAACAGATTCATTCTGTACAGATCAACTAAGATGTTAGAAGTCTCCTATATTCGAGTGAATAGGTTACTTCTTCGCATGCTTACACTGCTGACTGCCACACCGTCTTTGGTGAGACGGTACAGACAAGTCTATTCAAAACGTAGGTAGTAATGAGGACTACCGACAGAAGTACATAGTAGAAGATACTAATAATATATACAAAATACTATAAACATTTTAAAAGAGTAACGGTGGAGTTTTTTTGCCCATTTTTCTGCATACGAAACTACCTTTTGGAAAGGGTAACTAGAATCAATTCTATTTTTTTGTAAATTTTATCGTTCAAATGTACCTTTTATGTGCTTATTATAAATAAATGAATTGACTTTGACTTTGTAGTGATCATTTAAAACTACAAAAGTATTTTCTTTTTTTAATTTTCGAATCAATTGATTTGTAACACGTCATACCCATAGCTATTATATTAACGTGAGCATGTAGGTGACGTTAACCCATAAAAATTTCCCCTACCAAAAAATTAAAATCAAAAGACAATTTATAGAAATTAGGCTGAGAATCAGCACTTTTCGAACGTCAAAATGACGTAAGGCAGTCCCCCAAAACGACCACCCTTCACCACTTCTTAGTACTTTCACTGGGGAGAAGAATCGCTCAACGAGACTTAAAAAGTTTTTACATCAAAAATATGCTTTTTAAATTTAATCCCTAATAAAGTATGTACCTGCTCAGCTGTCTTTTGTATATGTTTCCGTACTCCTAAATCGTAGACTAGTAAAAGTTTTTCGACCTGTAAAAGTGTTTTTTAAAACCAATAACGGGTGTAAATAATTTTATCAACTATAGCAAATTACCAAAATAAAAATTTCTTGAAAATATTTGATGCAAATATATTTTACAGTTCTCTACTAACAACTGCATAACTTCACAAGTTACAAAGTCTTAGAATATATTCACGATAGATACTCATAGTCATCAATAAGTAGGTAAGTATATGTCAATTCCTTAACAAGGAAATACCAAAACATAATGAAACACGTACTTTCATAAAGCAGGTATATTAATCTTGACTCATAATTCCGGTAAAGAAAGTGATATAAACTCGAGCACCCAGTTTTGTGCAGCTTTATAAACGGCGACCTTATTTTATGTCCACTGCATCGGACTTGGATTGTCATGCACTTATTTGGACATAAAAAAGGAGAAAGTATTCCGATGTTAAATATGTTTTGCGAGCCCTGTAACTGTATCAGCTCTCGGAGGCAATCATGCGTTTATTTTAAATGAATAATTATCGACCAGTCGACAGCACCAATTTATTAAATAATTCAAAATAGTGGTTAGTCTATTAGATTTTTCCACACAACATGTCCCAGAATTAACACACAACCTCTTAAGGGGTCATTGTACTCATCATTATGAACAACTTTAACTATGCGAACAAACCTGAAATCGCGAAAAAATAATCACCTGTTCCCTACATTTTGACGAGTTATGCGAAAATAAATGTAGGGATTAGATAATTTTTTTTTCGCGGTTTTAGCTTACAATAATAATTTTAACGATATAGATGTACTTGCCCTATCCAAATATAATCTTAAAAACAAATTATTAAGCGCCATGCTCAATTTTTTTTAAATTATTAGGTATGTATTATTTAAGTACCTTTGTATTAACTATTAGATTTTGAATTAACAAAAAAAATATATGTTGTTGTTATATATTGATTTTGTTTAATTTTACCAAAACTGTATCTATCTAGACACACCCTATGCCTATATGTCTATATCTATAGACAATGTACGATTGTTTGTTTTCCCAAATAAAATAAAAATAAACCTATTTATCAAAGTAGTAAAACGTCACCTTAACCTTCCCTTAACAAAACAATAAAGGTAGGTATTCGTAGGTAGTTACTCTAAAGTTCCTCCATGCAAAGCTTTCAAATACCACGGAATATTTCACCGCACAAGAATGCAGAATAATGAAATTCGCTAAACAGCTCTTCAAACTACCGTCAGTGTATCTAAATACCACTGAGCTGTCTGTCGCCCTGCGGTTTAAAAGCTTACCTACACGTCAGGAACAAAGCCAACTTTCACACTACAATACTTACTCGTATGTTAAATAAACTGAAAATGAGGTGTGTTGCGGTATAATTTGGAATTACCGAGAATTACCTTTTATGAAGAATAAATACTAGAAATGTCTCTTGGTCGAGTGGTCATAAGTGCGGTTGCTGTGATTTTGGTCCCGGGTTTGGAACCCAGGTTGCGCAGTGTTAGTATGTTTTTGTGTCTGGAAATTCCCAGTTATAAAATCCTACAGTATGTACCAGTGCCCGGTAAATAACCAAAAGAATCTATTTAATTGCTGATGAACAGAAAAGCAAAAACTGCAAGATAAGCTTAATAAAAAAAATAAAAAAAAGTTGCTCTGCAGACCGAATTTCGGCCAGAGCAGTCAACCATAGCGGAGACTAGCCGTCTACGCGGGAGATATTATAGTGCACAAGCGTGTGCGCAGACGGGGGCGCTCGCTCCTCCAAGCCAACTGTACCAAACCAAATCAAGTGCCAACTCTTGCCATGTTAAGCTTACATAGTACTTACAAAGCAATATTACGGGTGTTACTGGGGCTTCCGCTGTTCTGTAGTGCGTCGGGCATGTTTGCCGAGGCAGGCATAGACAGTTTTGAGACCATCTTGTGCAAGAGAACGGCATCCCTAATGCGTAGGATACGTGGAAGCTCCAATAGCATCCTGAGGATTATTGTGGAGACGCCAGACTGCCCTTTTCTGATGGACTGGTCCCGTAGACATAGCTGCGGGCCTGGTGCTGAGGAAAGATATATAAATTGAAATTTTATAAAAAGAGGACATTGGAATTTTTTATGTTGTAGTTTATTTTGATTGTGATTTTGATTTTAATTTTGATTGTGATTTTGATTTTAATATTTATTTTACCTTTGATTTTAATGTGAAGATAATTTTAATTTAATTCAAATTTTTCGTTTTCATTTTAATATATTACGTGTACTTACATAGTTTTTGTAAGATATTGTATTTACTAACAAAATATGGATTTTTTTACTGTCCGAAATAAACATTTTGAATATTCCGAAGGCACCGAAAATGTGGGTTCCTCATAGTATAACATTGTTATACAAGTTTCGTAACTGGAACTTATCTAATATCTGATGGTGAAACACTAACTTTTGGTGTAGGGCCACGTCTAAATAATTGTAGTCTTAACTGAGAGCAAGTTAATCGAAATTCTAACTTAAAGGAGGAATTCCTTAAGTATACAAAACATGAACTAGTTTGGATGAAAACTATATCATAACATTATCTATATCACAACTTAACATAGAATAAGTTGATTTAACAAACGTCCAGCTTAAAGGGTCATTTCCTGGAAGGCCGGGTGAGTGGGTCGCTCTATGGATTGCAACGTTTGGGATTGACATTATTTAGGATTCATCGCACACCTGCCGCTAAAGTTATTTCTTCTCTCAAAAGGCGCTGCATTTCTTTTATCCGTCTTACAAAATTTATTTTAGATGCATTCAAATAAGCATTCAAATATGCCAAATAAACCTGAGTTTTTACTATTTTATTTTTACCGAAGATGTTACAGAGTAAAGGTCAATTTCAATTTTAACTTAAGTTTAAAATTAAATACTTAGTTTAATTCTCAGATATTTTCAAGCAAAATCGCTTAATTAATGGAGATAAGCGAATTTAATTAAATGAAATTATCAACTGTTTTACGCTTTCATTACTTATATTTTATTTTGAAATGTCATTTATTAGTCAAAGGAAATTGCTGTATACTTGTACAGATACTATTTGAAAATATATTTATATTCAGACAGTAAACGAAGGTCTCACTGCTAAGTAATAACAGCCGCACGGGTCGATCAACCCGATTAAGCTACGCTTGCCGCGGTCGGTCCTTGGATGGGTTTACATATCGAGACCCTTCGTGCATTGGAAAGCATGTTAAGCTTTTGGTCCCGGCTGTCATTCTTAGATCTTTGAGAGTTACGGATCGAAAGAAGCCCGAAAGTCTGACAACCAGTCTTACCAAGAGACACTTACGCAGTAACTGGGTTTTGGAGGTCAGATAGGCAGTCGGTTCACGTAAAATACTGGCATTCTGCAGCATCCGGTTAGACTGGAAGCTGACCCCCAACATACTTGAGAAAAGGCTAGGCAGATAGATATAATATCAAATGTTATTTATGTGGATATACAACATTATTTTTAGTACATAGCAAACCCAAAACACGTGTCTAGTATTTTTATGTAAAGAATCTATGTACAAAATTTCAAAACTGTATCATAAAAAATCACGAAGTTATAAGCTTGTTATGTTACCTGATTGTCCGTACAAAAATTTGGTTACCAGGCCGCCGCCGGCCGACCGGCTGTGACCTGTGTTATTCTTTCATTATAAAAACAAACAAACAGTCAAACACAAGCTTTTATTCTACAACTAAAACGCATATAAACCACATACAGAATGAAAATCTCATCTTTTTTATACATGATAAATATCCGATATATATCGGATATAATAAATATCAAATATCGGAAAATTTTATATGTATTATAAGTATCGGATTTTCGCGAACCCTGGTTTTAGGCTATGAATACATGCATGGGATAGCTTCATCGGCATGCAAGTAAACTCAAAGCACAATTCTCATGCATTTTATGCTCCATTTTTGTATGATGCCATTTTTATATCTTGCCTGTGGCATATAATAAATTGAAGCAACAAATGTTTTGAGCACTATTTAAACGGTGCAACTTCTAAAGTCCTTCCTTCCTTCTTCTTACCTCTGATTTTGCATCACTCACAAAATCGCAGTGATCTTTATTCTCATTCTAATAAGGTTGCTGCAGTGCGATTCTGTAACCATCTCACCGTGAAAACTTAGGTGAAGTGAACGTGGAGTGAGCTGTCAGTGTCGTCCCACCTGAAACTAGGAATTGACCAAGCAAACATTTACAATCATAATCGAGATTTTAATACCTAATATTTTTTATGCTAATTCTATTGATCATCACTACATAGTGTAAAACAAAGTCGCTTCGCTGTCTGTCTGTCCCTATATATGCTTAGATCTTTAAAACTACGCAACGGATTTTGATGCGGTTTGTTTTAATCGATAGAATGATTCAAGAGGAAGGTTTATATGTATAATACATGCATAATATAGTAGAGAAACACTGATAATTTTAGAGGTTTCTAATGTAATGTCGTAAATAAACACATTTTTTTGCGCTTACATTGTAAACGCTGGCTGAACCCGTCGAGATAGATCAAAATAATGTACTACAGTATTATACACCTTGAAACGGTCTATAAAAAAGTCCGCGATGGTATATGTCTATCTCTTAGGGATAACCCACAATAACCATTTTTATCCTATACTTTTTACGAGAAATATTGGCTCTAAAATTATCAGTGTTTCTCCATTGCACCCGTGCGAAGCCGGGGCGGGTCGCTAGTTTTATATAATTTCAAAGCTATTATTTTAGCTGTCACAGTGTTACTATTTTATGTGTGCCTGGCTGACGGTCCATAGAATTTAATCCCACGTAGTTTATATGGCGTGATCACTTCACCAAAAACACTAAATGTCGTGAATCTGCCGGTCGATTCTGTAAAAATCTCACCGTGAAATCATAAGTGAAGTGAGCACTCAATAGTGTTAAACCCTAGAGAATGACAGCTCACTCCACGCTCACTTCACCCAAGCTTTCACGATGAGATGGTTACAGAATCATACGGCAGGTCTATAGTCTAGGAAAAAAAGAAAAAAAAAACATCATTGTGACTCTAAGTTTCTGTTTTTGTTGTTGATTTTTTTTTTGCTATTTTATTTTAAAACCTCATAAAAAAGTAATGTTTTGACAACTAAAATACTAGGTTTGAAATGATATAAAATTATTAATGGAATTAGTACCTATAAAATATATTATTAAAATCTCAATTGTGATTATAAATATAAGCTTGGCCAATCCCTGGGATCAGTGGGATGACACTGACAGCTCACTCCACGCAAGTTTTCATGGGGAGATTTTTACAGAATCAACTGGCTGTTTAGTTGCAGCCACTGAAAAGTCTGTCAAAATAATTTCGATCTTTATTCTCGTCCCGCTAAGGTTGCTGTTAGGTTTCTGCTGTCAGAGGTAAAATAACGAACTGACTGTATTGATGCTTCAACCTATAGTATGCCTTAGGCAATTAAATCGCACCATCTGAGCCAAGCTTAATAGTCGCAGTGTGTGTGTGTGTCCTTTCGGTTTTATGGTTTGTCTATTATCATGTAAAAGGGTCCATTATCCATAATCATAGCATAAACACCTATCAAACACGTCGTTACTCATCTAAGAAAGTTTAGCCCTGTCAGGTCATTAAAAGCATTGTTGGAAGTTTATTTGATGTAGGTACAGCCAGCAAAAGACGTCGGTGTCGAATGACTGACAATTTTTACGTCGTGGGTTCGAACCCAGACTTTGCTTTTAACCGACTTCAAAAAGGAGGAGGACTGCTCTTAAAACGATGAAAGAAATCATCGTGAGGATATCGGCATGTCCTAGAACCTAAAATTCGAGGACTTGAAACATCTACCAACACGCACTGGGCCCGAATGGTAGATTACAGTGAAGAGAGGAATCCTGTGTCCCTGCAGTGGGAACGATATGGGCTGATTATGCGACAAAAGAGATAAAGATAACAAGCAACTTATTTAGGTACTCTTTTTGTCCCATGTAGGTATCAGCTCTTATGCGTACTTTGTATTAATACAGGTATCATAATTATTTCTATAAACGATGCTACTTCGTTTGCATCATGACGCGCTCTGACAGTTCTCCAAGCTGAACCTTTACTATTTTTGTATCTTCCTAAATATTAAATAGTGTTTCTCTTATTCTTCGGAGCCTAGATCTCACGTTTATTAATTCTGCCAATATGCTTCTACTGTTTTGTCGACTGTACTTATAAAATATATTGAGCTCTTGTCAAGTTCGTGTGAGTGGCTTTTTATATTTCTTTGAAGATGATGTACTTATTGTACTTATCAGTGATATTTTATATAGAAAAGTACCAAACTGAGAATCATGAAGTCCCCTTCTGGTACCTACATAATACAATAATAGCAATTGCGCTATGAGGAAAACACATTGGGGAAAACGTAGCTAAATTCAATTAGACACGATTTTGATCCAGCCTATTTATACATTTTCAGCGGAGCCCGTTTTTCTTTTGTTTTTTTGCAGATAAGTTCCTACTAACTATATTACTAAGGGCATTTTTCCACCACACGTCACCGAGAAACGGGATTATTTGGACCGAACGTGACGTCACGGTGATGGCGTTCGTTTGTCCACGGCTACCGAACTCAGCGGTTCAATATCTTATGATAGATAAAACAAAAGTTGAACGGTCAAAGCTGTTGCGTCAGCAGTGTGTGGACAAGATTAAAAGTGTTTTGTATTGCCGTCACATGGGTCCGTCATAATCTCGGGCCGAGTTCTAGCGGTGTCGTGCCAAACTACTCGAAACTTTGGCGGGCGGGATGACGGCGCTCGAATGACGGACGTGCGGTGGACACGAGGCCATAGTAAATGGATCTATCGTTACTTTCAGCGCCGTCATTTCGTTGTCTGTGACGGCCCGGTGACGGCTGTGGTGAACAAACGCACTTACAGTTGATAACGTAATAAGTACCTAATAGGAGTTATGAGATTTACTTTTTGTTTTCCAGCAGGTCGATTCTGGAAAAATCTCACCGTAATAACTAAGGTGAAGTGAGCTGTGAGTCATACTGATGCTAGGGATTGACACTATTAACGACTCACTTCACCCAAGTTTTCACGGTGAGATGGTTACAGAATCGCACGGCAGTTCATAAATATAGCAACACTATCACGTCTGTATTTCCCAAACGGCATTCACCCACATTTATCTAGCCGCAAAGAGAATAAACCTCTAAGTAACAAGGGTCGAGAAAATTGCCAATAACTGGGTATAACTCGGTAATTTCGGGATGTCACTGAGGTTATCTTTTGGGATTTTTCCTCATAGATAATACCATTTCCCATTCCCATCGTTATCTGAGTATTTTATTTTGTTTTATCAAATAGGTTGTATTTAAGCATTTTTATAGGAATCTATTTATACTTTGCTATTGAGATTTTTCCTAGTAATTATAAACACGTGTATTGCATTCATTGGGCAACTCATAGGCCCGCTTGCGCCCCGAATTCCATTATAATTTTATTTTTATTTGTACAATTTACCGCTCAACGTATTTAAAACATTCCGTTTGTGCAATCGTTCAAATACATATGTATGACATAGACCGAATGACGTTTTAAATATTTCAAGCGAGAAAATAAAATACACGTTGCTCATTAAAAAAGGCCCCTCAATTGAAACATCGCTTGGGCAAACCCGGAATGCACGTGAGTAAAGTCTCATGATCATAAAAATGAGATAACACCAGTATAGTGTATAATCATTGTAATAATTTACCGTTTCCTACATTACCTACCTACCTACATAACTTGTTCCGATAGTCGTAACATGTTGAACAGCTGATGGGTACCGACAGCAAAATAAATAGCACAGTATAAAAGCCTAACTTTCAATTACTGCCAGAGCATTTATTTAATTTATACACATATATTGTACACTAGAAAATACATAAGTACCTAACAAAAAATACACTTCTCACTACAAAACATACAATGGGCGGCCTTATCGCTTTCTGCGATCTCTTTCAGGCAACCTTGGAATGGACAGTGATTGCGTGGATATAAAAAAAACGGGGTTGTCATTGGTGCAAAATAATATACTGTAATAGATAAAATAGATACAAAAAAAAAAACATTCTG
Source organism: Eremobia ochroleuca (assembly GCA_949629135.1). Lineage (NCBI taxonomy): Eukaryota > Metazoa > Arthropoda > Insecta > Lepidoptera > Noctuidae > Eremobia > Eremobia ochroleuca. The sequence goes on from OX451392.1 coordinate 19,651,687, forward strand.
AGCATACATCTTAAGCATCTACTTAATAAAAATCTTGAATTAATTCAGTGTCAGACAGCGCACAGCCTCTGGGTCTAGATCTATCATGAAATTTTACACAAGAATTTCGTTCAGGAGTTTTGAAAATTCATCTCCTAAATGGGTTAAATAGAGAATGGAAAATTCGGAAATTCGTAAGTAATTTTTGCCAATCGGAAACCCCAAGCACATTGCTTGTACCAAAATTATTTAGTCAACAGAATAGATAAATATTAATGGTAAAAGTATAGTTTGGAAGTGTTCAGCAACTTTTGTTGCTAGCGGTACCTTTCATTTGATTTTTAGCTTTGGAAACTGGTTTTATGCGTCTGATCGGTTTTCGCTGGAATTTGAAATGGCATATTGAACCCAATTTATCTCTGTTCGTAAACTCTATTTATCGTTATAATTTAGCCTTTCGACCGTAAAAAAATATTTTTTAGCGCGGGCTGGTTAGTAAGCAATGACACATAATTTGTTTAAATTAATAGGTAATGCAGATCAAAGAATTGTATGAGTTTTTTTTTTTATAATAATAATGATCATTTATTTATCGGATCAATACAATCCACTATTGTTAGTAAGGACATAAAAAACTTACTAACTAGTGTTAGTAAGTACATATACATCTGTCAATAAATTAAAATAACATGTCAGTGACCGTAATAATAATAATAATATTCATTAAATTCATTCCACAACACAACAATACAATAATTTATACACACACTACTTCTAGGCACGGTTTGAAGGAAATACTATCGTCCTCGTCCAGTTTTTTCATATTATTATTCTAGCCTGTAAAGATATACGATACATATACAACGTGTAACGTTAAATGCGCAAAACCTCAGACACCCCAACTGATTTTTTTAGTCAATTGACCTATTTCACAGAGAAAATAAGTCATTAAAAAAATTGCAAAGGGTTTATGTGCTGTTTTAGTTTTACTGGCCATTCTGATCGTTTCTTGTGTCTGCGACGACGCTTTATCGAGGGAGGAGTCGTCACCGGGCCGCTGCGCCGCGCTGACATTGGCTTGCTTGACCTATTAATAAATAGACGCGGCAACGTTTTTAATGAAGGTTTTTTGAAAAATTTGACCTATATTAAAAAGTGGTTCAATTAATTCTGCTCGTTATTCTGATCAAACTATTTTCAGGTTTTGCACATTTAACGTTACACGTTGTATATCCTGATACGACTCGTAGTAAGTCAACACTCCTAAAGCAGGTTTTGGTTACCGCAGTAAAAACGATGACACATACACAGTACAAATTGTCTTTAACCAAATAAAGGAAAACATCTTAAAACGCTGCCGATGATTAATATTTCCTTATAAAATTCCCAAAATCATACATAATCCAGTTCTCTCCATTCAATACAACACCATTTTCGTTTTCTCGTAAAGCGGTGCGAAAGTGGAACACGGTTAATTATTAAGACCCTGCAGGTAGGTATTGCATAACCGAAATATTTCGATGACTTATAAGGCTCCCGATAGACAGGTGCAACGCGAACAACTTCATTGAATTTGTTCTACCGGAATCGCATCGCGCCTGTCTGCGGTAGCCTTAATGCGTGTTCACAATGTGAGTTATGCGGTAGGTCCAATTATCTTATCATCATTATATTTTTGGCTTGCAAATGTGAAATGTTCACTGCTGATGTTTATTGAAATATTTTGTTTATTCATTTTATGGCAATAATAATAATGTTCATTTTATGGTATGGAAATATTTAAATGCAAATGAAAATGAAACAAGATTATATAATTTTATTTGGTTTTATGATCGATCAATGTTCGATTTTTTGTTTATATCTCAAGGTTAGTAGAATGATCCATTAGTGAATTATTGTGAATCAGCATTAGAATCAGACCAGCGGGGTAATTGCGTAACACACAAACAGTAGCAATGGCTTTCATGTTGACAGTTCAACCACATTCATTGCGTTGTTTACGTTGTTGAGCAGACAATTTTTTCGAACATATGGAGCAATGGGTTAACAATATCCTTCAAAATAATTCGGATTGTGATTGAAAATGTGCTACGCAATTAGGGTGCTACACTGATCAGATTGTCTAAGAGGGGCTTGTTCTAAGAGGGGGGTGTCTTGAGGGGCCCGTGGCTAAATAATAACAGCCGCACAGGTCGATCGATCAGGCTAAGCTACGCTTGCCGCGATTGAACTGTGGATGAGTGACCATATTTATATACCGAGACCCCCTCCGTGCCTCGGAAAGCACGTTAAGCCGTTGGTCCCGCCTGTCATTCGTAGATCTTTTAACAGTCGTTACGGGTAGTCAGAAGCCCGAAAGTCTGACAACCAGTCTTACCTATGGGTATCGTATTACCCAGTAGCTGGACTGTGGAGGTCAGATAGGTAGTCGCTCCATGTAAAATACTGGTATTCAGCTGCATCCAGTTAGACTGGAAGCTGACCCCAACATAGTTGGGAAAAGGCAAGGCAGATGATGACTGATCAGATTGTCTAAAGATTCCAGACTTTTTTGTAACTTTTTTTTAATTTCAACACTTTAACTTGTATGATTAGGTCCTCACGTATGCGGGTGCAAGATAGGAGGTGAGCCATTATCTGTGGAGAGGTCTGAGCCTTCCATGAACCCCCAATTGTGGTGTTCGTCCTTGCTGCGTCAGCGAATGCTATCCGCTTTGCAAAATTTTGGGCTAAACAAATTAAAAAAAAAACACGATGTTTTTGCCATCTACACGCTAAGAAGAAGACTTCTATGATTTATATCAATGTAGTTTAATAATACTACTTTTTCTTAAACAATGTTGTAGAAATTTTACATGGATGTTCAAGTTTTAAACAGTTAACCTTTCTAACGAGTAGACGAACTCGGTATAAGTTGAAAAACAATTTACTTATATAACGTGTAACGTTAAATGCGCAAAACCTGAAAATAGTTTCATCAGAATAACGAGCAGAATTCATTCAACCACTTTTTAATATAGGTCACATTTTTCAAAAATCTTCATTAAAACGTTGCCTTATCTATTTATTAATAGGTCAAGCAAGCCAATGTCAGCGCGGCGCAGCGGCCCGGTGACGACTCCTCACTCGGTAAAGCGTCGTCGCAGACGCAAGAAACGATCAGAATGGCCAGTAAAACTAAAACAGCACATAAAGCATTTACAATTTTTTTAATGACTGATTTTCTCTCTGAAATATGTCAATTGAATTAAAAATCAGTTGGGGTGTCTGAGGTTTTGCACATTTAACGTTACACGTTGTATATTTTAATAATGATCCTGACCTTCCTATTAAACGTATTATCCTTTTTCTGGGTTAAAGAGGCGGTCACTAAGTTTAGTTTAAATATTATTGTCGCAAATATACTTACATACTCCTGCGGGACAATAACCACGTCTGACAATGGCTTGTGGCTAAGTAATAACAGCCGCACGGGCCGATCGATCAGGTCAAGCTACGCTTCTCGCGGTTGGGTGACCATCTTGACATAGGTACCAAGACCCCTCCGTGCCTCGGAAAGCATGTTAAGCCCTTTTCCCCGGCTGTCATTCGTGGATCTTTGACAGTCGTTACTAGTCGGCAGAAGCCCGAAAGTCTTACAAACAGTATTACCAACGGGTATCGTAGTAGGTACCCAGTAACTGGGTTGTGGAGGTCAGATAGGCAGTCGCTCCATGTAAAATACTGGTATTCAGCTGCATCCGGTTAGAATGGAAGCCGACCCCAACATAGTTGAGAAAAGGCTAGGCAGATGATGATGATGTTTGTGGGTTGAATGAATTACGGGTGGTTAATAATTGAAAAAATGTTTTGTTCAGCCTGTTTTTTAATAACGTAGATAGTAATGTTTCTAAGAGAAAGCTTAGTTAAAATTGTTGATTTCCTTGTTTCTTTTTATGGTTACAAGTCTATGCACTGTGCAAGAATTGATGACGTATGTGTTGTGGTTATAATTTACGATCAATGTTCATAGACAGAGATCTGATTACGTCATTTGGTCGGCCTCACTCGTAATAGTCGTAATTCATAGATTGAACAAACTTCAAGTATGAACCAAGCCTTATTTTATAACCTACAAGACGCTCGTAACGCGGAACTCTTACATCTCAAAACGGTACGTGATTCAGCGACTACACCCGTCATCGCCCGTCTCCCTCACTCTTATACAGATGCATCATCTGTCCCGCTCTAACATTTCACTTTCTCCGCAATGACCATCGACATAGGAAGTGACAATGAATGACCGCCATCAGTTGCACGTGAAGTTTTTGTTGTACTAATAAGTTATTATGGCGAAATAATAAAAAATAAGAGAAAAGTTTGTTAGGGAAATTTCCGAATAAATGATTCAATGAGACTAAGGAATTCAGGACATTACCCGATTTAGTTGATTGCCTTATCGGAGTTGAATTCTTTTCTTGCAAGAAGTGGTCTTAATTCCGGAAAAAGTGGTAATCTGTTGGAGCAAGGTCTGGGGAGTACTGTTGGTGTTGGAGACGTTCCAATAGCAGCTCCTCTAATTTTGCGACCATATGTTGTGCAAGTAGAATTCCAGCGAACCACTCTTCAAAACTCCTCTGTTTCGAGTGTGTTTTCTCCTATATTTTTGGGAGTAAAAGTGTGATAAACTTATTTTGTGAGACTAGAAAAAAGATAAAAAATGGCCTGTCATCGTATTTTTTATGATCGAGTATAGTTGTAATATCTGTTGTAATATTATATTGTTTTGAACCATAAATAATCAAGACTGTGAATGAAACTACTTAAAAGATATATCTCTATCCGATCAGTGCGAAGAATATTTGATTGTTTATAGTTAAATCAAAATTGGTAAATTTCGAATATCCGGCCTAAAATGAAGTTCCATTGCGTTTAAATTACATAACTTTATTTATTTATTTATTTATCCTCCTACTGGAACGCCATACAGCAATTACACCAACGGAGCAAAAAATTACTTAATGTGCTGCTTCCCATCCATCCTGTGCGTGGTGGACATCGAACGGGCGGCGATGGAACACGCACGCTCACAAAGCATCAGCTCCATAGTGCCATTACTCCATCCAAATCGCGCACATTTTTTGCGATTTTTTTGAGATATAAAAGAAAGAAAGAAAGAAAGAAAAAACGTTTATTCTGCACAAACGAAACGCACGCTACAAATAAAAAACAAAATAATAATAAAAAATAAAAAAGACATAAAATATACAATGTAGCCAAAAGCCTCGTACTCAAGCGCTTGATGTCAGGGCCAGGGACCAAAGACAACACATACATTAATCAAGATGCGCCCGCGATACCCTGACATGACAATTTTTCAAAATAAATGCATTAAAATTGTAAAAACGGAAAATTTTGATGTAAAAAATAAAAATAACGTCTTCGATGTCTAAGAAGTCTCCTTTGAATTTGGTTCAGTAGATATTTTAGTTTAACGCCTATTAATAAGTGTTACTCTAAACCGGTGCACGCATTATTTAACAGTTTACAATACTTAAACTTAATTACTTTACCAGTGTAAAGTCAGGAAAAATAATTGTTAAACAAATTGGCTACCAGCTTAAACTGTCCGTATATTTAAATACCGAAAGGACTGGCAAACGACAGAAATATGTGGAAAGAGTAAGGTCCTTATCCTGCAGTGGGACAATACAGTGGAATAGTAAGATTAGAGATTCAAATCACAACTACCGTTCTTTAGCAGTTGTAAGAAATAGCTATAACTGTCAAATTGCTGTAGGGTGTTAATATATTTGACAACAATTTTCTGACTGTACATAACGTTTTTGTTGAATGTACATTTCGGTGAAACGTGACAGAAGCTCCGTTCGAGAAAGGGAATGTCGTGTCATCCATCCTTTATGTGTTCACTTTAACATATTGGTTTTAGTAGCGTTGCCAAATATGTAACGAAGGTAAAGTTGAGGAAAGTCACGATTTTCTCGCTTTTTTGTGATTAATATGGATACTTTTTTGGTTGCGCAATTTTGCAGGCTGTTTCTTAACAAAAGTAGTCCATAGTTCCTGTACCTACTTTTTTTTTAACGATTCAACCGTTTTAGATACAAGCCTGCGGGGTAATTGCGTAACGCACTATCAGTAGCGATGGCTTTCATTTTGTCAGTTCAACCACATTTAATTTCAAGTTCAATTAATTTAACAGTTGAGCAACGAATCTTTCGAACGGCAGTATGAAGCAATATGATTATGTTTTTGATTAGCAAAGTGCTTCAGATTGTGATTGATCGCAATAAAATTTGTTTCGCAATTAGGATCCTGAGGGTCTAAACAAGTGGCAATCGCTTCGTTTTATAACGAGTTTCAACAGGGTTGGCTTAAACTTTTCGGTAGCTTACGTCTATCCATTTTGAGGGGCTTGTGGCTAAGTAATATCAGCCGCACGGGTCGACCGATCAGGTTAAGCTATGCTGGCCGCGGTTTGTCCGTGGATGGGTGACCATTTTCACATACCAAGACCCCTCCGTGCCACGGAAAGCACGTTAAGCCGTTGGTCCCGGCTGTCATTCGTGGATCTTTGATAGTCGTTACGGGTAGTCAGTAGCCCGAAAGTCTGACAACCAGTCTTACCAAGGGGTATCGTATTACCCAGTAACTGGGTTGTAGAGGTCAGATAGGCAGTCGCTCTGTGTAAAATACTGGTATTCAGCTGCATCTGGTTAGACTGGAAGCCGATCCCAACATAGTTGGGAAAAGGCTAGGCAGATGACAATGTGCAATGACTATTTTGAAACTCATAGAATGTTACTTTGCCTAAGCCTACAGAATATTCCCTATTGTTTTAATTTCATACAATTATAATAATAAAAAAATATTAATAATTATTATTATAAGCAATTGAAGCTTAAATAAAATCAATAAAAAACCAAATTAACTATACAATCTTTTTCACATAACTGTTCACCATAATACCTATATGGAATACATTGGATGCTTCGGCAGCTTACGTACGGAACTTGTTGACCTAAAACATTACATCCGAGTAGCGTATGTATAATATTATATTTTTGTAACCAGCCTAAAATGAGATTTCTACAATTTGTCTACTGATGTTTATGTCACACATATTATTTAATGTAACTTTCTAGCTGTCATTATAAACAGTTTTTTATTGATTTTTTTATAGAAGTAGCATGTCGTTGATAAATTTCAAACAATAGCTCACGCCTACAAAGCATTGGTAAATATGGTAAATCTCAACTCTCTTTTATTAATTTGTGATGACACATTATGTAAACTGTTGGAATTAACATAAATATTATTATACTAGCTGCACCCCGCGATTTCACCCGCATAAGTCTCGATCCCGTCAGAATATCGGGATAAAAAGTATTCTATGTGTTAATCCTGGTTATAAACTATTTGTGTGCCAAATTTAACCAAAATTAGTCCAGCCGTTTGAGCGTGAAGTAGTGACAAACATACAAACACACACATAGAACCCTAAAATGTTTTCTAGAATAAAAATAGTCTAAGTTACTCCTTATAATAACAATATTTTTTTTTTTTGTACTAACAGCATCCATTCATTGCTCAGGTCATTGCTCAGAAACAGGACTCAAATATCCTGATAGAATTTATTCGTGTGCAAATTTTATAACTCTCGCATGTATTAAAATATCTATGGACTTAGTCTGAAATAAAGATTTTATTATTATTATTATAAGTACTTGCATATGCATCGCATTTATAGTAAAAAGCTGTTAGTTTGATATTACAAACAGACAATCAATTTTTTTTTTTTGTATAGATTTGTATAGACTAGCGACTCGTCCTTGCTTTGCAGAAGTGCAATGGACATGTCAAAACAAAACGTTGAGATTTCTGTGTTTTCTCTCAGTTAAATAATATATTATACACAACTTCTTTTAATAATGGTGAATACTCATCAAAATACTAGTTTAGAAGAACAACGCGGTCACAGACAGATACATACATGATATATATTTTCATTTATTAGACGGAAATTGCTCACCTGGGAGAAGCAATTTCCGTATCTTTAAGACTATTCACAATCTAATCTCATTCTCTCAGTGTCAACCTGTCAACAAATGGTATAGCGTTTACCCTGATTTTTGACAATGGTTGTCACTGACATGAGGTATGACTAGATTTTGAAATGCGGAAATTGGCATCCGTTTCAGGAAATCGCGAAATTCAATTTCTTTTTTTAATTTCGTGGGCTTACATGAAGTAATGTCAAAGCAATGTCTTTCATTCTGACAGTTCAAAAACATTAATTGCATTATATAAGTACGTTGTTGAGCAGATAATTTTTTCGAACATATGACGCAAAGGATTAGCAATATCCTTCAAAATTAATGAGATTCTGTTTGTAAGTGTTTTACGCAATTAAGGTGCGCGTGTATCAGTGGTAGGAAATCAAACGATTTTCCGCTCCACAAATCAAAGTGGATGTTGGTTCTTTGACCAATGCAAAAACGTTTGTGCATGCTAATGGACCTTATAGTACTATCACGAAAGTCCTTTGCGCAATACTTAGGTACAACTGTATAGGATCAAAGTCAGTAATCACATCGATACATAACAATCACAACTAAAGGAGCACATTCACAAAAAGCATTTTTTACGTAAAGCCATTGCAATGTAACTCTTATTCTCATTGTAATAAATATATAATATATGTACATAACAATGAAGTTTTGTATGTTGGTAAGCGCATCACCTAAGAATGGCTGGACAGATTGGGTATTTTTAAAAATAAATGTAAACATCCGAATATGGCTTTTAACGCAAGACAAATTGTCAAAATTGTCCAGAAAATTAAAATACTCGGGAAAAACTGAAAGTGATTTTTTCTATAGACTTTTTTAAAGTATTTATTGGGATAGGACAACGTCTATCGGGTCAGCTGGTTATCAAAAAAATAGAATGTTTTTTTTTTTTTTTTTTTTAATATGAGCCTGCACTTGACCTCAATCTCGCAAGATGGAAAACGATGGATGAGTTCTATGATGGAATGAGCGTGCCCAGAAGAATTCACTCTTGCTTTGAAGGCTGACGGCCCGGGTTAAACTTGGATGGGAACATACACGCAGAGAGTTCAAAACTGACCATGCGCATAATAAATGTGGAGGAGAATAAATGATGCCGTGACTATTATACCATTCTCGGTAACATAATCAGACCCTAATGTTCCCATTGCTGGGACACAGACCTTCTCTCCGTGAGAAGGAGTGGGTGGTAATAAAACCACGCGGCCCCAGTGCGGGCTGGTAGATGTCACATGTCTTCGAATTTTTGGTTCTAGGTCAAGCCAATTTCCTCACGATGTTTCCCTTCACTGTTTTGGAACCAGTGGTGATGAAATTATTTACACGAAGTAAAACGCCTGTCTGGGTTCGAACCCACGACCTACAACTCGCATACCTCTAGGCACCCACTGATGCTGTGACTCTGGGCAATCATTCTAAATTATATTATATTATTATATTATATTATTGTTATTTTAATTATATTATATCTAACTTATATGGTGTACAGACGCCAGCACATCAAGCTACTACAATCAGTCAAATTTCCTCAATAGATTTTCAAATTTATTGCTAAAGCATAAGGTTCAAAGTTGATTGGGAAAATTTTACCTTTAATTGTTTCGGGTAGCTTGATGTGCTGGCGTCTGTACATAATAAAGAGTATTCTATTCTATTCTATTCTAACATAGGATAGCGGAGCGTCGTTGGTCTTTTAATCCCAATTTAAAACTATTCTTAGGACCAATGTAATGATAACTTTTACTTGTATACACTGCTAGCAACTTATATTATGCTTGTAACTTTAGAAATAATTCCATAGCTCCTTCCATGACTAGTACATGGAAGGAGCTATGGAATTATTTCTAAAGCTTTCTATATCCTTTGAAAGACACAAACCTTTTGATAAATAACATCAAAGGGTTTGAAGACTGTCATATTCGTCTTTCACAGACAAAGACATCAGAGGGACGGTAGGCGTTTTGTTATTGCTAATGCTTGTTATTAAAATTATGTCCGCTCAGTAAGAAGAATGACCGTAAACGATTTAAAAGGAGAATGTAAGGACCGTAGCAGGTGGCGCTCTATAGTTTCTTCTTACCCTCGTGGGGACAAGGCGTGAGTATGTGTATGTATATACACGTCGACTTATAATATATACGTCTGGTCAAACACATTGAAATTATTGAAAACATTTTAAGGGGTCATCATCATCTTCCTAGCCTTTTCCCAACTATGTTGGGGTCGGCTCACAGTCTAAACGGATGCAGCTAAATACCAGTATATTACACGGAGCGACTGCCTATCTGACCTCCACAACCCAGGTACTGGATAATACGATACCCCTTGGTAAGACTGGTTGTCAGACTTTCGGGCTACTGACGACCCGTAACGACTGTCAAAGATCCACGAATGACAGCCGGGACCAACGGCTTAACGTGCTTTCCGTGGCACGGAGGAATAGGTATGTGAAAATGGTCACCCATCCACGGACCAACCGCGGCAAGCATAGCTTAACCTGATCGATTGACCCGTGCGGCTGTTATTACTTAGCCACAAGCCCCATTGTACATAAATAACTTTTAATAGGGCACCAATCCTAGAAGCCAAAAAAACTGCTAATCCCTAGATTTTGTTGAAAAAAGTATAACCTTTTATTCGCGTATTTTTTTCAAATACACTTTTTATATAAATGAGATTTTTGTCAAAACAGAGGAGTAAAAGCGCTTGTTTGATCTGCTGCCATTGATGTTCGTTTGACAACTGGATTCGACATGTTAACGTTCTTTACAAAGCCCATACGTGCCGTCATGAGTAAAGAATGGCCGCTGATTGACAGAGACTAAGTAATCCTTAGCCTAAACATACGTAGATTACAACAACAGGAATTTCAGCGCCCGTCCACGTGGCAATACCTTGCGCTGGACGGCTTTTAGCATTCGAGCAAAAACAAAATGAAAGTAATAAATAAAATAACTCTATGCAACCGTTCACGGGTTCGTTTCCGAACATGGAAACAAGCATGTATTTTAGGAACAACAACAAAAATTCAAACATTTTTTCAATACTAGATACTATTTATTCTGATCCGATTTATTTCCGATCCACTGAATTAAATTTGATATTCGCTCAAGCAGAAATGACATCAATTGGAAGCGAGGAATGTAATAGATTTTACGTTAGATCGAGCATTACGAAACTTGGTCGCGAGCACAAAGTTTCTTTAGTACGGACCATCCAACAAGGGTTTCCCTTTCGAATTATGATAATTAATTCGTAACAAATGAATGGCTAGCGAAGCAATTTTTACGACTACTATCCTTATACTCGTAAATGAACGACATCATCGTCTCTTTCTACGGGACATAGGCCTCCTCCAAGAATCAGCACATTGACTGGTCCATTCGGTTTGTTCTGTAAAAATCTCACCGTGAAAACTAGGTGAAGTGATTTCGAAGTGAGCTGTCATTCCTCTTGATAAAAGGGATGTACACTAATGACAGCTCACTTTAGGCTCACTTCACCTCGTTGTCAAGATGAGATTTTTACAGAATCCATCGGTTGTACTCCTCGCATTCAGCGGAGTTCTACGACTTGCCCAAGATCTGGAATAAATAAAAATATTCCAGTAGAAAAACATGTTTCCTGATAAATTACTTACATATAACACACACTATAAATGCCTGTACACGATCCGACTTCAATCAAAGTAAAAGCCTATGAAAGAAAGCCCTCGTTATTCATACTCATGCTTCCTTCGACCCACTGACTTAGACCGGTGTCTGGTTATTGTAATATGGTACAGACGCCAGCACATGAAGCCACTACAATCTGTCAAATGTTTTTAATAGATTTTCAACTTTATGTCTAAAGTATAAGGTTCAAAGTTGATTGGGGAAATTTGACAGTTTCGGGTAGCTTGATCTGCTGGAGTCTGTACCTATATAATATGTAAAATTCTTAATAAAACCTATAGTAAGTACCGTCGTATTTGCATGTCTTATGGCTGATGAAGAGAGCGTATTTTTTTTTTAACTGTACAGATAGCGTCAAAAGTTACAAATATATTTTGTTTTACATCTCTTGACATTTCTGTGCCCCTAGCGTAAGATTTTTTTGTTAGTTATCAAATTTAGCTGTTTCATAGAAAAGTGCATTTTTATTTTAATAGCTGACAAAACAGCCTGCCAGCTGGTGCTTGGGGGAGGACTATGTCCAGCAGTGGACATCTTTCGGCTAAAATGACAATGATGAACTGACGAAAAATTTCAACGCAGGCTGTTCACAATCATGTATTACTCAATCCATGGTTGCGGGTCGATAGTTTTGTAATGATGGTTATGTGTTAGATTAAAACCAAAGTTTTTTCCTTACCTATCTGATACTGTACAACGTAATAGGCAAAATGACGAAGATCTAAATGTATAATTTAATGGTTTGAAGATATTCAAGACTATTTTTGGATTATTATTGCACCTAGATATTGCAATAAAAATCTAACAAGTCATAATAAACTTTTGGCACCTTTTACAATATCTGCGCAGCTTAGAATGCACTTGAAACAAAAACATTTCCAAGAGCTTTGGTATTATTACAGAATTCTGTTATTATTTTCGAGATAATATTAATATATCGAGGACAAATTTTCTTTTATGAGGCGCATAGGGATTATTAATATTATAAAAATGGCATTAGCTTGTAACTTAATTAAGAATTTGGCTATTTTATGGAAAAAATAACTTGGTCCTATCGAACAAGAAAACTTAATTTGATATTATATTCTTTGCAAGTATTTTTCTTGCCCTGACATTGCAGAAACTATTGTACCTACCTATTTATTTTTATATTAATGTTGATTTTTTTTTTGTTACAGATAGCCAGCAGTAATCCAAGATGGCGGATATAATAATGAATTCCACACAAAGCGTGCTAAAAGAAACATACGACTATTACCTATGGACATTATCATTGTCAGGTAAGAGATAAACACCATTATTTCTGTCAATTAATCTGCCAAGCCTTTCCCAACTTTGTTGGGGTCAGCTTCCAGTGTAACCGATTGCAGCTGATTACCAGCATTTTGCATGTAGTGACTGCCTATCTGACCTCCATAACTTAGTTACTAGGTAACACGATATCCCTTGGTAAGACTGGTTGTCTGACTTTTTGGACTTGTGACTACCCGTACGACTGTTAAAGATCGAGACTTGTGACAGCCGGGTCTAGCGGCTTAACGGGCTTTTCTGAGTCATTAGATTGTTATGTGGATTTAAAATCGGCTTCTTCTTGAGTATTTCAAAATGCGTGTGATAGTGCCAAAATGGCTTATTCCATGAACATAGCATAATCAGCCTGTACTGTTCCCACTGGCCTCCTCCGTAAGGGCCATAATCCACTACGCGGGCCAAGTGTGGGTTGATGGATTTCACATGCCTTCGAATTTTAGTTTGAGATATGCCTTTTACCTCTCGATTTTTTCCTTCACCGATTTGAGAGCATTGGTAATGAAATCATTTACACAAACTAAAGTGCCTGTCTGGGTTCGAACTCACGACCTATGGCTCGTATGTCGGGGCCTATACCACTAGGCCACCACTGCTTCATGGATACCTATAAGAAGCGATAAGTATTATGCTTTGACTTCACTACATAGTATAAAACAAAGTGGCTTCCCTGTCTGTCTGTCCCTATATATGCTTAGATCTGTAAAACTACGCAACGGATTTTGATGCTATTTTTTTTAATAGATAGAGCGATTCAAGAGGAAGGTTTATATGTATAATACATGCATAATATAGTAGAGAAACACTGATCATTTTAGAGGTTTCTAATGTAATGTCGTAAATAAACACATTTTTTTGCGCTTACATTGTAAACGCTGGCTGAATCCGCAGAGATAGATCAAAATAATGTACTACAGTATTGTACACCTTAAAAAGGTCTACAAAAAAGTCCGCGATGGTATATGTCTATCTCTTAGGGATAACCCACAATAACCATTTTTATCCTATACTTTTTACGAGAAATAATGGCTCTAAAATTATCAGTTTCTCCATTGTACCCGTGCGAAGCCGGGGCGGGTCGCTAGTCCTTTATAAATTAAACATACGGCAAATCTGAAATATCAATCACCGATTTCTAATCCGATACATTAATATTCATTTACAAAACGCTTCGAGTCCGCCGGTCCATTATTCACGACTCCATGTAATTTGTGCCCGCATTATTCACAACCCCATGTAATTTGTACTCTTGAAATCGAGCAGCACGTATCTCCATAGGCTTGTTATTGGCTTGTTTGAAATTTGTTTATAGGTCTCTCAGTTGGGATGTAAAAACCGAATATTTCACCCTATACACATAAAAATAAATCATTCGACATCGTCAATACCTTTATTTGGTGCCTTTCAGTCAAAATGAAATTACCGTGTACTATTTTTATAAGTCAGAGTCAAATGCATTATCTAACGACTATGGAAAACTTTCCGTGTGCATATTGAATGAAAACAAAAGGGGCTCGGGGCTAAATAATAACATACGCCTATTATTAGTTAGCCACGAGGGTCGATGGAAAATAAACCTACGCTTGCCGCGGTCGGTTCGTAGATGGATGACCATCCATTACTTATTGAGACCGCTCCGTGACTCTACATGTATTTTGTTTGGTAAAAGAAAGTTATAGGTAGTGTAGGTATTTTTAAGTTGTAAAATATGAATAAAGTGTCGATCCCGTAGGAATATCAGGTTAAAAATGTGTGGGAAGATCTCGGTTATAAACTATCAGTGTACCAAATTTAATCCAAATCCGTTCAGCCGTTAGAGCGTGAAGAAGTTACAAAAAAAACAACACACGACACACACACACGACCTGTCGCCTTTGTAATATTAGTGTGATGTAATTTTTTAACAAAAAAAAAAATATATTGTTTAACTCGTTATGCTACTATTCATGCTAATATTATAGATTTGATAGTAACTTTGTCTATGTGTTACCTTTTCACGCCTAAACAATTGAACGGATTTCGATGAAAGGCAAGGGAGATAGACGGCATCCTGGAGAAGGACATAGGTTACTTTTTGTGGGATAATCTCCGACATCATCGTATGCGAAGACGCGGGCAGATTAATCATCTACACTAATGTTATAAAGAGGAAAGATTTGATTGTTTGTTTGTATTGATTAGGCTCCGAAACTACTGGACCGATTTGAAAAATTGTTTTACCATTAGAAGCCGACATTATCCCTGATGAACATAGACTACTTTTTACGCGCACACAGATAGTGAATAACTTGAATGAACACACTTTATAATACCGATAGTACGTTCCTGTGGGATAAGCAAGCAAGCAAGTGAAGTGTGACTCTGTGAGCCTAAAATGTATTCTTGTTTACCTAGACACAACTTAGAAATATTTTCTTGGCTAGATTTTTTTACATTTATGACGAAAATCCTATATTACTTTTACGATTTATGTCGTCCATTGTATCGGACAGCTCAAGAATTTTGACATAAAATTAAATGGATCTGTCGTAAGCATTTTCAGAAATACCTTGTTTCCAATCTGATTATATTTCAATTTTAAATTCAAAACCTCTCAAAATTGTATAAATACCCATTTCAATTAGTCATTACTGCATTTTATGATTATTATAATTATGATTGTACATGATACTTAAAATGTCAAGAATTTATGGTTTTATCACAAGGCTTAGCAGAGCAAGCAGCTCAATCCCAAGATTTTTGTCTTCTAAATAACCTGAAATATTACAGTACAGGTTTTTAAAAAGTTTAAACTACTTCAATTAAACCATTTACAGCTGCGCTTTTGAATTGTTAGTTACGTTCATTCGCCATTTTTATGAGTAGTATATAAATAATAAGGTAAGGTTATACATGGTGTGGTATGTCTTTCACACGGTCGCTATCAAACTAATAAAACTTCACATGTAGGTTATATTCTTAGTTTTATTACTACCAATAAGAACTTTGTAAATCTTTACGGGTAGTCAGAAGCCCGAAAGTCTGATTCTTGTGATTATTGAGTTCTGATTACCCAGTAACTGGGTTGTGGCGGTCAGGTAGGCAGTCGCTTCATTCATGTAAAATATAGGTATTCAGCTGCATTCGGTTAGACTGGAAGCCGACCCCAACATAGTTGGGAAAAGGTTAGGCAGATGATGATAAGAACTTTGTAAATCATTTCATTTGACCATCGTCTTTCATCCACACGATGGTAATGTATATTTCCTATATCTCTCAATTTCCTGTAGGGCCATTCTGTAAAAATGTTAATGTGAAAACTTACGTAAAGTGAATTTGAAGTGAGCTGTCAATCCTTAGAATCCCTAGCGTCAGGTATGATGACAGTTCACCTCAAGCTCACTTACCTTAATATTCACGGTGAGATTTTAACTGAACAGATCGAGTGGTATTTTGAACGATAAATCGGTGGATTTTTCAGCACTGCAATTTATGAACATAAATTCGCGTTTTAAAATCGATCAGGCTTTGTTTTCAACAAATAAAGCTAGCTCGCAAATGTTTCAATATTGACGCTTTCGTGCACGATGTTATAAGTCATAAGTCATTTATTCATATTATTATTTTGTTAACACAGGTAAAAAAAAAAAAAAATGTTAGAAAATCGTACAATCAGTTCGATGAATCATGGCTGGTGAATTGGTCCGTTCATATGGCCGGTCTGCTGCACAATAACATTTTTTAGGAACCAAATGGTTAAAGTTCGGAGAGCAAATGAGGAGAGAGAAAATGGCCTCATTTTCTATGACACAATGAACGAAACCGTGAAATAAACGTGAGACTGGCGGGAATAGCTAAGGAATTGACGCGATTTTGAACTAAGGAATCGTTACGTGGTCATAGTGAATTAGGGCCCTCTCCGGCCACGTCAGCCGTATTGTACCTTCACCATAAACCCTAAAGCTATCTACGCACTGACAAGTTGCTTGCTTGAGGTTTAAGATCATTTATTCTCATAAGAATTACACTATTCACTTACATGAGAATATTAAAACTAAATACTTAAAAAAAACAAAAAGTTGGGGGTATTACAAAAATTAGACGTTATTTTGTAAATGTTTTGAGGGTAGATTACAAATTGTTATGGACAAAATGTTCGTTCGATACATGTAAATAAGTATCCGTGTAACATAGATAAACGGTAACTGGATGTGGCTCGACACTATTGTAGGGACTGTGAATTTTTTAATACAAATTGTTTAAGTAGGTTTTTAAAAGTGGTTTTGGATTTCGATTCTTTAAGGTCTCTCGGTAATTTATTAAATATTTTAGATCCTTCGTAAACGATAGTTTTTCTTCCGTAGTTTGTGCGGGTTGGGTGTAGTTGTAAAAAGTCTTGTTCACGTCTCATTTTCATTTTGTGTTTTTTTATATTTTTTGTGAAGGTTAAATTTGTGTGTATATTTTTGTTTAGTATTTTTCGAATTAGTATGCATGTGTTATATATGTATGTTTGTGCTATATTCATTACTTTAATTTTTTTGTAAAGAGTTTCTGTTGGAGTTAGATAGTCATAGTTAAATAACGTTTTTAGCAGTTTATTTTGAGCAGTTTGTAGTAGGTTCGTATTTGTTTTGGCAGTGGTACCCCACATTTCCACTAGGTAGTCAATATGCGGCTTAACAAGGGAGAAGTATATTAAATAGCGAACCTGGCGTGGCAAACAACGAACAATACCTCGTAGGCTACCCATGAGTGATTGTATTTTTGATTTTATTTTTTGAATATGTGGAAGCCATGTCAATTTGCTATCTAAAATTAGTCCTAAATATTTTTCTTGATCTACTTTGTTTAGGGTTTGGTTATTTATTTTTAATGGAGTATAATTGCCGATTTTTTTATTTTTTGCTGTGAATATCATGTAATTGGTTTTAGCTGTATTAATAGTGAGAAGATTTTGTTGAAACCACAGGTTGAGTAAGTCCAAATCGTTCTGTGCTTGCTTAACAATAGTATCGACTGAGTGGCCGAAGTAAAACAAACATGTGTCATCTGCATATAATGTTAGGTCAGCTTTCAGACCAATTTTGTGGACACTATTTATGTACAGTAGGAATAACAGGGGAGCTAAAATTGAGCCTTGGGGCACACCGTATGTAATAATTTTGGGATCACTGTGAGTGTCACCAATTTTAACTATTTGATATCGGTTTGACAGGTAAGATCTAAAAATTTCAAGGGCAGGTCCTTGTATCCCGATTTCCATTAGTTTCCTTAGCAACAATTCATGACTGACAGTATCGAATGCCTTTTTTAAATCAATAAAAACACCCACAGCCACTTTCTTTTTATCAATATTAAGCTTTATTGTTGTCACCAGGTCTATAGTAGCTGAGAGTGTATTTGATTTCGGTCTAAAACCATATTGTTTTTCATATATGTAGTTTAGACATATTAGGTACTTTTCGAGGCGATTGTATAAGACTCTCTCAAAAATTTTTGATAATACGGGGAGCACTGAAATAGGACGATAGTTGCCCGGCTCTGATTTAACTCCGGATTTGTAAATTGGCGTAACTTTTGCAACCTTAAGACTATTTGGAAATGTTCCTGATTTCATACATTTGTTTATGCAACTAGTAAGTTCATCAAGAATTAGATTTGCAACACATTTTAGTGATTTTGTAGTGATACCTTCTAAACCTGCGCTGGTGTTGTTATTTAAATTATTAATTATTTTTAAGATTTCATCTGTTGTGGCAGGTTCCAGATCACTAAGGGAAGACGAGCCGGATCCAGATAAATTTGTTAAAGTACTACCTGATGGGTGATAAGTTATGGGTATTTGCTTAACGCCTAGAGCCTAGTGACTTAACATCCTTCCATAAACGCTAGGCGACAAGTGGATGCGCCAAGCACCCAGTGCGGCCTGTTGCGAACATTCTAGAGCGTTCGATTCTCTTCCGTACTCACTAGGCTCTAAGCGCTAAACAAGCAACCTATCAGTGCGTACATTGCCTAAACTGTAAGCAGTAGCACTGCTGAGAGGCAGGTCTCCTCTCTGTGAGAGGGAATGGGTCGTAATCCGTCACGCGTACCCAGTGCGGGCTGGTGGATGTATAATATCCATCAATATTAACCTTTGGTCAAAAATATACCTACATTTTCATTCTATCATTTAAAAAATAAATCCTCTTTGTTACAGATAATAGAACCAAAGGCTGGCCACTCGTCGACTCCCCCGCCCCGACCGTCTTCTACACCCTTCTGTACCTCTTCATCGTATGGATAGGCCCAAAGATGATGAAGAACAGAAGACCCTTCACGCTGACCTGGTTGCTGGTTCCGTACAATCTGGCGATGGCAGCTTTAAACGCGTATATAGCAATGCGGTTGCTAACAGCCTCGTTTAGGCTGCGCTACAGCTATATTTGTGAACCCTGCCGGCAGAAATATGATCCTGATGAGTTACAAGTAAGTTCTATTATTCTTGGTGAAGCATACACTATTGTTATTGTTGACTGTCTGGTTGGTCTCGTGGTCGCAAGCGCGACTGCTGAACGTGTTGTCCTGGGTTCCGTTCTCAGGTTAGGCAAAGTGTTAATGGGTTTTTCTATTAGGAATTTCTTAATAACAGCCCGGAGTTTGGAAGTTGGTAGTGTGATGCCCAGTTTCTTGGAAAGCACGTTAAGCCGTTATATATAGCCGTTATATATCTCCCGCGCCGAAGGCTAGTCTCCTTTAAGATTGACCGCCACGGCCGAAATAGTGTCGGTAGGACTATCATTATTATTGTTATCAATTGGCGTGAACCAATGTGGATCACTGCAGCGAGAACTGGAACACGGACTAAAGTGTAGGTTTATTTTTAACACAAAAGCTATTGAGGTCTTTACCCTACAGTCTATAGTTAAATGCTCGTATCATTTTAAGGACCGAAGGTAATGGTTACCAGAGCTCTCATAAAATACATATTTTATTTGGGAGTAATAACCAGATTTTGCTTCAAAGGTTTGAGAGCACTAGACTTATGGGTTGTAGATCGTAAGTTCAAATCCAAGCAGGCACTTATTTGTGCATTTTATTTCATTCCCACTTCTTTCAAAACGGTGAAGGAAAACATCGTGAGAAAACCAGCATGTCCTAGAACACACCAACCAACCTGCGTGGTGCATTATGCCCCATTCCCTTTTTAGCCTAAGGCTATTGGCCATACCTACTCAAAATGTAAAGACCTAGCAAAATGAATCACGACCAATCTACACGTAACTTGTATTAATTTAAGTTGATTTAGTGCAGTGGCTTGCATAGTTGCAGTAACAACAAATTTTAGCTTTTAACCTCTTTGAAGACAACCCCAAAACTTTGTTTAATAACTCAGCACAGAAAGAAATTGCCAATTCTTAATGTAATTTTCATACTCGTACATTGCTTACGAAAATGAATCCCAGTACAATAGGCCATTAAATCTACGTGAACAAAGGTCTTACAAACAGCTGACGATCACAGAAGTATAAGATGGTAATTTTATTATTCAGAAGAAAACCTTTAACAAGAGGTCGACCGTTATTTTATGGCCTTTTTACCCACTTTTCTTTGGTTTTCAAAGCAATAAATAATAGTACTTATTTATAGGTAATAAATACTATTGTGATTCTAACGATCCGTGAGTCTTAGTTTTTTGAAGATAAAAAACTAAGACTAAAGCCCGTTCATCTCCTTAGATACCTTTGGAATGGGCATCTATTTTCATTTTTCTGACTGACCGACCTCTTGACACTTCAAAAGTGCCTATAATTTTTTTTTTAAATAAATGCTTTGAGTTTGAGATTTTTATTGTTCATGTGAAATGAAAACCGAAGCAGAAGTAGGAAAAATTACTTTTTAGGGCCTTAATTTGCAATTCTGCTTTGATTTGAAGACAAAGGAATATTTTCCCGATGATTCCTTTGTTTATATCATCCATTATCTTCTTGTAATTAGTACCAAGGGGCAATGTCTTGAGATGTCTTGTCGGAAATTGCTATGAGATACCAATCTCATAACAATTTCTTCAAGAAATATTCGATGAAGTGAAATATGTACTCCTACAAGTAGATCTTTAACAACTTTTATAATCAATTTTTGGTCAATATTTTAAAACTAGATGGCGTCGGAAACCTAGCTGACTGATGCCTGAGAAGAAAAGTCGAAACAAATTCAGAAACTATAAATTAAACATGCTTATTACGTGATAGTTCAGGTGTATTTCCAAATTCGCAAAAAGCAGTTGAAGTAATACGCAATTAATAATCAACAATTGAGCACGTGACTAAAGTTGAGCCTCGTAAAATATTTGAAGTTATTACGTGAAAATTAATGTTACGTAAATGTTTTCAATAACTTGTTCATGCCAGTACCGAAAATCACGGGATTGAACTTGCCAATACCAGGATTTTCGGGATTGCCAGAAATAGGTTTCGTTTACATTTCATTACGCCCTGAATATAAGCTAAGCAAGATTTCATAAAAGGCAAATAAAGAGTATCGTTAAATAAAAGATTAAATATTCAAGATTACAATGAAACGACTTGGATCGTCCAAGTCGTAAAAAAAAATCTTCCTGATCCAGATCGTTCTGCCAAACGATCTGGATCAGGAAGATTTAATATCAAGCTACTACTCTAAGGAGACGAGAAAAAAGAAAAAAAGTCAGAAAGAACGTTATGCGAAAATGAGGTAATAGCGCGGGCAGGCGATGCGCAGCGACGCGGTGGGTCAATTGCCAAAACACCCGGACAAAATCGCCGGCAGAAACTAGTTTGTGTATTAAAGCATTGTTTTGCTTGAATCTATCTCCCATTGTTGTCGGTCAAGTTACTACTTGACCTAGTTTTTAGGTACTCCTAAAATAACTCAAGAATCGATTTGTTGTCTAATTGTGGTTTTGAGATGTTCTTGACTTGACCTCATTTTCAGCAAACTTTGTTTACCGCTCAAGGTATAACTAACCAAACTGTTTGCTATTATCTAATATAACAATACAAATACAAATATAAAATAGTTTATTGTGTAAATTAGGAAATACATTACATTTAAATGTGTTCGGAGCCTCCAGTTAAGCAACAATGCCTGTATTAGAAGGCTCCAATACTGTGCTACTGTCCCACTGCGGGTCATGCAGAGAAGGCATGAGCATTGATCTCCACGCTTGCCCAAGTCGGGTTTACGATTTCAGACTTATATTGACCAGGACTTATATTATCATTATTAATAGTCCAGGTTTCCTCACGAAGTTTTTCCTTCACCAATGTTAGTAAAGTTCAAGAAAAACTCGGAAAGTACAGATGGATTAAAAAGTCACATTTGACACCTGCCCGGATTTGAACCCAGAACCTGGTGTATGAGACGCAAAGCTTTAACCACTGGGCCATCTACGTAACGAATAATTGAAGACTTTACTCATTTATATCTATGGGTGATACTAATTGTGCCTGTCGGAAAAACTCAAACCAAAATGTAACAAGATAGTGGCATTTTCGATTTAAAAATCGTTTGAATTTACGTTACGTTTACTTCGCGCATTCGCACTAGGTCTTTCCAATTAAAACACCTTTATATAATTTGTCTGCTTAGCATTCTCCTTTTCAGTAAACATATACATATTTTCCTTCAATGTTCATTAAAAATTATATTTCTATTTTCAGATAGCAGACGCCGTCTGGTGGTACTACTTCTCGAAGCTACTAGAATTCTGCGACACTTTCTTCTTCATATTGAGGAAGAAGGATGAGCAGCTTACCTTCCTTCATGTGTACCACCACTCCACGATGTTCAGCTTCTGGTGGATCGGGATCAAATGGGTTCCTAGTGGATCTAGTGAGTATTTTTTTTTATCCTACTGTTACTTGTGGATGTAACTATGTCCTACTTTGTGAATTGTATTTAATCAGTGAGGTAATTGTGTAACACACTATCACTCAGTTTTCATTTTGAGAGTTCAAAAACATTCATTGCGTTAGTTACGTTATTGAGCAGACAAGTATTTCGAACATATGAAGCTATGGATTAGCAATATCCTCCAAAATTACTCAGTTTGAGATTGATAGTATTTCTGTCATATTGTATCATAAATTTCCTTTAAAAACTAACTTGGATTCTTTTCGAACCAGATCAAACTGAATATTAGTATTTCGTTGTAGAGTCATAAACATGCATACAGTAACACACATAAACATACATCCAGTTTTTAATTTTATAACAAAACTTTAAATACCCCCACGAGTCGTATACCGTTGTATGCGCCCTTATTGCACAATAATTGACGTGCGTTACGTTACGCACTACCGTAAACAGCGATTTTTAACTTCAAAACTTAAAGTCGTTTCCCAGCAATTATTTTTGTACAAAGTTACTTAGTTTTATGTACAGAATGTGTAGTTGAAGGCTATATGATGGGTCTTTTTATTACACACTGTACTTTATAATTTGATTAATTTTAATGTTTTTCATACCAGACTATAAATAAAACATAAAAACCAAGAAAAATTTGAATTTAACGTGAACTTCCACTAGCTACACACCTTCCTTCATCCTGCTATAAAGCAAATGGTCCATTCCATCGAAAGAGTTAAGTTTGAAATATGCACCCTCACTTCATTCTCGTAGGAAGCACTTATCGCCTAATGTTCCAATGTAAGATATTCCTATTTGTTCTAAGAGACGAGCTTAGTTTGCAATAGAAAGACAATTTGACGCCACATTTTTTCAACAACCCTTCATTTTATTGAGAAAAAAGCAAATTGTGGAAGACATTTTCAGCGACTCAAATATAACTTAGAATTTGCGACTTTGTTAAAGTTGGACAGAATTTATTTGCATGTTACCCTGTTTAATGCTTTGTAATGAATTGGTTTTCAACAATATGGCTTTTGGTAATACGAGACTTGCTTACAGACTTTGTATTGTTTAATGCAGATTTGGATGGGCCCTTTGACCTCATTAGGCTTGGTCACGTTCCGACATTAATATAGTTCTCGAGACCTTATTTCGGCAATGGCGGCCAATCTAAACGGAGACTGGCCTCAGTGGAGTTCATACATTACCATCTAACAGCTGAAAAATCTACGGAGGCTCTCTGTTATAAATACTAAGGAAACCGACCTCTAATCATACATCAATGTTTTATTGAGAATTTCAGTAATTCCTATAACGTCATTCTTCATTCTCCTAGCCCTTATGCCTATTTATTTGGGGTTGGCGCAACATGTCTATTTCTTCTATACTACTTTATTTGTCGTCATCGTTAGTCACTCCCTGTCTAACCATATCATCTTTCCCATAGTCCATCCATCGTTTCTTTGGTCTTTCTTCACTCTTATAGCGATCGACATTCATACTCAAAACTTTTCTCAGGATATTTTTAGTCAATTATATAGCGTCTGTGTGCTCTCAAAACGGTGAAGGAAAACGGCATGACCAAAAATCCGAAGACATTTGACATCTACCAACCCGCACTGGGCCCGCGTGGTAGATTACAGCCCTTTAGCTCTCGAAGAAAGGAGGCCTGTTTCACAGCAGTGGAAACATTCTAGGCTGACAACGCTGTATTGTTTATAAATTAACTGAATAGTTTAATAAAAAACGGGACCTAAGCACATTACAGACGCGTCGAGTCGCAGCGCACCGCATTTTAAAACAGAGAAGCAAGTAGCTGCCCTTCTGTATTACCAATGATGATTCATACTATAGAAAGTAATGTAGGTACATATAGAAAGTAATGTACGAGGATTTTTGCGATGCGGTGTATCCAAATCTGCGCCAGATTTCAAAAAAATGTTGACAGATTTTGCCCGTCCAAATCTGCATCAGGCTTTTAATATTCACAAAACCTAATAAACAAAAATCTCTTAATGAAAACCAAAACGCATTGTCCTATTTTAAACTTTCAATTTAACGAAAACAATTACCATATTTCAGAGTCAGGACATTAGCCACAGACTAATAGCACTAACCTAAATCTAGGGTTCAACATTTATCACGAAGCTAGTTTTTCGATACAATAAAGAGGGATATACAGCATGGTTTTTTTTACCGTTTCCAAATTTTTACAGGGTGTACTACCCATGAATATGAACAACTTTCACTATGAAACCAAGTCTGAGATCACGAAAAAAAATCAGCTGTTTCATACATTTTGGTCAAGTAGGTATTGAACTTTTGTATTAAACAGTTGATTTTGTTTTCGTGATTTCAGAGTTGGTCCCAGGGTAAAAATTGTTCATATTCATGAGTAGAACATCCAGTAAAAAATATGAGCCTGTAAAAAAAAAAACATCCAGTATACGTTTTCATTCAATCGTTTTTAGCTTATAACAGTCTACCAAGTTAGAAAAAGTCTTGGTTGAAAATTAAATTACCTTCATAGGTAATATTCTTAGGATAATGGAAGTTTTTGTTCCCAAAACAGGCTACTTTTAGACAACTGAGCTTAAGAAGTACCTATACTCTAACTTTTTGAGTAGTCTTGCTACGTCTGATGTACAAACTAGATTAATGTCGTAACTCAGGATAATACAATGAGTTGAATCACTATAAAACAACTGCTTTAAGCTCGTGTGAGCTAAGTTTAATAAATTCCCGAGGATTTTGTTGAGGGAGTCAAGAGTATAGGGTACTATTCATGTACATACCTACATACACTATCTAGCGCCCTGCCCCTGCTTTGCACGGTTTTTACAACTTCATAGCTTTCGAGAATCCTTTATAAATTCTTTAAATTATGCTGATAGCCGCATAAAAATCCATTTTATAGTTAAGAAGAACTATGCGGTCAGGCACGAAAAGCGACTTTCTTTTACGATTATTTATATTAGGTCTTTACCTATGAAATTGCCGTTCTGCAGTACTGGCCATTTCAAATCAAAATATTTTTTGTTTGGCTAAGAATTCTAATTTCAAATTAATTTTATTTTAAAAACATGGAATTTTGTTTCCAAAAGTAGTCATTTGTTTATTGATTAGTGTTACATTTTCATCGCATTTCAATCTTTTTCGTCATCATGGATACGTTAAAAACTCGAGTAATTATGGAATATGAGTACCGTCGTGGCAGCAACGCGGCACAAACGGCACGCAACATTAACGACGTTTACGGAGCTAACACTACAAACCAACGCACCACCTGTTATTGGTTTGCTCGCTTCCGTTCTGGAAATTTCGACCCGAAAAATGAACCTCGCGGTTGTCCGAAGACTTTGATCGACAGTGACGAATTAAAGGCGATTGTGGAAGCTGATGATACACAATCTACGGCTGAATTAGCAGCAGCTTTCGACGTTAGCGTCAAAACAATATTGGTCCATTTGCGTCAAATTGGCAAGGTAAAAAAGCTTGACAAATGGGTGCCCCACGAACTCAATGACCGCCAGCGCGAAGTACGCGTCGAGACGTGCCTTGCACTGCTCAACAGATACACAAATGAAGGAATTTTGAACCGCATCGTTACGTGCGATGAAAAATGGATTCTGTTTGATAACCGCAAGCGCTCAGCAAGTTGGTTGGATCCTGGTTCAGCACCTAAACAATGCCCTAAACGAAAACTTACCCCTAGAAAAGTGATGGTCACTCTTTGGTGGTCTAGCGCCGGTGTGATTCATCACAGCTTCTTACCAAACGGGGTGAGCATTACTGCAGATGTGTACTGTGAAGAACTGAACACAATGATGGAGAAGCTGGCACATCTCCAACCAGCATTGGTCAAACGCTCGTCTCCGCTGCTCCTGCTTGACAATGCGCGACCTCATACTGCACAGCAGACGGTCTCCAAGTTGCAAGCACTGGGGTTGGAAGCTCTCCGTCATCCGCCCTACTCACCAGACCTTGCGCCTACAGACTACTACTTTTTCCAGAATTTGTATAACTTCTTGGCGGGAAAAAAATTCAATACCCGAGAGGCAGTACAAAATGCCTTTGAAGAATTAGTTGCCTCCCGTCCAGCTGATTTCTTTAAGAAGGGCATCAATAAACTGCCACTGCGTTGGCAAAGATGCATTGTTTGCATGGGTGATTACTTCGATTAATAAAAATAAAAAATACATGAAAAAAATTCGTTTAAATTTTTTCATACAAAACGGCAATATTATAGGTAAAGACCTATTATAATAATATTATACGGCAATAACATTGCCATCCTACGGTATTTTTGCCAAGTTGACTATTGGCATTCCCACTCAGTCGTGAGGGAGAAATATTTTAACGTTAAAAATATTTCGCTAAATGCATATATTAGCTCAAACACCTTTGATGACAGATGACAAATAAACCGAAGGGCCCAGGAAACTTAATTTTAACGAGCTATAATTACTTGTTGACATAATTAATCTGTCACGTTTATTCATTTCTTTCATAATGACTGAGCTAGATAGAGTTGATCACGAAACTCCTTAACCAGTTTTGAGAACAAATCCTAGAAAATTTAATCTTCACTAAGGTTGAAACTATCAGTCTAATGGTCACATAGACAAATATACCAACATAGTTATTCAAAACCATTTGAAATGCTTCCACGTCGAATCGAACATAATTCAATAATATCGAAGGAGTCCCGAACACCGACAATTTTGACAGTTTAAAGTGTTTAAACCGAATAACGCCCACTATTCTTTCGACGGCTATATGCGGTCGTGTCTAGGTAGATCAGGTGCCCAAAAATATATTATTTTCAAAACGGAAGCCTACCAAATTATTGTGAATAACTGCGCTGGTCGTTTTCTGACCAGCGAGTGACATTCAACCGTAGGGTGGTAAAGAAATTACGGGGTCGAACATTTAACATTACATTTTTTACATTTTTTTAACATTACATTCGAACATATAACATTTTAACATTTCATATTATTATGCATTTAGTAAAAAGCTGTAATTTAAGATATTAAAAACAGACACATCAATTTTATTTATTTTATAGATGTGTAGACATAATGTACTTTCTTTAATTGAAAATAATCTTAGCTCTAAGTTACCCCCACACTACGCCCCACACTACGCTTGCTGATACGCGGTTTCCACCCAGCAACCCAGTGAAATACCTACTAATTCAATTAATCCATACATTTTTCTTAGAGCTACGAATTTTCCAAGAACAGTTTTGTGGCTGAAACGCCTTTTAAATAGACTATTCATTGAACTGGAAACTTAAAATCTAATAAACTATGAAGCCAAAAAACATCCAATTTCAATGTAGCAGATAGTATGGACGAGGTCAAGAACGGTTTCATTTATGTAATTTCAGATATTCTTCTGCAACTCAAGAAATCTTTTCGCACGCAGAAAGAATTGAATGAACCTTAATTCACAAATATTTGAGAATAGCTGTGAATAAGTGAATTTTGGGCAGGCTCTCGAATGATAAAATAATTTAAGGAATTTTACTAAAATAAAAAAAATAGGTTTTTTAAATTTCAGTAAAATTAACAAATTTAGAGGGGCTTTTGTAATAACAGCCGCACGGGTCGATCAACCAGGTTACGCTACGCTTGCCGCGATTGGTCCGTGTATGGGTGACCATCTTCACATACCAAGACCGCTCCGTGCCTCGGAAAGCACGTTGAGCCGTTGGTCCCGGCTTTGACAGTCGTTACGGGTCGTCAGTAGCCCGAAAGTCTGACAACCAGTCCTACCAAGGGGTATCTTATTACCCAGTAACTGGGTTGTGGAGGTCAGATAGGCAGTCGCTCCATGTAAAATACTGGTATTCAGCTGCATCTGGTTAGACTGGAAGCCGACCCCAAAAAAGTTGGGAAAAGGCTAGGCAGATGATGAGTAAAATGATTAAATTTTGGATTTTGATTTTGTCTACTAGGCTAAATACTGGTATTCAGCTGCATCCAGTTAGACTGAAGCCAACCCCAACATAGTTGAAGGCGTCATCAAACCAAACAAATAAAAATTTGGGAAAAGGCGTCATCAACTCAATCAAATCAAATCATGTTTATTTCAGGAATACCTACCCTTATAGAAATTATACCAACTTACAAATATGTATCTTCTTCTATACAAATATTACAAAAAAATAAAATTGAAGTGTCTGTTTATAACGTACTAGCGACCCGCCCCGGCTTCGCACGGGTGCAATGGAGAAACACTGATAATTTTAGAGCCATTATTTCTCGTAAAAAGTATAGGATAAAAATGGTTATTGTGGGTTATCCCTAAGAGATAGACATATACCATCGCGGACTTTTTTGTAGACCTTTTTAAGGTGTACAATAATGTAGTACATTATTTTGATCTATCTCGACGGGTTCAGCCAGCGTTTACAATGTAAGCGCAAAAAATTTGTTTATTTACGACATTACATTAGAAACCTCTAAAATTATCGGTGTTTCTCTACTATATTATGCATGTATTATACATATAAACCTTCCTCTTGAATCACTCTATCTATTAAAAAAAACCACATCAAAATCCGTTGCGTAGTTTTAAAGATTTAAGCATATATAGGGACAGACAGACAGGGAAGCGACTTTGTTTTATACTATGTACTGATACTGTTATTCTAAACAAGTGAAGGTAGATTCTAGTAACTTGCACTGTTTATTGCCCTTGATATTATTCCTGGCAATATTGGCATACGAAATCCCTGATACGGTATCTTTTGAAAAGCAACTTGAATGATTCCTGAGACTCTCTGCATACGTCATCTACAAGTACCTACCTACTATTAAGAATTTTAAAAAATGGTTTGTTTTAAAATACTTAAGCTTATAAAAAACTTTAAAATGTGAATTATAGCTTTAACTTCAAATGCAGACAAACATTAGAACCTCCTCCCTTTTTGAAATCAGTTAAACAGTGCAGTACTGTAGCAATCAGTCAAAGACATAATCTTGCTATTATTATTTCCAATATTATCACCATATTAGCAACTCAATGATTTGATTTCATTTCACACCACAATTTTTTTCCAGCATTCCTCCCAGCCATGGTAAACAGTGGCATCCACGTTCTGATGTACACTTACTACGGACTGTCTGTCTTCGGGCCTGCCGTCAGCAAGTACCTCTGGTGGAAGAAGTACCTCACCATCATGCAGCTGGTGAGTTTTATACTAAGACATAAAATCAATCATAAGAGGAGTAGCGGTGGCCCCGTGCTAACGGCCCCGACTTATGAGATATAAGTCGTGGGTTCATGCCCAGCTAGGCAAGCGCTTTACTGTAACACATTAACCGCCGTGGTGGTTACCGGTGACCACCACTGACCACCACTGAACTTTCCATATGGGCTGACGCTGATTCGCGATTTCGGCAAATTTTACACGTCATATTTTATTGGCTCATACGGTTCAAAATAGTCAAAAACCCCACTCTAAATAATTATTTCTTATTACTATTCAAAGAATTAACTAAAATAATTGCTGTCGCTCACCGGTGACCACCATGGCGTTCAATGTGTTAAGTAAATAATTTAATCACCACTTTTGCTCTCAAAAACGGTGAGCGAAAACATAGTGAGGAAACCGGCAATACCTAGAACCAAAAATTCGAAGCCATGTGACAATCACCAAACCGCTCTGGGCCCACGTGGTAGATACTGCCCTCTCCCTCTCGAAGAAAGGAGGCCTGTGTCCCAGTAGTGGGAAAATTATAGGCTGATTATGCTTATGCCATATTAAATCGTAGCATAGTCAACCGTTTCACTGCTGGGACACAGGACTCCTCTCTGTGAGATCCAGCGGGCCGTAATCAACCACGCCCAGTGAGGGTTAGTAGATCTCACATGTATGAAGAGATAATAATCCTACCTATAATATTGAAGACAAAGTTATAAGGTATTTGTCAGTAGCAGTCCGGAGCTTGGATTTGTGCCTGGCTGATGGCAACTGGCTCGCTGCCTATCACATGGGACTTAAATATAACTGCCGTCATGTGAGTGTACTATGTACACCTCGGCCTGACCCACCGCGGAAAACAGGGACGATGTTGTTTTAAAATTAAAATTCTTAGTGCAATTGATAATAAAATTGTCTATACAGATAATTTAATAGAACAATTTATTAAAGTTACGTATGATTCTAAGTAAAATATGTAGTTTAAAAAAAAATCTATTGGACCGGTCAAAAAAAAATCGTATGAGCCAAAACTTGAGGGGTTTACTTGTAGCCACCGAATAGTTCCACTATCCACCTCTTGGTTTCATCAGCAGAATACCAAATTATAGTTTTGTCATCCAAACTACATATACATAGAAAGTTTCATTTTGATACGACCATTATAAGTAAATGAAAATTTACCTCCAAGATTTTATTACATTGTTTGTTAGTTAGATACAAGTGAAGCTAATAAAAGCGCGTTAATAATGGTACAAATACTGTTTACAATAACAGCCGGTCGATTCTGTAAAAATCTCACCGTGAAATCATAAGTGAAGTAAGCACTTAATAGTGTTAATCCCTAGCGAATGACAGCTCACTCCACGCTCACTTCACCCAAGCTTTCACAGTGAGATTGTTACAGAATCGTACGGCAGTACTTAAAATATTACTAAGATCATCCTACACACAGAGAACGAAGGAAGAGATGAAAGTAAGTGACAGTAATGCATAAAAATAACTCCAATGAACTCTTCAATATGTTTACTGCAGGACATAAACCTCTCCAATTGCACGCCACTGACCTCGATTCTCGGTCGCTATCATCCGTCTTTTATATTCGAATTGATTTGGTCAATTGTGTCCACTCTTGTATGCCAAAAATACTTCAGTTAACCACAGTAAAAAAAAAGATAGTCAGGAAAATAAAACGTTAAATAAGTTGCCAAGTAAAACCCAACTATTCTCTGCCCTATGTTCTGAGAACATCAAAAAGTAGTTTTATTGTGACATAAATACTTGAATTCAACACAGACACAGACAGACAGATTCAAGACAGATTTCAAGGCACATAACGTAAAAGTTTGCGAACTAAAGGGCCGCATAAATTCCATCCTATTGTGTGTAGAATTTTCACGAATCTTTCCGGTATGTACATACCGTAAATGTTCTACAATAGAGCCTATTTCTATTAGATACGAGTAAAGTAAAAAAAAATCTTTATAGAAAAGTATTTTAGAAGTATAAACTCTATGTTGCCAAAGCGTGGCTCGTGGCTATATAATATATAACAGCCGCACGGGTCGGTCAACTACTACACATCGAGGACCCTCCACGCCTTTGCATTCCTAGACCTTCGAAAGTCATTACGAGTAGCCTGAAGTCCAAAAAATCTGGCAACCAGAACTTTGTTTTGGTAAAAACCAAGGGTGAGGGACTATGTTGAGGTCAGCTTCCAGTGTAACCGGGTACAGCTGAATACCGTTATTTTACATTGAGTTACCTATCTGACCTTTACAATCCAGTTACTGGGTAACAACCGTAAGTAACTGCAAGTTCAGAAATGGCCAGGCAGACTGAAACTTTATGTTTAAAACACACTATAAAATTAATTTTGTTGCTTTACCAACCTAGAGAAACATTTCTCAGTAAATAATTTCTAGTTAAATATTTAATAGTACTACTAAAAAAAGAAGTTTCGAACGCAAGTTTCCGTGCTAACATGTCTTGCCTTGTTACGGCCTAAGTAGGATGTTTCTATTGAAAATGTGCATAGAGCAAACTATTTAAACATTCAAAACAGTTTCGTTTTCGTTTCGCCAGTGTCACTGAGAAAACCTCTGAAGAAAAAACAAAACGTGTTTTTTATGTTAGCATACACAGTCCCACTTACATTCTCTGAAGCGCGCCTGAGATGTTATGGCCATGTAATTGGAACGAACGAAGCCCCAAGAACACATCACTAAGCCATTCCTCTACCTGAATTCAGGTCCAAAGTAGTGAGGTAGACCCCTTCTCACTTGGATGTATTTAGTCAACAAGGAAGCAAGCCCAAGAGAAAGATTCGACGACCCAGAACCAAACATATGGGGAAAAATTACGAGGAGTGCCGACCCCAAACGAAATGGGATAAGGCTAAGCAAAGAGAGAGAGACACTGTCCCACTGCTAAGCAAAGACTTCCCACAAATTACGAGGAGAGCCAACCCCAAGCGAAATGGGATAAGGCTAGGCAAAGAGAGAGAGACACTGTCCCACTGCTAAGCAAAGACTTCCCGCAAATTACGAGGAGAGCCAACCCCAAACGAAATGGGATAAGGCTAGGCAAAGAGAGAGAGACACTGTCCCACTGCTAAGCAAAGACTTCCCACAAATTACGAGGAGAGCCAACCCCAAACGAAATGGGATAAGGCTAGGCAAAGAGAGAGAGACACTGTCCCACTGCTAAGCAAAGACTTCCCACAAATTACGAGGAGAGCCAACCCCAAACGAAATGGGATAAGGCTAGGCAAAGAGAGAGAGACACTGTCCCACTGCTAAGCAAAGACTTCCCACAAATTACGAGGAGAGCCAACCCCAAACGAAATGGGATAAGGCTAGGCAAAGAGAGAGAGACACTGTCCCACTGCTAAGCAAAGACTTCCCACAAATTACGAGGAGAGCCAACCCCAAACGAAATGGGATAAGGCTAGGCAAAGAGAGAGAGACACTGTCTGGATGGACGTCGCCTCCGAGGCTGCAGCAAGAAATGGCGAGACGACCCAGACGCCTACCGCAAGGGTTGGACCGCGGTGGTCAAGGAAAAAAAAACCTATGCTGTTTTAAATAATACATTATGACATGTGTGCTATGTTGGCCGTTTTAGTTAATTTTAGGACCAAGGACAATTCAGACTATTTAAAAAAAAAAGTGAAATATGGCCAGTGGATTCAAAAATCAAAATCAAAAGTCATTTATTCAAACTGGGCTGAGAATCAGCACTTTTCGAACGTCAAAATTACAAAAGACAGTCCCCCAAAACGCCCGCCCTTCACCACTTCCTAGTGCTTTCGCTGGGAAGAAGAAGTGGCGCAACAAACTACCCAGATTACTTTTGGCATGAAGTATCTTTGATCAGATTAAAAAAAAAGCGTGCGTTACTGCACTAGTGCGGTAACATGAAGTAAAAAGCACGCGTGTTTAAAACACTGTATTTTGGACCTAAAAGCGGTTCATTAAAAGTAACTTTATGAGCAAGTGTGTTGAAAATGCATTAAGAAAGATTGTTTCAAACTCAACCCCTAAGCGGGTGAGACGGTGGTGAAACTTTGTATGGTAACTAAGTCACGGAAACAACAAGTAAAACCATAATCTGAAACCGGATTAGTAAAGTTTATGCGTGTATACGGGCCGTATCTATACCTACAAATAAATAAGATTGAAGTGTCTGTTTATAATATCAAAATCACAGCTTTTTACTAAATGCTAATGAAAGTATATACGCTACTTATAACAAAAAAAATTAACATTTTTGTCTGTCTGTCTGTTTGTTCCGGCTAATCTCCGAAGCGGCTGGACCGAATTTGACGGGAGTTCCACTGACAGATAGCTGATGTTATGGAGTAATATACAGGCTTTTTGTCTCGGTAGCACGCTCCCGTGCCGCGGCGCGTCGTGGAATCCGCGGGCAGAGCTGCGTGCAGAAGCTAGTATTTGTATATAATCGGTGTTTGCGGCGACACGCCACACGCATTGCGTGTTGATTTTCCTTTGTTTTATTTCAATGTTATGAAATACTTTAGTTACGTATTTATTACGAACATTAACTATGCTCATTAATGTTTATATAACTATTCTATCCGGGTTGAAAAGGGCCTTTGAATTTTAATACAGCACGGGTTTTAGAAGCTTTAACACATGGGTAAAATCAGTCCAATTTTCCAGATTTGGAGTACAAATTACCTACTGTGGATGGAACTAATCGGGAATTAGTTTTCAATTATTTTGTACTCAGTTCATTTCATTAAGGAAACTAGCTTCTGCGCGCGACCTCGTCCGCGTAAAATTTCTTGTTCCCCCCGCCCTACCGCGTCGCATCGCATCGCCTGCCCGCGCTATTACTTCGTTTTTTCGTAGCGTTCTTTGTGACTTGTTTATTTTTGCTCGGCTTCTAAGGGCCCTAGCGTGATTGTTCAATAAATCCTATAGCCTTCCTCAAGAATTGGGCTGTTAAATGCAAAAAGGTTTTTTTTTTTTATATCCGACTGGTAGTTCCAGAGATTAGCGTGTTCTAACAAAAAATAAAGAAACAAACAAACTCATCAGCTTGAACTCCGAATTTTCTTAGATTTTTTTTTTTTTTTATATTCGTTTTAGTATAGTGTCAACGGTATTGCTTTAAGATAAAATGGGGTTGACGTTGTGAATAAAAACCCCAAAAATAGTAAAGAATAAAAATATTTAAAAATCAACAGCTTTATTATTAATTTGGGCTTTCAAATGCAAACAGATTTTTTAAA
Source organism: Eremobia ochroleuca (assembly GCA_949629135.1). NCBI lineage: Eukaryota > Metazoa > Arthropoda > Insecta > Lepidoptera > Noctuidae > Eremobia > Eremobia ochroleuca. Next base: position 19,687,048 of record OX451392.1, read on the forward strand.
AGCTCAATGTTAGTTCCAGAGATTAGCACGCTCAAACAAACAAAAAATGCAAACAAACTATGAGAATAGCTAATAGCAATACGTTGAGATGAACATCGAGTGAATAGGCATTTAATGTTTTTTCGTCATCATTGGTTTTCATTATTCAGCCAGTTTTATCCCCATGATTGAACATCTTTTTTTAATCTGTGCCCTTCAATATCCTTAACTGTGGTAAATGTTACACCAATATGCCGGTCGATTCTGTAAAAATCTCACCGTGAAATCATAAGTGAAGTGAGCTTGAAATGAGCAGTGTCAATAGTGTTAATCCCTAATGACGGCTCACTCCACGCTCACTTCACCCAAGTTTTCACGGTGAGATGGTTACAGAATCGCACGGCTGATGTCTGATTTGCCTGCACATCATTTTGGTCCCCTCAGTATACTTTTCATTAAATTCTGGTCAAACTGCAAATTGTGCTATCCTACCTTTAGTATTAACATTTTATTTTAGGCTGGGTCGTTCTTTGGCCAAAGAATTAGCATTGCCATTCAACGTGGCAATGCTGCCAGTCTTCTGGGCACGTTTCCGGATGACAGCGTTGCGGACGAGTACTTCGACGCCTAAATCCGTTTGTTTTTATAGTTACTTAGTTGGTTTTTTTTAATTTAGTACCTAGTGTAGTAATGTAGTAGTAATTAATCAAAATAATATTATTTTATTTTTAAGAATTTATAGTGGCATGCCTCTCGACCTTCGCTAGATTTAAAAAAAAAATTTTAAACACTGCCAAATAACACACAGAAGACAATACAAAAATTAAAAACAGAGCATTTAAAACTGGCATTGTTACATGCATACATCACTGTGCGAGGCCAAAAGTGCTCTTATCTTGGCATAATGCTAAGTAATATTTAAAAAATAAATACCGCTACGCTAGTATTCTGATAGGGATAAAATTGAATCAAACTGATCCGCGATAGTATTACTTATGAAAGATAATGAAAGACATCGACCATCATTTAGAAAGCTTATCTCCTATATAGAACAAGTAACCTTATTATTAAACCTACGTCTTTTTTATAGTGGTCTATATAAAATTCACTGTCGCTCACAATTACGAGAAGTATAAAGATACAGGGAGGTGTTTTTTGGTTGCCTATTTCTTGTTATAGTCAAAATATTCGAAACAAACTACATTACTCTTATAACAAATAAATAAAACAATCTAATATAAGAACAGTTTTGTGTCTTTCATTCGTAATAACGAGGTATTCCAGTGAGAGCAAGATGAAATAGCCATGTTATTGTTTTCCAAATCCATTTAGCTCCTGCTCAATGATCATACTTAGGTACACTTACCAAAATAAATAAGTAACCAGGGTCTTCGGGTATAGTTGAAGCTTGGTAAAAAAACGATGGATTTTGTCGAATAAAAAAAAAAACATTAATAAAAAAAAAACAAAGACAGTTCTTTTATCAAATTAAATTTTATTCGAAAACATCCAACCGTTTCTTACTAAAATTCAGCTATATCCGACGGCCTTGGTTACTTATCACTTTTGGGGACCGTACAAGTATTATAAATGCCTGGAACCTAGAGAAGAATATAGGCTATTTTTCATCCTGAATAATTCTATTAAAACAAACCTAGTTTAATTAAAAATGGAAACGTAATTATTTACTCCACTCAAGGATCAAACTGTAATTTCGTGCCTCGGAAAGCACGTCAGGGTGAGTTTCCACAGAAGCGGAGCTGGGCGGAGCAGAGCGGAGACGTGTAGGAATCGTCCGATCACAGACGAGACGAGTGACGCGGTGAGGATTTCAACCATTGTGATCAGTCGATTCCTGCACGCCTGTGCTCCGCTTCGCCCAGCTCCGCTTCTGTGGAAACGCACCCTTAAGCTGTTGGTCCCGGCTGTTATTCGTGGATCTTTGACAGTCGTTACGGGTCGTCAGTAGCCCGAAAGTCTTGACAACCAGTCTTACAAAGGGGTATCGTATTACCCAATAACTGGGTTGTGGAGGTCAGATAGGCAGTCGCTCCATGTAAAATACTGGTATTCAGCTGCATCCGGTTAGACTGGAAGCCGATCCCAACATAGTTGAGAAAACGCTAGGCAGATGATGATTTCACAATTCAGTTATTTTTCCTTCGATAAATCGTGTGAAATGCAAATGAAATCAGAATCTAAGATTTCGTAGAAATTGAATAAATCTAAAATAAATACCACTAGAAAGAATCCTCAAATTCAGAGTAGAGCAAAAAGAGTCCAAATAAAATGTGGATTAAGGTCAGGATTCCAGATAATCTGTTTTTTTTTTCACAATACTTTTCTGATATGGCCTTTTTCTTATTGTTTCGAAAGATGGTTTTCAGCTACGATAACTTCAAGTACCATAATAACCATTTCAGTATATACCTTCTGAGCAATCAATGCTGATTGTTTATTGATAAAATTTAATTCTGAAAATTGATTTATTTTTATCTTTATTATTATCGTGCCTGTCAAAAGTCTCATTGATATAGCCCATAAAGTTCTAGTTGACTTTATTAACGAAGTTATTCTCATTAGGTCTTCGCATAAGTATTGCTATACTTAGGCGAAGACCTAATGCCGTACTATGATCAGTCACGTATGTGTTGGCTATAAGTTCTTTCGAGCTCCACTGTATTGAATTATTTCCTGTGTCTGTGATATTATCAAATCTAATATTATTGACATTGCCTTCGTCATCATCCTTTAACAAATCTTCCTCTCGTTTCAGATCCAGTTCACCTGCGCCTTGGTCCTCGGTATCAACGGCATCAGAACTGGCTGCGAGTTCCCCCTGTGGATGCACTACGTGCTCATCATCTACATGATTTCCTTCATCATCCTGTTCGGAAACTTCTACATGAAAGCGTATCTTGCTAAGGTTAGTTTAAAGTGGTTCAAAATATTTATAATAGTTGCTAAGAATTGGGCTTATATTGAAAAGAGAAAAAATCACATATTGAGTGTGCAATGAATTTGATGAACTCAAGGTGTATAACCACTCTGTGAACTTCTATATCAAAATAGAGCTACGATAAATCTGTTTGGAAAGAAAGATAAGTAACGAAGACATGAAGATCCTACAGATTAATTAGAGAGGTCAACAATGGTTGCGATAGTGATCTCTCTGCTATTGTAGTTGTAACATCTCACTGTATTTACTAGAACTTTAGTTTTTCTCCACTATCAATCCCCACATAATTATCTTAATTACGTAAAGGCTTTTCCAAAGCCGGCCCTACGCTCACGAAACCCACCGGCCCAAAACGATTTACACGAATAATAAATAAATTTAAAGCGAAGATTAATGAGTAGGTACGGTTACGTCTGTAGACGTTATGTAAACTCTTCCGAGTGAAAGTTAACGCGACTGGCAGTCGAGTTCCGTTATGTCACGGATCATTTTACTTTCCTTGAGTATCTTAGTAGGGGAAGATGAAAGTATTGTGTCAATAGTAGGTGTGAAGTGTGAAGCAGACTGCTGTGAAGAAAGTTTCGTTTGTTTGTTTGTTTTTGTGTTAGTAGGTCTAAAGTTCATGGTTTGTGCAAATAGCTTGACATTCTGGAGTAAAGTGCGGAACGAAGAAGGTGACTGGAAACGTGTTAAGTTTCTATGTGGATGACTATTCAAAAATTGGTAGACCAAAGAATATATATAATTATTATCGAAACACTAGGGCCATGGGCCCACTTGGTTTTTCGAGATATCGCCAAGCCGTTAGTCGAAGGCTGTCCTATTTCTTGCCCAAAGAATTAGCATCGCCATACAACGCGGCAATGCAGCCAGCCTTATGGGTACTGTTCCTGTTGTCAGCGATGCGGACGAATTTTTTGATGCCCTATGATTCTTTTGCTTATTGTTTCATATGTATATTATAATTATTATTATTATAAATGTTACCTTATATTATGTGAATATTATCTTGATTAAGTAAATAAAGATGGATATAAACTGGTAAAATATATATATATATATACAGCGTGTAACGGCAGGGGGGTATCAACCCTGAAGGAGGTGAATGTGCTCATGAAACTCAACAACTTTCCCCAAAGAATATAGGTCGAAAAATGAAAAAAAAATTTGGCCCTCCCATAGTAAATCAATCAGCTGGTAGTCAGTTTTGTAAGGGAGGGCCAATTTTTTTTTTCATATTTCGTCCTATGTTCTTTGGGGAAAGTTGTTGAGTTTCATGAGCATATTCACCTCCTTCAGGGTTGATACCCCCCTTCCGTTACACGCTGTATATTTATATTATTATGGTTTGATTGTGTGAATTATGATATAACTGGCAAGGAAGTGGGATATGAGCGGAATGATGAGGATGTGTTTGGTGCGGAATGTAGGTTGTTGCTATCAAAATATCATAGTAATTTTGCTCTAATAATTTTTGCGTACAATTATTACTATGAGTAGGGAGTTGTATATAAATAGAACCATTGATAAGCACGTGGGCGTGAGACAGACAGTTGGGGAAAATGGGCCCGATCATTTTTGTAGGTAATATTTTAGAAGGAATTGCCAAAGGCCGTATTTCCTCTTTTAGCAGAGAAATAATATATTTGCCCTATTAAGATTTTCAATACCTAAGTTGCTCAGTAAACAGCTTACGCTAGACTGAATTGGGTCAATCAATTGTGGCAAGGACATCAACACGCAAACTGTAACCACGAATTCAGCACCATGTTTTTAGACCCCTAGCGTAGAAATATTTCGAAGGTTATGGGAAAAAAAATGCTGTTTCATAGAAACGCCCAATACCTACGCGGTCAAAATGTATCAAACGGCATTTTATTTTTTTTATGACAATCGAGAAATTTTAACGCAGGAGCATCCAGAATCATGTACAGAATCATGCACGTCGAGGTCTCTGCCAGCCTGTATCTCTTCTGCTATCATTTTTCCAAAAAAATATACTTAATATTAGTAAACATGACAGTTACAGCTGGTCGATTCTGTAAAAATCTCACCGTGAAATCATAAGTGAAGTGAGCACTTAATAGTGTTAACCCTTAAATGCATCGTGATGGAAATTTCCATCAACCAATCCTATGCCATATTTTCGTTTCCACAGAGCACGGGGATTCCCCAATTGTTAGAGATATTCAACTCATTTTGTTCCCAGTAGATTCGTTCTGATTACATAATGAAGTAAATTCCCACCACGCCATTAAAAAAAAAGTATTTGTATGAATATATTTTTTTAAATATTTTTTTCCTTACTATAGAGCTAATGTTATGTCCAAACAAATTTAATTTGCTTAAAAAGCAAAAATTATGCAATTAAGGGTTAATCCCTAGCGAATGACAGCTCACTCCACGCTCACTTCACCCAAGCTTTCACGGTGAGATGGTTACAGAATCGCACGGCAGATCTAAAAATGCACAGGTACTTAATTATATTTCACATTCAACAGACATAAATATTAATCATAAACACATACTAGAGTACAATGGCGCCGATTGCCTTGTTCACAAACTAAACTAAATTTAAGTTCAGTGCATCTTTTTCTTTCTATATCATTAAGAAAAGGACTATTAGTCTAGTCCTGTCAAATTAAGATACTCCATAGACATGTTTAGACGTGATTAAAAAATTGGCTACTAAAAATACGTCAATTTACACCAGGTGCTGACTAATTTGACAGGACTAAATTAATATTTATCTTCTATCCTTTTCTTAATGAAATCGAGAGTAAAAGATGCACTGAACTTAAATTTAGTTTAGTTTATGAACAAGATAATCGGCGCCACTGTACGTTAGCAGTGAAAGGTTACCTTTCACGTAACAGTCGAATTAAAGTTATATAAAAAGTTACAACTATAGTAACCCATAATAACGACAATAATAGCTACAATCAATGGCGGTATACAAAAGAATCGTGTCCACAATAGCCGATTGAAGCCCATGAATTTTCACTAGTGGCCAGTACTTTTAAGAAAACAGTTTTTTTTGCCATTTTAGCGCTTTAAGAGAGCAGTTGTGACTCAGTGGTAAGTATCATAAATTATTTTGTTGTCATCGGAATGCACACATTTGCGAATATTCAAACTAAGACGACTAGAAGTGATTAACTATTCAAATATTCCGTTACCCACCGTCCAGGGATGTCCTACGAACCATCGCCATAATAATCTTTTTTCACACAGTGAATTGGAACCGCTATAGTAGTTATTGCTCGATATTAAAATGCCTATTAGATAGGCATTTTCCTATCGAGCAATACGTATGTTTGGTAGTTACTGGTCGTGGGGACCATTTTGTCTGGTCCTCCGCCAACAGGGAGGGACGAGCGAGATTTATACAAGGTGTAACTTAAATAACGCACAACTCTTAAGGGGTCATTTTACGCATTATTATGAACAACTTTTACTATGGGACCAAACCTGAAATCGTGAAAAAAAAATAAAAAAAAAACAAAAATCAAATTTCGCTAAGCTAAGTGTCATTATGGCACAGCCAGTTTTATTTAAAAAAGGGAATTCAAAAAGAAGTCAAATCGATAAAAGAAAAGACACAGATTACTCGTTGAGTAAAGGCTCCCGCAGACAGGCGCGACGCGACTCTAGTAGGACAATTTCTGTGAAAATTTTAAATTTAACAATTGTTCGCGTCGCACCTGTCTGCGTCTTAAATGAAAATGTAAGAGTGTCTTAAAGTGGACAAAAGAGTATTTTTAACGATGAAAAATACTATCTGTATTTGCTTTTACTTTAGCAAACACAAAGGAAAATCTTTCATAAAATATTTGTTTTCGTTTAGCTTAAAGGGTCTTTTTTCAAAAGTGCCGTACCATTAGTCTTGACTACCCCTTTTGTTATGGACAGAATAATATTTTTATGATATAGATTATTTCAAACATTTATATTCGTCCTTTGAATTATTTCCAATGAACATAATATTGTATTAAATATTAAAATGGCCCCATGTATGGTTAGGTTTTTTTTTTAATACGAACAATTTATGTGGGTAGTAAATTTGTTAAAAAATAATTTCACAGGCAAAAGATAACTCTACAGTGTGAGTCTTTATAAAGTGCACATATTAAAAAGGGTGAAAATATAAACAATTTTATCGACGGAAAAAATGTCAAAAAAATTTTTCTTTGAAATGGTAAAAAATGGTAAAAATGGTAAATTTTCTTTAAAAAATCATGAATAATTAATTTATGAGGTTTCTTTTTCAAAAAATTATGGCTTTATTAGCTTGGCCTATTATTAGAGATCATTATTAATTTTGTTTTGTTTTAATATGACATTTAGTTTAAAAGTAGTAACAGTTTGTTTGCATGGGGTACCCAGAAGAGAGTAAAAAAAAATAAAAATTTTAAATTTTTTTTAGATTTGTTTTGACATTTTTTCCGTCGATAAAACTGTTTATATTTTCACCCTTTTTAATATGTGCACTTTATAAAGACTCACACTGTATAATTTTTAATGTAGTTTAAAACATCTTTCATACTATAAATAATCACCACGCTTAGCTATTTAGTTGTCAATAACGAAACGCTTCTTCATGATTCTTTCGCCATCCTATTTCTACACGAGTACATCATGATTGCCTGAAGTTCACTTGACCAAAAACATTTTGCCCGAATGATCGTTTGACCGGTGAACTGTTTGGTCGAAAAAATGTTGACCAAGCAACGTTCGCCCGAGTGCCACATAATCAAGATTTTCTCGAACATATTGCTAAATCAATGTTTTCTTTTACTTCCAGGGAAGCAAATGCATGGAAGTCCGGTACGGCCAATGCCTCGACGACGAAGAAACTATAGCTAACAGAAAATTGAAATCTAACTAACATATTTTAAGTACTAAAATTGTGTACATTAATTTATTATAAAATTAGTTTTAATGATATTGTTAACTCGCTGTAGAGGCTTTGTAAATGCTTAATAAAATATTTTTATTATATTTTTAGTGGTGAGTTTTATTAAGTGCTTATTTATCGAAGAAATGTGACATCCACCAACCAGCACTGGGCCCGCGTGGTGGATTACGGCCCAACCCCTTCACGACGTCTGTGTCGCAGCAGTGGGATAGGCTGATTATGTTTATTTATTTATATTTTTGTACTAACTTGTGTACTGAGATAATGTTAAAGGCATGTTATGTTATGTTGGTTGGTATGTTGGTTCTGTAAAAAAGCGGTCAAGTGCCAGTCGGACGTGGGGCAATAAAAATACGCACGCTGTAATAATTTCAACCCTAAAAATCTCACCGTGAACATGTAGGTGAAGTGAGATTGAAGTAAGCTCTAAATAATGTCAATCCCTAGCATCAGGTGGAATGACCCTGAGGGTTCTGTACCCAAAGGGTGGAATCAGGACCCTATTACTTAGCCTCCGCTGTCCGTCCGCCCGTCCATCCATCTCTCTATCAGCGGGCTGTATCTCATCAACGTGTCTCTCCAGTACCCACAGTAAATATTACCATTCTTCTCTTACAAATAATAATATTCTGTATAACCCATTCCTACTGTAGGATTAAGAACAAGAGTACCTACATCACAGGAACTCCTTATAACGCAGAGTGTTAATGGCCCCACATAAACTAACGCGTGACCGCAACAGTCTGGTATTGTGTCCCATGTTAATGGCCTAGTGTACCTAAATGGATCTAGCCGAGGCTTAGTAACATTTAATTAACTAAGTAAGTACATATACATTACAAAGGGCTATGAATGTCCGGAGTGACGATTTGGACTCGTTCCTAACCGAATGGGTGGAGAAGGCACAGCATAAATAAAAAGAGAAAAATATGGTGGAGACATTTGCCCAACAGTGGTACAACATAGGTTAACTGAAAACAAATGTCAACTATTACTTGGTTGGTAAAAAAACATTTTTTTTTTTCAGTTAACCTATTTTGTATCTGACCTCCACAAGTCTCCTTGGTAATACTGATTACAGTCAGCGCCACGTAACTTGGCAAGGTTTTGCCGTAGTGGGAATAAGTTTGCGCATGTACACTTAGAGCAACAAAAACAATATCACTTTGATTGCTTGTAATTATTCTACGGTTATTTCCATAATTTATTTTAAACACGTCTGTTTAGAAGAAAGTTAAAGAAAGGAGAGGAAAAGGGGGGACTCTTGTCAAGTTATGTGCCGGCTACTGTACCAAGGAGACTTGTGGAGGTCAGATATGCAGGCACTTCAAACGAATAATAAAATAAAAAACGCAACTACCAGCACTAAGTATTATATTTAGTAACACTACATTTGCTGGCACTGCGCACGCGCCATATACGCTACTTTCTGTGCGCGCTGCACCACTTCAGGGCAGCGCTTGCGTCGCACCAGCCGGCAGTCCTGGAAAAAGCCCTCATTACGAGGGAAACCATTGCTGCCATCGCTGAATGTCACCAGACCTGGAACAGAGAATATACTTACATTTCCTTATTGTGAATTCAGGGAAATCAACCTCTTTATTATAAATAAAGAGGTTGATTTTTCCCTGAATTCCATTCAGAAGCCTTGTTTATATTATAATATAAACGAAGCTTAAATTTAACAGGTTCCGGTGCTTTAAACGAGACACAATAGATGTTAATAAATATTAATTTCCCGAAATGTACTTCACTACATAGTATAAAACAAAGTCGCTTCCCTGTCTGTCTGTCCCTATATATGCTTAGATCTTTATAACTCCGCAACGGATTTTGATGCGGTTTTTTTTAATAGATAGAGTGATTCAAAAGGAAGGTTTATATGTATAATAAATGCATAATATAGTAGAGCATCACTGATAATTTTAGAGGTTTCTAATATGATGTCGTAAATAAACACATTTTTTTGCGCTTACATTGTAAACGCTGGCTGAACCATTCGAGATAGGTCAAAATAATGTACTACAGTATTGTACACCTTAAAAAGGTCTACAAAAAAGACCGCGATGGTATATGTCTATCTCATAGGGATAACCCACAATAACCATTTTTTATCCTCTACTTTTTACAAGAAATAATGGCTTATCTAAGAAGCAATTTTAGGCAATACAGCATTAATCCTTATCCAATTAAGTACCTTAAAAACATTTTGCATTTTATATAGATAATAATGGCTCTTTACAGCATGTAATTTAAATGAATATTTTCGAGGATATTACAGATTTAAAATGCGGGCGTTACCGGCCGGGGAGTCGGCCGAGAAATAATGGCTCTAAAATTATCAGTGTTTCTCTCCTATATTATGCATGTATTATACATATAAACCTTCCTCTTGAATCACTCTTATCTATAAAAAAACCGCATCAAAATCCGTAACGTAGTTTTCAAGCTCTAAGCATACATAGAGACAGACAGACAGCGGGAAGCGACTTTTTTTTATACTATGCAGTGATCAGCATTACACCCGTGCGAAGCCGGGGCGGGTCGCTAGTCATTATAGAAATTAGTAACTTGTTGAGTTCCGCCAACTCACACGCTACAAACAATTGCTGTTTAATTTTGTCTCACTAGCTGTGATTTGATAAATTAAGCAACATTGCATCGGTAGAGTTTGTCGTTCGAAAGAAGTTCCGCAGCCGAGATGACGCTACAGCCAAGCCACGTGCACCTAAATCTTTATTTAAATATTTATACTATTGTTAAGGCCCACCCCCCCTAGGGTGCGGGGGGCCGGGCCGCTGTCCCTACTCCACGGCGCTGAGGACATAAAAAGGCGCGCGCGCCTCGCGACGAGCGTCGGACCTTAGAAAACCTGTAATAATTATAATTAAATACATACGTATAAATAGCAAAATAACCCTATTGTAAAAGGAAAATTAAATATATAGTCGTCCAGTTTGAGTTTCATATTTCAGCTCCGCACACTTACCTGACACCACACAATCAAGGCCATAAGCCTAAACAACTATACTATACTCACATCAAATTATCGATCTTAATAGAAGAAGGTGTGTGATGTAGGAGGGTTGTTGTAGGAATGCTGCTAACTAAATAATAATAATTAGTTCCCCTTATTGCCGAGAGACTTTTTTTATTGCTGTTTTGATCATGCCTGATGGAAAGCGATGGATGCGGTCTATGATGGAACGAGCGTACCCAGAAGATGCCTAATGCGCTGGAACTCCTACGCGTCGACGAAAGGCGAAACACAGCATGCTGCTAGATGTCGGACTCCGGTGGAAGGGTGGCCGTAAACCAGGTGAGCGTTAGCCCTGCCACCGCAAGGGATATGTAAAATAAGGTTTGGGGTGTTCAGGATGCGCCGAGCGCTCGGTTCAGTTGAGTAACTGGCGGAAGTAACTGCGCAACACGAGGAGGTTTCTTCATACATCCCAAAAAACTAAAACGGACTTCTTTGGTGGGCCGGACTCTAGCTGCGAAGCTGTTAAAGATATAGACACAAGGAACATTAGTTTCATCTTTGTAAGTGAATAACGGAAGTGAAACAAAAGAGATGCAAAGAATAATGCCATTTCATTTCATCAGAAAGAAACAGCTCTGAAGTCCCATTTACAAGATGCAAGTTTCTTTCCTGTGACATGCCATAAAATTGAAGCAACAAATTACTTGCATCATCTTAATATATTGTTTAAACGATTCTTGCTCAAACCTGTGGTATGCCACAGGCAATTAAATTACATCGTGTACACCAAGCTTTAGTCGCTGGACCCATTTACCTATAACAGTGTTTGTTTATTTAGTTATTGCAACAAACAGCAATCGACAAGCATCTTCCAAGGTGGTATGTTTCCTTTTTACAGTTTATAGTTGTTACTTAAAACATCGGACATGGACTGCAAGAACCTTCAAGTTTTACTGTGTAGGTATTTATAAAGAAAATCAAATGAATAGTATTTTTCCATATTCTATATTCATCACAGAAATCTTAATTAAATAAAAAAATACTTATTATTTTAAATTATTCTGGAGTCTCGTCTCTCAAAAGCAACAATTTATTTAAGCCTCAAGCAATATACATATTGGATAAAGTTTCAAAAAGCCGCAGTGAATTGTGGTTTTCTGATATACTCCTTTGATTGGGATATAATATTCTTCTGAAATATAATTAACTGTACCTACCTAACATGATTTATGCGTTCAAAGAATCTGTAAGTTTACCATAAGATAATAACACAATGAGGACCAGTGTGGCAAAATTTCCAGAAAGTGCTGCAATCTTGTCGCTTCTGCGTTATGAGTCGCGGGTTCATTTTCCGCATAGAGAAAAAACTTGTGTGATCCCCTCTTCCGCATAATTATACCTATTCATACTTGTTTCCGGTCTGGGTGTATGAGCATTTGTGTCTTTAAATGCACCCACGATACAGGCAAAATCCTAGTGTGGGGAAATGTTTAAAGAAAACATTGTGTAATCAGTATGTACTAAGTATGTGTTTTTATGTCAACTTTTGTGTTCCTTATTTTGTTACACATAATTATGCTTGATTTCCATATACTATTAAAATAAATAAGAAGGTTGTTCTATTATTTAAATTTAAGTTAATTTTCATCACAGAAAGCCTCCCAGCTAGCTGCGTAATGGTACCCTGCCCATGAGTTAGAAGTTTCAGTTTCTTGTAATTTTGGCTTGAATTTCTCTATTTACACGTCGTTGGTCTTCGAATTCAGCGGCCGCTAACATATTCCATTCTAAATAAGCTCATCCAGACATTATTTTGACTCAAAAAATTCAAAAACATATGCATGCAGTCGAGTAAGGTGTCGGATTGTCCAAAAAAATGTTTTCATTTTTAATTATCTGTATACTAACTTACTTTATAAGTATTTTTGTGCTACTAACAATAATATGGATGTGTGAGTGTCCAAAATAAATGATTTATTATTATTACTAATGTAAACATGTGTTTCACACGTCAAAATTCTATTGAGCTACGTAACTACAATCGTAAGCGTATTTTCAAATTCAAATTCAAATTAATTTATTCATTTTGTAGTCATATTTTAGTAGTCATAATTTTTATAGCTTCTGTCAAATTAGTGATTCATGGCGCAGCGCCGTTTTGTATAGCGACAGCTGAAAAACGCTAGTGACTGTCGAATAGATTATGTTAGGTTTCTTACCTATCAAAATTTATAGTGCTCATGGTACAAATTTTAATAATTTCTGTGACCAGGACATTATTTCATATACAAGCTGTAACTTAAATAACGCACAACCTAATAAGGGAACATTGTACTCATCATTATAAACAACTTTTACTATGGGACCAACCCGGAAATCGCAAAAAAAAACAGCTGTTCCCTACATTTATGTTCGCATAACTCGTCAAGATGTAGGGAATAGCTGATTTTTTTTTCGCTATTTCAGGTTTGGTCCTATAGTAAAATGATGAGTACAATGACCCTTTACGAGGTTGTGCGTTATTTTAGTTACACCTTGTATATTATTTACGGGGGACGCTAGCGAGTTTTGGCTGTGCAAACTCACGGTAGAGTTACTGATGTCTTGTGATTACAGTTTCTGCGATCGTACGAGCCATCGATCCAACTCAATTAGGATAATCTTGTTATTTTTAGACCACTATTATCTTAAACTAATAAATAAAGTTACTGAATATATCATGATGCCTTATTAAAAGTTTACCCGGTTGTTTTATCCAATTTTTGTACTAAGCCTAATTTTCCTGAAAGTAAAGACAGTGAGAATATAGGTAGCTAAAAAACATCATTGCTTACATACTTTACGTAAAGAAACACGCGTGGACTAATTATATAAACGTATGGTACATTTTTAACCGACTTCAAAAAAAGGAGGAGGTTATCAATTCGACTGTATTTTTTTATTTTTTTTTTAATGTTTGTTACCTCATAATAACCGACTGGGTGAACCGATTTTCATGATTCTTTTTTTATTTGAAAGCTGGTGCTTTCCGTGTGGTCCCATTGTCACCATTTCAATATCTGATGATGGGATCTTGTAGAAATCGGGGGAACTCTTCAATAAATAACAGCAGATTAACCGCGATTGTTGCTATAGCATATCTAAGCATTGTTTACACCATCACACAACATAATATCACGCCTGTACTCACTACAAAGATTATAATTTTTTTTTATTATAATAATAATTAATACCAGTAAAACAACCGCGATTGCTGCTATCGCATATGTATGCATTGTTTACGCAATCGCACAACATAACATCACGTCTGTACCCTATAAACGCAGATGCAGCTTCCTGTCACTGATATTTACATAGCAAGTAGTGTTTATATGAATTTGATTGGGGTAGATATAACTAAAAAGTGAAAAATAAAAAATTTTATATAAAAAAAAAACAACCGACTTCCAAAAAAACACTACAAAGTGAAAAATAATTTTAATTTCGGAAGTCGGTGTCAAAAAACCAAAATGCAGAACCAACGACACCGACTTCCAAAATTAAAATTATTTTTAACTTTGTAGTGTTTTTTTGGAAGTCGGTTGTTTTTTTTTCTCTGAAATTCTCTCTATAGAAATTCTCTGGAAGCAAATACACTTACCTAACATAATACAACGCGTAATTCCTGGCACCCGAAGCTCCTCAAAGCAGCCCCAATTACTTTCTCTCTTACTTCATCACTGTACGAGTCATTAAGATCGAATAACGTTTGCGAGTTTCGAGTTCGTTGTTACTGTGCCCAGTTTATTTTGTTATTATTGTTTACATTCTGCACAGGAAAAATATAGTGGTAACTCTCGTGCTTTTCAATGGACCATGATTTTAATCTTCTTCATTTTATCTCACTGTCCTCTACATAACTATAGAATATATTATGTTTCAGTCCTGAATGTTAATAATTAACTAACAATTAACCGGTCGACTGCCGTAATTACAGAAACCACTAAAAAGCCATCGTGTCTCGCGTGGATCCACGATTCGGCATACAAAGAGTTAATAAATTCTTGGGTTTTACAGCTAAAACCCTCAATAATTTTATAGCTGCGGGCTTAAGGCTATTCAAGAAGATAAGCCTAGAAAATATTAGGTACATTTTTCCTAAAACCTTTGTCGTCTGCGACCCATAGCAACAGGTGATATATTAATCTGACAGATAATATTTACACACTAGTCTTCGAATAGTTTTTGAATATTATTACCTATAAGAATGAAGTTGTGAACTAAATAGTTGAAAAGATTATCTTAATAGTTAAAACGAATAATGCACACACACAAATATAACAAATTGCTTTGTCGATTCGGTAAGGAAAACTATACCATTTAAAATAAATTACATACACGTAGCGCCATCTATATTGCCAAGGTCGAACTAAGTAACAGTAACATTCTTAGTGATGTAAAGAGTCTCTTCAATGACAAAATAAAGCATTAATATTTATAATAGACATAATTTTTCGTTTGTAATTTCTTTCCTAGTATGCTAAGAATCTTATGTACTTACATCATCTAGGAAAATAATGCTCTTTGTATTAGTTTATCCAATCTCAACTAAAAAAAGACCTGTCAAGTTCAAAATGAGTATCTTTTGCGTCACTTGGGTATTTATAAACGTAGCTTAAAGTTAAGTTTCCTAGATCATCTAGGTAAGTATAAGATTTAGGGAAGAAATTACATACGAAAAATTACCGCGTAGCCATTTATCGTGGTATCGCCGTAAGAAAAATATACTTAATAGATTCATATGCCTTGATGAAACTTGGGTCGAATTTTATACTCCTCGTCAAAGACATCAGTCACGATGTTGGGTGGAACCGGGCACTTCAAGTGAACATTTACCACGTGCAGAGCTACATGAACGAAAAATACTACTAATAGTAGCTATGGATATCAGAGGCATTGCTTTTTGGAGAACTTATGATGAAAATACAACTATGACTGGAGAGCGATATAAGTCATTTTTAGAAGAAAATATTCCTATTTGGGCAGACGAACATCACAAATCAAAAATAGTTCAGAATTTAATTGAAGATAAAGGATGGATTGAAATTATTCAGTCGCCATATTCCCCGGATATGAATCCTTGTGATTTCAATTGTTTTGGCCATGTGAAGAGGAAATTGTCGGGTACTCGATACAATAGCAAAAAGGAGTTACATATTAAACTAAAAAGCATTTTTGATGAATTAAATGAAAGTGGTACTTTAAATGGTGTTCAAGATTTGCCAGCAGTCTGGGAGCGAGTGATTAATAGTGGTGGAGATTATTGATTAGTGTCACAAGGTTATATAGTATAGTAGTCAGTTTTTGTAAAATAATAATAATAAAAAAATATGACACTGGAAGGGGGATGACCTAATATGTAGATATTTTTTTTTTTTTAAGCTTTAGAGTATTTGATTTTCTATGCTAATTTTGAATGTTTGTACAGTCAGAGAAGTTAACAGTTGATGAAATAGACTGCTAAACTAAATTGTCCGTATATTCAAATTAACAACTATCGTTGTCATGACAGAAACAAGGTGCATGCCTTCAACGGTTGGGTCATGTCGGTCTTTATGTACTCTTTTGGCAAATGGATTCAAACGGAACACGACGGTCTGGAAAGGATGATCCGTACACTGCTGACTGCAAACCGGATGCATCACCCTGTGAACCTGTAGATGCTAGATTGGAGTATGAGCCAGAATCATTTTCTGTTTCAGCGATTGGTATAAGAAAAGTCCAATAAGTCCCACTTAAAACCTTCCTGCAAAGAGTGGGGACACGAAGCTTCTGGTCCGAGTTCATTTTCCCTTCACCAACAATACCGCAAATTTTGTTTAGAATGGCATCTATAGATCCTTACCACCGGCGTACTGATGACATATTCACCCGGCAATGCATTATCCACGGGTGCTGGTGGATTTGGGTCGCTCGGGGGTAATGGTTCGATAGGCGTCGGTGGAGGACTTTGGCGTAGTAATTGACTTCGACTAAACGGGCTTGATCCTGAGTAAAAATAAAGTGGTTCTGTTAGTAAGACTATTAGACATAGTCTTACTAACAGAACCACTTTATTATTATTTATAAAAATTATTAAGTTCATCTTGGTCGGTAAAAACCAGTCGAATTAAAACACGCACAAATAATTTTATTTATTTGTCGTAATTGTTTATTTCATTATAATGAATACAAAACACTCGTCCGCTTTGTCTCGCGTCACGTAACGCTGAATATTAGTTGAATACCCAGATTTTGTGTGGGTGCCCTAAGCTTTTGTTTTAGATATTACTCACCTAGTTGCGAATTGTTTTAATTAGACTATTGTTTTTGGACATTGTTTGGTAACCACATAGGTTGTTTGAATAGATTTTGCGTGTCCCAATTTGAAATATAATATTGTTCAATTTTGACAGCAATGCTAATAGCGTACAGGAATAATCTTATTATACCTACCATATTTTTATTTTTTCTGCCTCTGAAAGTTTTCAACCTTGGAGTCTCCTTCCTTTTTAACAAGATATGTTTTTTTTTTATAGATACTTTATCGTTAACTGGCTTTCCGGTCTTACATCACCAAAAATTTAATCAAGTAGGTACTTAAGAACATAACACACAAAATTAAAAGGAAACGATGCTATACTTTTATGCGTCTGGCCTCCACTCTGGGTAGAGGTTACAAGGTTTTCAATTAGGGAACCGGTGTGTTCTGTTGCCGTACTTGATATCTCATACATATTTAGACGTTTTACTGAACACATAAAAAGTAATAGGGAAGCCTAGACTTTTTCTAAGAGACGTATAATAAAATCTTGTTACTTTGGCAAATTGTTGCTAAAACCACGTTATAGGTAACAAGCTCAGACAGTGTGCAAAACTTTGTTGATATCAGATGGTTACATTAATACACATTTCATCACGCATCTAATTCTCAAAAGATTAGGTAGAGGTATACATATTGCACATACATTTCGCCATTTATTTTTAACCCCCATGAATGTATAAAACAATGCCCATCTGTCATACATCGTTTGGCCCAGAAATGGACAGTTAAATATTACACTAATATTATTTGTATTAGTTACATAAATGTCTACTAAAAGTAAAGAAAAGTCGGCCACGTTACTAGTATCACCGTAAATATCAGTAAAAGTAGTCTTACTTAGTATTGTAATAAATTATGACAAATAATAACGATTATTGAAGTACTTTTAACAATTGTTAAAAAATAAATTGTTTTAAATATAATTGATCACATGCTGTACACGCTTTGGCCGAAAAAAGGGCACCAACCGGGCACAAATCTAGACTCCGGGTTGCTACTGAGAAATTGCCCTAATCTCTGTGTGTCTTATTTCATTATGTGTGTCTTGTTTACTGTTTATGTATGTCTCCTTTGTGTTTTGGGTCTTTACAATATTATTTTATTCAAATAAGTATTCAGTCTTAAGTCAAATCTTAGTGTAAATTGGATGACAACAAAAGTTTACTTAGTGTGTACCTGTCCTCTGTGTCTGTCTCTGTGTGTTCTGTGTTTTTTTTTGTATGACTGCCCCGTTGGTCTCGTGGTCGCAACCGCGACTGCTGATCGTGGGGTCCTGGGTTCGATTCTCAGGTCAGGCAAAGTGTTATTGATTTTTTTCCATTACGATTTTTTTTTTGTAACAACCCGTTGTTTGAAAGTCGGCGGTGTGATACGTGTGATACGTGTGTACCCCGTGCCTCAGAAAGGACGTTTAGCCAATGTTCCTGCACTTGATCTCTCTCCGGTCGTGTTGGATTGCCCTCCCATCGGACTATGAGATTGAGGGAAGAGAGAGTGCACCTGTGTCTGCGCAAACACTTGAGCACTATTTTAATAACTCCCACGCTGAAGGCTCTTCGTTGAGATTGACCGCCATACCCGAAATACGGTCTGGAGGACTATTAATTACTATATATACACAAACCTAGTTTCCTCGCTTTATGTTCCCCGTATAATTTACAGCTTACAAGATTATAAAGGGAACAGCTTTTGACTGACAAATTATGAGTTAGCAGAATAGGTACAGTGATTTGTGATAATATTTGCAGAGACTTTTACAATATCAGTTAGATACCACATATACAAGGTCAAATTAAATTAGCTAGCGAAACTCTGCAGACATGATAGGTATCTACATTTAAACACGATAAAATAAAAATTCAAAAGATTCGATGTTTTTGATTTGGAGGTCAACGACAGATTGTATTATTGTCACTTCACGAATGAGATGAAAAAATCAGTTTTCTTCCGTATTGTCATATTTAGATATCGATACAAATCACATTTCTGAAGTTTACATAAAAAAAAAACCTGATTTTTTAAACTCATATTTCAAGTGACTACACTGACTGCGCTCGACGACCCCACAAAAAGGGCTTCAAATTAATTTCTTTATTTGTTGAAACACATTATTTCGATATCGATATTATGTCTTCGGAGTTTTGCTAGCTAATTTAATTTGACCCTGTATAAAGATTTGCCAGTAATAACATTTGTAAATATTTGGTAATACTGTCTACGGTTCACATATTTTATTATGATAATTCTGGTTATTATTCTTTTTTTGAGGGGCCCGTGACTAAATAATACGAGCAGCACACGTCGGTCGATCACTTGCCGCGATTGGTCAGTCCATCTTTACATACCGAGACCACTACGTCTCGGTTAAAGCACGTTAAGCCGTTGGTTCCGGCTGTCATTCGTGGATCTTTGACAGTCGTTACGGGTCGTCACAAGCCCGAAAGTATGATAACCAGTCTTACCAAGGGGTATCATATTACCCAGTAACTGGGTTGTGGAGGTCAGATAGGCAGTTGCTCCATGTTAAATACTGGTACTTGGCTGCATTCAGACTGGGAGCCGACCCCAACATAGTTGCGAAAAGGCTAGGCTGATGATGATTATGATGATTCTGGTTATTGGGAATTATCATCTGCCTAGCCTTTAGGAATACCTAAGGGGTTTAAGGGACTGATGAATATTCAATGCCAAGCTTGATATATGCCAGTAGAAAACCTGTGCGAATAGAAACTTTGGGTAACTTGACAAGATTCACAATGTACTCTACGCGCATAGAGATTTAAGAGTTATATTTAAATGTATTTGGTTCTATGTGAAGATTTTGTGTTTTTTTCGGTAACATTATTTTTTTCGTTTAGTGGAATAGTTTCTGTAGAATCACAGATCAGATACGCATCAAGGTAGGCGAAACAAAAACTTAAAAAAAAATCCTTGGATGTGAAATAAAACTGCTGTATTTAATGTGTAAAACATGAGAGCTTTTATTGCAAGAGGCAAGTCCAGCACCCTAGCTGCGTAACACACTATCAATCAGAATATGAATAATTTTGAAGGATATTGCTAATCCATTGCTTCATATGTTCGAAAAATTTGTCTGCTCAACAACGTAAATAACGCAATAAATGTTGTTGAACTGTCAAAATGAAAGCCATTCTTAGGCTCTTCCAGGATAAATGTCCAGCAGGGTAATTGCGTAACACACTATTAGCAGCAATGAGTTTCATTTTGACAGTTCAAACACATTCATTCCGTTATTTACGTTGCTGAGCAGACACATTTTTAGAACATATGGAGCATTGGATTAGCAATATACTTCATAATGATTCAAATTGAGAGTAACAGTGTGTAATGTAATGTAATGTACGCAATTAGGGTGCGGGTTCCAACGAAAGCTAGGATATTTATGGGCAAGAGAATGATTATTATTATTTTATTTTGTATCTATACAGTTGATATTTCAGATTTAAGAGAATACCTTTTCGTTACCAAATTCCCTGATATCATGTCATGAAAAATAAACTGTGAATAAATCAATCGATTACTAACTTTAAAATCTTCTTACCTAGTCCCCATACTCTTCCTCCACGGAACTCCCCTTCGAACTTCATGCCATCAGCTCGCCAGAACACACCGTGACCATGGAACCAGCCTTGCATGAACTCACCTTCATACCTGGAATTACAAATAACGACACTGTTGTAATAAGAACCAGACCGAATTAGATTTTCCTTTTTTATCAATTGTTACATCACTACTAAAGTATTACTAAACCTTCTTAACTAACCTTCTTAAATAGTAACGCTACTAACGACTTTATAGTCTGTGGTAATCTCTCAAGTAAATGAACGTTGCAAATTATTTTCACTTGCTTTACCTATTTAATAAATATATCAGACACTTAATTTTGGTTTCAGTCTCTCGCACTAACAAAACACAGCTAAAACGATTTCCTCTTGAAATAACGATTGCAACTTTTGGATAAGGCCTATTTTATAATTATTTGTGTTTCAAAATACTAGGTGGTCGTAATAACATAAAATCATAACCAATACAGTAGCAGAAAATAGGTTTATAAGTTTTTTTTTTAAGTTGATGGATTTTATTTACTTAAACCAGATAATATTTACATAACATAAGCTAACATTAATTAAAAAGCTAACAGACTTAAAATAAAAATAATAATATGTACAAGTATATAAAAAGGAGGGCAAATGATCAAAGGGCATCAAAAAATTCGTCCGTATCGCTGTCAATAGGAAACGTGCCCAAAAGGCTGGCAGCATTACCACGTTGTATGGCAATGCTGATTCTTTGGCCGAAAAATAGGCCAGCCCTCTGGTCACGTGAGGAGTCGACCATCCGCTTGGCGATATCCCGAAATAATAGGTGGGCACTCGGACCCCATGGTCCTAGTGATTCAACCCCAAACGGCTCGAACAAATAAGTTCCAAAGAGGTTGGAGTATTTGCGCCGTTTGAGGTTTTCCGCACCTGCAGCAGCCGCACCAGCATAGCCCACCGTGCTTGGAAGATGGGATGGCGCAAGGGTGTCGTTGTCGTTTATAAGTTGCCAAGTATAAATAAAACTTATTTCTTGTCAATTGGCCGAATTCTAGTCTGTTCTATTTCTTACATTGTTATGGCAAGCAAAGCTGATGTCGACCATTCTGCCAATGTCTATAGTAAATTGGAGATTTGCCGAGTTATGGCTAATTCAAAATCACAACTTTCAAAAATGATAGTAAGATTTGAATATGTTATTTTCCCTGAATTATTTTATAACAGACAGACAAAGTAACTTTCGCATTTTATAATATTGCTGTATAAGCATTTTATAATATTCCCATTAAAATACACGGACAAAGTTTTAGAAATCATTCAGACCACCAAAATAAGGACCATCATCATCTGCTTAGCCTTTTCCCAACTATGTTGGGGTCGGCTTCCAGTCTAACCGGATGTAGCTGAATACCAGTATTTTACATGGAGCGACTGCCTATCTGCCTCCACAACCCAGTTACTGGGTAATACGATACCCCTAGGTAAGACTGGTTGTCAGATTTTCGGGCTTCTGACACCCGTAACGACTGTCAAAGATCTACGAATGACAGCCGGGACCAACAGCTTAACGTGGTTTCCGTAGCATGGAGGGGTCTCGGTATGTAGAGATGGTTACCCATCCACAGACCAACCGCGGCAAGCGTAGCTTAACCTGATCGCTCGACCTGTGCGGCTGTTATTATTTAGCCACGGGCCCCTTAACCACCAAAATAAGGACAATGATAAAAAAATATATATGAAAAACGCATACAGGAAAAATAATCGGCTAAAGAAAATACACCAATGTGCCGGCAATTTATTATAATATAATAAATTGCCGGCACATTGGTGTATTTACCTCATATTATGAGGTCAAAATAAAATCACTTTAATCAGTTTTTTTTTCTTGGTTGTCTTTGGTTAGACGTACTGAGCGCTGTGTTAAAAGTCCATCTATTTTAATAGGATCTTGCATGTGTGGTTGTGCATCACATTGAACTCGATCTCAATTTGTCTAGACCGAAAATATACGCTGGAGATTTCGCAGTCAATGAATAATGTTGCCAGACTTGAATAATTTCCGAATGGCCTTTTTGAGAATTGCTTTAATTAAAAACTCTGTCAGATGGGAACTATTTTCGGCTTCAGATATTTTTCATTTGTGTAGATTTGTTCATTAGCTTAAAGCCAAATAAATTAAAACGAAATAATATGCTTCTTTATCTTAAAACAGGCTGAGAAGTTAATTGATAAAATATGTGCTAAGGTAGGTGTTAATTTTTGAGTCAATGGTTCAGTCATTTCAAAATGATGTAAATCCTGCCGATTTAGACTTCATCCTCGTGAAAGGACACTGTCCAGAATCGCCCTGTGCAACACAAAAGGACAAACACGATAATTAATTGTATATTTCATTATATTAGTTGCAAATACTTTTGTAACACGGACTAGCTGCATTTCAAAATGAACATTATAAAGTATTTTACGCGACTAATAACATTAATTGCCGCCATCTTTGCCAAACGTCATGTCGTGCCAAAAAAGATTAGGGATTAGGTTTTAGAAAAAAATTGCATACGTACCTAATTATCTAGGTACGTACTAAAAATAGCCAAATGTATTTTGATATCGTTTTTCAGTTTCTTAAAAATCACTCGGAGCTATGAAAAACTATACCTTATGTTATAACCTCAAAATCTGATACTTTTTTTTTTAAATATATCTATTCTGCAGCCAGTCCGCTATAAAAATAAGATCTTACAGGAGTTTACTAATGATCGACAATACAACGCATAATTTTCCGACACTCTTGGTTCCAGGGCGAACAATGTATGGGCGCAGAGCAATGTCCTTTGTTATTCCCCTACCCCACCCCGTCGCATCGCATCGCCCGCCCGCGCTATTACTACATTTATCATTATTTTCAAAATGTTTAGTAAATCTCAAAGTAAAGTAGTTGAAGTTACCTTTTAGTCCTCTCTAAAGTTGAAACTTATAAACAATCTTATTCTTAAGATCCAGATTTAGAAATTTATAAACTCTGCATTTGTTTTCGGGTTTTGCATTTCACTTCAGATCACTGCTGAAAACTAAAGTTTGTAAAGCCAAGCACATCTTCCAGTTTTTTTTTTTTTTATCAAACTATAATTCTCTATTTCGTCCCTGTATCAAAACTTCTATCTACGTAGGTTTTAGGCAGAAGTGTCAATACAGGTTTTGCTCCAAAATAGCTACCCCGTTCACCTAGCGACTTATTTTACTTTAAGAGAGATTTTCTTGTTAAGGCAACTTGATTTCTATTTCTTGAGTTTTTAATTGCTGGAACATGAACCATATGTATAGTTAACATTATAATAAAATACATCATAATCACAATGGCAACCTATAAAAATAAAACAAAGGAATAATTTGGGCCTTTAGTCACAGGTGTTGGAAACCTGAATCGAGTTTTGAAGCAAATATTTTGATTGGGTCACCGAAGTTTGAAAGTTTTGTCTATGTCGGGTTTTGGTTTTTCCGTTCGTCTCGCTTAGCAAAACTATTTGAGTGTTATCTCAAATCGTTTTGCTAAGCGAGGCGAACGGACCCTGCCGAACCCCTGCGATGTGAATTCTTTCTTCTGTTAGCCCGTACACTTCTAGCATTATAAATATTGACCTTCCTAATTCTAATTGATTGATGAATTACATTTTTTGTTTGGGTTGGGTTACCGAACAACTTCTAATCTGAAACTTTACCACTACTTTTCAATAACAAAATTGAAAGAAAGAAAAAAAACGTTTATTGGCATTATAGCAAAATAAATTCAACATAAAACTATGAAAAAAGAAAACAAATATTATGTGTGTAGTGAAAATAAAAAGAATCACCACATTGAAGATAAATTCTGTATTTTTTTTTTTTTTTTTTATATATTTCAAACATAAAATGTATACAACGTGTAACGTTAAATGCGCAAAACTTCAAACACCCCAACTGATTTTTAATTCAATTGACCTATTTCAGAAAGTAAATAAGTCATTAAAAAATTGTAAAGGTTTTATGTGCTGTTTTAGTTTTACTGGCCATTCTGATCGTTTCTTGCGTCTGCGACGACGCTTTATCGAGGGTGGAGTCGTCACCGGGCCGCTGCGCCGCGCTGTGCTGCGCCGGTGCTTGACCTATTAATAAATAGACACGGCAACGTTTTTAATGAAGATTTTTTGGAAAATGTGACCTATATTAAAAAGTGGTTCAATTAATTCTGCTCGTTATTCTGATCAAACTATTTTCAGGTTTTGCGCATTTAAAGTTACACGTTGTATAAGGAATTTAAATATAAAAAAAAATGGAGGGTATTTTACTTGACAATTCTTGGTAAAAAAATATTAGTAAAAAAAAGGGAATTAGGAGAGTTTATCAATTTCAGTATGTTTTTTGGGATAGAATTTAAAAACCAATATCGTGAATTTGATAAACTCTCCTTGAGAGTTCGAGATGCCAAAAGGCCCTCAGCTCAGCAAGTTTCTTTCATAGTTTCCTGCTATATTAGCAGCACCTGCGGTGAAAATGTGGCAACTATACTTTTTTTTTTGACATTAGCAGTGGCTGTTATATTAGAAGTGGCAAGACGCCTCGGCCGAACGTCAGCAGGGTTCGGATGTGGAGCTATATCGCAAACTATGCTCCAAATCCTATTCTGCTCTCTGTGTCCCAAAACTTGCAGGCAAAATGACCTCTGCGCTGCCACCGACGATGCCATGGAACTAGCGAAGTACTGGGCCAACAAGTTCGGAGAAAAGTCGTGCCAGAAACACGAAGAAGGAGAAGAAGACATATATTAAAGAGTCCTGGGTCGTAAATGTTAATTAACTTTCAGTTAATGACGAGCGTCAAAAAGTTCGACTCGAAAAGTTCGTGAAACGGAAGTTTGACGTATGTAAATGTCAAAATAAATAATGAAGCCAACGTTTCAGCGAAAACATACAAAAGAATCTCAATAATTTTATCTTAGTAATGACATGAAAAAATACCGGCCAAGTGAGACTCAGACTCGTACACGGAGGGTTACGTACCACCGTACAATATTTAACACCAAATATTTTTTAAAAGAACACGTTGTTTAGATCGGGCACCCTCTTTCAACTGTAGTTTTGTAGTTGTTCTGTATTGTGTAGTTTTAGTATTTGTTGTTATAGCTGCAATAGAAATACACATTCTGCGCAAACATCAACTGTCTACTTATTACGGTTCATGAGATACAGCCTCCTGACAGACAGATGGACGGATGGACAGCGGAGGCTTAGTGATAGGGTTCCGTCGGCACCCCATAGGTACGGACCCCTAAAAAACTACGAAATATATCGCAAGGTTTTCTGAAGAAGAATCCAAAATAATGTACAACAGTGATAATAAATATCAAGTTTATTTCGCCATTGCATTTGAAAGGTACTCGGCAGGAGTAGTGCCATAACCAACAGACATTTTATATTTCTCAATGCAGAGTCCCGCGATAAGTGGCTAGCTTGGTAAATATTTTCATTCTTAACAATAAAATTTTATAAATAAAATAGTTGTGAAGTTAAAGATCATCATCACCTGCCTAGCCTTTTCCCAACTATGTTGGGGTCGGCTTCCAGTCTAACCGGATGCAACTTAATACCAGTATTTTACATGGAGCGACTGCCTATCTGACCTCCACAACCCACTTACTGGGTAATACGATACCCCTTGGTAAGACTGGTTATCAGACTTTCGGGCTACTGACGACCCGTAACGACTGTCAAAGATCCACGAATGATAGCCACCGGCTTAACGTGCTTTCCGAGGCACGCAGGGGTCTTGATATGTGAAGATGGTCACCCATCCACTGACCAACCGCGGCAAGCGTAGCTTAACCTGATCGATCGACCCGTGCGTCTGTTATTACTTTGAAGATAAAGTTTACATTTATTGCATAATTGTGTACATTAAGTTCTCATACATTACATTTTTTTTTTGTTTCAACAGTCAAGTGAAGTGATGTGAAATTGTCAAAATAATGTTTATTTTTAGGAATGTGTTCATGGAAAGTTAATGGTACTGATTTTCTTGGGACCTGACGAAAGTAAGTTAAGAATATTGCTTATCTAAGCAATATACAAGCTGAAGAGTTTGCTACTTTTTTGTTTCTTTGTTTGCATGCAATAATCTCTCGAACTATACAACACCCTAATCGCGTTACACATTATTCCTCTCAATTTGAATCATTTTGATGCATATTGCTAATCTATTACTCCACATGTTCGAAAAATGTGTTTGCTCAACAACGTAAATAACGCAATGAATGTTGTTGAACTGTCAAAATGAAACCCATTGCTACTGATAGTGTGTTACGCAATTACCTTGCCGGTCGGATTTGAAAAATTGTATTTGAATTTGATGGCCAACTAATAATAAAGCTGAAGAGTTTGTTTGTTTGAACGCGATAAAACTACCTCTCTAAAACTACCAGTCGGAATGCAAAATGTTGAATAAACAAACTTTTTGCATTTTATAGCAAAATTCTTAAAGAAGGCTGTGGATATTCAACATTAAACTAGAATCCTGGAGCCGAGAAAAAATAAAAAAAGGTTAGAAAGAATGCTAAGCGGAAACGAAGTAATAGTGCGGGCAGGCGATGCGATGCGACAGGGTGAGGCGGAGGAGCAAGAGATTTCTCGCGGAAGACGAAGAAGAACGATGAACAGGGATGGACGAAGTTGCGGGCAGAAACTTGTATAAGATATAGAGCGATAAGGGCACAATAACTAAGTTGACAAAGTATTTTTATTTGTTTATTTAGAGTTTTAGTTCAATATTTTTTGACAGGTCATTAAAATACGGAAGCGGAAGAAAGAAAGAGACACTCTCCTGAATCCGTTAGGGTTCCCGAAATTGCAATCAGTTGTAATTGTAGTTGTATTGTCAATCACTTCAAATGCAATCTGTAGACGGTCAATTTGAGCATCAAAGAAAGAAAGAAAATAAGTTTATTCGACCCAGGACTCTTGTGACATCTTGATTGACTGGTAGAGAATGCCTAAGGCATTAAGTCCGCCTTTGTACCTTTTGTGCGAAAAGTTTAAATAAATAAATAAATGTGTACATCAATCACATAAAAATTACAATTGTTTTTTTTTATTTATTTAAATAATTAATCGTTAATTTATAAAAAAGGGGGTTCGTTTAAAATGAATACAGTAACAATTAGAACAGCGCACAATTGCTACTTTGCCTTAACTATAAAAACTGTGCTTCAGGCTAGAAAGTGCATAAATATTTAATGTGATAAATTAACAATGAGTATAACGTAAAAACTAAATTAAAACGTGGGTAAATAAAAGTAAAATAGCATAATAGCAGTTCTATTTGCAGACAATAAGTAGGTCTTCTGTCTGTGCTTAGTCGAGGGTTGGTAAATATTTAAGTATAATTTTTAGAGCTATAGTAATTTAGTTTGTAGACACTTAGTTTTCTATTTAGTCTATTGTACAAGAATGAGGACTAAGAATGTTAAAATCCTTCTACAAAGACATTTTTTGAGGTTGCATTAGACATGCATATTAGATATTTTATTCCGTCTCTTGTTAGTATTGTCAACATTGTAGACAAGCATGGTGTGCTGTTTTAATACTAAGTGCATAATGAAATTGATCGTTCCGGGGAAACTTTCAACGTACTACAAAAGCTTTAAATCATAATGCTATTAAAATACTACCTACTTTTATTATAGGTAGTTGTGAACGAGCTCATCCGAGCAAGAACTCCCACCGTGCCTATTTTTGCCGCCAACAAGTACCGAACTTAAGATGTCAAAGGCAATGATGACCATTTACCACCAAGGCCCTAATTCACTATTGAAAATAATTCCTTACTTCGTAATCACGTCAATTTCTTAGCAAATCCCGCCAATCTCGCGTTCGTTTCGCGCGGTTTCGTTCATTGTTTGTGTTATAGAGAATAAAGTCCCTGGTGGGCCGTGAGTTTGCTTGCCGGCAAAAAATAAAAAACAACTCACTACTAGTTACTATGTGAAGATAATAACATCATGAATGTAGGTGAGCTGAATGAAAAACCTATTGTTGAAGCTAAAGCCACGGATACACTAGGGGACAAATGGAGCAACATGTTGCGGAACATGGCGCTCGGCAACTACGTGAATGTCCCGAGAGAATGGCGCGCCGTGCGCTCGCTCTCGGAGCGGGAGCAAGAAACATGTCCCGCGTCACGTAAAATGTTGTGGGTCATGTTGCAGGACACTATGCAACGTTGCAGCGTCACGTATATTTTGTGTTGCGCGTCATGTTGCGGGACAAAATGTTCCCTAGTGTATCCAGGGCTTTACTCAAAAAGTACTCAAGCAAAGTCAATAAAATTGATATTATGGGATCACCATGCGAGCTATTTCGACTAAATAAAAAATAGTCACATAAATCGGCCCAGAAATCACTAATAAAACGGTGTATGTAAATAAAACTCTTTTTCTTGAAGTAAGTCGAAAAGTATTAAACTTACTTAGCACCATCAGGGAACGCCATGACGCCCAACCCAGAACAAAGGCCACTAATCAGCGAGCCATCGTATCTGGTGCCATCAGGTAGCATCAGATGTCCCATTCCATGCTTTTGGCCCTTAGAATTCCACTCGCCAACATAGCGAGTACCATCTTCGTACTTGTATGCACCTGTCTTGACAACCCCTGGATCAACAACTGTAAGGATTGGAAATGGGTGAGTCGTCATCATTATAACTGCTGAAAGACGTGCAAATTTGGACATAGGCCTCCCTTATCATCATGCCAACGACCAGTTCTGATGCTGACCACAACTATTGGATTTCCTCGATCTGAACTAAGGCGTCACTCCCAGTTATGGGGACCCAACAAGCGCTGCGCCTTCCTGTACAGAATGGAGGTTGATAGATATATTTCACTGTACTATGCAATTGGTAAAGTTAGAAATGACAATCACCAATCCGTTTACTAACCCCCTTACTAATAAACGTTGTATGGCGTATGTATGGTAGAGGGGCTTGTGGCTAAGTAATAACAGCCGCACGGTTCAATCGACCAGGTTAAACTACGATTGCCGCGGTTGGTCCGTGGATGGGTGATCATCTTCACAGACTAAGACCCCTCCGTGACTCGGAAAGCACGCTAAGCCGTTGGTCCCGGCTGTCATTCATGGATCTTTGACAGTCGTTACGGGTAGTCAGAAGCCCGAAAGTCTGACAACCAGTCATATCTAAGGGTATCGTATTACCCAGAAACTCGATTGTGGAGGTCAAATAGGCAGTCGCTTCATGTAAAATACTGGTATTCAGCTGCATCCAGTTAGGCTGAAAGCCGACCCCAACATAGTTGGGAAGTCTAGGCAGATGATGATGAGCGTCTGCATGATTACGCAAAGCTTTGTCTTCTTCTTTCGAAAGAAATCGGTGTGTAACTATTCATCTGATAGAATACGTTTATTAGTAAAGGGGTAAGCGTGTGATAATGAAGAAGAAAAGTTAGCAGCCCGGAGTCTGGAGTTGTACCCAGTTTTTGGCAATAGACTCGCCCGCTTTACATGGGATTTAAACATAATGTGCGAAATGTAGGTGCACTATAGGTACGCCTCTGTCTAACTCCTCGGGGGTTATGTGCGTGATGTTATGTAATGTTTAAAGTCATGGATGATATTCTAAATCTATTAAAATTTGATTATGATGATGATTTTTAATGACAAGACGTTTTCGTCAAAGTGTACACATTTCTGAACGTAAAAATGAAAAACCAACCAGTAGAATAGCGCAAAGCATTAAAAAAATGTTCTTACCGTCGACCATTGTGAAACACAACACTTGGACTGACACAGGCCGCACTTAAGCGGCTTCGACCTTTGCCAATAATCTAATAAGGAAAGATAGGGCATCGTTTGTTTATTTATGCTTCAATTGCTCTGTATCTAAAATTGGTTTAGGGTCACCTCAAAATTGATGAAAGCAGTGTTGACCCAGTGGTACTCGTAACAGCTGCAATTTACGAGTTGTAGATCGTAAGCGATTTACTTTTTGTAAATTATTTCATCGCCACTGCTCTCAAAACGGCAAAAGAAAACATCGTGAGGAAACCGGCATGTCCTAGAACCAAAAATTCGAAGATATGTGACATCTACCAACCCGACACAACAGTTGACCAGCGTGGTAGATGACTCCCGCGTACCCGCTCTTTAAAAGTGGATACCTGTTTCCCACTAGTTGGAACATGGCTGACTATGGTATGCAAAATTATTGGCTAACCCGTAACTTTGTAGAATTATTATACAACATCGCTTCTGTATTACCCAAAGAGTTAGAACTAATATCTATACTACTAAATATTATTGAAGTGTAAGTTTGTAATGTAAAGCCACGGATACACTAGGGGACAAATGCAGCAACATGTTGCGGAACATGGCGCTCGGCAACTACGTGAATGTCCCGAGAGAATGTCGCGCCGTGCGCTCGCTCTCGGAGCGGGAGCAAGAAACATGTCCCGCGTCACGTAAGATGTTGTGGGTCATGTTGCGGGACACTATGCAACGTTGCAGCGTCACGTATATTTTGTGTTGCGCGTCATGTTGCGGGAAAAAATGTTCCCTAGTGTATCCGGGGCTTAAAGCTATCAGCTATTTGCCAAATGCATATGAACATATATAGGGTGACTGGTAATTAGTGACCGATACTTAAACACATGATTATACTCATGACAACAAACAAGTTTTATAATGGGGCAAAAAGTGAAATGACGAAAAAAAATCAGCTCTTCCCTACATTTTGACGACTCGTGCGAACATAAACGTAGGGAAGAGCTGATTTTTTTTTCGCGATTTCGGATTTGGTCCGATATTAAAAGTTGTTTGTAATGATGAGTAGAATCATGTGTTTAAGTATCGGTCACTAATTACCAGTCAGCCTATATGTTTTTTGTAAAAACCCCTGACTGAAACTTAATGAAATGAAAAAGTGACGGTAAAAAGAGATAAACACATCCATCTGTAGGATTTAATATGCGAGAGGATGAGGAAGAAGGCATTATACAGTGTTTCTTAGTGATCTCCTCTTTGTGCGCTGTCCGTACCCTCTCCCATCTTCATACGTTCGGGAATATTCGTAAGTCTTCGTAGATTGTCGGTACTGCTCTGGGCGCCTTCAAGCAGAAACCTAATAACATTTTTGAAGGTTTCACTTCTATCGCGTGTGAACTGCACACATGTTTTTTTTTTTTTGTCTGTCTGTCTGCCTGTTCCGGCTAATCTCTGAAACGGCTGGACCGATATTACGATTAACGTACGATTTTGGCAGATGGTTGATGTTATAAGGAGTAACGTATTTGTTTTCCGACGATGCATGCGAACGAAGTCGCAGACACAGCTAGTCCCTAATAAAATAGGTCTTCTTACCAATTTAACTTGGGTCAAATATCAATAAATGCCTCCGCGGATTCAGTTTGGCGTAACTTTACCTATTTCTAAAGCTAAGCCAAACTTAAACCTCGAAACATTTATGAAAACTTCACTTCGCGTTTATTATAAGGGGTAGATGTATACGAATATTCTCGAACATTCCTGTTCAAGTTGGTATTACAAGTATGGTTGGAAATTCAATCATGCCTGGTAAAGACAAGAATAATGCTATCAAAGACGTCGTATGAGTCTTTGACAGTTCACAATATCAGTCATATCACATGCCCATTAAATGACATGTGCAAAAAAATATAATTACTTTTTATTATTAGTGCTAAAACTACAGGAAATATTATGGTTGAGTATAATATTCTCACGCACAATATTTATTTTGAATAAGATAATTCTAGATCTTTATAGATATTATCCGTAGAACTAGATATTATCGTATTCACGAGTTGTAGTTGAAAACTCAAATATATCCGTCTCGTATGTTTGCTGAAGCGCGTACAGGTGGCTTTCCAGCCACCACGCGCAAGGAAATAATACTCCTTGCTGCACTGACTACGAAGCAGCAGCAATAGTATCCTAAATGCCATTGTTGTTCATTTTGACTGTTTTTTCCAGACCAGTGGATAAGGACTGCCATTTAGGCATTGATTAGGCATTGATTGGTTTTGGGTTTTGGTAATAGAAACTATTACACTAACATTTTATGTTGTGATGTTATTATGTAAACTATAATATTTTCTCTGAAATAAATCCTTACTTTCCTAACTTAACTTATTATATATAATTATATTATATTAATATAAGATATTTGTTCTCGTATCGTAGGTGTAACAATAAAAACAAGAAAAAAGAAATTTATTTATAGTCTAAGTATTAGGTACTGAATAAAATATAATTTAAACACATGTACTAAGTATTTATAAATTAAAACATACACGTAATCAAAGAAACGACATTTTAAGCTTTGTCTTAAACCAGTCGATTCTCGATACGATAAAATGTATTTAAAAAATATTTAAAATATTTTGCTTTCTTCGATGTCATCTTGACATCTCTCTCTGCACCCGTATAATTACTGTGATTAAAAAACTCTTTGGTGTTACTGACCAAATAATATTAATATAATATTAAATAACAAGAAATACATTTCTCTTTACATAAATGCGAAAGAAGTAAGTTTGGTTGTTACGCTTTCACTCTAAAACGGCTTTGGATGAAATTTGGCACATCAGTAGACCATGACCTGGAGAAGGACGAAGCCTTCTTGTCATCCTGGATCGCAGACGAAGTCACGGGCAACAGCTAGTAAATAATAATTATTATAAATGTGAGGTCTAATGCAAAGCAAACATCCAATTTGTGTGGTTTGACTGGAATTTAATCACACAAGGTACACTTCCACAATTGTTATAATTAACGTAAGACACACGGCGCACACAATCGTCCATTCAGCGTTCTCCCTCCACTTCCATCTCGGTGTTGTCATCCCTCATACAGTGTTACCATTCTATTCACCTCACATTCCCACATACATATCCATCAACACGTCAGCATAATATTACTTCCCGTGGCCGTGAAGCCTATTTTCAACCTTTTTCAAAAGTGTAATTCCAGTAAATCAGCTAACTTTGTAAAAAATCCTAAAAGTGCAAATATTTTGTAAAGTAGGAAGTGTCAATTGAGTAGATGTCGTCCAGTTAGTACTAGTAATCGTTGCGTTGTTAGAACAAATTCCTGCTGATCAGGTAATTTCTGCCCGTTACTGATTTGTACTGTTCAGCTGGCTTGCACGTGCACTTATTGTGTTAGATTATGTTTCTCATCGTTCTCATATTATACAGGGTATCCGGTACTTAATGGAAAGTTGGAGGATACGTCGGTAAAAAATACAATTTTTAGTGTTTTTTTTTTGTTCTGAAATTATTTTTTGTTCGGCCATTCGTTTTTATTTCAGCCATTTTAAGGTAATCC
Organism: Eremobia ochroleuca; assembly: GCA_949629135.1. Taxonomy (NCBI): domain Eukaryota; kingdom Metazoa; phylum Arthropoda; class Insecta; order Lepidoptera; family Noctuidae; genus Eremobia; species Eremobia ochroleuca. The sequence continues at coordinate 19,721,175 of OX451392.1, forward strand.
ATATTAAAAAAAAAAAAAACATTATTCTAATTAATATGCCCTTAAAATGCTTTTTGTAGCATGAAGGAGTAAGGTTTTCCTTGTGAGGAGGAGAATACAAAATGAAACAAAACAAAACAAAAAGGATTAAGTTCGTCCCCTTTTACATGGGCCTTAAGTATAGCAGCCGGTCAATTCTGTAAAAATCTCACGGTGAATTAATAAGTGAAGTGAGCACTTAATAGTGTTACTCCCTAGCGAATGACAGCTCATTCCACGCTCACTTCACCCAAGCTTTCACGGTGAGATTGTTACAGAATCGCACGGCTGGTAAAATGTGGGTCTACAATAGTCTTCTATACGCCTTCGTTGTTCTTGATCACTAAAAGAAACGTGTCGAAATAGAGAAATAAAAACGATATATTTTACTCGAAGTTTCAGTAATTGGAACATTCATCTCGTTACATGATCAAGTATCTTCATCGGTAACATAAGTCGAGCTTATTTCCTTCGGGAGACGCTGTATGTTATGTAGAATTAAATATATTTTTCAGTATTCTGTATATGTATTTTTTTTACTATCAAAAACAAGGAATATTGTCGCAACTTGGTAAAGATATAGGCAAAACAAATGAATAAAGTTTGATCTTAATATCAGAAGGTCAATTCCCGGAATTAAAAACGTTCAAAATCTAGTTGCAATCTCATCTCAGCGACAATCAATGTCAAAAACTTGTCAAAAATGTAGGGAAATTGGAGTTATTTTTGACAGATTGAGACTGAGATAAGACTGTGAACGTTTCTAAAATTACGAGAATTGCCGCTCTGTATTTCGCTTAACGAAAAAGGCCTTTAAAAGCTTTTATTTACTGGCACTTTTTGTCGGATATCTTTCAATGTGCGCCAAATAAAGAGGCCTCTGAGTTGGTCCTTCTCAGGGATTAAATTCTTATTCTTATACTTATCAGGGAGATTTTTTTTTTACATATTGACCAAAAAAATACGTGTAAAAGTGTCTGAATTTATGTTTATTTCTGTGAGTAAACATAAATGTGCATACGTGTCTGATAAGACACTTACACATTTATGTTTACTGACAGAAATAAACATCATTTGATTTTATAGTAAATTATTTTCATTTAAGTGGAAAATTTGGCAGAATGTGTAGTAATGATCAAAGCAATCAATGATAAAAGGGGAATAAATTACCAAAAATTCAACATAGCAACAGTTTATCATCAATTTTTACCAGAACCAATCATAATAAACCAGCCTCACAAACAAACAACTCAATAAAATTGATACCTGATGCCCTACTTCGATCTTCTATATTTGATTAGTATTCAAATCTAGAGCTAAATGTAGGTAACTGAGTTGATATTGGATCTGAGCATGGCAGGAATTCTTGTGTTGATATTATACTTGCAAATGATCATGTCCTGCAATATCGATCCTATTGTTACCTGGGTTACCTTGTGTTTCGATGGAGTTTGCATGGTGTGGGCGACGGGAGTTTGAATGAATGATACCTACTAAAGTTCAGTGGAATACTATTTTGGTTTTGGCTGGAGATGTTGGGGTTTGACTGCCTATTTTGTTATTATTTAGGAAATTCTCAGTAGCATCTCGTCGGGTCTTTCTCAGTAAAATATTTATAAGTTTTCATCTACATCTACCTTTCAGGGATACAGGCATGACGTCATGTTGAATATGGAGATTCTTGAGTAATTTCGTCTGATGAAGGGCGCTTTTAATTTAGACGGTTGGTGCCGGACTGCTGCAGTCCGGGTATCGTACTGCGCATGGGCGGCTATGATTTTTCATCTCTCGCACGACCTTGCGTCGAGACATTTTGTATGAAAAATCATAACCGCCCGTGCGCAGTATGATACCCGGACTGCAGCAGTCCGGCACCAACTGTCTAAATTGAAAGCGCCCTTAAAGTCATGGCACATTATACCGGCACCGCAACTGCACAGCTGCAGCACGGCATCGTCGCCTCGAATTTAGGCTACGGCTAGCCGCCAGCGCGCTAACTACGCGTCGTCCGCGAGGTGCTAGCTCGCAGTCCGCGTGCCGGACGCGAGGTGCTACCTCACAGTCCGCGCGCCGGCCGCGAGGTGCAAGCTCGCAGTCCACACGACGGCCGCGATGTGCAAGCTCACAGTCCGCGCGCCGGCCGCGAGGTGCCAGCTCACAGTCCGCGCGCCGCCACGAAGTGCAGGCTCGCTGACACAATTTTTATATGGCATTTGTGATTGAAAACGCCTAGGACTTTTTCATAATGTCGCTGGCGAATCGGAGTCGGCGCCGAAGGCCGGTATAATGTGCCATACAAGCTTTAGAATCACCAGCACTCTTGTCACTTTCAATCACAATTCGAAAGAATTTGAAAAATCTGCATAAAAGCGTACCTTTAATATGTAACTTTTTCAATACTTATTCTTTTCATTTTGACCTCACTATTGGCTTCAGCTTTTCGCTTAACGCTTTTTCGTTACGTGACAATTTCTACGTGTTTACTCTTACCACAAAAAGCGTTAAAAAACTTCGTTTAAAAAATGTTGTAGGTTGTCGTTTACAACATAATCGTTTTGAACAGTTTGTTAAAAAAGCGACCATTTTTCGCTCAATTTTGGACCTACATTTTTAAACAACCCGCCAAGTCATCACAATTTGAGCTTAATTAACAAGCAGATTGCGTTGATTAAGTTCAAACACAGTTGTTTCACATAGTCGTTATACTCTATGAAGTTTATAATTGCAATTCGGCATTACCAAACAAACTTTTTGAATAAAATTGTGTCTATAAAACTTTGTGAGTTTGTAATCTTACTACTGAAAAACTATTTTTTAAATATTATTTCGGTTTTGAGTTGGTTCTGCGTATCTAATAGTAATTTTGTAGGCTTGATTATTTTTAATTGGCAAAACTCCTCTTGCCCTGTGTGTCTAGGCAATTATGAGTTTATGTGAGTAAGATACGCAGAATTTATTGTACTTACCTACTTATTCCTATACGGTTATGACATCATAAATAATTTATTTGGTTATTGTTTAAGTGGTAATTTCGTAGAGTTCAGGGCAATATTTTTTCTATTGCCAGTTACAATCATCAAATAAATCCAATTCAATATTTTTATTGACATAGCTCTGGTATGCTATGTTATACATTACTATTTAAACTATGTAATGGAAAACCCAACGTCGGACTAGTTCTTAGACAGGTGTCAAGAAAAAACGCTCAAGAAATATACGAAAGATTGTTAGTATAAGAGATCCATAGGTATACTAATAGTTTATCACTGACTGTTCCTGACACTGCCAGCGAGTACTCGTTTGTCGCAGCGACAAGAGGTATGTATCAAAGAGAGTCTCGCTCAGCAAAACACGCTTGGCGGTCAGACTTACGCTAGATCCGCATGACAGCGAGTAATCAAAAGAGATTTCACAACATTCATTTCCCCATAAAACTAACGACTGTATCGCCCGAAGTGCCCTGAGTGTTCATACACACGAGTGACATGCGTCAACGACAGAGGCAGCTGCAGCCGTCAATGATTGTCGACGGCTGCCGTCAACGCGTGTCGGCGGAAGCCGTCAGCGCATTGGTGGTGGGTGTCGTCGGGCGTCGACGGATGCAGGTGCCTCTGTTGTTGACGCGTGTCGCTCGTGTGTATGCACACAGCTGCTACTGCGATGTCACTGTCCAATTGTTACCGTAGACAAGCTGTTGAATTATACTTATAAGTACCTAATATTACTTATACCTAATATTATCATTGATAGAAGTCTAAAGTAAAAAAAAAACAAATACATCAAATATTAAAACTTTATCATCCAAGCCACCCGCTGCTCTCGAGATGAATAATTAGGAAGTGCAGTACGTGTGAGCGAGTGAGTCACTAATCAAACTCATTAACTAATTCTCAAAACGCACAAAAACGGAGCAGCTCATTTCTTTTGCGCCTTGAGAAGTGGTTAATGAACTAGCCTACTTACAACCAACACCTAAACTACTGGCATTTGCCCTCTAGGGCAGGGATGGCAAAAGCAAAACTATGGCACGACTGAAAATTCAGGGCACTATAAAAACAAAAGTCACCTATATGCATTTTTGATTACTATCAAAAAGGCAAAGGAAAACTATCTACTGATAGTAGTAGTGCGTTTTGATAGCGCATGTGGCGATGTAGATGGCGCCACGTATCTACATCGCCACATGCGCTACGCACCACAATGAATTCACGCAAAATTCTGAATCGCGCAAGCAGAGTTTACTGCGCAACTAGGATTACATCAATGTCCCGACATCAATCGACGGGCAGAAGCTCACCAGACGATACCTAGTCAGAGGATCCTCCATTTTCTATAGAGGAGGAGCATTTCCACGAGGAAACTTTCACGCTGTTCCTCATACCTCTATAATAGTATACAGATCTGTAAACATAATATATTAATTAAAACTTATACACATGTAAAAATAGCTATTGAAAGGTGGACTGTGTACGCTTTCTACCAGTCTACCTTAGAGTGATGCAGAAAAAAAATATACGACGAGTAGGTACGTACAACATGATAGAACTATAATATGTATTTACTGTATTTATATTTATATTAATGAATAGTTCCTAAACATGTTAATTAATCGTTTTAGTTTAGCCTGTTTTTGTTTACTGTAATGATTATCGACACGTTACGGTCAAAAGTTTTATTACTTTTAGTTAAAATGAATTTATGATTGACGTTAAAGGTTACCAGTCCCTACTCTAGATTTAAGCTCTCGTCAAATACAGAGCTCATTGCTTTTCCTGGCACATTCTCCGTCTGCTTGTTGAAGAACCCGTGCGGTAATCCTACAGGTGTTTTTAGTGTATGCTGTTTATAGTGTGTGTTTGTGTAGATGTTCGTAGCTTTTTTTGGGAATTAAGAATCTAAACAAAATGTCTAGAGTTTTATCAAATCCATGAAAATGTAAAAAAAAGCGGCCAATTGCGAGTCGGACTCGCACGCGAAGGGTATAATAATAATAATAATAATAAATTTTATTTCATAAAAAGGAGATTGTAGTGTATGAGGCATACACAGAGTTACACATATAGGTTTGTACAATGTCAATCACAATCTGGTGGGTGAAGTTCTGTTTTCCTAGTTAGGGTTCCTTACCACAAGGCATAAAACGCCGAAAAAAACGTGTCTTGTAGACCCCTTTAAATTTTATTATTTGTGCGACATAAGAAATACACAGTCTGTGAAAATTTCGCTGACAGACACATCGACGGATGAACGGACGCACTGACAGCGGAGATTTAGTAGTGTCCCGTTGACATCCTTTGGAATCCTAAAAAGGCGTCTTTTAAAAGACTACAACGAAATTTTTCCCTTAAAGAAAAAACACTACATTCAAACCTACAATTAGGTACCCGACTTATTTCAGACCGAGTTTTGTATTTTGTAATTGTTTCTGGGAGCGGAACCCTTATATTATTATATTCACTCCGTTTTCAGGAGTTATCAAGTTGAAATTAATATCAAATAAGTAAGTCTACGGTCCCTTGAAGTCCTAAAAAGAATAAACTTCTAAGTCACACAATAAAAAATACGGCCACTTCTAAGTGACCCACGAATATTTTGATATTCGCAAATAAAACAAAATCTCTATGTTACTTCCCATTGACAAAGAATCATAAAATGATGATTATAATATTATCTGTGGTTAGTTCAACTGAAAGGCTGCCCCCTCTAAAATCACTAGCTACACCAATGGTTCTAGGACATGACGGTTTCCTCACGATGTTTTCCTTCACTGTTTTGAAAGCAAAGGTTTTGAAATTAAATACGCAAAGTGCCTGATCACAAGCAGACACTTTACTTTGTTATTTAATTTCGAATTTAATTTTGAGCTCACGAACTCGGGGTGAGGCGGGGCGAAGTCGGGGCCGATACTACTAGGCTACCTGCTAGCTGAGAAACAACTTTAAATTGTCAATTATTATACACTTGATACAGTTATTTCTCACCAGTCAAGTGTTTCATTCAGTGAACAACACCCGGTTTCCTCGTTCAAAATTCCCGTGCGGATCTAAAATTCGTATTCTGAAAACGGAAACAAGTTCAATGTGTACTGCACAGCTGTTACTTGCCTCGTCTGAACCAGATACCTACGTTGTTTGAATGACTTATTGTTTCTCTTAGAATTACTGAAGCTGAAGCTGCTCTCAGCAAGAATTTTAAACATTTTTACTTGATAAACAGTTAGCGAAATTAATTGTTAAACAAATTGACACCCGTTAAATGGCCGTGTGTTGTGTTGGAAAGTATATGGACAATATAAATTCATAATCAATTTGCTAACTGTCGAGAAAATGCGCTCCTGACACCTGACAGTGTGACAATTCTAGTCGCTAATAAAGATCAAATTCGCAAAACACGTATTCGTCACGTATGAAACTGACAGGTGTCAAGATCACATTCTCTCGTCGGCCGAACTGTAACAATTGCCTGGCGTTTCTTACACAGCTTAAAAGGAAAAAGAGTCAGAAAAACCACAACAACTTAGACTTACTTAGATACTGAACACAACAACAAAAAAGTTTCTGAAACCAGATAAGACAAACAGGCTTTAAGCTCAGAGCACTTCAATAGTAATTTATTATCGCTTTGGTTTTCACACAAGGCCAGGAGAAGACACAAACAAATTACTGAACGGACAAAATACAGGGTTAAATTAAATTGGCTAACTAAACTTCACTGACGTGATGGGTATCGATATCTGGACACGATAAAATAAAAATCAAAAAGATTTAATGTTGTTTTTTTTTTCGGAGGTCGACGTCTGCAGTTAGTCTTGTTACTTGAAGTTTGAGCTGGGAAAAACTGTTTTCTTGTGTTTTATCGTGTTTATATATTAATACTCAGAGGGGCCCGTGGCTAACAACAGCCGCAAATGTCGATCGATCAGGTTAAGCTACGCTTGCCGCAGTTGTTCTGTCAATGGGTGACCATCTTTACATACCGCTACCCCTCCGTGCCTCGGAAAGCACGTTAAGCCGTTGGTCCCGGCTGTCATTCGTAGATCTTTGACAGTCGTTACGGGTAGTCAGAAGCCTGAAAGTCTGACAACCAGTCTTACCTAGGGGTATCGTATTACCTAGTAACTGGGTTGTGGAGGTCAGATAGGCAGTCACTCCATGTAAAATACTGGTATTCAGCTGCATCCGGTTAGACTAGAAGCCGACCCCAACATAGTTGGGAAAAGGCTCGGCAGATGATAATATATTAATACTCACCGCGTCTGAGCTTAGCTAGCTAATTTAATGTGAATCTGTATACTAAGATGGCCCCAACATCTGACAGTGGAATCTTTTAATTCTTTTTAAATAAAAACTGTCAGGTCAAGCTGCTTTTGGAATTTAATTTAACCACTTTAATTTGTTGCGAAATGTAAGGGTTTTTTTGCGAAGTAAGTCATTTCTAGTACATTAACCTCCATTGGTCTGGAAGAGCCTTTTAATCCTTAGAAGAAATGGCATCGATTTTCATCATTAAATACATTGTGAGAATTGACGCTATTTTTGCGGACTATAGATACCATTTTTTCAAAATCTCTATTATATGCAGTTAGCAATTACTCTTAAAGTTAAGTATAGTCTTTTAAAAACGTTTCCCTGGAGCTACAACGGTTAAGATACCTGCCGTTACTGTCCCATTTTAAAAAATCCACCCTGTAGTATCTGGTAAAGAAGACCTTGGACACAACCATTAAGCTAGTCAACAGCAATTGCCCATCGAAGACCAGTATTTTGGAATCAAACCCAAAGTATTTATTTCGATGAAACCAAACAGGTACTTTAAGAAGAGACCTAAAGAAGGTGGCTGGGGTAGACTGGATGCGGAAGGCGGAGGACAGGGTGTTGTGGCGCAGTGTGGGAGAGGCCTATGTCCAGCAGTGGACTGCAATAGGCTGAGTTGATTGATTGAAACAGGTACGTTTGAATTGTTAAGGGGTCGATCAGTCAGAAAAATGAAGCTGACTGAACGTTCATATGGAAAAGAATGGGTAAGAAACTCCACAAGCAGTATTTTAAATCAAAACAATGTAAAAATATTATTATCAAAATATTGATAATTAATCATTCTTGTTGAAATTACACATGTGAGAACAATGTAGAAAAACGTTAAAAGCGATGTTAGTAAAAAAAAAAAAAAAAATAGTAATAATTTCATTAAAATAAGCCGAAGCAGCTAAAGATGACCAGTTCCTTCAGACAGTGTTCGTTCACGAACATCACGTATGGATCAGCTCCATTCGCATGCAATATTTTGAATGGAACCTAATGGTCCAACACACGCTTCACGTTCAGCGAGACATTTGAGCGAGCATTACTTACTCGATAAGACCGCCCATTGTGTCACACTTTGTAAAAAAAAATATATTTATGTCTGTAATTTATATGGTGTACACAATAAAGAGTATTCTGTTCTATTCTATTCTAAGGACGTACCCAGTAAATGGTAAGTATATAAATATATAATAGTATTATACGAGTAGTACTCACACTTGCACAAGTGTGAATACTACATTGTAGTGTTAAAAGTAGTAAAACCTTCAGAAGCAAAAGAAAAACAAATAAATTAGGTTCTATGTGAAAACAAATGCAATCAATACGAACGATCCATTGTGCCAAACACCGTTTTTAGATTACTATTATTAACGACTTATGTCAAGCCAATATACAGGCTGGTAAAAGGCCGACGAAAAAAAAGTACATTTAATGATAACCAATTTATATAATAATACCGCACTCTGTGTCATCATATGCAAAACTTCTATATTTATATCTGTAATCTACGAGTATATGGATGTACATAATTCATAAAGATTCATCATGATCATTTGCCTAACCTTTTCCGAACTATTTTGGGGTCGGCTGTCCAACCGGATGCAGCTGATTTTACATGGAGCGACTGCCTATCTGACCTCTACAACCCAGTTACCGGATATCCCTTGGTAAGACTGGTTGTCAGACTTTCAGGCTTCTGACTACCCGTAACGACTGTCAAAGATCCACTAATGACAGCCGGGAGGCACGGAGGGGTCTCGGCATGTGAAGATGTTCACCCTTCCACAGGCCAACCGTGGCAAGCGTAGCTTAACCTGATGGATCGACCTGTGTGGCTGTTATTATTTAGCCACGGGCCCCTCCGGGTAAATAATAAAGAGTATTCAATTCTATTCACTGGACGAGTCTACTGAAATCAGTCTGTTTCTTTCCTCAAAAGGCCATTTCAGACACTAATCTACACGCTCCTCACATGCTTTGACCTATATTATGTCTGGACTTTAAAACAAACTGTGGCCTTTGAGTTTTTTTCTGTTTTTCTTCTCAGAGTAGTTAGGTAGAAAACATTGAAATCATGTAGTTTTAAAAACGGTAATTATTTCTGACGTGTAAAAGTGAGTGTAAAAATATATTTACAGAAATAAAATCATTTATCATTTATTACTCATAAGGAAACCTTACTTTTTTCAATGAGTATCTATGAAGTAATGGAGTGATTTAAAAAAAAAACTTGATTGCCCTTCTGCCTGGAAATTGCGTAATCCACTAACACTAAGAATGGCTTTCATTTTGTCATTTCAACAACATACACTGCGTTATTTACGTAGTCAAGCAGACAAATTGTTCGATCATATGAAGCAATGGATTAGCAACATCCTTCAAAATTATTCAAATTGTGATTAATAGTGTGTTACGCAATTTGGGTGCAGTTTATTAACTCTACGACTATGCAAAAACAAAAAAAGGAAACAAAAATGGCACTAATCGACAAAGTTATAGACTAGTTATATGAGGATCAAAATAAACATTATTTCGAGAAATTCCCCACTGACTGCCTTTTTCCACCCTGTATACAATATGTGCTAATGTGTTCCGCTCATAAATAACTTCGCTGAAGGTAGTCCTTGAGATAGAAATTGGCCCTGAAAAGATAAGCCGCTAATATATATTATTGTAAGTGATACTAATGATATACAAGTTGACTTAAAATGCGACGTATTCCTTTCAGGATGTGATAGTGTGTATGACGTCCTGTAAGGAATACGTCGAATTATAAGTCACCCTGTAGGCTGTAGGCTACAGTCTTAAAACTAACCTCTAAAATATTATATTACGTAAGTTGACGTTATACTAATAGAGTGATAAGGGAATTATGTGCGGTTATAAAGAAGAAACCTAACGTTATTTGTGCTAGGATTTATGTTATAGTATTGAATACAAAATGTAATAATATTTGTAACATCTCATCCAAAATATTAGATACTAGGTAATACGGGCTGGTGTCCGAAACTTCACGTCAATGCGCGTTTTTTGCGTACTAAATATTAATTTACATTCCATTATGTACCTACAGTTATTCCTATTAGCTATCCTAATAGCTATTCTTCTCTTATAATTTATATTTACTTTGAAAAGAACCAACAGAATTGTAATTAACGCACAAAGGCCGTATTAAAAGAACTAATTATGATTTATTATAGGCCTACACTTTTATAAACATGTAACTTCATAAATAGCTCAAAAAAAAGGAGTTTAAACAGAAGATTGGGACTGAAAAGTACAGCACCTCAATTACTTAGGTAGTATTGCGAAGTATTTTGAAGGAAATTCCTAATCATAATGTTTGAAAAATCATCTGGTTGACAACGTAAATACCGAAATGTATGCTTGAATTGTCGTAATGGAAGACATTATCCTGCCCATTCTGTCCGGGCAGGACATAATATGTATGACGGGGACTGGGTAGGACATATGATTAGGAGCAATAAAGACAAATGATCTAGGGACGTAACAGAGTGGTGCCCAAGACAACACCAAAGAAAGAAAGGGACACAGCTTCGTAGATGGGAGGACGACGTTAAAAAAAAACGGTCCCGGACCTTTGGAAGGCGTACGAGGGGCCGATACCAACTCGCAGAAGCCGGTTAGACAATTTTAAATAATGAGTAGGCACCAACCGAGGATTATTCCTGTATGCACTGTGCAACTGCAGCCAAAGAAAGGAAGGAAAATGTTCAATAAAAGTGCGTAATATTTTATGTCCACACCAATATTCAAAATTATGAATTACTTATAAGTCTTTCTTTACAGTTTATTGGACTATAAAGACCCAATTATAGAAGTAAAAAATAAATACTCAATACAAACAACAACAACAATCGCATTCGCAGTTAAGATTTGATTATTACCAGTAACAGAGGTATTTCAATGCAAAAGTGTCGGGCGGGACCCTATCGTAATTATTAACAGTAATGGTTTCTGTCATATTCAGGGCCCACTTAACCAGGTTACACTGTGTATAAAATTAACATAAATCCATACAATTCCCTTTAATTTTCCATTACATCCACGTGGGTACCCCATGTTAAAGTGACGTCAATTAACCAGAGCCTAATCGTTAGTTAATGAAAGCAGCCGTTGCGCAGACGACATATCCTTATTCCCGACGGCGGCGGCGCTACAATAATTGCGAGCCATTGTCGACGTCAGAGCAAAGATGGTATCTGTAGACGCGACTTGAAGATTCAGGCCGAGATCTGTGAACGATTTATGACCTATGAACGTAGCGCCAACGCAGCCCGTAGCGTAGCGCTACAAGGTTATTTTAGCGCGTGACCAAAATCGGAACTAACGCCGCCATCTTGTATTTTGAAGACATTTCAAGTGACATTTCACAAATGTTTACGCACACAACCTGTAGCAGTACAGTTTCGGTCAATGTTATTTCAGTCACTGTCGTGTAGTCTTACCAAGTCGTTTTGCTACCTTTCGTTTTTAAACTACCTACAAAGCTTTGAAGTACAGACAGTAAAATCAGTCATCGTCACTAGTATTTTCCGTCAACTACTGGAAATAGTATTTAACTCATGCCAGGGCCATTCTAGTCTCGTTTAACTGCTACCACTCTGCGATGATCGTTACTCCACCAAGTCTGAAAGTAAAGTCTGAATCAATGTATAACAAAATAACCGAACGCAATATGCAATCATGAACAAGTCAGAACAGACCGGTACTATACTAAAAAGGGCTTATTTTTATAGTACCTGTCTATGAGAAGTGGAGTAAAGTTGTGACAGAATACCCAAGTACACCAAAGAGGGCAAAAGGAACGGTGAAAGACAATATATGTAAAATTTGGGAAGATAACGAGTGGCTCCGAATTGGATAAGTGTTGCGAGAGATAGGACTCAGTGGAAATTGTTAGACGAGGCCTTTGTCAAAAATCAAACTGATCTAAGGACATTTTTAAACTACTAAAAATCAAATATCAACGCAAAGATGTTCAGAATAAAAAAGGGCTTATTACAGACAGGTACTAAATAAACATCACTAGATCTACTAGCTCAGCAACTTATCATCAGTAACTTTTGCGAAACTTTCATGCGAGATATATGCAACTTTTGCTGCCAACTATGCAACAACTTACTTCGTTTCTTTTGCCAAGTCGTTACTTGGCAAAAGAAGCGAAGTAAAGTCTCCGAAACGGTTTCCATCTGCTACGATCCTTACATGGTCGTTTTGCTTCGTTTAAGTTCATACTTCTGGTCATGCACGCCTGTCGCGACCTGTTGAAGAACACACATCTTCTATATAAATTAATAAAATTTAAGTGTCTGTTTGCAATGTCAAAATAACATCTTTTTACTAATTCCGCTCCGATGTCGAGAAATCTACTAAAGATCGGTAAAATTAGAAAAAGTAATTGTGTCTCACTAGTGACAGTTGAGCTACTACGAAATTACATACATTATACGGTACTTACAATATATATTCTATATAAATAAGTAAAATTTAAGTGTCTGTTTGCAATGTCAAAAAAAGGTTTTTAACAATTGCACATGAAATTACATACATTAAATTACATACATTAAGTACGTACAAAAAAACATTTTGTTTTAAAGTATGTCTGTGTTCCGGCTAATCTCCGGAACTGCTGGACCGATTTTGATGTCTTTACCTTAGAAAAGGGCATAGGTTACTTTTTATCGACATACCAGGCGAGCGAAGCCACGGGCGGAAGCTAGTCACCAATAAAGACAGAATATGATCTTCTAGAACATCCACTCCCGGCTTTTTTATTCACACTGACCAGTCTGCAACAAATAATCTAATCTATGTCGCCCACTGGCCAGGTACATTGGGAACGCTTGCCTTTTGAATTTACAACTGGCACCAATCTAACGCTTCCCGTCGCGTCTCCGGCGAATTGCACTAGCCACTGGCGCAAGTTCAAGGGCGAGTGCGATGTGGAATATATTTTATACTTAATTTTTATACATGGGTTCGTTGACTGTTTAGTTTGCGTTGCTTTTTGCTGAAAAATTAAATACTTGTGAATGGAAATTGTATTATAAATCAAGCAGGCTTCTGGGCACGCTCGTACCATCATAGACCTCATCCATCGCGTTCCATCAGGCGTGATCGAGGTCAAGAGCAAGTCCATTAAGCAATAAATCAAAAATTAAAAAAAAACACAATATAGGCCCAACAAATCACTAAACGCGTTTAGGTTTAAACGATTTAAAACATAATTCTCTCTCTGTCAATCACTTGAAAATGACAGAGAGACAGATAGACAATTATTTTTTATAGTTATTTATTGTTTATTATATTCGATTAACGTTCAACACATTTATAGTGATTTGTGATGCAAGTGTGCCTAAAATGTTCTTAACTTTTTTAAAACACCGTTTAGCTGATGGCAAGGGTATTACATATTTTAATAGAGATAATCCATTGAGGGGCCCGTGGCTAAATAATAACAGCCGCACGGGTCGATCGATCAGGTTAAGCTACGCTTGCCGCGGTTGGTCTGTGGATGGGTGACCATCTTTACATACCGAGACCCGTGCCTCGGAAAGCACATTAAGCCGTTGCTCCCGGATGTCATTCGTAGATCTTTGAAAGTCGTTACGGGTAGTCAGAAGCCCGAAATTCTGACAGCCAGTCTTACCTAGGGGTATCGTATTACCCAGTAACTGAGTTGTGGAGGTCAGATAGGCAGTCCTCCATATAAAATACTGGTATTCAGCTGCATCCTGTTAGACTGGAAGCCGACCCCAACATAGTTGGGAAAAGGCTCGGCAGATGAATAGAGATAATCCATTGCAAATAAGACTCTGTTGGCCAAGTCAAAGTAAAATGACTCAGTCGCATCCGCCACTATACACAAAGTTTGCTGCCCGGCAGTCACATCTAATGAAGAGTACCCATCGCAAGCCAAACCATTGCGTTGCCTGATACCTACGAAGTTACTATAAAAAAATTAAGAGACTCGTTTTTCATAATAAAGGTTCTGCCAAAACTCGATGCCAATAGAGTTAGATGAGTATGAAATTGAATCAATAAAATAAATGGCCACGACTAGGACAGTACTGTATCTACTAAAATGATTGACATAATCAATGAAAAGTTAATACATACAACACTGACTACTCCTTCCTGGAATGAAATAAAAACTTCCACTTTTCTAGGTACTAATGCGTCACACATTGCTTCAATATAGTCACGCTATACCGGCTGACTTTTTACCGTCTGGACAAAAACAGAGCATAAAAGGTGAACGGAGTAGAATCCTATGGAAAAAATGATATTTCTTTTTTTTATTTTCAAAAATCTGTAATCATTCATCATTCATCATTTAACCTAGCATTAAATATTATTACTACGTATGTGAAGTAAACTATTCATGGTAAAAAAAAAAAACTTTTTTAAAAACAAAATATAAATCAACAAATATACTTTAGCCTCCTAAGTCCGCCATATTTATACCTCAAGATGTTGGAAAGACCGGTTGTCCTTAATAACGCACAAAATGGGAGATGGCCCAAGTCCTGAGATTATACAAAATTTGAATTCTCATTGGTTGACTAAATCACGGTGTAACAGCGCCGATTTTTATACGAAAAACTGATATGTGTTAGGAAGTATGTCCGGTTATTACAAATGTACTAGTATATCAGGACTTTGTGACATACGATAATTTGTCCGTTATAATGACCTCAGGTACTCAGAAGGATATTATAGGCAACTTATAGGCACCCAACTCTACGCGCGGAAATTATCAATAAATTCGTAGTGACATTCAATCCTTTGATTGACCAGCTTCAATCAAAGGATTGAATGTAAAAAACAAAAGAGATTTGTGTGCCATAGGCTTCTATTCCGTTCAACTTTTATACATACTTGTCCAGACCGTGAAATAAGTCAGCCGGACACTTAATTGAAACGTAAAAAGCGCATCAGCTCCCCATAATAGTTACTGTCGACAATAACTTCGTACCATTAGCTCCAATATAAACGTCCAGCCATTTTGTCAATTGACTATCTGTGCGAAATGGTCACGTATGTCATATGTAGGTCGAGAAGTAAAAGTACCATTAAAAGGAACAGTTTTTTTTACTATTACTACTAGGCATATTTATGACGCAACTTGTGCATGCAATGCGTGTTTACTTTTGCACGTAATGTTTTATATAATAATATCATCATGCCTTTACTGCCTGAGGTCTTAGACAGAGGTGTAGCCGCAGTAGACCCATATTTTGCCAGTCATGTTTGTTCAAGTCTCATGTAATAGGCGCACCCACTACACCCACTTCACAAGTTTCTTCTTAATTTGCCTAACTACTAACACAACACAGTCCATCAAAACAATCAATAGGTTTTGTATAGTACACAATATACACAACCTATAAATACTCAACTAAACTCATAATAATCAGAAACTCCCACGTGGTACCATTAACGTATGGTCACTATCGATCCGACCTCAAGGTTGCGGCCTTCGCAATTATACCTACTGATGAATTATAACCGTTAGTAAGAGTTTTCTACAAAACTCAACGTCCAACACTAATAGGGCCAGCAGGTTATTCAATTATCGTGCTTGATGAATAAAAGGCAGACAGGTCAGATGCGCTCGCAACCGGCGTGCGTGTGTGACGTAGATGTGTGAAAGTAAAGGAAGTAAGAAGAGTATGTGAATATCGTAGCAGGTGATGTTCTGTAGTTTCTACCTTCCTCCACGGAAAAAAGGCGGGAGTTCACGTATGTATAAGTAAAGAAAATGCAAAATTTTCTGGAACACTTTCTTACAAAACTTTCTGTGATAAAAATCTAAACAAAATAGAATTTCTTAACTGCCAGGGCTTATTTTTAATTTGTTCTCACTTATATAGAAGACAACAAGAATAAAGTACCCAGGATTTTGTAATATCTTGACTTTAAAGAGTGTCTTTGGAATTTCTTTCCCGTTCTTCTCCGTAGAGATCTACGAATTGGAATGGGCCACAAGTGTCAACTTTCTAACTAACCAACTCTTTGCCTGTGGCTTAATTGAAATAAATGCTTTGAGTTTGAGGACCATATCACACATGAAACGATGGGTCGTGAGATCTTTAAGCTGATCGGGAAGACTAAACAAGATTAGTGCTTCGACTTATGCTGGATAAGTCGAAGAAGTTAGGCTTTTTTTAGGGCGTATATCCTACAATGGGACGAAAAAGCTATAGGTACACACGACATATCAAGCTATACATTTCCAGTATAAACTGACTTCTCATTGTATGAAAAGCCCATATAATGCGAGGTCAGCTAAAACTGGAAATGTATACCTTTATGTGTCGTCGGTGCCAACTCTTTGATCTTGAACTGGCCTAGAGCTGTACGGAGTTTGAATAGAAAAAGGGACTAGCTTACAGTGGTTTTTTAAACCATTGACGTTCAGCTTACTACGGAGGGGTCCGTGGCTAAATAATAACAGCCGCACAGGTCGATCGATCAGGTTAAGCTACGCTTGCCGCGGTTGGTCTGTGGATGGGTGACCATCTTTACATACTGAGACCCCTCCGTGCCTCGGAAAGCACGTTAAGCCGTTGGTCCCGGTTGTCATTCGTGGATCTTTGACAGTCGTTACGGGTCGTCAGAAGCCCGAAAGTCTGACAACCAATCTTACCTAGGGGTATCGTATTACCCAGTAACTGGGTTGTGGAGGTCAGATAGGCAGTCGCTCCATGTAAAATGCTGGTATTCAGCTTCATCCGGTTTGACTGGAAGCCGACCCCAACATAGTTGAGAAAAGGCTAGGCAGATGATGACGTTAGCTTACTGTACTTACATTATGATGACCACAGACCATTAGAACCAACGCCAGACTATCCCCGTGACTTTACTCGACTTTCAAGTCAAAAAAGTGTCATTAAAAATAAAAGTTATTATAACTTGTAACTATTATTATCCCTAATGCTTTTGCCTCATTCATTGAAACTACGAGATTTTCTATAAAGCTTTTAACTTTGGATAAAATGGAATCAGTCTAGTTTATTACAAGAGAAAACTAAATGTTTCGACGAAATTGCTCTAGATTTGTGATTCGGCCTTCGGCTAGTTATAAAGACATTTGTGAAGTGTTTAATAGAATCCTTTTTCATTCGCTTCGTGTTAAGGATCAGATAAAGAAAGGGCTTTGCGAGAATTTATTGGATTTTATTTAAGGGTTAAGTTAGTATTTATTTCTATTTTGTTGGCCTTAATAGCAGTCTTTGATGCATGGCACATTAAACACTAATCCGTTATCCACCAACCCGTACCTAGCCCGCGTGCTGGATAACGGCACACTCCCTTTCACAGAAAGAAGATATATCCCGGTAGTGGGAACATTGGCTTATTATGCTATATTAATAGTACATTGTTCACCGAGAGGAGAAAGTGACCGATTACCGTCGAGGGTGTCGTTTGAAGCCCGAGCCGTAGGCGAGGGCTTTAAAACACCCGAGATCGGGAATCGCACTTTCTCTCGAGTGATACATAGTGCTTTATACTACACCTACGAGGAAAATAAAAAACGAAATCTTTATTTTACTTTCTACGAAAACTGAATCCTCAAACAACACACAAATTGGAAATGGCGCCAATGGCGTCTGCAATTTTCACATGTTATTTTTTCAAATTGTTTATCCTGCCGCCGCAGGGTCGCACTGCCAGCCCGACACCATCCAACACACAGCTAGTGGTCAGTGTCATTTTGCGAACTTGGAGATAAAAACTAACTGTAAAAACTTTTTGGCTTTTGATATTTAGGTTACCGGCGCATAGTCTTACCCAAAATTAAAAAAGAAAAACCACGTAAGAAATGGATTTTCATAGACTTTTCTCTACCGCTCAGATGCGTTTTCTCCCCGCATATTTGTTCGATATGCAATGACGTACTTTCTACCGTAAATTCGATAAAGTATCAAGGTACTTTCCAAGCAGGTGTAGTATAAACACTATCTTCTGCCCGCGTGATAGTTCTTGTTCCCACGACGCCGATGAATCGCATCGCCTCCCCCGCTACCAATACGTTTTCGCTTAGCGTTCTTTCTGACTTTTTAGGGTTCCGTACCAAAATGGTAAAAAGGAACCCTTATGGTGCGACTCAGTCTGTCTGTCTGTCCGTCTGTCACAGCTGGATATCTCAAGAACTACTAATGGTATAAACTTGAAATTTGGAATAGTTTTAGATGACTTTTGCCCAACTATTGAGTGCAAACAAGCTACATTTTTTTTTTGCAGGGACTGAAAGGCGTTAAAAATTCGAAGCGGGGCTACTAGGGCATGCGGTATCATATGAAAGAGTGCTTTTTGCACATTCTAAAACTTTTTTTCTTTTTTTTTAGGCCGTATAGTTTTCGACTTTTGATGAAAAAATGTAAAAAAAAGTTTGCATAGAGAAAAATCTGAAATTATTCTATGTGATAGCAGTGTATGTAAACATTACACGAAAAATAAAATAATGTCTCTAAATAGCACAATTTTTCAGAAAGAAAAAAAAATATTATGGTACGGAACCCTCGAGGCGTGAGTCCGACTCGCTCTTGACCGGTTTTTTCTTTTTGCTCGGATCCTATCGTGATGTTAAATAGCCTTCCTCAAGAATAGGGCTATCAAATGAAAAATATATTTTTTTAATCCGACTGGTAGTTCTAGAAATGAGTGCGTAGAGACAAAGTCTTCAGCTTTATGATTAGTATGTCTAGATGGATTAAATAAAGTTGTTTCAGAAAGGTTAATCAACACAAACAGATAGGTTGCCAAACACATGTTAGCTTCTATGATTATCTGACTGAAATAACAACATACAATCAAATTACTTGACATGAGTTTTATTAGCTTTTCAAAAACCAGCGGGGTTATTCTTCCATTTTGATAGTTCAACCACATTTATTGTGTTATTTACCTTGGTGAGCAACCGAATGTTCCAAACTATAAAGCAATCAAAAATCATAATAAAATTAAACTTCCTTTCATATTTTGTTTTAAGTTGTAAACAAAGGAACTAGTTATTTCGAAAGCTGATGAGACTAATTTTCATGCAAACAAATTCGAGAACCGTTTTGATAAATGTCGACAATTCAGTGGAAATGTCGGAAAGAAACATTAGAATTTTCCTGAAGCTCTCTTATCCGTATCTATTAAAAATTTAACTTCGAATTCCATTCGCAGAGGAAATGTTTTAATTTCCAGTATTTCAAAGTGCTATTTAAGAATAATAATAGAACAGTTGTTTAATATTTCTTTTTCGAGATTAAGAAAGGATACATTTAGTTTTTATATGCTAAAATACTAGGAAGGTCGATGCAATCTGCAAAGAGTCACATAAAAATATTCAATAATATTACAAACTGAGACGGCTGGTGACGTACCAGCACGCTAACGTGCCTTCCGACAAAACTAATTTAACAATACCTAGATACGAAACAGTTGATTATTTCAATAAAGTTTCACGGTTCCTTAGACGTTGCGTGGGGACATAAAATAAAGGGTTCAATGTCTCTTTCTAATAAATAAACTTGATTTCTATAAAAAATTACTGCTAAGACTTCGATCCAACGCGTGGAAACATGCTGCGAATGCTCGGAACATAAAAGTACAGAGATTTTATTGTACTTTACACTCGAAATAACTATTTGAAATTTCCAATTTTTTGTTTTATTCAATCTTGTTATGGGTGCTACCTGCATGAAATAACAATTTTTATTTGAAAATATTGATTCACGTCAAGATCGGATATAAAATAATGTTTTTTTTTCCTCTATTTAATCGCCATCTGTTTTTTTTTTTTAACAATAATTTTGGAGCTAGAATTATTAAGAGAGCGAATTAGTTCGACCCCCAATAATCAAAACTGAAAAGCAATCGATGTTTATTTTCATGCAAGAAATAGCAAAATCCAAAATCTTTTCCACTACCTAGTTGTCCTTTCATAAACAAACCCTCCATATGACTCCTACGTTCACGACAATTCCAGTGATTCCCCAAGGTCGCGGGCTGGTCAATGTCGCGTGCCAGCGCTGCCGAGGCGGCGACGTCGCGAGTGCCGCACTCAAAATGTCATATTACTGATACACCGACGTTCGTGGAGGGGTGCTCAACATTTTTTTTTGCGTCGGTTTCACGCGTCATTGGTTTTATGGGAAAATTATGAGTAAAAAAAAGTCCGAAAACTTTTTTGACTCATCATTTTCATTAGAAACAATTTAGCAATCGAAGTGTACGTATGGGTAATCATTGGAATCTACTTCTAAAGCTCCATTAATAATTAGCATCATTATAAATTAGCTTCTGGAAGTGTCTTCCTGCTTTTTTAACTCGTATATGCACAAACTATGTAAGAATAGGTTCATGTCGCAGTAATGATATTAGTTAGACAGCAAGTTGGTAACGGGGCTGACCTCCCAGAGTAACTACGCCAGTAGAAAGTATGAAATTGCCAGACAAAAAAGCTATTCTACTACCATCAATTAAAATCTCATAAAAACTGCTCTAAGCTAACGCTTATCACATACCCACAGCTAATCACCTTAATCAACATCCGATTTAGAAAGGAATTACTTATATTGAATAGGATTACTGAAGCCGAATTTCAGCAGCGGGGGATTAATCTTGGCGCATGGTACAATTTTAGCCGAGCGAGCTAATCTGTGACAATCTCACCGTGAACGTGAAAGATTTGGTGAAGAGAGCTTGTGCTAGCGTCGATCTCTTGTATGAGGTGGAATGACAGCTCGCTTTAAGTGAGTTTTAATTGTGAGATTTTAGCAGAATAGACGCGGCAGTGGTTAAAGATTACAGGTAACAACATTTAATACTATAGTACCCTTAATTTAAGTATGATAAGGTTAAAGACTCACGCAGACAGGAGCGATGCGACGATGCGACGCTATTCAGTTAAAACAATTTCCATTAAGTTTTCATAGAAATTGTTCAACTAGAGTTGCGTCGCGGCTGTCTGCAGGAGCCTTAACTATGATAAATTTTAAAGAGAACAATGACAGTTGCCACGACGCTGTAAAATTCAATATTAGCTATAAAATACCTATAATTTACGAGTCGGCTAGTTATTATGTCAGAAACGTCTCAGTTTTACGACAGGCTTCTCCTGAAGAAGGTGTAACATAAAATTAAACCTTTTTTACGACTATTGGGCATCATAATTTGTGATTACTCTCATTTTTCTTTTGAATTCTAAATTAGGTTTTTAATATTTAATATCTCCATTTTTATAGGGTACTAAAATCAGACCACCTTTCAGAAGGCTAGCTTTCGTTAAGGTACTCGGATTTTGAAAGTAAAGTTACCTAATCAAAGTTAGAAAATACAAAACCATTAAAACTAAGACGTAAAAAAAATACTCTAAACTAAAACAACCAAGGCAGACACACGCAAAAAGTATTTGAGAAACAGACAAAAAGTACAACTCCTCGCGTAACCATGGCAACAGGACATCAACAAACAATTTAATACGACATACTAGAATACTAACAACTTATTCTGAAGCATACTTAAAGTAACACGTCATTCGAAACAGACAAAACAAAACAAAAAAAAAATACGAATGTGTTTTTTTTGGTGTCGAGCCTAATTTTTTATTCAAATGTTATGTGCAACTGGCTTGCTGTGGGTTGCTAGCGGCTCAACACGCGAACCGCTTTTGCAGCAAGTTTTCAGTTCAAAACTACGTCGGGGTTCGAACCGACCGGCTTACGGTGTAAATAGTGAAACGCGAAGTTACAGTGCTGTGTAGTGTTGTGTTATGGATTGTTGTGCCATGGTATTATTGTGATGGTGCGTAAGTTTGTCTTCAATCTTTAAAATCTTAGAAAACAGTATTTGGTAACAAATTGATGGTGTTGTAGATATTTTTGTTGTAGGTGATGGTAGATAGTTTCAAGGTTCAACTCTTTATTTTTTATACGTTCTATAATCACTTACATTGTTTAGTTGTATACTTAATGTTTTTTCATATAAATATTTATTCACTGAAATATTTTTACTTACTCCAACTCCAATTAATATTTACGTCATATATTCTGTTTCTAATTTGGTTATTAGTAATACGACAAAACCTTTTAGCATTTTAGATAACTTTTGGAAATCAGTTTAATACAGATATTTTATATCTAGTCCAGACACAGATGTTTCAATATCTGAACATAGAAATAAAGTGTATTATAGTGTATCACCATATATCACCAATTGTGTACGACAAAATGGCCATCTTTCAATATTAGAAGAAAATAATATTTCAAATGATATGAACTGACCAGGCGCTAATAAAAATACAATCCAATAACACAAATTCCAAAGAACTTAAAGAAACTATCAGTATCGTTCCCAGCTTTGTGATATTAAAATACTTACAAATTAAACTATTGAAAGTTCATAACAGTATTTAAAAAACTCCACGAGAAACTTCCTGAGCTTTTCCAATAATACTATCTACTATTATTCTCCATTGGTCTGCTGGGAGACGACAACTGCAATCGAATTGGATAGTTATCTTTTCTTATCTAGTTTGCTCTGATTTCTGTGGACCAACTTTGTTCAAGTCTTAACCACAGACAGTCTCTACGTGGAATCACAGTTATCTTCAACAAACTCAAACTCGAAAGTTATTATTTCAATTAAACCAATTACTGGCACTTTTGAATGGTCACGGAGTCGGTCAGTCAGAAAGACGAAGCTAGTTGCCCATCCCAAAGCGTGGTAGATAACTTGCTCTAGTTTTCAAAAGCTTGAATCCTATTTGCATCATAAGTTACACGTGGAAGCTAAATTGAAGGTATAAAGTTGTAATGTTAGACCTGCTTACCATTGAAATCCTTGGAAATATTTAGCTAATCTAGAAAGTGGAATATACAGGGTAAATAGGTATTAAACTTTGCCTACAAACAAGTTAAGGTATACAAACTATTTACCATTATTTTCTAAGAAACGCTAACAAGGCAGCTAGTCAGAAATGAAAACAAGGAGAACGTGTATTGGGTTTTTGGATTTTGCTCAGTACGTTGTAGGACAGTAATGATTGAAACAAAAACCATATATTTTAGTCTAGCCTTTTCCCAACTACGTTCGGGTCGGCTTCTAGTCTAATCGATTGCAGCTGAATACCAGTATTTTAGATGGAACGACTGCCTTTTGACCTCCACAACTCTAACTGGGTAAAATGATACCGATATACCTGTAAATCACTATAACTAAGATATAAATCCGGATTTGGGTAATCTAGCTTAGATAAAATAAAATATTCAGATGAGATTAAACTTTTAGAATAACTATTTCATGAATCAATCAATAGGATTATAGTACTCGTAACTAAAAGGGGTTGAATTGATGATGTTAATGACTATAAATCTGTAAAATCATATATATTAGGTTCGCGAATCATATTTTAATCAAGATTTAACATGAAACCGACCTGCGAATTTCAAAAAACGTAAGAAAATTTGAATTTCGCAGGCTACCTAGCGCGTCCCCTTAATCTAGAAGACGAGATGCTGCAACCACATTTGGATCAACAAAATAATAATTCACTGATGTATTTTAGACCAAATCATTTAACTCTTCTTGGTTATTTGCTTCAATAACAAAAGCAACATTGTCCGGAAGTATTTCATTGTTAATTTCCTAAATACCGGTACTCACACATGAGTCATCATCGATGAATGATGTAGCTAAGAAAAGGCTTCCCGTCAAAAACCGAGTTCCGCCATCGTTGTCTGAAATTACTCAAACGTTACGTTACGTCTGAAGTGACATTATGTATACAATGAAATGAGGATGTGGAACCAACTCGATGAGAGACTCGACGTAGTCGGAACTAATTGACGATGAATTATGAATTTTTTTTTTTTTTAACTCTTCTGTTGGAAATGTCTGTGACTGATTAGTTTTCAAGGTAAAAAGTGGTATGTGATGTAATGTGTTGATTGTTCTGGGTCTTGTTAACAAATATTTTAGAAAAATTACATAATGTTCTCAAAACATATTCGTGCGTAGCAGGTGACCTACTTATCATTTCAATGTTAGTTTTTAACATCTTGCTTGTTAGTATCCATAAGATCAATTACAAATTCCCATTTGAGCTAATTATTTGCAAATAAATCGAGCTTTCTTATCCGCTTCGATGTCAAGAAATCTCCTAAAGATCGGTAACAACAGAAACAGAGATCGTGTCTCATTAGTGACAGTTGAGCTATTAGGGACGTTCTGGGGAGAATATTAGATGGCATAATTATTTTCTAACAAACTAATTTTTGCTGTTGGTTGCAAAGATTTCTTGGAGGATCAAAGACAACAAAGTACAATAAAGTATATATAAATTAATAAAATATCGTTATTATGAAACTAACATTTAACTTGTTTAAATGATCACATGACAGCCTGTTTCCTGAATTATAACAGTTCCAAAAGTATGCTACAATAATAATTCTAGTTGACAAAGAGCTTAGCAATCGTAATATTCACGTCACCTCGCAATTCTAGCCCGGAATGACAAACGATGCTAGCGTTTTCCGTACTCTAGGCATTAAACACGTTAGATGTTATCATAACCGTGTGGGTTTCCTCACGTTTTCCTTCAACATTATCGCATAGATCTATTGGCTCTGTAACTGGGTTTTTTATTATCTGTGTAGAGTCCTGATTCTGCTTCGTAACTATTATTTATAATAATAATTAAACAAACAAAAACTTGCTCTTTGACAGTTCAGCAGAGGACCAAGCTCGAGGTTTTCCAGGAGTCCGCTACGTGACCTCGAAATATGCGACGCCGAATAATGCGGCGTCGAAAGTTTGCAATAACGAATAATCTAATGACGAAAACACGAAGCAACGAATATCGTTACAACGAAAACATATGATTACAAATTACGGGACAACGAATGCACGACATAACGAAAAATTTCACACTAACTACGCGACCTCGAAATAATGAAAAAACGAAGGCATCAATGACAGCAAAACAGTCAAACAAAACAAAACATTGGTACTACTAATAATTAGACTAATTTCGAGTACTACTTTTTAGCTATAATAAGATGAGCTAACGTAATAGTGTCCTTTGTTGAATTATTTAATGGTTTTAAATAAATTCCATTTCTTTCTACCTAGCAGGCCGCTCCAGCGGTGATGTCATGACAGCTGGTCGATTCTGTAAAAATCTCACCGTGAAATCATAGGTTGAAGTGAGCTTGAAGTGAGCAGTCAATAGTGCTAATCCCTAGCATTAGTCTACTGAATCTCACTTCACGCTCACTTCACCTAAGTTCTCACGGTGAGATTTTTATACATAGAATAGCACTACACGTCTTTAATTTATAATATTTATTGACTTACCCTCATTAGGAATATTTACTACTAGTAGATTAATAAGAACAATTTTATGTTAGGTGTGAAGTTTTTCGTTGTAACGAAAGAAAAGTTGTTTTTTGTTGTTTCTTTGTTCCGTAATTCGTTATCAAGGGTTTTTGTTGTAATGATATTCGTTGCTTCGTGCTTTTGTCACTAGATTATTCCTTATTGCAAACTTTCGGTTCTGCATTATTCGGCATCGCATATTTCAAAGCCACGTTGCGGACTACACAGCATGGGTCCCTGAAAACGTCCAGCGGCATCGCGGAAGACCCAGGCGTAGATGGCGAGACAAACTTGACGCATATATGAGGGATTGGTCCATATTGGCTCAGAATCGAGTTGAGTAGAAAAAGGAAAGGAAGCCCTTTGCCCTGAAGTGGGACAACACGGGCTTCTTATTGCAAATCTTTCTTAGCAGAACAGCCGGTCGATTCTGTAAAAATCTCACCGTGAAATCATAAGTGAAGTAAGCACTTAATAGTGTTAATCCCTAGCGAATAACAGCTCACTCCACGCTCACTTCACCCAAGCTTTCACGGTGAGATGGTTACAGAATCGCACGGCAGATTTGTGATGTGAATGATGATTTATTACAAAATAAGCAGAGGTAAAAATATTAGAAAGAGTTTTACGTAATCTTCCAGTAAAAATAGAAATTGCATATTTTTTGCAAGTCATCATTAGCGTTGAAGTGTTACGAATTTATCATAATGAAAACTAAAAATAACGTAAAATCAATAGAGAAATAGATTATCATGTCTAGACGTAGTTCAACACAATATAGTTACAGTATACAATAGATACTAGTAATTTATTAGTTAATAGGTTCTGTCATATAAATGAAGACTCAGACCTTGGAGATATCAGGTGGAAACAATGTAGGTAACTTGGTGTTCATTCTAATTCTAAACATTCCAATGATAATTTATGTATTGGTTTTGAAGCTGGTGTAAACATAAACCTAAATATCGGCATACATTTGTGACACGTTTAACCTACAATTATCATTACCTAAATGTCACTTGTTGCCAATTAAGGTAAGCCTATGTCTACTCCAGACTTAGAATAGTTTTGTTTTTGAGTAGTTAATTTTAAAGTGAACCCACAAAACGAATTATCATGTTAATACTTTGGAAATAATAGTCTTCCAGACTGAATTTCGTCCATGGCGACTGATCTCAGCAAAGACCAACCTTTGGCGCGGGAGATATCATAGTAAGCAAGTGTGTGCACGCGTACTTATCCGTGGACGAAAAAAAAAAAATTTTGCTCGACCCGGACATTGAACCCAGGACCCCACGCTCAGCAGTCTCGCTTGCGACCATGAGACCAATGGGGCAGTCGTAATAATAATTATAAATAATGACGAAAATGTAAAGCAAATTAGTGAGCAGTTTTAAAACTAAACAAGCAAATGCACGAGCTTATTCTGTATAAGGTCAAAAATGACCTGATTATGATGATGAAACTGATGATGATGAAACTGATTTTTTTTTTTGACGAGTTATGCGAATATAAATGTAGATTTATGTTCGCATAACTCGTCAAAATGTAGGGAACAGCTGATTTTTTTCGCGATTTCAGTTTTGGAACCATAGTAAAAGTTGTTAGTAATGTTGAGTGCAATGATCACTTCAAATATTTCGTGTATGAATAGATAGACCTAATATAGCTTATTCTGTAAACGAAAACTGCACTCAGACAATTTCACATTTATATCTTTTTCTTCCTTCACTAAGAATTCAGAAATATTGAAACCAAAAACACAATGACAGCTGCACTCGCAAACATTAAAGTTTTCAGGGAACTACAGATTAAATTTTCCTCATATAGCTAAAACGACAGCAATCCCAAAACAATCGTACCTAAAGGACACTCAAACTTTCAAATACCTAGTGTTAAAATGAAAAGAGAATTCAAAATCAATTGTTACATTTTCTTGAAAGATTCTTCAGCTTGACCAAGTCAATAACGCAATTAATGTTGTTGAACCGTCAAAATGAAAGACATTGTCATTCCAAGACGTGTGTTACGCAATTACGCCGCTGGAATCAATTACCAAAACAATTTAAACTTCAATAGCTATCCCACCTCAAAGAAACAGGTGGTCAATTACGTTTCCAGTTAGAGCTCGTTGTCCGTGTCCGGGAAGGATAAGCAGACGATCAGCCTAATATGACTTCAAGGGGACGCTTGATTTACGGGAGCACGCTGTTCCGTCTGCGTGATTATTAATTTACACGTGCTCATGTGAGTTCTTGTAATGATGTAGGTAAAAAAATGGAGGATCTAACCTTATGAAGCAATTGATAGTTCCTAGAAGAAAAGACTGCCCGTCGGAGATAAAACAAACGACTAAAGTCTAAATTCACTTTAGTCATTTGTTTCGTCAACGACGGCCAGTCTTGTCATCTATGATCATCTTTAACCAGAGATGTGGTGATATTGATTGATAATTGTTTCTATCAGGCGGCCACGTCTACTAATTTACTTTGCAATGGTCTCTCTATTGAAAGTTTGTGACAGACTGCCCGAAAAATAAAAGTGATTTATCACACAAAAACTGTCAAAAACTCACAATGGCGAGACCATTGCAACGTTTGCAAATTAGTATACTTACAGCGTTTGTCCACCCGCCACCGTCAACGGGACGTCAACGAGAAACGAGATCACACGAGACAGTTGGCCTTAGGCCCCAGGTTACGTTTGACGGTGATGGTCTAATCATGTACCAATAGTCAGTTCCTAGAATGACACAAAGACGTCTAAGAAAAAACAAATTTTTATTAAGTGCTTATTGATACAATGAATATTCAATGTCCAGCTACTACTCTTTGTTTCAATTAGGCACTTTATTATTTAAGTATTAGGTTGTAACATAATAATTTGACAATTTTTGCGGGAGTATTCTAGAATTTTTACAGCTTCGAGAAAATTCTATGATTGTGAGTATAAATACAGTTGAGTGCGCTCAGTTTAACAGTGCAATAATTGACATCGCAGCGAGTGGCATTATGGAAAACATTGGTTTCAAAAGACGAGACATCCGCGTCCTTCTACTTTACGAGTTCCGTTTGAAACATACAGCTAAGCAGGCGACACAAAATATATGTCAATGTATGGGAGAAAATACAGTCTCTTATCATACAGCAGTAGATTGGTTTCGACGTTTCTCGAATGGCAACTACGATCTTAAAGATAAACCTCACGAAGGGCGACCGGTTGAGGTTGATGTTGATCGCCTAGCGCAGCTCATTGAGGAAGATCCAAGGAGGCCTACTCGCCAACTTGAAAAAGAACTCGGATACTCCCATACTACCATCGATCGTCATTTGAAGGCGATGGGTAAAGTATACAGGCACGGTCAATGGGTACCCCACGAATTGACGGCTGGACAACGGATGATGCGAGTAGCGGTTTGTACACAATTACTGACTTTACATCGTACTTTTGCGTGGCTTCGTGATCTAGTTACAGGAGATGAGAAGTGGTTACTTTATGTTAATCATAACAATAAGCGACAGTGGCTAAGCGCGGGTCAAAGAGGAGTACCAACGGTTAAATCTAAAATGACTACGCAGAAGGTTATGTTGAGTGTTTGGTGGAACATGCATGGAGTTATCTACTGGGAACTATTACCGCAGGGAACGACTATAAATAGTGAACGCTATTGTGCTATGTTGGATAGAGTAGCCGAGAATCTTAAAGGAAAACACGGCAATGTGTATCTCCTTCACGACAAGGCCCGACCTCACACCGCATCGATGACCTGTAAAAAAATTAAGGAGCTAGGCTGGATTTCTTTAGCCTACCCTGCATACTCGCCGGACATTTCTCCAACTGACTACCACTTGTTTCGATCGTTACAGGCTCACATTAACGGAAAAACTTTTGATGACCGAGATACATTGGAACAGTGGTTGACAGAATTTTTCAACTCTCGTGAGTCCAAGTTTTACGAAAATGGTATAACGTCGCTTCCCCAACGTTGGCAGGAGGTAATTGATAATGATGGACTGTACGTTCAATAAAATATTAAGCTTAATTGTACAAAAAAATAAAATAAAGTTTTTTAAAACATTATCAGTTTATTATGTTACAACCTAATATATGCCTGCATACCAAGGTACGTATCTACGTGTTGTCTTGTTCATATGGAGTAAGACGTCAATTGGCATGATGTAATATAATAACACAAATTAGTTTGTGTTAGTTAAGAAATTTCTTTCTAAGTATTAGTTACTTACTTGCAAACTTTCGTTGTTGAAGCCTTCTTTGCGGTTTTTATTAGTTTACTAACTACCAACTTCTTTTTTGCTGTAGGTATTTTTTCACTTGTCGTTAACATTTTTTTTTAACTTGAGCGCTATAAATCGTTTATACATAAGATGGTTTGGATATAGTATGGGGATGCACGAAGAAGCCTCCTCGTGTAGCGCAGTTTGTTCCGCCAGTTACTCAAATGAACCGAGCGCTCGGTGCATCCTGGACAGGTACACCCAAAACCTTACTAGACTGTCAATTCTTCCCTTGCTTTGCAATTTCCCCCTGGTTTGCGACCACCCTTCTACTGGAGTCCGGCGTCAAGTAGCCTGCTGTGTTTGAGGAGTTCCAGTGCCTTAGGCATCTTCTGGGCACGCTCGTTTTATCATAGACCTCATCTATCGCTTTCCATCAGGTGTGATCGAGGTCAAGAGTGCGCAAATTCAGCAATTAAAAAAATAGTAGGTACTTCGCAATTGTGCTAAGAGTATATAATAGCCCACTATACTTTTCAGAGATATTTGATATTCCGTGATGCGTATTTCAAACGCAAAGCATTTATTTCAATAAAACTATTTACAGGCACTTCTGAACTGACCAAGAGTCTGAAAGTTCAAGCACGTTGCCCATTCCAAAACGTAGATCTCTATGGAGAAAAACGGGAAAGAAACTGGAAAGTGAATTTGAATTTGTAATATGTAACTTATCAGGTGGCATCACAACCCAGCAATCTTGACTCAAGTGATGGGCTATCTTATTATATTTTTTTTATGAATCATCCCAAAACCATAACCTTAGCTATCTCCATATCCTTGACCTGTGGTTTAGCGTAGTGGTCAACGCTAATATTTTTTTCCGGGAGTAACTGCCTCATCATCCACTTACTGGTCTAATCTCCCAATAAGCTATTCCGAAAGGAAACTCAGTAAAAAAGTTGATTCATGTGTCAGAAAGGTGAATGAAAGCTATATGTATAGGTAATAATATCAGCATAATTAGCAAACTTTGAGTGTCATAATGGTTACTAGTTATTCACTGTGTATGGAGTACATATGAATTTGGAAAGGGTTTTATGAAGAAAAGCACAGAAAGACAAGACTAGGCATTTATTTTAATTAGGCTCGTCAGTTAAATACGCTAAGAGAAAACTAGTTCTCCGTTCCCAAACTGGGTCATCATGGAGAAGGAAGAATAAGGAAACGCTATGCCAGCTTGTTTTAAATTATTGTATCAAAACATTTTTCCATGTGCATAAACCATTATTGTTATTACATTAATCTCTTCGGCCATTTCTCTAAGCTATTGCAACTTATCAACGGAAAGAAACAGAACATGAATAATCCCTAATTCGATTTAACACATAAGCAATATTAGACATATTATACCACATAAAGAATAACATAGTTAACAGCAATAATATCAATTAACTTACGTGACATCTAGGCGATCTATTCCACATAACAACGGCACTAGAAGTAGCCAACTGAACATCTACCAAGCAAATGAGTAGATAACGTCATTACAATCCTTTTTTAAACTATGAACGTCTTATACGTCAAACATCTACCACCATTTTGTACCAATGACAGATCATCTTATATTTTGACTTAATAACTTCTAAAACAGGTAATAATAAACACATCTTATGCAGTGAAATCGTTTTTAAACATTATTAGGAATTTAAGCAATTTAATAAGAGCTGATTCATCATTCTTAGACGTCATTAAAAAGAATATCAACATCAACTAACAGTAATGTGCCCGTCATTTGAAACAGCCTATTGTATTAAAATAGCAATATAAAATCTAAGATATACAACAAGTACAATCAAATATTACCCAACCATTTATAACAATAATATTTAAGTGATTTTGACAAGTTTACAAGTTTTTTTTTTTTTTTGTAAACATCTTATCTAGTCAAATTAGGTACTGCAGTACTATTCTGTAAAAATTTCACCGTGAGAACCTAGGTAAAGTGAGCGGGAAGTGAGCTGTCATTCGCTAGGAATTAACACTATTAAGTGCTCACTTCACTTATGATTTCACTGAAATGTGACAGATGCTATGATCCAACAAACAATTTTGTAATATTATAATTATATCAAAATAAATTATCTACAAAATTATCGTACAAAATGCAGCTATCTACACTTATATCATAAATGCGACAGTAACTCTGCCTGTCTGTCTGTAACATTTCACGTCTAAACCACTGAACTGTTCGATATGTAGTTTGACAGATATTATATATTGGATAGTTTGGGGCCTGGAGAAGTATTATATTCATCCTTAACATATCGTTTCCTTGTTATTATAACATCACTCTGTCCGTCAGTGCGCTTATACCTCGAGACCCAATATCCCAATATCTTTGATTTCAATTCATATGTTTGGTCTTTGGCTAGGTTTAAGTATAATAATATAATTCTCCATGCGAGAAGAGCCGGAGAAATTGCTAGTATTGAATTATTTTTTTATTTATTTGACAATAGTTTGCTATGACTAACAGCCTGACGCTAACTTTCTTCGAGATTTAAATACCTAACTTTTCATTTTAATAACCTTTTAGTATAAAAACGAAAAACCCTTTGTTAACACTGCAGTTCTAAGAATCAAGTGCAGTCTAGACTCACTAAAGTGACAGGTACAAATATACTAAATAATAGCGAGAAATATATTCAAACCAGCTGAGACAAGCGTGCATATATTTACCGTGTCGTGTGTCGTAGGAGTTGAGTTAACAATGTGTTCCTATTAGACCAATCTCGCTTAACTATTTGTATACAACTCTTGGGTTGAATAGCTGTATGATACGGTCGGGGCTGTGAATGACCATATAGAATATCGCCATTCATAGTCGTGGCTATAAACGGGTAGAAACTTCGGGTAACAAAATAATGTGACAATTCAAAAAACTGTTTCTAGACGTATAAATGATTAAAATGGAAAAATAAGTAGGTACAACCTTTGTTTTGATACATATAATGTTTACTAAGGTATCGTAAGTAAAACAGTTCTACTTGCACTAATTCTACGCAAGGGCAAATAAAAAAAAAACTGTGTCGGGTATAATTTTTACCAAAGATTTAAACCTCAGATTTGCCGCATCAAAAGATGATTGCGTTTTTGTTTCATTTTGACACCTCTGACATGCACAATGACGCTAAGATCTGACTTGATAGTCAAGGAAACGCCATTATTATTGTGTGAGCTCACTCACTTCTCTGGACACTTTTTCGCGCCACTTAGAACAGTGATATCTAATGATTTCAATCTTCGATAATAGGTATACAATAATTAATAAACATAAGTCATCTTCATCTGCCCAGCCTTTTCCCAACTATGTTGGAACAACCACAACCCAGTTACTATGTAATACGATAAGCATCCCTTGATAAGACTGGCTGTCAGACTTTCGGGCTTCTGATGAACCATAATGACTGCCAAAGATCCAAAAAAGACAGCATTAAACAAAAGTCAATTTAAAAAAATTCAAAAAAATTGTTACTAAGCTAACGTTGATGAATTCTTCAGAAGGAATGCAATACCTTGATACCTATATGTATTATGAACATAATGCATATTAAAAAACAAAAATTAATAAACTTAGTTAGATAAAACCTTCAAAAGAATTACAGTACCTCGTACCTATTTTATTAGCTCAGAGGAAAACAATCTTAGTTTCATAAACTTTGTAGAAAATGTACTTACTGCTAACAAAGCAATATTATTTGAGAAACGATGTAACTTCTAATAACTACGCTTGAGCAGGTGTTTCGAGATAAATATGAAGACAGGGATTGATTCTCTCTGGATCGAGAAGTTATAATTAATCATAACAAAGGCAATGTTTGTTAACTTTTTCAATGTATCATTATTTTCATATTTGCTTTATACCCTGTTCATTTTATAGTAACGATTGAGGGGCTTGTGGCTAAATAATACCGCCACACGTGTTGATGTGACCATCTTTACAGACCGAGACTCCTCCGTGCCTTGGAAAGCATGTTTAGCCGTTGGTC
This sequence comes from Eremobia ochroleuca, assembly GCA_949629135.1. Taxonomy (NCBI): domain Eukaryota; kingdom Metazoa; phylum Arthropoda; class Insecta; order Lepidoptera; family Noctuidae; genus Eremobia; species Eremobia ochroleuca. Next base: position 19,755,180 of record OX451392.1, read on the forward strand.
CCGGCTGTCATTTGTAGATCGTCAGTCGTTACGGTAAACCCAATAGTCGTGCAGCCAGTCTTATCAAAGAATGCTTATTGTATCTGATTTTTGGAGCTCAGAAAGGCAGTCGTTCCATTTAAAACACTGGTAATCGGCTGCATCCGGTTAGACTGAAAGCTTATCCCAACATGCTTGGGAAAAGGCTATGCAGATTGAATTGAATAGCTTCTTTAACAAACCAAATGAATATTTTTTTTTACAAACTAAAAGGTCAACTGAGCCCTAAATGTCACCGGCGATCCGTTAAAACAACGACAAAAAATAATTTGGTGTTTAAAACTTGAAATCGCGTGTTCGCACGAGCAGATTGTGCTTTTTGTACAATAAAACCTTTTCTGTTTGGACCAGTGCACAAAAGTACTGTGACACAAATTTACCTTCAGTTTTTTTTTTTTTAGTTAGTTACTCTGTGAGCTCAGCAACCCGTAGGGTTTGGCTTGTGTGTCCATTTTTCATGTTGTGTGCTTTTGTGCCTCAAACACGAGCCACCTACAAGACAGTCTATTTAATATGCATTTAGGTACATCAGGTGAAATGGCAGATCACTTTGCCTACATTTTCCCGCTAAGATTTTTACAGAATAGACCGGATGTACCTGCTCTATCCGTATTTTTTTTAAAGATCGTAAACTATAAATTAAACACTCGAAAATGCCATACATTCGACAAATACTTACGATTCAATTTACTTACCTATATCTAAACCGAGATTAGGATTCATTCCTAATAACTTCAAAATATGATTGTCCTTTTTGTACAAGTGTAATATTAACCATAATTATATTTTATCCTATGGAAAAGTAAGAAAATAACCTTTAATCACATAAAATAGTTTATTAGCTTCACTATGTAGTATCATTCTACCATAGTATGACTTTGCCTTACTTAAATAAAAACTGAGCAAGGACCTTTCAAGTTTGTCTTTTCAATTCACAACAATCAAGGTTACACTGCTAATGAATCTACATACGAGTATGTCGCATTTTAATGGCCTTCTAAAAGGCTAACGATACATTGAACATTATAGACATTGAAAATATATCAAAGACTACTTTACAGTTTGTTTTATCATTACAAATGTGAAAACGTGTGGGTTTTCTAAATTAGTTTCACAGAAAAAATAGTATTATACAACGTGTCCCAGAAATCAACGTCAAGCCGAAAACGGGCAATAGGCCAAGTCGTGACAGCTATTAGAAAAATATAAAAAAAAATCTTGGTCATGTACTTTTCGAATTATAAGCATTCAAAAATAAATCTCAAAAAGTGACACCCTGTGATGGTTTTTCAAGTCCTGTGACTACATTATTAACATTTCGGTAGTTTTTTTCTCTGTGATGTAACCATGAATAACCCTTCTGTAAATTACAGTTAAAAGTAAAACGTAACTGCCTCAGTTCTAAATTAAATGTTAGATTTTTGCCCAATATTGAATTCAAAATAATGACATCACCCAACTTTAACCGACTGTACTGAAAAAAAAATCTACTACACTATTTTGGCAAGTAACTTTAAAAGATGGCGCGTTTAGTCAGGATTCCAAAATGGTATAACACATACTAATTGCTACTTCTTAATTGAGAAAAAACATTTTTTTTTTTTTGAAGCCGTATTTCATAAAAGTTCGATTGAGACGAAGAGTGACGTTATTTTGACTACTGTGAGCGAGAAAGATTCATTTTAGCTAATGTGAGGTGACGCTACTTTGACAAGTGGGAGCGAGATAGATAGTGACGCTACTTTTATCTAACTAAGAGGGAGACGGATTGACACATCATTTCATATGTGTGAGTGAAACAGATAGAGACGCTACTCTGGCTAAACAGGGATGCGTCGGCAAATTGTGCAATACTGCAGTACGTTACGCTCTTTCGTTGACTGCACATCTTTTTGTATTCGTATTGACTTCGTACTTACAACTGTGGCTTTGTTTATTGGACTTGATTTGCATTGTAATTTGGATTTATCTGCACCGTTTCTGACAACCCCGGACTTGTTTTAATCGCAACCCCGTGTTTGTGTAGTGTTTTATCATGCCATCTCGATACACCGCACAGGAATACGCCAACATGCATCTCATTTATGGAGAATGCTTATGCAACGCCAATGCCGCAGCAAGAGTGTATCGTGAGAGATACCCGAATGCTGAGCGTCATCCCGATCATCGAGTATTTATTAATGTGCATCGATCATTATCAGAGGGTCGATTTCCTAGCCAAATGGTTAGCGAGGGAAGACCCGTTATGCCCTACGAAGCCGAAGTCTTGCAAGCAGTTGAAGAAGACAGAAGTATCTCAGTACGTGGAATTGAACAGAGCATAGGAGTCCCCAAAAGTACTGCACATCGTATTTTAAAAAAGAACGAGTTTCACCCATACCATGTACGACGAGTACAAAGTCTGCTACCCCGAGACTACCCAGAGAGAGTACGATTTTGTCGAACGATGTTGCAGAGGCACCGAGAGGACCCGCGATTCTTTGAAAAAATTCTATGGTCCGATGAATCAACATTTAAAAAGGACGGTTACATGAACCTCCACAATTTGCACGAATGGCACGTGGAAAATCCAAATTTGATGCGGGAAGATAGATCTCAGTACCAGTTTAAAGTAAATATGTGGACGGGAATTTTGAATGGTAAAGTTATTGGTCCAATCGAGCTGCCGGAGAATTTAAATGCCCAGGGTTATTTGAACTTCTTACAGAACCAATTACCAGAATTATTGGAAGAAGTGCCACTGAACATTTACGGCAGCATGTGGTATCAACAAGATGGCTGCCCAGCGCATTATGCTCTCACTGTACGAGAGTTTCTCAATCGAGAATACCCCGATAGGTGGATTGGGCGGGGTGGTACAATTTCGTGGCCTGCCCGTTCACCCGATTTAAACCCCATAGATTTTTTTTACTGGGGTACGATAAAGGATAAAGTGTACTCTAAACCAATTCAAGATTTAGACGAGCTGCGCCAAAGAATTGCAGAAGCCGCTGAATACATCAACTCAAGAAGATACGCCCGTCTTATTACGCGATCATTTTTAAAGAGATGTAGAACTTGCATTGCAGCTGAAGGAAAACAGTTTGAACATTTGTTATAAAACTTCGTAAATCTGATTTAATAAAAATTATAATAAAAGAAATCCAACGACTGAATTTTATTTCAAATGCACCTAAAACCAACAATGTACTTTTTTTCCTCAATTAAGAAGTAGCAATTAGTATGTGTTATACCATTTTGGAATCCTGACTAAACGCGCCATCTTTTAAAGTTACTTGCCAAAATAGTGTAGTAGATTTTTTTTTCAGTACAGTCGGTTAAAGTTGGGTGATGTCATTATTTTGAATTCAATATTGGGCAAAAATCTAACATTTAATTTAAAACTGAGGCAGTTACGTTTTAACTTTTAACTGTAATTTACAGAAGGGTTATTCATGGTTAGATCACAGAGAAAAAAACTACCGAAATGTTAATAATGTAGTCACAGGACTTGAAAAATCATCACAGGGTGTCACTTTTTGAGATTTATTTTTGAATGCTTATAATTCGAAAAGTACATGACCAAGATTTTTTTTTTATATTTTTCTAATAGCTGTCACGACTTGGCCTATTGCCCGTTTTCGGCTTGACGTTGATTTCTGGGACACGTTGTATAGCTTAGCTAAAACTGACTGACGTATCCCCAAAGGTAATATACTATGCCCTCTCCATCACTTTAATTATACATATCTGAACCAGTGGCGCCATGCCCTAATTCTTTAGTGTATTTATTATCTTTAGACAAAGTATGTTGTTTGTCTTACATAAAAGTTATTAAACAGAAAAGGTGAAATCATAGATGACACAGTATTATTTGATGGAGCGAGCACCACTAATCGACTAGCGAGAAACAGTTCATTAGTAATGACTTGAAATATACGAGTACGTCATCGGTCACAAACTTTGTAGTTACGAGTACTTGTTTCCTTATATAAATTTCTGATCTAAGTCAGGACTATGAATACAAAATGTAGGAGTAAAGAAAATAACAGAAAACTACTCATCTGAACACAAGATAATGTAATACGGTTTACCTAATTATTCTTGAAGTAAAGTCGAATGAGAAAGTTTGTAGTTACTTGTGTAGGAAGAAAACAATTAGACATAAACATATAATATAAAGTAAGAAAATAAAGTTTTCTTACTGTTTGTCTTCTTTGTTTTTAGTATATTTGTGTATTTATGTATATTTATTTGTGTTAATGTTTGTATATTATTAGGTATATACAGGACAAAATTGAATAGGTGCGCCAAATTTAAATACGTAATTCAACGTGTTATAAGGCGCGTAGGCGAGCGATTTGGAAATGTCGTCGCGCGCCCTTTTTTTTCTCAACAAATAAAATTTGTAAAGTCCTCGTACCGCAAGTTCATCGTGTTGCCAACTTGCTCCATGTTGTGAACTCTCCGTTGAATGGATTGCTTATCGGGTGAGGGCTAAAATTGATACTTAAATTTTCTTACTTATTTGATAATTTACATAAAGATTTTTTCGGGAAATGTAAATGTATAATGATTATGTAACAGTTACTGCACCTCATATTTGAATTGGTCACAAGTTTTCAATTTCCTCCTGTATCTTTAACATTTGTAGGGGTATCTACAACGCCACATGCGGACTACGCGACATACTGACGTGACTCAAAATCCTGCATCTCGCAAGTAGAGTTTACCGCGCAACTAGCATAATATATACAACGGCTCGACATGAATCATCGAGCAGTTGCCGCCAGACACAACACCCGTCTTGTCGGAGGATCCTCCCTTTTCTATGGAGTATGAGTGAACTTTACACCCTGTTCCGCATACCTCTACATATTCAGGAATATTTTTTCCTCATTATTCATAATTGCACTTACCGCTGTTTGTCTCTGCATCACCCAAAGGTTGACTGGTAGAAAATTCATATGGTATGAACTCCGCTTCTGTACATTTGTGTTCTTAAAGTAATAAATAAATAAATAAATTTATCCGATCACCAAGCACGTTTCTAATCACAAGGTACGCATAACATTCATGAACGTAACAGAAAATCCAATAGCACCAGATGTCGAACGGTTACCAAGGCAAATGGATTCAACCTTAATAATAGACATCAGTTCAGTTCCATCGAACTAATAACTGTTCGCTCAAATACCACAGCAACAATATAGATGAGGCATTATGCTCTGGCCATACTGAGGCGAATCATGTGCGGGATGCGGGACGAAATTCACACGCACCGATTGTTTCAACTAACTTGTATGGAATTGAAACTGGAGCGAATACTCGCCTGACTTTCCTTATAATTCAAACAAATATTTAAAGCATGCTGAAGCCTCCAAAAGGCTTTAATCCATACCAATAATACAGCGTGATTTTTTTTTACCGTCTCCAAATTTTTACCCATGAATATGAACAACTTTTACTATGGAACCAACTCTGACATCACGAAAAAAAAATCGGCTGTTTCATACATTTTGGTCAAGTAGGTATTGAACTTTTGTATTAAACAGCTGATTTTTTTTTCGTGATTTCAGAGTTGGTCCCATAGTAAAAGTTGTTTATATTCATGAGTAGAACAACCTGTAAAAATTTGGAGCGTGTAAAAAAAAATCATCCAATATAAATTCGAAAGTAACTCTGTCCTTATGTTACCTTTCCATGCCTAAACCACTAAACGGATTTCGATAACATTTGGCAAGGATACTAATGGCATCCTGGATAAGGACATAGGTTACGAGTACTTTTTGTTCCGGTAGCCCGTTCCCGTGGGATAATTTCAGACTTCCACGCGGGCGAAACCTCAGGCAGAATGTAGTATCTCTATAAATTGTGATATTTTTATGTATAGATGCCAGCATACCTAGCTTCAATATATTTTCAACTTTATCGCTAAAGCATAAGTTTCAAGGTTGATTTGGAAAATTTGACAGTTTCGGGTAGCTTGATGTGCTGGCGTCTGTACATCTTTTGTCGGAGGTCCTCGATAAATAAATAAACAATCGACGCACGCAGTCACGTCCTGAACCCCGCGCGGGATTTGCCTCAGTGTGGCTAGCACTTAAATTAGGCTAAAGGTCTGGCAGTGAAAAGGATCGCATGCCAAGTGAAGATGGAACCTTGAAGTGGAATAATATTGAAGTCGATGATCGCAATCACATTGATACTTGCGTGTTCCTTCCTCAAGGGGTATTAAGTTAAAATATTCGCAATAACTGTTGGAGCAGGGGTAGGCAATTATTGCTTTTTATTTGTTTTGGATTATGTAACAACCCTTAGTTACCACGCTTGTAGACCTATATGTACAAGTTGTGCTACATGTCTTCAACAAGTCTTGTCAAAAACATGTATCATATAAGTAAAATTCACGTTGTTTCAGACATGTCTTGTTAACTATTTTGTTAAACTTTTTGATATTTGTGACAAGTTTTCTGGAAGTTTTATACAGATCTATTTTAAACGACTTGTTTTAGGTGTGAACCATAAACGAAAACAGTAGACACAACATGTAGAATAGATTTTTTATTGCTTGAGGGGCTTGTGGCTAAGTAATAACAGCCGCATGGGTCGATCGATAAGTGTAAGCTACACTTACTGCGGTTGGTCCGTGGATGGGTGACCATCTTCACATACCAAGACCCCTCCGTTGCCTCGGTAAGCACGTTACGCTGTTGGTCCCGGCTGTCATTCGTAGATCTTTGACAGTCCTTACGGCTCGTCAGTTGCCCAAAAGTCTGACAACCAGTCCTACCAAGGGGTATCGTATTATCCAGTAACTGGATTGTGGAGGTCAGATAGGCAGTCGCTCCATTTAAAATACTGGTATTCAGCTGCGTCCGGTTAGACTCTAGAAGCCGACCCCAACATAGTTGGGAAAAGGCAAGGCATTATGATGATGCTTATTATTTAAACATACCTAGGCTTTTTTATGCTACCCAATATTGTGTCCTTAAGTCTCTGTCGCGTGCAATCTCTGGTCATGGAGTTAAAGAACAAATAAGTTTGATAAATCTCTTTGGACCATCTACTTTTCAACTTGTAAAATGTTACTATAGGCCGACCGCTTAACTGAGACGTTGCCTGAGGTAGCAGCGCGGTGCCAGAGGAGTGTGGTGACGTGATGCCAGAGCTCAGTGATTCGTCAACTAGTGATAACTATCACCCCTCCCGCACCGCGCAACTACGTAACAGCAACGTCTCAGTTAAGCGGTCGGCCTATAGTTAGTTTAGTATAGCAAAAAATATGCGGCAGAATTTTCTTTATGCGGTTATAAAATACTAGAGGGTACCAGTCCGTTAGCCAAGTGTAGTGAGTCAATATTAGTATGTTTTTAAATTATTGACATTCACTATTTACTTTTATGTAGACTGGAAGAAAGTAATAAGATCGCTAATTACAAGTTACAGGCAAAAAAGTGGAATAGACAACTTTACCAAACAATTTCAATGTTTGTAAACGCACCCACAATACAGGAGAAATTCCTAGTGTGGAGAAAAGTTAAAAAAAAAAAAAAACTTCTATTGAACCGGAACTAACTAAAACTTTCGGTCGCGCTGGTTTTGGATTAAAAGATTTTATACTAAAAACCAAATTCTGTATTTAATCAAAAACGTTAATCTCTCAACTTTTATTTTTGTACCATTTTATTCAAAGACGGAAATAAAAGACCACTTTATTATTTTGTCTGACTGCCTCCTTAGTCTAGTGGTCGCAAACGCTACTGCTGAGCATGAGGTCCTGGGTTCGATTCCTAGGTTGGACAATATAGTAATGAGTTTTACCATCTGGATTTTTTCAGTAGCAGCCCGGAGTCTAGATTTGTGCGTAGTTGATGGTAATAAGCTCGCTCCATATTACATGGGACTTGAACTTATCTGGTGAAATTTAAGCCCCGGATACACTAGGGAACATTTTGTCCCGCAACATGACGCGCAACACAAAATATACGTGACGCTGCAACGTTGCATAGTGTCCCGCAACATGACCCACAACATTTTACGTGACGCGGACCATGTTTCTTGCTCCCGCTCCGAGAGCGAGCGGACGGCGCGATATTCTCTCGGGACATTCATGTAGTTGCCGAGCGCCATGTTCCGCAACATGTCGCTCCATTTGTCCCCTAGTGTATCCGAGACTTTACGAGTAGGTGTTATTACACCGACTCTGCCTCCTTCGAAGATGATGTTGTTATATTATTATTTTGTATAAGGGCTGACACTTTCTTTAATGTCTAATTATTAGAATAGAATATACTATTCTTTAATGTGTGCACCATAAATATTACAGAATATAAATGAAGAAATTTCACAAGATGTGACACAATGGGCGACCTTATCGCTAAAAGCAATATTTCAAAGACAACCTTTGGATGGATTTAGAGAGAAAGGAGAGACAATACTGCAGGTTGTCTGAGGTGTAACATTTATATATACAATGATTACATACATACACACGCCATATACCTACTTATCTATATACAACATTATTTTTAGTATATGGCAAACCTGAAACCCGTGTCTAGTATTTTTATGTAAAGAATCTATGCACAAAATTTCAAAACTGTATCATGAAAAATCACAAAGTTATAAGCTTCTTATGTTACCTGATTGTCCGTACAAAAAGATGGTTACCACTGAATACACGCCACCGGCCGACCGGCTGTGACCTGTGTTGTGCGCATATGATTGCGTTTATGTACTTAGTGTCGCTTGGTGTCCAACTTGTTAGCTTTTTTAAATATTTTTGGGACAAAATATAACATGTTGTAAAAACTATTGGAATCGATTCAGTTACTTATTCTGAACAAACTATATTCAGGTTTGCAGTATACTAAAAATAATGTTGTATCAATAATTATCATAAAACAAGAGCAAAATAAATGATGTACGTGAATGGGTAAACTTTTTTAAACCAATCCTTAGCTAAGGACCATGCAATCATTCAAGACCAGTAAATAAGCATAGTTCCATGAGTAACAGCCATCCCACCTCCGCAATCCAATGATATCCCAAATTGGCCCTTATTACACACGATTGACTCAATTCTACGTCCTTTATCCCACGCGAGGTTATCAAAATTTCAAAAATAAGCAGTCTCTAAATTGCGTGGGACAACTACCGGAAACCGTGCCGTATTCTATAAAAGCTTTATAATGTTTGTAAAATTTACAGTCAGGGAATTTTAATTTTATTCGAGCTGCTGTGTCCTACCTCACATTTAGTTCTACTCTCGTCTATAACATTAAAACAATAAATATAATTTGAAGTGTCTGTTTGTATACACATATAAACGATAATATACAAATAAATAAAATTAATGTCTCTGTTTGCAATGTCAAAATAACAGCCTTTTACTTAATGCATACCTAATTACGAAAGTATAATACTGTACTCTTAACAAAAAACAATATCTGTCTGGCTGTTTCGGCTAATCTCCGAAACAGGTGGGCCGATTTTGACTGAATTTTCACTAGCATACAGCTGATGTTATAAGGAGTAACTAAGTCTACTTAAAAAAAAAAGAATAATGGTCCCGCACAAATTAAAACCCATACTTCATGCACGCGAACGAAGTCACGGGAACGGCTAGTCTCGAAAAAGTTTACAATGTTCTTTTATAACAGAGGTATATACAGCGTGTAACGGAAAGGGGGTATCAACCCTGAAGGAGGTGAATGTGCTCATGAAACTCAACAACTTTCCCCAAAGAACATAAGTCGAAATATGAAAAAAAAATTTGGGTCTCCCATAGTAAATCAATCAGCTGGTAGTCAGTTTTGTAAGGGAGGGCCAATTTTTTTTTCATATTTTGACCTATGTTCTTTGGGGAAAGTTGTTGAGTTTCATGAGCACATTCACCGCCTTCAGGGTTGATACCCCCCTTCCGTTACACGCTGTATAGTATGCACACAGTACACACTGTGTATTCGTGCGGCATACGCTGTTGTATTAAAAGCATTTCACTTTTTTCTTTATAGATTGTACAGACGCCAGCGCATCAAGCCACTACAATCTGTCAAATTTCTTTAATAGATTTTCAACTTTATCGCTAAAACATTAGGTTCAAAGTTGATTGGGAAAATTTTACAGTTTCGGGTACCTTGATGTGCTGGTCTGTACGTAACTTTCCTTGACATTGATTCCGATCAAATTGTATGAAGCCTATCGCTTGTTTTAGATTTACTCTTATGAGAGTTAGATAGTTTAGTTGGTACTCAAGTCAAAAGGCATTATGTATACCGTCTGAGCAGTAGGAATGTTATCAATATCACTGACAAAATTTCAATGTATTACGCACTCATCGTCCATATACCAATGTTAGCCCTTTGCCTACGACTTCGTTTGCATGGATTTCCTTTCGTTTTTTTTTTATGTAATATCCTCATCATGGTTTAAACTACTTAAATAAATAAATAAAATAAAATTCATTTATTTCGGGTAACAAGGCCCATAGAAGACAATTTACAATTTTTAAAGCATTCATATAATAGAATAAAATAACATAAAATAATGAAAAAATAATAATAAAAATAAATTCATAATAAATGTCAAAAATTCTAGCATAAAAATTAAAAATTAAAATTATAATTATAACATTGCGATACTATAAATACATACAAGGACACACACTGAAATTAATAACGCCTGCTAAACGGCTTTGCCTGAACATGCCTGCTGCAACAATGCAACATGTAGGGGCAATCCAGCCTATCAGCAATCATCGCCAGGACTGCGCCGGAGCTGGCCCATACTCTGCGCACCAGAGAGATGCTCCGCCTGCGCATAGTCGCGTGAAAACAGGTGGTGCGCTCCTCCGCGAACATAACCGAGGCTTAAGCTTAAGACTTAGCTTAAGTCAAATTCAGTAAAATCGGTTCAGATTTTTAGCCCTAAAATCCTAACAAACATATAAGCAAGAGATGGACACAGGTGCATTTGTAGATATTTATATTAGTAATGTTCTATTATTATGGAAGTGGTTGTGCTTGTGTGCGGTTGCTTGGGGGAGGTCTATGTCCAGCAGTAAACATCTTTCCGCTGAAATGATGATCTCTATGGAAGTGGAGATTGGCAACATTATGTAACACTTTTGTTACATTTAGAACTTCATTAATCTCATTTAGTCTGCCTTCATGACCTTAAAAGCCTTCACGATTATAATAATTATAATATGTTTAGTCTAGTCTCTCCTACCTTTAATATTTTACGATAATTTAGTCTGAAATATGACTGCGTAGTTTTCCATTTTCTTAATGAATTTAATATTCGACCAAAAATAGCTAAGGTCCCAAAATTTCAGCCAGATATAGATTTTATTGTTCGACTGATATATGGTATCATGATTGGTAACAAGAAATCAGGCCAAAATAGCGTTCAATAAATTTTCACACTTTAATAAATAATCCTGCTCCACGTGTCCCCCCCCCTCCTGTCCCCTTTTGAAGAGAATAATTTCTGATACTTGGAAAACATCAAAGAACATTTCGAAAAGACATTTGAATATTGACTTTTCACCGATTCGTGAACCTGCGCATTTCAAATGGAACCGAGCCATTTAGTTTAATCTCTTTTGAGTGTATGAAGAGAGAGAATTTCTAGAACATGAGGTAGTTGGCTTCAAAGTTTTTGTTTTCAGATCAGAAAGTTTTACATTTAGTTTTGTCGCGGCAACCACCGTTACGTGCAAGTTGGTCGCAGTTTATTTTTAGGATCCTAAAATAGGAATTATACGAGTAGGAATAGTTCGAATAGGAATTATTACCCGACTGGGCGGCAGAAAACACAGGCGTATATTTATTTAACGCGTGGGTGGATATTTCAAAGCATCGCTGGATATATCGTCGAACGAATTTTGGATACGTATATATACAACGTGTAACGTTAAATGCGCAAAACCTCACACACCTCAACTAATTTTTAAGTCAATTGACATATTTCAGAGAGAAAATAAGTTATTAAAAAAATTGTAAAGGTTTTATGTGCTGTTTTAGTTTTACTGGCCATTCTGATCGTTTCTTGCGTCTGCGACGACGCTTTATCGAGGGAGGAGTCGTCACCGGGCCGCTGCGCCGCGCTGACATTGGTTTGCTTGACCTATTAATAAATAGACACGGCAAAGTTTTTAATGAAGATTTTTTGAAAAATGTGACCAATATTAAAAAGTGGTTCAATTAATTCTGCTCGTTATTCTGATCAAACTATTTTCAGGTTTTGCGCATTTAACGTTACACGTTGTATATGTGTATCTATTTTAGTGTATTGTGTACATAATATTTGCACCAACGACAGCCCCATTTTATGTCCGGGAAAATCACTGTCCATTCCAAGGTTGCCTGGAAGAGGTCGCAGAAGAAGATAAGGCTGCCTGCCCATTGTATATTTTGTAGTGTTGTGTATTTTTGTGGTGTACAATAAAGTATATATAAATAAATAAACGCTGAGTGCTGAACGATATGGCGTTTAAATGGTTAAATCATGAAATGGCGGCGTATCTTGAAATGAATATGTCCATTTCTATGATCGGATGACGGCATATCCACAACCAATACTTATGCGTGGTTGCTAGATGAAAGGTGAATTTTGTGTGTCGTGTAAGATATGCAAAGCGAGATAATTTACTAAATGACTGAAGTAAATCCATTAAGTTAGAGATATTCATCATTTGCATTTTTTATGATTTATTTAAGTCTTTGTGATCTTCGTAGTTTGTGTTTCCTGTGCGTGTCAAAAGATAATATTTTTCCTTCTTTCTTTTTATGAGCCCAAAATGATTGTGCTTTTTCTTAATAAATAATAATGAATAAACTAAAATTCTTTATTCCGCAAAAAAGTGAAAAATAACACTAGTAACTATGATACGCTAAGAACTGTGTTACCAGAAAATTAAAAAAAATACTAGCGTATTTTGAACTCTGGTACTCAAAGTAAGATCTAACTTGTGTTATGAGTACCAGTGTTCCAACAAAAGTTATTACACAAAGGTACACAGGTTCCCACGAGGGACAGCAGGGGTATTAGTGTAGTTTCTTTGTCACAGAGAAATGAAGTAAAAATATAATATACTTGGCGAAGATGTACGTCCATCAGTGAACTCTTTTTGTGTGCCATGATAGTGAAGCGTGATGCAGATGATTATTTTTTAAATCTCATACGTTCATGTCGACCAACGTAAAGTCAGCGTAGATTCGAGACCTCGGAACACGACACCCACTCAAGGGACCAGATCACGGCGTATGACGCATCGATATTACTGTTGGTAATTGCACGACTCATAATGCGAAGCAATACAGAGTACTTTACGATCGAAAAAAATTTATTTTCCTTCTTTTTGCAATTGTTATTCTCTTGCTGCTGTACACATAACCTACTTAATTTATATAACATTGTATAGATAATTTAATGGATATTAATTCTGTACTCAAAAATGTATTTAATGCAGTAAGAACTAAAAAATCATCAAAATATTTCTATAAAAAATCCCGTCAATCAAGTGTGAAACCTGAAAACATTGTAGCTTGCGAAAAAATCAATTAATTGTTTTTTTTTTCTAGTAGATTAATTTCACCCATAGGAGGAACCATATAGAAAATGGCTCTTTTATTTTTAAAGTAGTTTAATTTTAATAAATAAAAAACTAACAAATAGAATATCCATATCTATGGTTTTTTTATACGATCAATGAGCATTATGAGTAGTGCACTTTTGGATTTTCCAAATGTATTTTATATCTGATAGTTAGACGACACAAACAGAATAACAGAATAAAGTAGTACCTACAGTCAGCCTGAAAAAGATACGCAAATTACGCATCGACAAGAACTCATTTGATTGTCTACAATCTTTGTTTCATAAAATTGTATCAATCCGAGTAACCAAAAACGCGCTTTTTAACGTGTCTGTGATGCGCTCTATAAAGCACATTCACAATTTGATCGTGATAACTCTTATCTAATTGTAATAAATTATAAATTAGAACGATCACCGTGAGTTTGATAAAAATTCGGCAATCAACCTAATTTACACCCTTTATTGAGATAAGAGTTACATTATAATGACTTACTAATGGTTTTGCGTCATTAATTAATATCCTACCTCAGATTTTCAACGCTCGGCTCAAAAACATCGCCTTAAAAAATGAAAAAAAATTAAAAATGAAAAAAATTAAAAAAGTGTTTATTCCCAATAATACTTTACAATACATATTTCTTACCAAACCGAAAAACAGTTTGTTGGCAGACGTAGCTCCGTGCGTATGTGGCCTTAGTCACGCGAGACTTGTCACGTCAAAAATAATATGAAATGAGTTAAAAAAAAATGTAATTTGTAAGAATTGACGGAAATTGTACAGCTATAATAGATATCAAGATGAAATATAACATATATTATATTCTAAGTCTAGTTTAATATTAAAATTGCTTAGTTGTCAGCAGGAAATTTAATAAATAAGTTTCCTATTTATCATATATAATTTCCTAGTAAAGTTTTTTTTTTATTAGGGTTCCGTACCCAAAGGAAAAAACGGAACCCTATTACTCCCGCTCCGCTCTCCGTCCGTCCGTCCGAAGGTCTGTCACCAGGCTGTATCACATGAACCGTGATAGTTAGACAGTTGACATTTTCACAGATAATGTATTTCTGTTGCCGCTATAACAACAAATACTAAACAAACATAATAAAATAAATAGTTAAGGGGGCTCCCATATAACAGACATGATTTTTTTGCCGTTTTTATAGATAATGGTACGGAACCCTTCGTGCGCGAATCGGACTCGCGCTTGGCCGGTTTTTTATTGCTTTATTATTTATTTATAGGGGCTTTAACGCATGGCGTATGTCAGTCCCATCGTATCCTAAACAATTGTACAGACGCCAGCACATCAAGCCACTGCAATCTGTCAAATGTATTTAATAGATTTTCAACTTTATCGTTAAAGCATAAGGTTCAAAGTCGATTGAGAAAATTTGACAATTTCGGGTAGCTTGATGTGCTGGCGTCTGTACTTTCACAAGACGTAGGCCATGAATTTGAACAAGCCCTTCGCATCGTCGCCATTTGGTTGGGACAGAATTGTATGGAACATACCTACATTAGTTCTGTTCAAATTCAGGGATCTTACTAAATTATTTCTACTGGATTCGTATTGGACCCATTCCGTCAATAAATGTTGTAGGTCCTCGAAAACTCCACATTCCTCACAGTTAGGTGAATCGATTTTCTTCATCACAAAGACCAAATTTTTGCATATAATGTCCAGATCTGAGTCCAAGAGCAGTAACAATCAGTTTTCTACTAACTTCAGTATCTAGTAAAGTTACCAAGCTTAACACTTGAGACAATATTGTTTCTCGTCCCAGTGAAAATCCGGGCGATAACCCTGTTATCAAGTTACACTTGAAGAATATTAAACAAGTACCTACCGGGTGTTAAGGACATTGTTAAATACACGCACACACAGGGCAATGACAGAACTGGCCACCTCACAGTTACGCAAACTCCAACACAGTTTTCCTCGGGAAATAACACTTTGAGAAAATATCTATTTAATATTTAAGAACAAGCCATGTGCCCAATGCGCTTTCGCATCTGCAACGTCAAACTTTCATACAAACTCATTTGACCCCTTTAGAGGCTGAATTTTCAAAAAGATTTCCATATTTCTTTCGTTATTATACTTATGGACCTAGTGGTTAAGGCGGAACGTTGTCTGTTAGTGAAAAACTCGTTACTTCGTTAGGCCCGGCGCCCATTATCGGCATCGGTACGACTGAGGATTTTAGGTGGCAAATAGCAATATACTATAACATAATGGCAATAAAGTAGAAATTTCCGTGTATGTGGTCGTAATAACAAAAATACCGCTTCGGTATGCTTGAGGCTGGTATATCGGCAGCCTTGAGAATGCTTCGGGATGCTTCGGCATCCTTCGGCAACCTTCGGTACGCCGCCGGCGCCGAGGCAACACTCGGGGGATAGTTTGAGAAATACGATATTGAGACGCTTCGGCAAGCTACAGGACGGTGCGGCATCCTTAAGGACGCCTCGTCATCCCTAAGAACGTTGCAGCATGGCAAAGCATAAATGCCGATAGTGTGCGCTTGCATGTAGGATGCCGAAGGATCCGTTTCCTTGCCGATGCCGATAATGGGCGCCGGGCCTTAGAATACTGTCGTCTTCGTAACACTATAAAACTTTTACAATATTTGAGAAGAAAATCGCTCTTTCGCGTTAGTGTGTTACTTTATACTGGTTACTGTGCAGTGTACACTTCTACCAACATATTCGGGGATTACAGGCCCAATATTAACCTATGTTACGAAATAGGTTTCACTTGTAGAACAATAGTGCTGTGAACACTAATCTGCAAATAAGTGTAGTTTTTATCGCAGACTCCAGATCGTTCATAAGGGAGGCAAGTTCTGCAGTAGACATTTACTGGTATACTTAGTAACAATGCTTAGTGGCTAGGGCAATCCTCGAAATGACCTTCCTTCGAACCTTCGAAATTCTCTGGTACGAGTATTGTTATTGCGATATTGTTAGTTCCGATTTTATTTAAAAAGTTTGGAAACTCCATAGAGTCACGTTATCCTATATAAATAAAAGTGAAATGAATGAATGAATGCCCTCCCTTTTGGAACGTCTGGACAAACTTGGATATTTTTTTGTTTTGAAATGGTCGCGATAGTCTGAATCAGGTTTAATGAAAAGAAAAATTGGAAAAAACCGAAATATTTTTAAATTCAGGAAATTCTGAAGGCCCTTTTTTCTGAAGGCTTTTTGTATGAACTCAAGACCGTTTGGACAAGGCAGTGTCTGTTGGATCAGCTAGTTAAATGAATAAAAAGCATTAAAAGCATTAGAAAGAGGTTGAAACAATAAAAAAAAAAAAAAAGTATTAGAAGGCATGGCGGGATTATGTACAAGTACATATTTCCCTGGCCCCCGACTTATTGCATTGAAAAGAACCGTGGGATTTTATTTTATTTATTTATTTTATTATTTATGTACACACAGTAAAAAACATATGGATATGACATAGTAATAATTTGAGTACAAAGGTACTGCTTATTTCTTTGGAAAGGTACTGCTTTTTTAGTCGGTAAAAGTCCGCCATAATACTACGTCCTCTCCAAATAGCGGGTATATATTCATGTCGATAACGTACAGCAAAGTAAAAAAGATAATCGCTAACGTTTGACACCCACACTGCGACGATTTCTTTCTTTGTACCATACCAGCCGGTGTCTCTGTTTCCTCCGCGTTTCGGCAGTGAAGTACATATAGCTACACATCAAGCTAAACATTTCGAGGTTTAGCTGACTTGGCATTGTGTATATTTTTTGTACAGTGAGAGGTTAGCTTATACTGGAAATGAATAGCTTGATGTGTCGCCGTGCGTAAAATCACCGCGCTTCCTGAGGGTTTTACCTGAGGGTGCTTGAGATTCACTGAGAGAATATAAAGTAATTTACTTATGTAAATATTTTTATTGATGGGTATTATAGCTGTAAGAAAATAGAAAGGTTAAAGTAATTGTTTGCGTCTCAATGATTTTTAGTTTGTATTTGTCGATCGTGTACTATTTATATTATTAGTTAGTATACGCAAATAAACATTATTATTATTATAGTATTTTGCACCAACCTTGTTTTTTTCCGTTTTTATTTTTAGTGTTTATCAGAAACTTGTAAATGCCCAATGTTCAATTTCATATTCTTAAAGTACACTGTATAAGTTAGCTGTAAGTTTCCCGTATATAATAAAATAAAATAAAAATAAGGAGACGATGTGTGGAGTAAAAGATGAAGTGAATCGAAGAAAAATAAAGAAGTGTGAAGTGTTTTTAAAACGGATAATGGAGGTACCTATGTATTAGTATAGGGTATTAGTAAATAGTTCATTAGTTCAGCAAGAGAGCTATTTAAAGAAAATACATTTATTTAGCACAGACTAAAACACAGTATACCAGAGACATACATCATATAAAAACAAATAAAAATCAAATAAAAAAAGTGATAAATCCGATGTAAAAAATTATCAGGAAAGTGCAGGACTGCACTAAAAAGTCCCAGTTCAGCAAAAATGCCAGATGCGCTGGTTGTCAACTGGACCCGGGCTGAGGTGACGGATGTAAATCAATTTTATATTGCAACGTGACGTGTGTATGTATAAATAAATAAATCAAATAAATTTGTTTCACATAAAAACAGTAATGAATATGTATAAATAGTGTGATATTGAACAACTAGATAAACAAAAATCTAGATCAAAACAAAGGTTTAAAACATACGAGTATAATGAAAACCGCTAACTATTGGAACTTCATCAAAAAACCCAGGTCGGTTACACGTGGCATCGGATCCAATCTCTGTTCAATCTCGTAGAGCAAATATTTATTAAAGCAATATTATTTCATCGAGGGTTCACTTTGAGGTGTAGCGCAACGCAGTTTTATGTATATATCTAACACTATGGTGAAACTGTGAAATTTTGAATCTATTGTAACTTCCATGTTGATATCCGAAAAATATTAATCACTACATAGTATAATTTTAGCATTATATGTGTAGGTATATTTTATATGTTACTTTTAGAATTCACACATTCATATTTTCTCTTCATGTTCTCGCACACTATTGTCTACATTTCTTTTTTACTTCTCCTTTCGCAGGTCTGCTGGAAGAAATTTCTTAAGAAATAAGCAGTACCTTTGTACTCAAATTATTACTATGTCATATCCATATGTTTTTTACTGTATGTACATAAATAATAAAATAAATAAATAAATAAATAAATAAACAAAGTCGCTTCCCTGTCTGTCTGTCCCTATATATGCTTAGATCTTTAAAACTGCGCAACGGATTTCGATGCGTTTTTTTTAAATAGATAGAGTGATTCAAGAGGAAGGTTTATATGTATAATACATGCATAATATAGTAGAGAAACACTGATAATTTTAGAGGTTTCTAATGTAATGTCGTAAATAAACACATTTTTTTGCGCTTACATTGTAAACGCTGGCTGAACCCGTCGAGATATATCAAAATAATGTACTACAGTATTGTACACCTTAAAAAGGTCTACAAAAAAGTCCGCGATGGTATATGTCTACCTCTTAGGGATAACCCACAATAACCATTTTTTATCCTATACTTTTTACGAGAAATAATAGCTCTAAAATTATCAGTGTTTCTCCATTGCACCCATGCGAAGCCGGGGCGGGTCGCTAGTGTAAAATAATACAATAAACGTCTCGTCTCGTCGTCTCTTTGTGAGCCTCTAATAATTCCCATTTCGTTGTCCTGAAAACACTAGCCAAGTAACAGCGACCAACTTGGACGTAACGCTCGGCGGCCGCTACCGCGACACCGCTCGCTCTGCTCGCTCAGCTCGCGCGTGGTTTTTACAGTTCTAACGTAAACCATTTAGTCGGGGTGCTCTGACATAGTTACTGCGACCAACTCAGCTCGCGCGTGGTTGCTCGCGGTGCCAACCGAATCTAACCCATTAGGTTGCATTTTCATCATCATCATAATTTCAGCCGAGAGACGTGTAAGTACTTATAATTTTCTATGCTAATTGTTTTTCTTATGACTAACAATCTCGTTTAGAACTCAAGGATTTCGGCTCATTACTTATGTTGGTTCTTGGGGCAAAGGCCTAAGGGATGTGGGAGTGTTCAAAGAAAGCTTTGACAATATTGTCTTTTTAAAAGCCTAAAATTGTATATTATCGCCTACCTACACACATAAATTATAATAATTATCATAATTATTATAATTTATGTTATTTTATGCTGTTGAGTTTAGCACCCTTCGATTATAATCGAATGCTGCTAACCTCAACAGGAGGTTTCTCACCTTCCATCTGAACTCTCTCACTTCACGATTTAAGTCAATTAAAAGGTCATTCATATGAACGTTGAACAGATCATCCCTGGTTGAGCACAGAATACATAAATAATTTGCCGGTTTAACGTAGATCAACGATAACATAATACATTTAGGGATTAAACATTTAGGGATTCTTCTTTGGTCTCGCCTTTTGCCGTTCATTCAGGAAAAATAATTGTTTAAAAATAATAAATGCCGTGGAATAGCCATTTCATACAACTCTCAACGAATGACAGCTATGATTTGAATATACGGGCAATTTAAGTTGGTAATCAATTTGCTCAACAATTAAATTCCTTGACTTTACAATTTAAATAGTGAAGCTCTACTCTAGAATTAAAAAAAAATAAAAACGATAGTTTCCTTTTTTTTGTAAATGGCGATATTTTTTTTTTTTAAAGATAACTGATTTTACTACGTGAACACTGTTTCTTTTATGAAAATTGGTAATTCATTTTCAATTTTGTCAATTCCTGTAACTACCTATTACATAGTAAAAACTACAATAAAATGAACAGGCTTTTCGAAAATGGTTTTATTTTTTTTATTCACGCTTGTTTCTAGTGTATTTCGCTGCATAGGTACAGACGCCAGCACATCAAGCTACCCGAAACTGTCAAATTTCCCAAATCAACTACAAAAAATTTACATTTACAGTATTCCGTATGAAAATAAGATAACAAAGGGACCAAACAGGTCTTGAATGGACATCCAAATGATTTAACCGAAGGGCAGTTCCCATAATTTAAAGAAAGTTCACAGTCTGAATCTCTCTCAATCTGTCAAAAATACCTTACTTTCCCTATATTTTTGACTAGTTTTTGACATTGATTGATATGAGATCGCGACTAGATTTTTAACATTTTTGATCACGAGAATTGGCCTTCAGGTCTCCAAAAATCCTCAGCATAATATTTATTTATTTATTAAAACTTTATGCACAAGTAAAAAAAAAACTGTCAAAGATTTACGGATGGCAGCTGGGACCAGCGGCTTAACGTCACGGAGGGGTCTCTGTATAGTACTTAATGACTGGTCACCCAACTACGAGCCGACCGCAGCAAGTACAGCTTAACCGTTGGCTTTTGGCTTTGGCGTGTGGCTGTTATTATTTAGCCACGAGCCCCTTAATATTTCCACCAACCATCATTGACTATTTGGGACCTTTATCGCTTCAACACACAATCATTCTCGCTAAACCGTTGTATTTTCTTTCAATTTCCTTTGCATGGCAAATGGTTGATACGGTTTCTCGGTACGACACCGGTCAGTAGGTCGGTCCATCGATCTGTCATAGAATCGATATCTTATTATTAAATTATTAGCTGTAGGCGCCGAACGGGCCAAGCAACCGTCCTCGCCCTGTAAACCTAGTGATTTCATATTATTGTGCCTTCAGAGTCCTAATATAATAAACAAAGCAATTTATTTATTCTGCTAATCGATTTTATTAGGCCTTATTAAACATCAGAAACACTCTGATAATACTGCAGGGTAACTGCGTATCACACTATCAGTAGCAATGGGTTTCATTTTGACAGTTCAACAACATTCACTGCGTTATTTACGTGACGTGTTGAGCAAACACTTTTTTAATATATTAGGAATATGCTTCAAAATGATTCAAATTGAGAGTAATCGTGTGTAACGCAATTAGGGTGCTGGTCAAACTTATAACAATACTAGCTTCTGCCCGTAACTTCGTCGATGTAAAATATTTTGTTCCCCCGACCCAGCATTTGCATTGCATCGCCCATCCGTGCTATAAAGGCTCGTGCAGACTGGCGCGACTTGTTGCGCGACGTGGCGCGGGGCGATTCTGCGATATTATCGCGCCGCAACACCTTTCACACTAGAGCAACGCGAATCGCAGCCGCTACCGCGATATCGCCGCGTCGCCATACAAAAACATTTTGTATGGTGTTGCGGCCGCTGCGCGAATAATGAACCATGTTGCGGCGCGACATGTCGCCGGTGTGTGAATTGTCGCGCGCGTTTCCATAGAAATTGTTCTACGGATATATATCGCAGAATCGCGTCGCGCCGTCGCGTCGCGCCGTCGCGTCGCGCCTGTCTGTACGAGCCTTTACTTCGTCGCAGTGGCGTCGTTAGGAGCGGTGCGGCAACGCAGACCCGGGGGGTAATTGCATAACACGTTACATTACGTACGTAGTAGTACGTTACGTTGTACGTTGCTACTTTTTGAATAGTTAGTCATCGCAGAGATATTTTACGAATTAAAAAACTCCTTAATAATTTAAAGTAATTTCTGTATAAAGAATTTATTTCATAAGGTGCGGTCAGATTTAGGTCCGCTTGAACTACAAAACCCTAAATACTCTTAGCGCTAAAGTCATTGAGTGATTTTTGTGACTAACTTCAGCCCTTACATAACAGTATTTCCCTTGTCTATTCTCGAGTTTTTGTTCGCGTATTTTACAAAAATGTATACAGTCCTCCAGATCGTATTTCGGCCATAGCAACCAATCTCAACGGAGGCTAGCCATCGGCGTGGGAGATATTATATGCGCAAATTTATGTGCGCAGACACCCTCCTTCCCTTACTCATAGTCCGATGGGACGACACTCAGACACAACCAGTGAGAGGTCAAACGGGCAATTCTCATATTTTTAAGAACTTTCACAGTCTGATCTCAGTCTCAATCTCTCAAAAATACCTCTTAATTTCCTTAAATTTTGAGCACTTTTTGACATTTGTGTCACCGAGATGAGATTGCGGCGAGATTTTGAACATTTTGAATTACGATAATTGGCCTTCAGTACCAGGACCAATAGCTTTAGGTGCTTGTAACACGGGAATAGAACCCAGGACCCCACGCTCAGCAGTCGCACTTGCTACCACAAGACTAACGAGGCAGTCAAAAACGAGGGTTTTAAAAAATACTGCGTAGGCGTCCTGCTTCGCACTCTGCTAAGAACACAGCCTCAACTACAATTAAAATGAACCTTTTTGTTACAGATAAACGGTTGACATTGGAATGACCTCCAACGCGCTCACAGTGTGTGCATCCCCCCTTGAAGATGAAATGCTCCTGGCCAACGGCACTGTTCTTTTTGATATGGTAAAGTATTTCATTAAATAGAATAGGTACTCTGTACTTATATTACACCTAAGTGACCTCTCTATTTTCTCTACCCAGCCTATCGCAGACCACTGCCGGACATAGGCCTCTCCCGTTTCAAAGGTTGGTACTATTGTCTGTAGTGTACCATATTAACAGTTTTATTCTGAAGTAGTTTAACCATGTTGCGAATACTTAAGGGTGGCTGTTTATAAAAAATCTTAGTAGTTCACATCGATACTATACATATATACTCGTATATGCAATAAATTATACCACATACTTGTTATCGCCTTTTCTGACGATATACAAAACATGAATGAAATCGGTCGTGAAAAAAATCAGCTGTTCCCAACATTTATGTTCGCATAACTCATCAAAATGTAGGGAACAGCTGATTTTTTTTCGCGACCGATTACGTTCATTTTTTATATATCGTCAGAAAAGGCGATAATAAGTAGATAGGTATATGGTTTAATTTATTGCATATAGAACATGTCCCAGAATTAACGCACAACTTCTTAAGGGGTCATTTTACTCATCATTATGAATAACTTTTACTATGGGACCGAAGCAGAAATCGCGAAAAAAAAATCAGTTGTTCCCTACATTTTGAAGAGTTATGCGAACATAAAATATGTAGGGAACAGCTGATTTTTTTTTCGTGATTTCAAGTTTGGTTCCGTAATAAAAGTTGTTCATAATGATGAGTACAATGACCCGTTGAGAGGTTGTGCGTTAATTTAAGGTACAACTTTTGATTGCTTTCTATACTGTATAATATAATAATACTTATACCGACTGGCTTTGAATTAATTGGTATCTTCCTTGCAACGGGTGGAATATACAGGGTGGCAAGAACATCGACTCAAAACCTGTTACCATGAATTCAGTACATGACCCTGAACCCCTGCAGCGTTGAAATGTTATTTCAGTTATCAAAAAAAAAAAAAACTGCTTTTTTTTTGACCGCATAGGTATCGCACTTTTCTAAAGAAAAATTTCTACGCTTAGAACCATGTGCTGAATTCATGGTTACGATTTGCGCGTCGAAGTCAATGTTAATCTGCAAGGATGATACAAATCAATTCAAAATCAGTCGAAATAAACAATGTATCAATTCAAGTGTACCGCTTGTGGCCGACCTTGAGTGCTCGTCAGTGGTTATTAAATGTTTGTGATGTTAATATTTAATTAATCGTTTCATAGTTTTATTATATGCGATGACTATTCCGCTATCAGTCATCAGAACCCTCTTATCTATTTGTAGGTTCACCGTGTACAGGTGAGATTTGTGAAGGCGACCAGAATTTTTTGGGCTTATTCTATGTGGTTAAATTAAGATAACGAAATTTTGCAGACTTTATGGGTATCAAAATGTAGCATAATCAGCTTATAATGTTCCCACTGATAGGACACACGCCTCCAGAGCTCCCTCTCACCGAGAGGAGGCGTGTAGGCCGTAATCTACCATGCGGGCCCAATGCGAGTTGATAGATGTCACTTGTCTTCAAATTTTTCAGTTCTAGGACATGCCAGTTTCCTCAAGATTTCCTTTAACGTTTTCAGGACAGTGGTGATGAAATAATTTACACAAAGCAAAGCGCCGGTCTGGGTTCGAACCCACGACCCGCAACTCGTAAGTCGCAGGTGTTACCACTTGGTCACCATTGCTCATCGAAATGTAATTATGAAAAAAAAATCTAAAGTCATAATTTCAAGTAGATAACCTACACTACCAGCAGTCGATGACCCCGGCTATAGCACCTGTAGTAACTTGAAATTATGAGTTAAGATTTTTTTTTTTTTTTGTTCATATTTAGATATCGATACTCTGTGCTAAATTCATACAAATAAGTGACACGCGTTAACGGCAAAGGCAACTTCAGCCGTCGACAACGCGTCGCTTATTTATTTATTTAATACTTCAAGCACATAAATGTACAAAGGTGGACTTAATGCCATAGGCATTTTCTACCAGTCAACCTTTGGGTGATGCGGAGCCAAACAGTAGTTTTTTTTTTTTTTTTTTTTAATGACATCTCGCAGTTCAACCAATGAGCTTGTCGACTGCTTAACCGGGCTTGCCTGTGGATGCCTCAATAAATTAAGGCCTCCAGCCAGGGCTTAAAAAATAAGCGACTACACGCTAAGGGCACCCCCTGTGGGGAACGGACCTCGGTTTAGGGCGTCGCTGGGAGAAGGCACCAAGGGACAGGCTGGATCGGAATTAGAACGTGCCGCTCGTTGAGTACGGTGCTTAAATACACGAGCGGCACGTTGTCGACGGCTGCACTCTGCCGTTAATAGGCGCCACTCGTGTGCACTATGAAGTTTTGCTAGCTAATTCAATTTGACTCTGTATACTCACTTATGAATACGAGGTATCCAATTAATATAGGCCTGCACTTAAATACAGCTTAGGTGTAAAGCTCATCGTGGTGCCTCTATGTATTTATACACCGAATTTTATCTACACTATACCTTAAATGCGTGACTTGCGTTTATAGTCTATTAAAGCGCTAAGTCCTATTAAGATTTTCGGTAAGATAAGTCCAGGACGTGCCTTAGTGAATATCTAAACGGTTATTTTAACGCCTTCTGATATCGTTGAGGTTTTAGCTACATAAGCAATATAAATAAAGAGTATGTTAGCAGTTGCTTAAAGTAAGGGATAAGTGATCAAAATTTTATAGGTAACAACTTCTGCCTGCGACTTCGTTCGTGTGTAGTTTTTTTTTACTTAGCTTTGGTAACAAGACTCATCGATCAAGAAAAGATTTGAAAACAAAAACAGAAACGAAAAGAATGAATAGTAAAATTTTAATTCGAAAAGGATAATTTTGGTTTTTAAAGCTCTTTTCAGACATATTTTAAAAGAAGGTTCTCGATTATGAAGTTTTTATATCCTTTTTAGTCCTTTTTATCCTATATATACTTAGTCCTTTTTATTTTGAAAGTATATCTTGTGTACTTAAAAAGTTATTCCAATTTTAAAAGTGTGATACTTAGTTATGCTGGCCAGTGTATATATAAACATCCGAATTGAGAACTTCTTCCTTTTTTGAAGACGTTTTGAAAACGTTCAAGGAAAACGGAATAAGCTTTGTCCTTTATCTTAAATTTTATGACCAACCGCACATACACGGTAATTAATGAAACGATCTCAGTCATCAGGATATCGGATTTAGATTTCATTTTACGACAATCTTGGTTTATGGCAGGACTCAGTCACCCTGTCAGCGAAACTTCCATAGAAGTTTCGCTGACAGGGTGACTGTTGGGGTGGCTCTTCTATCAAATACATAATCAGCCTATAATGTTTCCACTGCTAGGATACAGGCCTCTTCCCAGTGCGGGTTGGTAGCTGTCACATGTCTTCGATTTTTTGGTTCTAGGACATGCCGGTTTCCTCACGATACTTATCCTTCACTATTTTGGGAGCAGTGGTGATAAATTTACAAAATAAAGCACACAAATTAAAGCGGCTGGGACTAGGACTGCACTATCTGCACAGGTCCACTCAATCTGTGTGGTTCTTCCCTCAAAATACCACTTCAGACACCAATCTACATGGTCCTCAAAGATCAAAGATTATGTCCGGATTTTTATATACACATTGACATTGATGAATTTTATATAAACAATGACATGGATATTTACTTTGTAAAGTATCTTATTTTTTATTATTATTATTGTGAGTGTGAAGACTATGTGGGTCATTTCTTTTTTCTTTTTTCCTTCTTAGTTAGTTTTAATCCTGCTCTGGCAGTTTGAGTAATTTATGCGGCCTACCCAAATGTCCTTTCATTGGTATTGTTCGTCGAATCGTAAGGCTCCTCAAGTTCTGAGTTGAGCTGCACGATTTTTGACAAATGCGTGCACTAACTGGACAGGTCCGCTCAATCTGTGTGGTTCTTTACTCAAAAGACCATTTCAGACACCAATCTACATGGTATTCACATGATCTGACCAAGATTATATCTGGACTTTAAAAGAGACTGTGACCTCTGAGTTTGTTTCGGCCTTTCTTCTCAGAGTAGTCAAATAGGAAACGCCGACCTCGTCTAGTCTAAAAAAATATGATTGACATGTCAAACTCAAACTCAAACTCAAACTCAAATCATTTATTTCAAGTAAACCAATTACAGGCACTTTTGAATTGTCAAGGGGTCAGTCAGTCAGAAAGATGAAGCTAGTTGCCCATTCCAAAGCGTAGTAGGTACCTGTGGAGAAGAACGGGCAAGAAACTCCACGGACACTCTTTTAAATCATAAAAATCGTTACAAAATTTTGGTTACATCATTTAAGTTGAAAAAATACATGTGAGAACGATGTAGAAAGACGTGCACGTTAAAAGCGTCCGTACTAAAAAAGATAAAAACAAAAACAAAAAAATAACAATTCAGAAATGAAAATACTTAGATTAAAATTAAAAAAAAGCCTTGGCAGCTAAGAGATGACCAGTCCCTACTGGCGGCGCCCGTTCACGAACATGACGTATGGATCAGCACCATTTAGCTCAACCATTTTGAAGGGAACTCAATGATCCAACACACACGCCACCACCAGCGAGACATTTGAGTGAGCATGACATACCCTCAGCCGCCAGGGCACATTCAAGTCAATGAAAGACGTACCCAGTAAATGGTAGCTTGATAGTTTAGTTGCATAGTGCTCACACGTGTGTTATGCAATTATACAATATTATTCAATATTATTCATGTAAAAGTGTTTGTACAAACCTACTTACAGAAAATAAATCATTTATCATTTATCATTAGGATACCATACAATGTCGTATATTTTTCAAATACCAGCATTGAGAATTTAATTGAAATGTAAATTGCGTTTTCCCAAATCAGAATTGAAAAACGTTCGTATTGTTTTTTGATGGGAGAATTTTGGCAATTTGGGAGAAGAAAAATCACGTTTGGCACTCTTTGTCATGAAATGGAAACCATAAGTTATCCTCCTGCCCCAAGGTCTGCCCTCTGTCCTCTTATCCCAATATATTTGGAGTCGGTAAAATACAGGGTGGCAGGGACTTCGACGCGCAAGCGCAACTTTTTTACCATGGATTCAATGCTTCTGAACCCTCTTGTGACGAAATTTTCCGTAGGTTATTAAAAATAAACAGTTGCTGTTATTGCACTTTTCTATGAAATAACAGATATTTTTTTTTGATCCTAACCGACGATAAATTCCGCCGGATCTAGAATCATGAACTGAATTCAAGTTATCAGTTTTCTCTAACAGCTGTCACTTCGGAATCAACTTACAACCCTCATCGCTTTTCTTCTCATACGCATTAAAAAAAATTACACACATCAAGTGTCATCAAGGATCAAGTACATTGTTAACTATAAAAAATTATCCAATGAATATATTTTACCAAATTTAGTCTTTCAGACTGACTTCTTATTTTAAATCCTTTGTTTAAGTTAACAACTTATCCCTATATTTTGTAAAATCAAGAAAAATTGCAATTTTTGCAAATTGTGGGAAATTAACCTATGTTAATGACGTCAATTAAATGGCAAAAGTGAGGATTTTTTTAAATTTTATTGTAAAGATTAAAAAAATTATAATCTGTGTTTCCACCATTGACACAAGTCACACAATCACAGGGATTTGGCAAGCTTTAAATCATTTCATCAAAATCACTTTGAGGAATGGCCGCCAACGTTATTTCTAACAAGTCAAAACGTTTTTGTGGGGTATTCACGGCATCCTTACCCAGCAGAGCTCTTCTTTGTGGCATATTCCATGCATCCTTAATTGGGTTAAGGTCTGGCGATTGAGCAGGCCACGGTAGAACGTTGGTGCGAGCATCGGCAAGAGTGCGTGTTACGACTCTAGCCGTCTGTGGACGTGCATGGTAGTGCAGTAGTCGAAACGAATTACCCAACCGGCTTTGCAAAGGGCCAATCGGTCCTCCTACCAATCCAAATACCGGCCCAAACCATTATTGTTCCCCCTCCATATGAATGAACTTCCTGTTAAATTTTCAAACGTTCTTGACGTCCAGAGGTGCTCCAAACTCGAGTACGTCTTGTATCCGGCCTCATACCGAAACGAGATTCATCGGGAATGCAAACACAACGGTCTTCTTACTCCCAATTTCTGTGTTCGCAAGATTCGATTGCGGGGTGCTATAGGTGGAACCTAAGGAACACAAACCCACTTCACGTAAATGATTTCGGATGGTTTGGTCGCTTATCAGCAAGCCTGAAGAGTTGTGGACCCTCGTGGCCAACATCATGGCGGTCATGGTACGATTCCGTCGAGCAGTATTTTGGAGGTACCGATCCTGCCTGCGAGTGGTGATGCGAGATCGTCCTCCGTGTCACTCGGCCACGCTGCCCGTGATACCAGAGAGACTCCATGTCCAGAGGCGGCATTTGACGCTCTGTGTAGTGCCAAGAGTGCCGAATTGCCTGAAACCAGCTTGCAACATTCCGACGGCTCTCATCATCTCTTCTCGTGTCAAATGATGACGTCGCTCCATATCGATGCAATTTATTTCAGTTCCGATGCAGAAATTGTAATTGTTTTGTAAAAATGCTATTACACACTTTTATAGGAATCCTGATTAACAGTTGATTTTCTATGTTTAATGAAAATTTAAAGAAAATTCGTTATTCAATTAGTAAAATTAACTAAATAGAATCAATAACGATCCAAAGACTTAAATAATTAATATTCAATTGCGACGATGCTCTAAAACGTAATTGATCCCTTGACACTTTTGTTATGTGTATATTCAAACAAATTTGCCAACAAAAGAAACAGTTTACCTTTTACCTTTTTTTTGGAGTAAAACCTTTGAATTAGTCACACAATTCCAGACACAAAACGACCTGAAAATATAATATTAGCACAAGTCCCGCAAACTAATTAACTATATTAAAATTCCTTCTACCCAGCAAGGGCAAAAGGCCACGTAGATAATGCTAGCAATACATTAGTCCACTGTCCTCGAGACTTAACATTGCGGTCTGCGGCACTTGGGCCATGAACAGCAAAGGCTAAATGGCTAAACGGCTATACGTTACCGGCTACTGTTAGCGTGCTGGCCACTATCGCCTCTTATCGGCGAAGGTCAGCAGTGTCGTTAAGATTAGAGCGAACCTGTCTCACCTATCGGCAGTACACTGGCGGCCGAGCTAAGTGATAAATGGTGGTCTGAGGGGTAATGCAGTGTTTGTGCTGTACGCTAAAAATTAAGTACCAACTGAATTGGTAACTTCACCTTTGTATTAAGTTGACTTTATAATGAGAGATTTTTGTTTATTACTGGTGGTAAACTATTAGACAAACAATTTGTGTAACTATTTGGTTAACGCCTAAATACAGCCAGTCCGCTTTATATCGCCGATAGGCCGACACTATCCTGTTTCAGTGATGATAAACTTTATTTGAGAGCAGGTGGTGGCCCAGTGGTAACGGCCGCGAGGTTTCCGAGTTGTAGGTCGTAGTTTCAAACCCAGACAAGCACCTTACTTTTTATAAATTATTTCATTACCACTGCTCTCAAAACGGCGAAGGAAAGCATCGTGAGGAAACCGGCAAGGCATCTATCAATCCGCACTGAGACGATGATGAGACTTTATTAATTATGTACAGACGCCAGCACATCAAGCTACTACAATCTGTCAAATTTATTTAATAGATTTTCAACTTTATCGCTAAATTATAAGGTTCAAAGTTGATTGGGAAAATTTTGCAGTTTCGGGTAGCTTGGTGTGCTGGCATCTGTACATTATACGCAGATAATAAAACATTTAAATAAATAGTTTAATACATAGTTGAAAGCCTATTACAAACTTTGAGATTAAATTACGTAAGCCTTGAGCTTGCTCGCCAATTTACGTCAGAATTGAAATGTAGAAATCATTTTCCTTGATAAGTAAACACCTTGATTTGTTTCATTTCTTGTATTACAGAATACATGAAATCAAGCAATCGAGGTTTTTATTTGATTTTCCAAGCAAAGCAACAAATTTTCTTTAACTTCACACGACAGTACGCCGAGGTTATGGACCGAAGACTACTTGGGTTAAATAAAACAGATTACTTTATCAAAACCTATTACTAGACTTTTGTGGACATGATGTATTAATATTTGAAATGCTTTCAACTTGATAAATTATTATATTTTTTAAATAGACATCTAAATTGTACATCGAAAAACAATTTCGTTAATGCAATACCCATTCATTTTCCTGTCAACAAAAAAATATGTTGCTGAAAATTCAATTTTAAAAGAACTGTACTGTATTGTACACTTTCTTTTGACTTCAAGTGTATGAAACTAAAAAGTTCAAGGTAGAATAGGCTTAACTATTAATCTTGTCCATTCTGCGGTATCTTGTGTGTTTTATCTACTAGTAAAATGTTTTCTCACTTTTGTCGTTATCTTTTTAGTTTCCGTTGCTTAGATAACAGCTATTGCATTACGCCTTTTAAATGGGGATGGATAGAGACCTACAGTAACTTCTTTATTAACTAATTTTCTTAACCCTTCATACTTGATACGAGCTTTATTAACCTAGCCTAAATTTATGAAGACCAATCAGGTTATTTTATTGGTATGTTACGGAAAGACATTCAAATAATAGAATCACATACTAGCTCATCTGAAAAAAAAAAAAAACATGTCCCGTCTGCCTTCAAAGCAAGAGTGAAAAGGCATCTTCTGACATTACGGATTAACACTATTAAGTGCTCACTTCACTTATGATTTCACGGTGAGATTTTTACAGAATCGACCGGTAGTACTACTCTCGTACAGCAACGCTTTGGCTGCCACTTTTAATTTCGCATTCCACGAATACATGTCCTTCGTTATATCTTGGGACAGTACTAGGGCTGTGGACGATCTTCCTAAAATACGGCATTGCTATAAGGAAGCCTTCGCACTATGCGTTTACGTCGCGTAAAGACCACAAGTCACCGACATTTGCAACCGTGAAATATATAATATGGGAAATAAACACCCGTACTTATAAACGTATTATCAGCCTGTAAAATTCTCACTGCTCGAACACAAGGCCTGTGAGAGGGAGTGGGCCCGTGCGGGTTGGTGGATGTCATATGTCTTCAAATTTTTGGTTCTAGGACATGCCGGTTTCCTCACGTTGTTTTGCTTAATCGTTTTGAGAGTAGTGGAGGTGAAATAATTTACACAAAGTAAAGCGCCTGCTTGGGTTCAAACCTACGACCTACAACTAGAGATGGGCATATACCCGGTAAAATCCCAGACTTTGGGTAAATACCCATTTATACCCATTTTTACCTTCCCAATTTTAATTTATATCGGGTAAAAATAAAATCAGTTTAATTTAAACTAATTATTGTATTTTTAGGGTTCCGTACCTCAAAAAGAAAAAACGGAACCATTATAGGATCACTTGGTTGCCTGTCTGTCTGCCAGTCTGTCAAGACCCTTTTTCTCAGTAACACGTGGAGGTATCAAGCTGAAATTAATATCAAATACATAGGCCTATAGTCATTACTTTTGTGCCAACCTGATATTGAGCTAACTTAAAAGCTAGATTTTTATAGAGCTCCAAGGGACCATAGGCCTAAACTGATTTTATTTTTACCCGATATAAAATAAAATTGGGAAGGTAAAAATAGGTATAAATGGGTATTTACCCAAAGTCTGGGATTTTACCGGGTATATGCCCATCTCTACCTACAACTCGTAAGTCGCGGCCGTTATTACTTGGCCACCACTGCTCTCAGGCGGTTTATGCTAATAAATAAACGTTGTTTAAAGTTTGGTTGTGATTATCGTCTGTGAAACCATTTTTTACACAATAGTTATACCCGTCAATTGACCAAAAACTCCGCAATGGTTCCCAGGAATCATTACTCCTTCGTTTGGATCCATTATGACTACGATTGTACCAAAAAAATCTCAGCGGTTTCGCGGCGTCAACGCAACGTTGCACAAACGCCGGGTGTGAGGACACTCTTTGCTCAAGGCTTTGTGAACCCGAGCGTGATTTGTCTGACAACACGTAAGCTCCTATCGAAACAATGTTCGGCTTACATCATTATAATTTGTTATTCCCTCTGGATTATTTTGTCGCACGATCGGCGTTTGCTTATAAAACGATACCACACACCATATTATTATAGGTATATTCTAAATCTCTCGGTGATCTATAATTCTACTATATTGTACTTTAGTGTACTGTTGTGTGCTTGCTGTATAACAATAGGTACAGGGTAAAATTAAATTTGCTAGCGAAACTCTGCAAATGTGATGGGAATTAATATCTAAACTCGATAAAATAAAAAGATTTGATGTTTCTTTTTTGGGGGTCACGACCGCTGGTAATATTTTACTAAAAGTTTGAATTAAGAAAATCGTACTTCCTTTTGTTTTATCGTGTTTAGACATCGATATCTATCGCGGTTGTACAAAAAAGCAGATTTTTTAAACTGATATTTCAAGTGACTACTAACTGCGGTCGATCAAAAAATAAAAAATAATTTTCAATATTTTTTAGTTTTATCATGTTTAAATACCCATCACGCCTGCAGAGTTTCGCTAGCTAATTTAATTTGACCTGTATAATTCAGAAGGTATAATTCAGAAGGTATCTAGGTATTGTTTTCGATCCTACAATGTGACGTCAACGCCAAAATCTAGACCACCTCTCTCAAAGCTCGCCCTTGCTGCTGTTCTCATAGCATTAACCCTTAGTAGGTATCGTGGGACAAATTTGACCCAGAAGCGAACATAGCGTTTTTCTTACATTTCTATTTTTTTTTATGTTTTAAGTTCACACTAACCAAAAAGTGCCAAAAAATTAGGTTAGTTACAGATGCGTGTAAAACATGATATTTTTTTTATATTCTAAAATTAAATCAAGATAATTTGGTAAAAAAATGTTTTTTTTATTTCATAACCAACCATATTTTATACAAATAATAAAAAAATCTACGTTCTACAACAGATTTTTTGGTATGAGTAAAATATGACCCACGATACCGGTAGTGTTGCCAAAAAAGGTGATACCAGCTAAGGGTTAATATTATATCAGCTTATAGTGCTCCCACTGCGGGACACGGGACACAGGCCTACTCTCTTTGAGATGGAGTGGGCTGTAATCTATCACGCGAGCCCAGTGCGGGTTGGTATTGGGTGTACCGGAAAGTTCTGTCGGTTTTTGTAAATAAAACTCGTGGTTAGTTCTTAAAGCTAAATACTTAAATCCCCTTTTCTGAATTTCTCAAACCATCTTTGACATGTACGTCGCAATATTATTCAATACTTTTAACGTATTGGTATAGAGGAAAATTCGAAAAAATTCTACGTACTACCAAAACCAACAGAACTTTCCGGTACACCTAATAGATATCACAGTCATATTTTCGACGTTTTCGCTCACCGTTTTGAAAGCTGTTCTTATATTTGACAAAAAACAGAATGAAAGAATGCTTAACATATTTTTCTTTCTGCCTTATATTAATTGTTCTGTCAAATAACGTATATGACAAATATTTTTTTCAACTATTCGGATAATAGAGCAACTTTTTTTTTTAAATTGACTCTTATCAACTACATCGCTAGATTAAAAGCGTTTCTAGCTGAATCTCAAACTAGACACTATGGATTATTGTAGACAAGATCTCGGGTTGGTTCCGATTGTATAATACATAGTAACATTTTTACTCTCTGTTGACATAAATTATTCAACAATTAAAACTGGTCTTACAATATATTTGCATTTATTTTTGTCAAGAACAAAACCTCTGGAATGACCATACAAAATATATATATATATTATTTTTTAGTTCGTCGCGGAATATTTTATTCGAACAATTTTATGGTAACGTCGTAAAATGTGTATTCTTCTAAAGGTATGAAATAAAACATGGGGAATATTTGTTTCTATTTCAAAGGGATGGTGAAAATCCTTAACGATTTATCGGCAAATTCAGCTTCCGTAAAGATTGTGGTTTAATTGCTGAAACTCGGTAAAATAACGATTGGTCAGCACAAAGCTCGCAGTTGTCCGCAAAGTTAGCTCGAGAAACAGAAGTTAACCGAGTTAACATAAAATTTGAAGGGGCGTTCAATCCTGCGGTTTACGTCCACTGCTCCTGTAGCAAGTACCTACACATAAAATACCTTCACACGTAAAATACCTACGTATTTAGAAAAGGCATCAACTATTGCAAGAATGTGTATACCTCTTTCTGGTCTCAGTCAATGGTCTGAAGTGATCCATGTGAAGGGTTTTCCTCCTTTTGAATAGGGTTAAGAAAACCTTCCTGTTTTCCCTGCTTCTTTGATGCTAGTAAGCATGCTATACAGCTAACAATAAAGTCATAAATTTTCTTGTCTATATCTTTGATGTAGGAATCTTTATCAAGAAGTTCCTTCATTTTTCTCTTACCAAAATGACCATTGGCATGCACTCTTCTTATGACTTCTCTTTCCATGCTTCTAGGAATTATTACTGGCTGCTTCTCGTCACCCTTGTATAGTATATTGTTTTCTAACCAGTAGTCTAAATAAGATTTTAAGCTTGTCCAGAGTTTCATTACTGGTAGTACTCTTTGTAGGGAAAAGCCACACGAATTTGGTAAAGGCAAAATACCGACGTGTAAAACACCTACGTATTTAGGTATATTAATTTATCGGACGACGTGACATTTTCACACGCAACCTGTCGAGTAAAATCACACCGTCATTCAGTACGGCTGCAAACAATTTATCAAGTCTTGTTTCAAGTATTTACACTATCACTATCCACCAAAACATAACACATCTGACATCTGTCAATCAGGACGACACCAAAATTTTCCGTTTTTACAATTTTAATGCATTTATTTTGAAAAATTAATTGTATCTAAAAAAAAATCGCAAAGAATGTGCGCGATTTGGATGGAGTAATGGCACTATTGAGCTAACGCTGTGTGAGCGTGCGTGTTCCATCGCCGCCCGTTCGATGTCCATCACGCACAGGATGGATGGGAAGCAGCACATTAAGTAATTTTTTGCTCCGTTGGTGTAATTGCTGTATAGCGTTCCAGTAGGAGGATAAATATATAAAATAAATGATAAAATAAATAAAAACATTATATTATCAGCCTATAATGTTCCCACTGCTGAGACACAAGCCTCCTCTCTTCGAGAGGGAATGGGCTATAATCCACTTTAAAAATATTTGTAAATATGTGAGCACCATGTATCTATCACATAATTGATTAAAGCGCAGGCCACACCGCCAGCTGGCGAGCGGGCGAGTGAGCCGAGCGAGCATCGTTTCACCTCTTTTCATACTTCGGTTCACACCGCGAACTACAGAGATAAGCTACCGCAGTATGAAAAGAGATGAATCTATGCAAGCTCGGCTCGCCTGCGCTTTACCTGTCATTGCTTTATTTTTTATTCTTTTTTACCTTATGTAATAGACTAATTTTATTCTAGGTACATTGTCTTCACATAGTTATAATTATGTGATGAATGTATAAAAAACTTTGTAAAACATTTTAAAAGAGTAACGGTGGAGTTTCATGCGCATTGTCCCTTATACGAAACAACTTTTTAGAAGGGGTAACTAGTATCAATTCTAATTTTTGTAAATTTTGATGGCCATTTTGGGCAGCATTTTGAGCCCAGTTCCCAAAGCCCAAAACACAATCTATTGATGCACTATCGTACCATGTAATATACATATATAACACCTACAAATTTCAAAATCTTAGCACCGATTACTAAGCCCTCCACTACTAACAGGAAATGACACTAACACACAGAAAGGGTTGTGTAGCGGTACAAACCGCTGCTACTATCGTATCAACTTGATTTATGATGTTAGTTGACCTTGACCTTGAGTTATCATGAACTATAAACACTGCAGTGATTAAGAATGAATGGCATTGTAAGGGTTGGAATTTCTGTGTGGTGGACAGTTTTAGCCCCAGTGAATTTTTAGTGGTTTTTTAACCTTTTAGATATAAAACTAGTAATTACCATTTTTAGAGTTCCGTAGCCTAATGGCGAAAACGGAACCTTTATAACTTCGTCATGTCCGTCTGTCTGTCCGTCCGGATGACACACAGCCATTTTACTCGGTGACTAGTTGATACTATTTTGATGAATTGGAAAGGAGGTGTAATCGTTGGAAAGGAGGTTCTGTATACAATCGCTCAATGGCGTAGTGAAATTATTTACAAAAAAAAAATGTGTTCACACACATTTTTTTCTTTCATTCCTCAGTTGCATGTATGGGGAATACATATCATGCGACTGAGGAATGAAAGAAAAAAAACCGTTTAGGGTATCGTTGGATCCCATACATACATTACATACCATACATATTCGTTACTGTTTTTATCTGACACAAATGTATTTTATTCGTTTATTTAGGTATGCATACACCCGTCACTTTGCACTGTAATTCTGATTTATATCCGTCACCTCACACATCAGATCCAATTGAAAACCAGCGTCAGGCACCAGTTGTCGGGCATTTTTGCTGAACTGGGCCTTTTTGGCGCAGCCGTGAGGCACACATTCCTGTTTAATTTCTTTCATCGGACTTAACACGTTTTTTATTTGATTTTTATTTGTTTTTATCTGATGTATGTATCTGGTGTATTGTGTATTTCAATCTGTGCTAAATAAATGTATTTTCTTTCTTTTCTTCTTTCCATAATTAACAAGATGATTATGTCTTTTCATCACGAATCATGAAGTGACTTTTTCATTAAGTGAATTGTGTGATATGAAATGTTTTCGGTAATAACCGCAGAACTAAACTTGTTTTTCATGGATTTTTCTAAGAACACTAAGAACTTATTTTTGCAGTCGATAAAATCAATATTGTGCCTGCGTAAATGTTAATCCCAACTACGGTACCCTCACTGTGCGTGGTTCGACACGCACTTGGCCTATTTTTTTATAATTCAGCTTTTTCATAATTGTGCTTTTTTGCTAAGAAATTCTTATTAGTACAGTCACGTAATTAAGATTTGTGCCGAGATATGCTCGCAAATTGGACTGAGTGCCAGAATAATCCGATTGTAGATAATATGACTTCTACCTACATTAATTCCTTCACTGTACCGATATCAAATTAAGAGCTACGCTGTCACTGGTGTCGTTTTTCGATCATCATATTTGTAAAGTTAAAAGCTAGTTAGTTAGGTAATAAAAATAATAGTAATAACAATATTTTTTTTTAATTTTTATTAATTAAAAAAATATAATAAGTATGTATTTATTTAATCTTTTCGCACACAAAAAGGTACAAAGGCGGACTTAATGCTTTAGGCATTCTCTGCCAGTCAACCAAGGGTGGTGAAGAGATTAGATGGCAGGTGCTATGGTTGAGCTGAACAATGATACAAAAAAACTATTAAAATTATTGAACTATAAATTTTTAAAAAAACGTAATGAAATACATTAATTAGTGCAATTCATAATATGAACTCGCCACCCTTTCATAATATTTTATATACACCAGCCATGATAAGGAATGAGTCCATTCAAAACTAATGACGACAAAGATACGAGTAGCCAAATAACATGGTGGTTTAGCCAACTGAATAAATAATAACTATAATTATGTGTGTGTGATATACCTAGTGTAGTCAAGATTAACATTACTGACAAAATGTGAGTGTACTACTATACGTATATAGCTCTGCCTAACTCTTTAGGGAATACTATAGTGCCCATTATGTGGCAATTTAAGTAATAGAGTACAGTATTAGATTATTACATAGATAATAAATAACCCACCACTACCTGTTTCTATTTATGGAAAGCGCTCTTGACCTTAAACGACAGAAGCTAATCGTCGACTATCAACACTGCAGTGTAATCAAACATTTCGAAAGCTTCTGTAGTGCTGGTGCTTTTTGGTATCATTTTTTTTTATTTAATTACGGAATGTGACGTGTTTGATTGACTTTCCAAATTAAATGGTAGACTTATTTGACCTTGAACTTGACGATTTGAGCTTTACTAACTAATCAATTCATTCAATACCCTCAATTATGAAGCGTTAACTTATAATTATAGTAGTATTTATTCCAGTATATTGCTGATTAATGAATAATGACTTTCAAATAGACGGTTGGAACGTGGATAGTGGTGATAGAATGCTGCAATTTACATAGCTAGTATATTAATTATATTACCTACTTAAAAAATACCTACTTGAATAAAATCCTATGTGTCCAATGTTACGACCGTATACTACGTCCTTCCTGCATTGCTATGGTCAAGAAAATGGCCAAGTTTTACTTGGAAAGTTCGTTCGCATAGTTGACAATGAACTACCACTTTGTGTAACATACATATGTATATCAACTTGATTAATGAGTTAAACTGACCTTGACCCTTAGTTCGCAGTCTGCAATGCTGTAAGTTTTTATTACAGCTGACCTGAACTTACCATTGAAGGGGGTTGGGTTTGGTTGTCAATTTTGACCTTGGGTACTTTTTTCTGTGGACACCGTTGACCTTCGGTTATTTTTTGTGTGGAGGAAGTGAATTAATTACTTTTATTTCCGTGTCTCACGAAACATCAGCGGTGAGTGAAGTTTGGAGGTTGAATAATTATGCCAATTTGAACTTTCAAAGGAAGTGCTTATAAGAAGTAGGTAATTAATTCTGGCAACTGAGTATCTTACTGAAAACAAAACTCAGAAAGTGAAATATAGACAAAAAATAATCGTTTGAATCTTCCGAAGGTATATCTTAACAACATACACTTTAACGGCCGAACCCAGTAACCTATTTTTAGTTAAAGACAGATCGCTACTGATGTTGGCCAATATAATCATAACTGTCAGTATAATACAATCGTACACATTTCTACTGATACGGATTATTGGGACGTTAAAACCAGTGATAAACCCCTCTCTACCTCTAGTATGCCAAAACTGGTGATAGATAGGTAATTGGGTTCAGTCGTAAGGATATACTTAATATCTGATCCAATCAATAATAAAAATAATAATATAATAATAATATTCCACAACTTTCACACAACGCCATCTAGTCCCAAACTAAGCAGAGCTTGTGCTATGAATACTAGACAACTGATAAACATACATATATATTTCTAAATACATACATATTATAGATAAATTACACCCAGACAAAGAACAAATGATCGTGCTCATCACACAAACATTTGTCCTAGGTGGGAATCGAACCCACGACCTTGGGCATAGCAGTCAGGGCCACTGACCACTAGACGAACAGGCCTGTCATAATGGTGCCATTTAATTACAATACATAATCAACTCAGCCTATCGCAGTCCACTGCTGGGCATAGACCTCTCTCAGGCAGCGCAACAGTCTGCCCCAGCCAAGGTCGTCGGGCCATCTAGCTGCAGGGGTCCCACTCTACGTTTGCCGATACGCGGTCTCCACTCCAGGACTCGTCTGCTCCACCGGCTATCAGACGATAACACACAATAACTTCGGATTACAATACACAATATTTCGGAATTATTCGATTACAAGAAAGTAAATAACGAATCCCAAATATTCTAAAATGTGAGTTTAACCAACAAAACTAATACGATTCCGTCTCCTAACTACAACTAGAATACAAACAAATCGGTGACTAATTTTCTGAGTAATTAACAGTAACAATGTACGACTAACATCAAAACAAATCAATGCTTCTGACACAGAGCTTAGTCTAACATTTCTTGATTTATAGAACTGAGTCATCATTTCACTCTAGGTTCCTTTAGTAATAAATATGTAACTAAAGTATAGTTTACACCTACTGAATATTTGGTGGAGTACTTTCTGAAAGCTTGTATTTAATCGATCCTTAAATAATTCCAATTTTGCTGTCCTAAGATATTATTGAACACTAATACAGCTAACCAAGCTAGTAACCAAGCTATAGTACCTCGACCAAGCGGGTTAGGTGAGAACTGTGAGTTGCGGAAGTATCTTTCGTTCCCGCGACCCCCGGCGTAGGTGAGAGAGGGAACACCGGGGTGGTCTTTAGTCAGTAATAGTCTGACAGACCCCCCTCCCCCCAGGGCGGCGGACATCCATGAGGATTTTCCACCCTGAGAACAAAAAAATGGTTAGACCTGTGACCAACTACGCGCGAGCCGAGCGACGGAGGATAACCTCTGCCACGGCACCGCTCGTTCCGTCACTCATCCAAGTTGATCGCAGTTACTTGGCTATGCAGCATTTTAGGTCCCCATAAACGGAATTATTTAAGGTTCACAAAAAGAGACCCATTCACTATGTTACAGAGTTCAATAACATTTTTGGGAAAGCAAAATATGAATTATTTGAAGTTCGAATAAATATATGCCTAAAAAAGATAAAAAACCGGCCAATTGCGAGTCGGAATCGCGCACGAAAGTTTCCGAAACCACGTTTGTTGTATGGGAGCCCCTTAAATATTTATTTTATTCCGTTTTTTAGTATTTGTTGTTATAGTGGCAACAGAAATACATCATCTGTGAAAATTTCAACTGTCTATTTATCAAAGTTCATGAGATACAGCCTGGTGACAGACGGACGGACGGACAGCGGAGTCTTAAGTAATAGGGTCCCGTTTTACCCTTTAGGTATGGAACTCTAATAAGCATATTTCTCTCAGAAATGACTTAATCCCTCTGTCTTTTAACCTTTTTTTTTTTAATGTTATACGTTCTACAACGGGTTAATTTTATACAAACCCCTTTTAAAATAATACTACTATAAACTCTAATTAGGCCAAGCCACTTCTCGCCCGGAATTCACAACAAATTTTCCGAACCAGCAACTCATTTTGTGTAAACCAAGCTTGGTTTACACAAAATGAGTTGCTGGGTCGAAATGGGCTGAAATTCAAGGGTATAACTCAATTTTCACACGCTATATAATGTTACAAAGTA
Organism: Eremobia ochroleuca; assembly: GCA_949629135.1. Lineage (NCBI taxonomy): Eukaryota > Metazoa > Arthropoda > Insecta > Lepidoptera > Noctuidae > Eremobia > Eremobia ochroleuca. The sequence goes on from OX451392.1 coordinate 19,797,122, forward strand.
AACAATATTTTATTTGTATTCTTTATATGAAGGATTGCCTGGCTTCACAGTTGGTATAGACTTTAATTATAATTTCGAGGAAACTAACCTTTAACCTCAACTAACAACGAGGGTTTCGTTAGGAAAACATTTCGTATTTTCTATTCTACTAAATCTTACTCGTAATATGTAAGCTGACGGGCTTAAAATAATATTTATATTTTTTACATGTATAAAAAAGAGAGAAAAGAATCGTAGGGCATCAAAAAATTAGTCCGCGTCGCTGTCAACAGGAAAAGTACCCAAAAGGCAAGCAGTTTTGCCACGTTGTATGACGATGCTGATTCTTTGGCAAAAAATAGGCCAGCCCTCTCGTCACTTGAAGAGTTGGGTTCTTTCGTGGATTTCTATAATCTATTTATAACTTCACGCCTTCATTCTTTGAATCAGTAGCCACCCACATTTTGCCGGTGGCAATAATTGTTAGCAAATAGTAACTTACCCACTACGTTTGGTATTTTGGAATCGCAATTCCAAACTTAGGACCACAGAATATCAAATAATAAAAGAGCGTTTTAAAAACTATATCAAACTCTCTGCACCTAGTAAATCAGGGTTTTATAAAGGATACCTCAAAAAAAAAAAAACTAACAGCATATTTTTTTGACTTTTTTATTTTCAGTCGGATGACAGGAACATCCGGGTGGCCGGACAGATGTAAAAACGTTAGCCTACCTGTAAAGTAGTGTTTATTTGATCCGAATAGCGGGTGGAAGACGCTGCTTCCCACCTTTAGACGGGAAAGGTTCATAGTAATTGCTCCCTCTCTAGCGCGGGAATGAATTTTAAAATAGAACTAAATTTGCTTAGGTAGTCAGCCACGAATTGTTTTACATAATTAAGGAAAATGCTGCGGTCTTGTGAGTGTATAAACAGCCAGTGTGAATTAAAAAAAAAACCTATTAAGCGGGACGGCCCGCGGCGGTGACGCAGTGTGTTCCATATTTAAAATTTTAAAAAGACACTAGAATAGGTACTAGGTATAGGTACTAGGTACTAGGTATAAGTATTACCAATATATTTTTTTAGAAAAACTACTATTTTTTACTTTCCTTATATTCGAAACGAAAAGTAGAGTGTTCAACACGGGTGAAAGTCATCAATACCTACTCGGACTATAGCCGCCCTCACTGCGCTCGGTTGTCTAAATACCTAGTATGGGAATTGATTCCTTTCGACCCTTGTATAACAATCTACTTTTTCAACCACCTATGTATATACGTACGTACCTCATGCATATTGTATAACTAGTGAATTGCGAGTGTGTTATGAAATATGGCTGCACTTATTTGTTACGTAGTTTACAACCAGTGATTTCTTAACTCAACCCTTGGAACCACCATAAACATAAATGAATGACTTCCCATGCATTTTCTATACAATAATCCCATTAAATCCACCATAAAGGAGGTAAGCAGTAAAGGAAACCGCACTGCGACCACTTACTCGTATTACCGTGCAATCAATACGAATACAAACCACGCAGTGGGTTTTTTTTTTTAATTCTAAATATAGGCACATGGCGTGCACTGTACAGTACCTACACCTCAATCGATGTTATTACCTTGGCCCGAAATTGGTACATTCCCATGTTATTCGTGAATTTGCATTTATATCATCGTACTGGACCGGTTATGGGTTAGGCAGAGCGCCAGGTAATACGGCCTAGGAGGTTGTGGCATTATTATTCATGCCCAGTTCATGAAGTCAATAGTTGCTGTAGACAATAGACATTTCATTGAAGGCAAACTTGTAAACATAACTGGATTTTTGTCCTCATACAGTGTATTCCCGTTCGTCCCACAGATTACAGATGTTGCATTAATTTGTTATGTTGTACACGTTTCAACTATTCTGATACTAGCAACGCCCCGCGGTTTCAACCGCATAAATCTCGATCCCGTGGAAATATTGTGATAAAAATCCTATGTGTTAATCCTGATTATAAGCTATCTGTGTGCCAAATTTTTGCGTGAAAGAGTATATATTAGAGGGGCCCGTGGCTAAATAATAACAGCCGCACAGGTCGATCGATCAGGTTAAGCTACGCTTGCCGCGGTTGGTCTGTGGATGGGTGACCATCTTTACATACCGAGACCCCTCCGTGCCTCGGAAAGCACGTTAAGCCGTTGGTCCCGGCTGTCATTCGTAGATCTTTGACAGTCGTTACGGGTGTCAGAAGCCCGAAAATCTGACAACCAGTCTTACCTAGGGGTATCGTATTACCCAGTAACTGGGTTGTGGAGGTCAGATAGGCAGTCGCTCCATGTAAAATACTGGTATTCAGCTGCATCCGGTTTGACTGGAAGCCGACCCCAACATAGTTGGGAAAAGGCTAGGCAGGCAGGTAGTAACAAACATCCATCCATCCTCACAACGTTTTGCGTTTATAATATTACAGTAGGAAGGAAGTAGGATAGGATAGGATGGTACTATACGAGTACAGTCGTATAATGTTATTGTTTATCAAATCTACTACCAACTTAAACTCATCTGCCTGCCTTTTCCCAACTATGTTGGGGTCGGCTTCCAATCTAACCGGATGCAGCTGAATACCAGTATTTTACATGGAGTGACTGCCTATCTGACCTCCACAACCCAGTTACTGGGTAATACGACACCCCTTCTTAAGACTGGTTGTCAGACTTTCAGCCTCCTAACCACCCGTAACGACTGTCAAAGATCCACGAATGACAGCCGTGACCAACGGCTTAACGTGCTTTCCAAGGCACGGAGGATTCCCAGGATGTAAAGATGGTTATCCATCCACAGACCAACCGCGGCAAGCGTAGCTTAACCTGATCGATCGACCCATGCGGCTGTTATTATTTAGCCACGGGCCCCTCCCTTACTACCAACTTAAACTGTCCATTTTTAATTACATTCAAAGTTATCTGCCCTTTTTGAATAACTAAAATTGACGTGGTGTATCAATTTGGTAAACAATTATTTTTTTTGAATGCACAGTATTTTGTGATGCAGCATTCAAGGTCATTTTGTATCATGTATGCAAAAAGTCAATTTAACGTATCTTTAATAATTCGCCATACCACACTGCGCTATAAAATACAGATTACTGACGTTGCTCAAAAAGCCGCTAAGTTGTAGTGAAACTTGGTTGGGCACGTTGACCGCCCTATGAGCTATGGGACAAAAAAAATGCCAAATGGAGCCCTGACACGGCTAGAATGCGTCGCGGCAGACCGTAGAAGATGGCGAGAAAACAAATGATCAGTGGTCCACTTTAGCCCTGTATCGAAAGAGCTGGAAGTCATGGGGGTCTTTGCGCATGTGGAATAATGCAGGCTAACGGTAACAGTCCTTAACAATAACTTTGTTACATTTGCTTATCGATCGATTTGGATGGTTGAGCCTGACGTTCTTATTATAGCGTGCTCATTTACAATTCATTATAAGTTTTTTTTTTACAGTAATTTAAATAACAAACGTTATAAAATATGAAAACTAACGACCTAAGTAGAGAAAGCAATAAAGAATTTGTTTGCTTTTATAGGTACAGAAAGCCGCACTTCAATGGAAGCGAAACCAGTCTAATAATTTAGACCGGTTTCGCTTCCACTGAAGTGCAGCTAGAGACAAAGTTTCTATACAATAAGAGGCTCGTACCTCTTATTGTATAGAAACTTTGTACTGCACTGTAGTGGCCATTGGCCATTGGCCAAGCGCTGGTTACACACGGCTTCACATTAAGATATACAATTTCAGTCTTACAAGGAAACCTCGCGAGGTGTCCCTCACCGATTTAGTTGCGGCTTTACTATAATAATCTGCATGAAAAATTATGAGATACGTATTTTTTCTTTTTTGCTAACAAACGTTTTAAAGGGGTGAAAATCACCCTCAAAGTTCGTACCCCAAAATGATGGTTTGCAGTTTTCACATATTTCTAATAAAACTTTTCCAAAATGACTTTAACTATTAAAAAGAGCATAAAAAATTATGAAAAATACCTTTATTCACATATTTATAAGAATTGTGGATATACAATTTTTTTTTAATTAAAAATAACAAAAATTAACCTATAAACTATTTATTGTTTTTTGATGGGACCAATTTTAAGTCTTATAAGTCAAGTCAAGTTTAAGTCTTTGTAGTATTCTTATTCTTTTCTTTGTAGTAATACTACAAAAAAAAAAAACCAAAAAAATACATATTTCGGAAAGGCAATTTTGATTAATTTTAAATCTATACTTAGCATACGTTTAGTTGACTAAAGAAGTATAGAAGAAAAAGTGATGTTGCACCGACCCCAAATGAATTGGGATAAGGCACGAGACTGAAAGAAAGAAAATATGTTTATTTGCGGTAAACAGGAAGCAGAAAAAGAACACATACATAAAAAAAATAACAATTTGGGCAAAACATGCGTCACACCCACGCAAAACGGACATCGCTTAGCTTTGGATGTAAATTGGATTATTTTTTCCGAATAGTAATATACAACCTTTGAAATAGTGGATTAGTTATAACTTATTCACTTAATTATCTAGATATTATGGGTTTGTGGGGTCATTTAAAATAAATAATACCTAAAGTTGGTTTTTTGATACCAGAGACTAATTTGACAGGTGTAATATCAAACTTCTATACTAAAAAAACGCAAACACAAAAGACGTCAGATTAGTTTCTGGGATAAAAACGAACTATATGGTCTAAACTGAAATAATAGCTTGCCGTGGCTTTTTTATTCAACCATTAATTTAGTGTATAAATAGCACTGTTATGGTGCAAGTTACAAGTCTACAATAATAAATTAACAGTTACCTTCCATTAAACTGTAGGTATTACACATTATCTGTTGGTATAAATTTTATTCCGTCCGTCGCAATGCGTTAATCGTATTAAATGACTGCGACATTCAACTCACTTGTCAGTTTTTGTAACACTTTTTAATCGACTTCAAAAAAAGGAGGAGGTTATCAATTCGACTGTATTTTTTTTTTTTTTATGTTTGTTACCTCATAATTAACCGACTGGGTGAACCGTTTTTCATGATTCTTTTTTTATTTGAAAGCTGGTGCTTCCAAATAAAAAAAGTCACTATTTCAATATCTGATGATGGGATCTTGTAGAAATCGGGGCAACTCTTCAATAAATAACAGCAGATTAACCGCGATTTTTGCTATAGCATATCTAAGCATTGTTTACACCATCACACAACATAATATCACGCCTGTACTCACTACAAAGGTTATAAAAACTTTTTTTATTATAATAATAATTAATACCAGTAAAACATCCGCGATTGCTGCTTTCGCATATGTATGCATTGTTTACGCAATCGCACAACATAACATCACGTCTGTACCCTATAAACGCAGATGCAGCTTCCTGTCACTGATATTTACATAGCAAGTAGTGTTTATATGAATTTGTTTGGGGTAGATATAACTAAAAAGTGAAAACTAAAAAAAATTATATAAAAAAAACCACCGACTTCCAAAAAAAACACTACAAAGTGAAAAATAACTCTAATTTCGGAAGTCGGTGTCAAAAAATGAAAATGCGGAACCAACGACACCGACTTCCAAAATTAAAGTTATTTTTCACTTTGTAGTGTTTTTGTTAGTGTTAATTTTTTAAATGACTTATTTTCTCTCTGAAATAGGTCAATTGAATTAAAAATCAGTTGGGGTGTGTGATGTTTTGCGCATTTAACGTTACACGTTGTAGAGGTGGAGACTTGGGTTTATAAGAAGGGAGATAATTATGATGACATAAATGCCGTGTCATTATAGCATAATCAGCCTATAATGTTCCCACTGCTGGGACACAGGTCTCCTCTCTTCGAGAGAGAGTGACCTGTAATCTACCACGTGGGCCCAGTGCGGGTTAGTAGATGTCACATGCCTTTGATTTTTTTGGTTATAAGACATGTCAGTTTTCTCATGTTTTCCGTGTCATTATTATGGCTTTCAGAGCTTTAATAAAGTAGACTTTCAGAGCTTTGTCTGTATTTCGCACTTGGTTTTGATAAATAAAGTTTTGAGGAAAACGCTGACGGAATTTATAAATATTTTTCTTCTTTTGTGTCAAGACATGGGGCGTTTGTGTCAGCGATGCGATTGCGTAACTCATTTAAATGACTTCCTTTCTTTTTGACAGATTAACAACATTCATTGCGTTATTTACGTTGTTGGGCTGACGATTTTTTTTAACATTATTTAGCAAAACTTCCTTCAAAATCTTTCGGATTGTGTTTGAAAGTGTGTGACGCTATAAAGGGCACTATAGTTAAGCCAAAGTCAAAACATTAGCCAGTCAGCAAGGGTTGACCCCGAGACATAGTGCTTTTCTACAATGTGCAAATTAATGCACACTATGATTCAGTTTGTTTTTAATGAATCGATTATTTAATGATCGAATCTTATAATGAATTTCTGTCATTTTTAATATAAGTAATTTTATCCCAAAGATAATTTAAGCTACGTAAATTATAGTCACGCTACTATACAGTCACAGTCGTGTGCGTGCGTAGATTTTTAATGTGACCAAAATCTATATAACTAATTTAATAAATAAACAATGTTTTATACATAATAGTTAAAATTCCGTGTGTACTTTATCTGGTCTCTGAGTGAACTGACGCGCTTGGTGCTGTTGTATATGTTAGGGGGGATCATCTAAGGGAGGGCGGAATACTGCTCCGGCTCACCATAGTTTATTGCGCGCCAGTAGCATCATGTCTGACCTGGAGGTACATAAGTCTGTTGAGCAACGACTTATCATAAAAATTTAACACGGGAGGGCATACAACCTTCCAAAATGTTTCATCGATTGACTCTAAGGTATAAAATACCTGTGTTAGGTCACCACCCCCCCCAAGACTTACATATATTATATACATATTAATTTATATTAATGAATAATAAAAACAGAGTATGTGATGAAGTTTACTTAAATTCTAGGTTCTAGGTACAGCTAAATATAAAGAAAAATAAAATTAATCTAGACTGGAATTACATCTTATGTGATTTTAATGTGTGTTTGTGCGAAAATTAATTAGTTTTTTCCAATTCAGTGCTCAATTCTACCTACAATTATACGAGTATTGTACTCGTTTAATAATGAAAGCTTCTTTAAAATAAATCCACGGTGATTTTTTTTTAGTCCTTAATTAAATTCCAATGATTTCAAAGAATTAAGTAGTAATAATTAAATTTTCTATAGTTAATATGGAATTATTTGTTCATTTTGAAATATTATACAGTGAAATAGTAATGTCATTATTTTTATTGCTTCATCTATCAGCTCGTTCCTTCTCTAAACAAGACTCTTCTTGTTTAGAGAAGGAACGAGCCTTTTACTTTTAGAAGAATATCTACGTGTAGATATAGGTACGATTACGTGTACGTGTACGTGTAGGTATAGATTTAGGGATTCAGGCTTTTTTTTTCGTACCTCTAAAAAGAGAAGAGAGAAGAATCCCTATACACAAAAGCACTACGAGTATAATTGCTAACAGTTTGCTGATAAAGGTGCTTTTAATTGGGATTAGTAAAAACAATTTATGGATTTTTGAGATGGGGCAGTAAGGGCAGGTGCCTTACCGTTGTAGCTACAGGGAAACGGTCTTAGGAGACTGCCCTCATTTTTTTGAGAAATTTTGTCACCCATTCACAGATTTTGAATGAAATGTACAGACGCCAGCACATCAAGCTACCCGAAACTGTCAGATTTTCCCAATCAACTTTGAACCTTATGCTTTAGCGATAAAGTTGAAAATCTATTAAAGAAATCGGACAGATTGTAGTAACTTGATGTGCACGCGTCTGTACCTCCAATCAGCAAGAAAATGGGCCATTTTCACAAAAACGTTTTTTGATGCCAATCGATCGACTGAGGTTTGAGTACTAGAAAAGCCAGAAATCGCAATAATCTTTTCCCATTCATTTCGCAGGAAATTAGACTCACGAAATATTTTTATATAATAGACAGACTGATCGCTTTAAATTATCTCTTGTCACAAAAAAATAACTTCATGAGGTAATTTTTGTGACGAGAGATGATTTAAAAACAGTTCAAAGTTCTTGAAACATTTTAATAAACATCTGGTACGTGACAGCGAATACCTTCGTAGTATTTACACTATAACTTTCAATTTTATACTCAAATAGGTTAGACACGCTAACACGTGAGCGCTGGCACTAAATTTAAATATACCACGCTAAGTTAGCATAATAACAATTTTCATTGACGTCATAGCTTGCAACAACTTCCAATAAAACGTTATTCCTTCACACGTAAGGTTGAATATCCTTCCTTAATGTTTTCCTATTTAGTATCTTTCATTAAAAATTTCGGGTCATCTACATTACACCACACCTTTATTGCTACGGAAATAAAGTTCAAAGTTGATGATGAATTCCAGGAATGTTTTAAGTTCGTATATCAGTTGACTCGTAAAACTGAAACGGAATTTACTAGCTGCTTTAAATTCCACATTAATTCAGCCTAAAAATAGTGCAGGCTTTTACATAAGTTATCGTGGCCAAGACAGTAAGTTTTTTGTTATTTTTTTTTCTAATTTGTGCAAAAAAGGTAAGTCTTACCAGAATAAAATGCAACCATTTATAGACCAACACCTATAAATGGAATTATTAACATTTCCACAAACAATAAGTACAGTCAGGGAAATTAATTTTTTTTTTTTTTTTTTCACAAATTTCCCGTGTTATATAGTCATTTCATACAACTGTCAAGGAATGACAGTTGTGATTTGAACTGACGAACAATTTAAGATGGTTGTCAATTCGAATCACATGTGTGCTGGCGGGTTTGTGTACCTATTAGAACAACTGGAGTTCGCTAGTCATGTTAGTGCTCCTACACACGAGCGGCACGCGTCCACAGCAGAGGCAACTCCAACCGCCGACACGCTGTTTGAGTTAGCTTCAATAATTTGTATTTATTTATTTATTTATTTATTTATAAAAATCTTACCAACACTATCATTACAGATCTATGATCCAATGCGACAGAGTGGCCTTACTAACTAAATCCTAAATCTACACCTTATACCTAGTTAAAAAATACGTTAATCTAAATAACTTATTACATATAGTGTAACTTTTGCGATTTCACTCAAGTTGCACCACAATACATCAACCCTCCCGTGAACCTCATTCACCACGCGTATGGCTCTAGTTCTCGCCAGCAGGTTGGTCCTGGCCGCAGGTACAGCGAGCAGGGGCGGGCGTTGCCGCCTCCACACGTACCGGTCGGGCACGTACAGCTGTAGGTGCCGCAGCACTCCCGGGTTATGCGCCACGCCACGTAGTAGTTTCACCACATACGCTACGAGCGAAAACTCCCGTCGTACTCTTAGAGTGTACCATACCCAGAACAAATAGCGTAGGGTACATCAATGGGTATAATGGATATACCCCATACAGCTTGTAATACAAGTGTCGCGTAAACTTATTTTGGATACGTTCCAACATAACACTATATTTCGCCTCATGAGGAGCCCAAATGAATGCGCCATGTTCGAGGTGACTTCTGACTAATGCGTCATATAGTACCCTTAGTGTCGTGATGTTGGTGAATCCTTGGGACTGCCTGAGTAGGAAACCTAGGTTTCTGTATGCCTTCTTACATATCTTATTGATATGCTCACGGAAAGTTAGTTCCTGAGAGAAGAATAGTACATATTTAATCCTCTTGGTGTATGCTGATGATGTTATAAAACTTTCCGTCACTGTTTTTACATGTGAGGTAGTGGTATACGAAGCTGTGTGAGGTAGGTTCCACAACTAAATAGTGAAACCAATTTTTTTTATTTTTTTTGGTATTTTTTTTTTATTTTATAATACAGAGCATGTTGTTTACTGGTAACTCGTCTTTTAATTATTTTTTTTTGCGTTTTTATCGATCCAAAAGTGACGCTGTAAGTTACATACGTGTTCAAAGGTTTTAAGTTATGAATGTACACTATGAATGTACCTACTTATAAAGTTTTAGTTACGTAATCCTGTCTTGCATAGCAAAACATTATGCTGAGCGATGGCGGTTTTGCATGGATGTGACGCATATTCTTCCCCAACTTGTTCTTTTTTAGGGTTCCTTACCCAAAGGGTAAAAAGGGACCCTATTACTAAGACTCCGCTGACCGTCCGTCCGTCTATCACCAGGCTGTATCTCATGAGCCGTGATAGTTGGGCAGTTGAAATTTTCACAGATGATGTACCTATTTCTGTTGCCGCTATAACAACAAATAATAAAAAACAGAACAAAATAAATATTTAATTGGGCTCCCGTACAACAAACGTGTTTTTATAGATAATGGTACGGAACCCTTTGTGCGCGAATCCGACTCACACTTGGCCGGTTTTTGTGTTTATGTTTTACTCTGCGTCATGTTTGCCACAAATTATTACTAGCATTTTCTTTTTTTTTTCACTGCTCTAGTCTTTTTATATGGATAGAAGTGCGGTTATTGATGTAAAATAGAGTGTTATAATGAGCTAGCTTTTACTCGAACAAATTAAATTAACCTTTCTGCTACAGTCTAGTGCCACTGCATACGTTATTAAGGTTGTGTGACCTTTGAGTTCACTTTAATCTATTAAAACTTTAATATGGTGAAAGCGTTTGTCTCTAGAGAAAACGATTAACGCTTAACGCTTGACAAAACGATTAACGCTTGATAGAAATAGGTAAGGTATTGTTAGAAGATAGGGAAATTGTATTTCTTGTGTGCTCATCGAGCATTTCAAGACATCGCCTAGCGGTTGGTCGACTCTTCACCTGACTAGAAAAACCTTTTTTAGGTCGAAGAATCAGCATTGCTATCCAACGTTGCCAGTCTTTTGGGCACTTTTCCCACTGACAGCGATGCGGACGAATTTTTTGTTGGTCAATGAAGGTTTCCCTTTTTTTCCCTTATATACTTGTACATAATATATATAGTTTAGTGTAAGATTATATATTGTTATTTAGATTTCTTAGTAAGCATGTATTATATTTATTTATTTATTTTATTATTTATGTACACACAGTAAAAAACATATGGATATGACATAGTAATAATTTGAGTACAAAGGTACTGCTTATTTCTTAAGAAATTTCTTCCAGCAGACCTGCGAAAGGAGAAGTAAAAAGAAAAGTAAACACCCAAAAAAGAAAAGACTTGTATTTTAAAAGGTTTGATTCTTAAAAAATAATGTAGGTGCGATTAAATGGAAAGTTTCCATTTTTAGATTAAAACTAAGAAACATCGTCATGATCATTCATTTTCCCTACCAATAACTGCTGTCTAGGCCCAGGTTGAAGTAAAGCAAGTGGACTGTATTGTAAAAAGGTTTGTTAGGTGGCTCACAACGAAAAAGGTATGTCCGAGCGCGGTTATACCGAGGCCCTGACTGCCTCGGAAAGCACGTTAAGCCGTTGGTCCTGGCTGTCATTCGTGGATCTTTGACAGTCGTTACGGGTAGTCAGGAGCCCGAAAGTCTGACAACCAGTCTTACTAAGGGGGATCGTTTTACCCAGTAACTGGGTTGTGGAGGTCAGATAGGCAGTCGCTCCATGTAAAATACTAGTATTCAGCTGCATCCGGTTAGACTGGTTGCCGAACCCAACATATATTTGGGAAAGGCTAGGCAGATGATGATGTTCGAGCACGGTCATGTTGAACGATGCAATGCCGCTATGCTATTGCCTCCCAGTCCCCCCGCTCGTTGACGACGTCGTAGTGTGTTCGTTGGATTTTGATGTACGTGTGTGAACAACTGCAATTAAATATTTAAGTAAACCACGACTTTTGAGCTTGTTCTGTGAAGCAATGTAAGACAGGAGATTACAGATTGAATTATTGACTAGGCATGTACCTACTCTTTTAATCCTACTTCCTATTAATATTATAAACGCGAAAGTTTGTGAGGATGGATGGATGAATGGATGGATGTTTGTTACTCTTTCACGCAAAAACTACTAAGCGGATTAGGATGACATTTGGCACATAGAAAGCTCATAACCAGGATGACCACATAAAATACTCTTTATCCCGATATTCCCACGGGATCGAGACTCGTGCAGGTGAAACCGCCGAGTGCTGCTAGTCCACTATAAACTGCTGTTAATGACGGGAACAGTTGTCAATGACCGGACTTTCCTGAGGGACTCATGGTATAAGCACTACATTCAATACGAATTATGGTGAACATAGTTTTGTAGATCATCGTATTCATAACAAGATATTAAACACATAGAGAAAAAGAATACCAACCAAGGCCACCCATTGTATATTTTGTAGTGTTTGATGTTTTTTTTTTTATGTTGTGTATTTTTGTGGTGTACAATAAAATATATATAAATAAATAAAAATATAATGTTCCTACTGCTGGGACACAGGCGTTTTCTCTGTTAGGACCAGTTGGCTATAATCCACCACGCGGGCACAGTGCGGACTGGTGGATAGCAATTCGCTTATCAAAACCAAAACCGAAATTTGTCACTGTGACCCTAAATTAAAAAGTTTCTTTTAGCAATTTTTTTTTACCGTCTTATCAAAATTTCTTTCAGTCCCAGTATTTTGTAGTCTTTTCAAAATAGTAAGTGAATCCAAAGAGAAGTAACAGTTACTTTTTCGTTCTATTTCAGGCTTTGCAATGATGTCGCATCGAAGAGGAATCACACACTGAAACCCCGGGTCGTTCTGCCTGAAAACTATGTCAAAGGTAGGCGTACCTATTACCCAACATCAATAAGCATTTTCTATGAATAATTTACATGACAGGCTCAATTGCAGTAGGTAAATCGATAAAGTCGTTCTATGATGACCTACGATAACAATCGGAAGGTACCTCTTGATAAATACAAAAGATCCTTTACATGAGCAAAACTTCGAAGTTCAGCAGAGTCGTTTACTGTTATTATTTTAGTGAAACAAGACAAGCTAACACACGATTTTAACAATAGATTTATTGATAACTTTTATGTTTATTTGTTTAATCCCCACTTTTGTTCAGAAATGCGGCCACCGGCGCGGAAGGGTCAACCGGTCATCGTAGAGTTCAGCATCTATGTGGTAGACGTCAACTCTATCAATGTTGAAGACATGGACTTCAGGTGAGACTTTTACCTACTTTTTGCACAAAATGTCCTCTAAATTACTATTTTGACTATTATTATGACAGGCCTGTTAATCTAGTGGTCAGTGGCTGACTGCTATGCGCAAGGTCGTGGGTTCGATTCCCACCTAGGACAAATGTTTGTGTGATGAGCATGATCATTTTGTTCTGCGTCTGGGTGTAATTTATCTATAATATGTATGTATTTAGAAATATATATCTATGCTTATCAGTTGTCTAGTATTCATAGCACAAGCTCTGCTTAGTTTGGGACTATATGGCGTTGTGTGAAAGTTGTGAAATAGTATTATTATTATTTAGTCTTAGTGCAGCAGCAGAAAAAAGCATAAAATTTATGGAAACTAGCTTTATGCCCGTTTTCGCTAACACTAAGCGTACTTCAGGATTTTCAACGCTCGGCTCAGACGCTAGGATTGAAAATCCAACAGTGCAATAATATTAAGACGTTTATATAGGTGAGCGTCAGTGAAAACATTCAACTCTTCAACTCTTTTCAACTTCGGGCATTAAATTCTTGAAATATACCTGACCCATCTTTTAAAATAGGTGTAGCTTAAAAAATAAATGACGGGCCACGCCATTTCTTTTTTAGCTCTGCTGCCACGATATCGAATGGTTTTCCAATAAATATACATATATTTTTGCAAAGTTTCGGCATACTACCACTTATCATTTCGTCAGACAATTTAGGGATCCCAGGAAACAGCGGTTCCCGGCTGTCATGCGGACACTAACCCGGAAGCTTAGCATTGCGTGAAGATTATGGCCATTTCCTTTTCACCAGTAAATTGTAGCAGTCGCTGAGAGGTCAATATAACCTCTACAATCGCCTAAGGAACGTATGTTTTAAACTTTTACTCAACAGACTAATGGCAAGATTCACAGAATACACTTTGATTTTGATTTGATAAGGTCCTAACTAAAACCACATTCGTTATGTCACGCTTAGGTACTTAGTAAAATCCAAATTAAAAGTCAAAGTTTTATATTTGTTAAACATAGGAGTAAAAAATAGGTGTTATAAAAGAGGTAGGTAGGTGTATAAAAGAGGTACCTACAAAGATCTCTAAGTCTTGCCGCTAAAGGCGTACAAACATCAAATAGGTAGGCATATGAATTTACAATTTAGTAACAGAATTTTTGTTAAATTGAAATGTTATCAAAGCTAAATTATAATATCGTAAAACAATATTGCGAACAAAATGTATTTAGAACATTTAAACTCAAATTTCAAGTGAGTCGGAGTCCATATCAACAAGATCGCTGCAGCTGTTTAAATTTAAAATTTAAATTACGCAAATGGTCGCAAAAAGTGGAAACACGTGTTTCTCTTGACGAGAAGGACACTTTTCATTATAATGATCCCATTTAATTTCCAGACTAACTTAAAAAGAAAACTGAAGACAGGAAGTTACAGCACATTAATTAATAAAAATAATAATAATAATATCCCACAACTTTCAGACAACGCCATCTAGTCCCAAACTAAGCAGAGCTTGTTCTATGAGGACTAGACAACTGATAAACATACATATATATTTCTAAATACATACAAATTATAGATAAATCACATCCAGACACAGAACAAATGATCGTGCTCATCACACAAACATTTGTCCTGGGTGGGAATTGAACCCACGACCTTGCGCATAGCAGTCAGGGCCACTGACCACTAGACCACCAGGCCTGCCATTAAAAGTTACATGTTGTAAGTTTTGTCGAGTAACTTTTAACGTTACTTCTGCATGTGACTTCGTTCGCGTGGAAGTTGAAAGATACACAATATACTAAAACAACAGCCACATTTTTATAAAACTCCATTGAATCGCCCGTCCGCGGTTTTACTATGTTTTAGCTTAGAATTGTTTGTCACTTTAACCTTCCTAAAGATATTTTTTCAAATTCGACTTGTTCCAGAGATTAAACGAACAAACTCTTCAGCTTTATTATAATACTATCTTCTGCCTGCGACTTTGTCCGCGAGAAATGGCCGCCGACTTAACGCGTCGCATCACTTTATTTTCGTTTAGCGTTCCTTCTCACTCTTTTATCTTTTTGCTCGGCTCCGACCCTAGAGTGGTTGATGTTAAAGCCTGTAACCTTCCTGAAGAATTGGACTGTCAAAAGCAAAAATATTAAATCCAAATACTTGAATATAATGCGTCACTATGTCCCAGCGTCAGTTTCCGGGGGCCCATTATTGTATGTGTAAGTCACCCTCTGCCATATTATCCGTGTTTAATAAAATATTGATCAGGCAGGAGTTATAGTCCTTTCATAGTTCTAGGTAACCAGTCCATTTTAGCCACCAAAATACATAATCCAATATCTTTGATTTCATATCCTGCAATTATCCTGCACCAACCGGGGGTTGCCCTTCGGTGCACTTGCATAATGCGTACAGGAATAGTCGTCAGTTGGTGCTTCATTTCATTAAAAGCTTCTAACGGGCCTCTGCGAGTTGACTTCGGCCCTTCGTACGCCTTCCAAAGGTCCGAGACTATACGGCCCCGAGATATGTCTAAGATACTTTCAATAATAATAAATAAAACACTCGGGAAACCATCAACAGCACAAAATAAAATTAACCTGATTTGTCTCATGTTATATTTAGAGATTGAAACTCTTCCCTAAACAACTTCATCTTCCACGTTGAGGAAAGGTCTATTACTACGAAACATACCGCCAAGTGGCAAGTACACGATAACATCACGATAACATCGTCATCCTCTCCTTTGCACGATAACATCGTCATCTTCTCCTTTGCACGATAAGATCCTCGTCTGAAATAGGCTGAAAAGTCGCAACGGATTTTTAAAGTGTGTCCCCCCACTCACTGGCGAATGGTATAAGACAAGGCTAAACTTGTGGCTAGATAGTACTTTCTTACCCCCAACCCGTTTGTTCCCACCTGCTCAAAATCTCACACCTGGATATAAGTTTCCATGGTTTCCCTGGTAATATTAAATAGAGTCCGGACACACGAAGGCCGAAGCAAAGAAATGCTGCTCAGATGAAGATTCACAGATGACTCCTCCCCGAAGTGTAAATGTGGTGCTGTCCCACAAACAATATGGCACTTAATATCGTATCCAGCGTATCTTGTTGTCTGCAAGCTACAGAACAGTTGATGGACGCTACTGAAGACCATCCATCGTTTCTTCGGTCTTCTCCTAGCCCTACTCTTATAGCCACATTTATACTCAATACTTTTCTTACAATTATTTTCTCATTCCTCCGTATCACATGCCCACACCATGACAACAGATTTCCATACCACTTTTCAGTTACCTGTGCCAGTTTCAGATTTCAGCTTATGTCCTCGTTTCTTATTCCATCTATATATAAATATATGTATATAATAAAAAATACAACAATAAATAATAAATGCAATAAAAAGATGATTATTATTAATAAGAAGATGATTATTCTGCATGTTTAAAGAGGAATGGTAACCGTATTAAGGTCCTATAAGAACATTCCTCTCGTCATAATACCTGACATTATTTCGTAACATTCTTCGGTAAAAAGGTTTGAGGCTTTTGGCACAAATGTGTATAATAATATATGAAGCTTTAAAAACATTGTACAGTTAACAAAAGAGAGTACGAGACGCAGACCATTTACAAATTCCTTCAACCGGAGTTCCATATTATGTACGTAGTGAAATTTTTAATTTTTGAGTTTTTATTAAATGTTTGCCACCCGGTGGTAAGAATAAAGAACTAATACAGAATTTATACGATAAATATTACTATGTTATTCATTACATACATTTAAAAACGTGTTTACAGCACGGTTTAATATTGAAAAGGATCTATCGCGCTATTGTATTTAAGCAAAGTTGCTTTTTAACCGACTTCAAAAAGGAGGAGGTTATCAATTCGGATGTTTATACATTATTTTATTATTATTTTTTTATATATTTGTTCGGGCACAACTCCGTCATATATCGACGGATTTGCAAAATTATTTTTTTCTTCAATAGAGATTTATTCCGAAATGGTCCCATTTAAATTTCGTAAAGGTCTGGTGATGAGTTTCGGAGACAGACAATGGAACACTTCAATAAATACCAGTAAAACAACCGCTGCTATCGCATATGTATGCATTGTTTACGCAATCGCACAACATAACATCACGTCTGTACCCTACGCAGATGCTGCTTCCTGTCACTGATATTTACATAGCAAATAGTGTTATATGACTTTTTTTGGGGTTATAGGTATACTTAACTAAAAAGTGAAAAATAAGTACTTTTTTATAAAAAAAAAACAACCGACTTCCAAAAACACTACGAAGTGAAAAATAACTTTAATATTGGAAGTCGGTGTCGTTGTTTCCGCATTTTGGTTTTTGACACCAACTTCCGAAATTAAAAATATTTTTCACTTTGTAGTGTTTTTGAAAGTCGGTTGTTTTTTTTTTATAAAAAAGTTTTTTAAAACAATATACGCGACACGACACCAGCACAACTATGCAAACTAAAATCATCGCATGTATTAGAAAACATTACTTTAATTTAACAAACGTCATAAGTACGACTTACTGTGGTGCTTTGTTATTTGATTCTTAACAAGGCGAGGCAAATCTTTAATGAGACAGTAATGTGACAAATCATCACTTTCTAAATAAAGTAAATGAATTTTCTAAACCTTTCTGTTCGAGGCTTTTGATGTGTAAAGTGGTTCTATGACGGTATTCTTTTTTAAACCGTAAATATAAATACAAGTTTCAGGGATATTCACTTTGAACTGGACAATATCTGAGAAATTCAATGGAAATGATTTGCCCATGCTTGTGAGCCGTAGGAAGCGACAGGTACGATTTTTTTTTTTCAATTCAATTCATTTATTTCAGATATTTATCCATACATGTTTAATTAAAAATAAAAATAATATAATAACAACAATACACACATCCACAGAAATATTGATTCAAGTGAAGAATGAATTGAATGAAAAAAAAAAAAAAAACATTGAATCAGAATGCCCAATAATATTATCGTACTGTCGACGTCCCCTCGGACGGACGTAAAAATATCGTGGCGGGATTTTATCGCACACTGGATTTTCAACTCTCGGTGTTCAGCCGAGCGTTGGGAATCCAACAGAGCGATTTTCAGCGCGTTAAAAAAATGCCCTTTTGGATTTTTCAACTCTAGGTGGTAAGCAGTGCGTTGAAAATCCTGGATGCGGAAAAAAAAAATTCGCTGCAGGAAAAATGCACATGTATGAACTTGGGCTTAGGGTACTAAACTACAACGAGCAGATGATGGGGACCACCTTCGTAATTTGGGCGTATACAATGTTCTCCAATTAACTTGACAGGCCCGTTGGTCTAGTGGTCAGTGGCCCTGACTGCTATGCCCAAGGTCGTGGGTTCGATTCCCACCTAGGACAAATGTTTGTGTGATGAGCACGATCATTTGTTCTTTGTCTGGGTGTAATTTATCTATAATATATGTATGTATTTAGAAATATATATGTATGTTTATCAGTTGTCTAGTACTCATAGCACAAGCTCCGCTTAGTTTGGGACTAGATGGCGTTGTGTGAAAGTTGTGGAATATTATATATTATTTATTTATTTTAAACTTCATTTGGTTACATTTAGGATACAACAGGTCACTGCTTCCTCGGGATTGTTGTCATCAAGACATTTTGCTAATACCAAGAACGTCAGTTTAAATAAATACCTGTACACTTTATATTTGGAGCAGCCATGCACCCTTCTATGCCATATTACGCCTACAAATAGGGCGCGCCCCACTGGTTGGGAACCCCATGGTTTGGGGTGTTTTGTGTGCAAGTGTTGTGATGGCCCAGTGGTAACGGGCCCCGACTTACGTGTCATAGGTCGTGGGTTCGATCGCAGACAGGCGCTTAACTTTGTGTGATTTATCACTGCTCCCAAAACGATAAAGAAAAACACCGTGAGGAAACTGGCATGCCCTAGAACCAAAAATTCAAAGACATGTGACATCTACCAATTCTCGCACTGGGCCCGCGTGGTGGGTTACGGCCTTCTCCTACTACTCTCTCACAGAGAGGAGGTCTGTCAGTGGGAACAATATAGTGGTTATGCAATGCTGTTTATTTTTGGAGCAGCTGTCAGCCCTCTGGTTCACTCTACGCCTCCCAAGTGCAGCGCAACCCACTAGTTTTGGCACAAATGATTTAGATATATTATGATGATTTACACAGAACAATAACTTTTTTTCAACGTACACCCTGTGCGTTTTGTCTTTCTGTCATGAAACTATTTTAAAAAGAAACCCTTTCTTTACCTTTCAGAGTGGACATGTTCATTAGACAGACCTGGAGTGAGAGTCGGTTGCAGCTACCTGAGGATATCTTCGAAGAGGGAGACGACCATGTGACCCTGCCACCAGAGTTCTTCGACAACCTGTGGCATCCTGATCCTTATTTCTTAAACTCCAAGGTCACAGGTAAATACTTTGGTAGTATTTATGGCAAATATATTATGTATAGGAATAATTGGAATAGTAGTGATCCGAAATTTAACAAAGCATAACTTAGATTTTTTTTTTTCTTTAGAGGTACTGTCTAGGTTTCATGTTTTAAGTTTTGAGGCTTTTACTTACACTTCATCGGTTAAAGTTGTTTCGGTAGCTCTATTTTACTTCGATAGAATTCATTCAGTTTGCTTCGAAACTGTTTTGAATTCAAGGTTCTTGTAGTAGGGAGTTTCTTTTACATTTTATGTATTATACTTAGTAAAAATGATAATTCTTTCTGACTGGTAACTGAAAGTTTCGGTCTAGTAAAAATAATTTTAAAAAGTTACGTTTTTGTTCTACTTAAAATTAACCCCCTTCTCAAATAGCTATTAAATATCTCGAGTACTAAATACTAAGAAGTACTTAAATAAAAGTCTCGTTTTTAATGTACTGTCATCAAAAGTAAGTGTTTCTATTCAGTAAAATTATTATTAAATATATTCAAGCTAGTGATTGGCACCACGATAATTAATTTTAAAAAACCTAAAGACTTTTGCTGTTACCTGTACCACTTTTATAGTAAATTTTAATAATGTAATCTATTTTTTGAAGATAAAAGCAAAGCTTTCGATTGAATAGAACGAATTTATATACAGGGAAAATTATTATGAAAATTGAGTTCGAAAATTCCTGACATTTTTTTTTTTGCGAAAAATATGACTACCATATTTTTTTTACCCGATCTCCTAAAGTAAGTATTTATGAGTGAGCCAGTAAATAATAACAAAAGAAACGTTTTGGATAAACAGGAAAATGTGATCGTAGGATTTATTGAAGTTTAAAATCTAAATGAATGCATATTATATGCATACTTTATATAATTATAATAGACATACTTTTTATATATTTCGTGTATTGCCTTCATTTGATGAACAAGATCTTGATACTTTTAAAGTTTTAACCCCTAAATGCTGCTACCAGACTGGATGTTCACCTAAGCTATCTCAAAAATGTATCAAATATTTGACAAGTTTGTATATTAACTAACCTAATCTTCTTAACTCATGTTCAAAGTTAAAATAACTAAATTGTAAGTAAATAAAATATACTTAAGTCTAACAAAGTTTTGCTTTTTAGGAGGAGCAATGCATTACAAACCACGGTCTCCCGGTAATATGAAAGTTTAATCAAAGCTCCTTTGTCACAAAAGCCCGTTGTACATGCTATTTAATGTGTTAGTTTCTTAGACAATATTTTTGTTGTTTTTGAAGTAACAAAGGATTTATCTTTTGTTTTTAAATACCTACAAGATACACTTTGCTTGTGGATTTTCTGATACAAAAGTTGCCATCTTTTGTACTTATCTAATTAATGTTGTATTATATTTTAGGTAAAGTCCTATTCAAATAAATGTTAGCGAATTTGTAATTCGAATGCTGACGTGACAGAAAAAAAGTGTAGTATAGTGTGTGGGTGTGTGTAGTGTGGTGTATGGGTAGATGTATGTAGTATGAGGGTGTGTGTGTGTAGTATATTAGGGTCGAATTTCAGTTTATCTAAATAGGAATAGACAAACATCTGTGTGTGGTAGAAACATGATTTGAGAACGAACGTTATTTCCCATTTAAAAAATCAAGTTGAAAGTATTATTTCGTTGACTTTTTGAAATGATTATCATTATTATGAACCTTGCATATTTTCCCTCATAACTTCCGCAGTTTAGCAAACGCAAATTTACTCGGGAATGTTTACGTGATTCCACGAAATACGAATATTACTAACAAACTGATTCAATATTGTAGCTCACGGAATGCGTACAAATTGTCGCTCGCGCATTCGTTCATAATATGACAACACGTTTTACACTTTTTAATAAGGTATTATTCATCTCTTTAAATGAAACTCGTATTATTGTGTTATGCTGTTTGTAGGGTAATAGTACACAATGTCGTTATACAGTCACACTACAGTCGAGACAAATTGTGAGTTATTTCGTCCATAAAGAAGGCTTTAGTGAATGTCAATAAACTCATCTTGATACTTTTAACTACTTTTCTGTAAGTACAGATTAGCAGGGACATAGACGCGCCAACTACATATAAAAATATCTAAGTATATCTTTTGGCGGTTATTAAAAAAAAATCAGCTGTTTGATAGAAAAGTACAATACCTACGCGGTCAAAATGTACTGAACAGCAAAATTTGTTTGCTTTTGTCATGGTTACAGTTTGCGCGTTGATATCCCCGCCTACCTGCTGTATATGACCTTTGAAATTCGTTTTGATTTTACCTAATATCAAAGTAATTACGTTGATGAGTTCACGGAGATTTTTGACAGGTCCTACAATGTAATACATTAAAATAAGTAATAATGGCAACTTCTTATTTATTTTCTCATCCCAAAATCTTTGCTCTATCTATGAGTATTATGTTGTAAATATATTGAAAGGGCTTTTGTTAACCCTGCTAATTATGTAAAAAACTACTTATTTTGTATCAAATAAATAATGTGTGACATGTACAGCGGACTTTTAAATCACACTGCAAAACAATGAATGCTTTCGTTCACTCACTGAGTTTTCACTTGCAAAATAATTTAGCTTAAGAATACCAATAAGTTTGCTTGCCAACTATTTAGTTCTCAACAGAAATGCATGACAGAATGAGGACATAAACAGAAAGAATAGGAAGATACTAAATAGAAGTTGTTTCTAAAATAGAGGAAAAAACCGCAACTGTTGGCATCGTATAAGTTTATGCAATATTATTAGTGTTCTGTCAAGTTTTTAACTTTCTTGCATGTTTTTCCATCTTTGTATTTATTATTCACCTAATGTCGTAAATTCCCACACAATTTTTTTATTATATTAACTTGACCTAGCGTAACATAAAGTTTCTTGCAAACTTTGTCGCTCAACCAATGAAATTAACTTTTACTATTTCTTGAAACTCTTTCTGCAAACTACTTTTTTTACCTAGTAATATTTCAAATATTTTTGTGAAATGAATCTTAAAAGATAAATTATTTAAAAAAAAATCTAGTTATTTAATAAAACAAATCTTGTTTTTAAATGATATTATTTCAAGTATCAAAACATTGTATACCTTAACCCTAAGATGCTGTGGTTAAGTTCTAAGTGATAAAATTTCACATTAGCGCATAATTTCGTCCTATCTTGAATGACCAGTCGATAGCAAACTTAATGACGGGCACAAGTTATCAAGTCACTTTAACTTAATAGCTTAGAGGCAGCTTTGGTGAACACTCGGTTGGAGCACTAATTATCACTGTATAGTCACTTATGATTATGTGAGTTTTAGCTTGCCACGCTACTTTGAAAAAAAGGTTTTTACTTTTTTACACGTATTTATAATGTTACTATCGCAATAATTTATCTAGTTTTATGTTAGGATTAAAAAAGATTTTTGGAACGAAGTTCTTTAACGTGGCTTGCGATAGGAATAAACTGGTAGAAATCGGCACGTAATGAAAACGGTTTATGCCCCTCCATGCGACTTTCTCTCTAGAAGGAAAGAGAATGGGATAGTTTTCAAAAAATTTCGTCATGGGCTTTAGCATGAGCCGTGAGATCAAAATGAATATTAAAGATGGAGGCTGCGAAAATTTTCATTTTTTTATCATATGTATCGTTTTCATGGTTTTCGAAGGTGCTACATCCAATAGCGTGGTCAAAATGAAAATCCGAGATGACAATAATATCATCCGAGCTTCTAAAAACTTATACCAGAAGACTCTGTATTAAAAAGCGTAATCACGTAGCGTTTTCTGGTGTACAATAAAGTATATATAATTAAATAATAAATAAACAAATCCACACTTTCTCTGCCTCTCTCTCTCTCTCTCTCTCTGTCTCTTTCTATCATATACGAGTGTGTGTTCATGCGAGTATCGCGTAAGGAATTTCGTTCCTGAGGGGCGTCCCCCAACCGCACACTTCTTTTTTCCCTTATAACGCGACCTATGCAAGAATAGATCATTCCGAGCTAAAATATTAACCTGTTTATAAGATGGTAAGTGGGCCGACTGCCCAGTCTGCCAGACATTAATAAAATTATTACCACTCGTAGAGTCCGATTTAATAAACCCAGTAATTCAGAACTACATTGTCGTTGACTTGGTCCGCCCTATACAGGAAAAAAAAAATAACCAGTACGCAAACTGTAATCATGAATTCAACATATTGATTCTAC
This sequence comes from Eremobia ochroleuca, assembly GCA_949629135.1. NCBI lineage: Eukaryota > Metazoa > Arthropoda > Insecta > Lepidoptera > Noctuidae > Eremobia > Eremobia ochroleuca. The sequence goes on from OX451392.1 coordinate 19,820,948, forward strand.
ATTTTGTGTCGGTTATAAAAAAAGTAAGTATTAGTTGTTCCATATATTTTGATCGCGTAGGTAATGCACTTTCCTATGAAATAGCAGACTTTTTTTTCTGATAACCGACGAACAATTTCTAAGCTAGGTAGTCTAGGATCATCCGTGCAATTCTGTAAACATCTCACCGTGATGAAAGCTTGGGTGAAGTGAGCGTGGAGTGAGCTGTCATCCGCTAGGGATTAACACTATTAAGTGCTCACTTCACTTATTATTTCACGTTGAGATTTTTACAGAATCGACCTGCTGATGTTGAATTCATGGTTACAGTTTGCACGCTGGTTATTTTTTTTTTTCCTGTAATCTATACATCATAGGAATTTTAAAAATCAGGCCTTATTCCTTGTCCTGCATCATACAGGAAACCTCTGCGCAAAATTTCAGCTTTCTAGGTCCAAGGGTTTGGCCTGCACGTTAAGGAGTCAGTCTGAGTGAGTGATTTAGGACCTATCTTATTATTTATTTGGGTTTAGTTCAGCACACGTTTACTCGTAGTAACCTGAAAATCTGTGGTCATTGTGTTTGAAATGTAATTTCCAGGAAAAGAGAAAAACGTATTTTCTTCTTCTCATCGCAAACACCTACTACCTACCAACCTTGGCACGTTTTGTGATGAAAGATATCTTACTACAAAAACTGGAGATCTTATTGGTAGGTATACCTACTGGTTGAAGTTAACATCTAAACACAACTCGACAACACAGGGTTTATCTTTAGACCCAGTTTTAAACCATCGAGCCATTTTTAAATTTCGAACTATAATCCAACAAACTCTAAGTTCTAAGTTGTTAATTTCGCATTAAGAACTTTACGATCGTTGGAATAAAGTTTAAAATACAGTAATTGTCTCGCAGGTTTAGGTCTAAAGTTAGAACTCGTTTTGTAATAAGACGGCTTATTCCGATTTCAACCATATTATTCAACTACTTATAGGATGTACCTACTACTAAATGTATCAATAATTACAAACGTACAGCATGTAGAAAGGTGCATATTTAAGATTGTGAAAATGTTAATCAAAATTGAACCATTTTCTCCATCGGAACATCTAAATCGCGAAAAAAAATATCAACTGTCACATAGAAATCTACAATACCACCTCGACATAAATATATGGGACGGCTGATTATCTTTTCGCGATTACAATGTTGGTCCCTAAGTTGTATGATTGTCTGTACCACACCCTTAAATATGACTACACTTTTCTGATACATGCTTATATACTAATATGTATAAACACAAAAAAAAAGGAAAAGAATACCACGTAAAGTTGAGGTTAGCTGCCTAAGATGAAGGGATAAATATAATTATCTCAAAATTTCATTACACTAATCTTATTAAAACACAATTTAAATATAACACGTTTCTTGAGTAATAACAATTTCCTCTTTTAGGTTTAAAACTGCCAAACTCATTGATTTATGGGATTCTAACTTATTTAAATGGGATCATTGAATTAATATTTAAGCCAATGAACTCCATTTACATGAATGATTTTCTTCAATATAATATTACTCCAGAATACACAATTAAGAGTATTACGAGATGCCTTAGTCGCCTTATTATTCGATTTGCACGAATTTACTCGCCCGAAATGCGTCAATCGTCACTTTTAAATAATATTATTTTTTCTAAAGGCAACTTGCACGAATTGGCACGTTTTGAATTTTATGCAGTTAAGTATGGAAGAAGAGTTGACTCAGATGTGAGACGATCATCTTAGTCAAAGACTAAGTTGATGACGAACAACGCGCATCGCAGGATCACTGTAGCGGGTGGGGAGGTTGAATACGTTGATGAGTATCTCTGTCTTGGTCAATTTGGCAAGACAAAACAAAGAAGTTGCAAGACGCACCGAAAATGCCTGGAAGAGCTATTGGGCCATGAATGATCTAATGAAAGGTGATCATCCTTTGTCCCTTAAGAGAAGACTCATTGACGTTTGCATACTTCCCACCCTCACATGTGGTGGACAAACCTGGTCTTTGACAAATCAGCCGAGATCCACCCTCGAAGTTTGTGACCCAGAGGGCTATGTAACGGAGTATTCTGGGAATCAAACTAACAGATCGGGTTAGGAATACGACGATCTATTCCTTCACAAAAATAACTGATGTCATTTGGAAAGTTGCCACGCTAAAATGGTATTAGGCTGGACACATCTGCCGCAGGTCAGACGACCTATGCCAAACTTACGACCCAATGGGGCCCTTTTAATAGCAAGTGACATCGTGGCATGCCCAGACGGAGATGGCGGTATGAGCTGGACTCCTTCAACATTAACTGGTCCTTAGCAGCTCTAAGCAGTGAGAACTGGAAAGAGTAGGGACGCCCTAGAGTGGGACATCACAGGCTTATAATAATAACTAGCTGCGCCCCGCGGTTTCACCCATATAAGTCTCGATCCCGTAAAAATATCGAGTTAAAAAGTATTTTATTTATTAATCCTGGTTATAAACTATATGTGTGCCAAATTTCATCAAAACTGGTACAGCCGTTTGAGCGTGAAGAAGTAATAGTAGTAAGTAGTAGTAGCAAACAAACATACACACACACACACACACACACAAACTTTCGCCTTTATAATATTAGTGTGATAAAAATATAAAGTATGGAAGAAAGGACACTAGCGCACAGAAGAGATAAGAATTAAATACATATTATGAAACGTCTACTTTTTCCCTAACGTCATTGCATAAAATTCAAAATGCACCAATTCTTCCGAGTCGCATATAAAAAAAATAATATTAGGTATTTAAAAGTGACGATTCGTTTCGATTCAAAATGCATACAAGTCGACTAATAAACCTTTTAGTCACTCATAAATAAAACAAGAATCTGTTAGTCACTCATAAATAAAACATTTAGAAGCTGTGTTACACAAAAAGGGATTGCAACAAGGGACACTAAATTTCAAATCAATCGAAGGCCAATCGTCCGTGACACGTTTGTGCTTGGTAGCGTCGTGTACGAGTATGGACCGTTAATAATAATTCAATACCGTCTTCGAATTACTAGTGCTGTGACATTCAGCGGGGTAATTTCGTAACACACTATCAGTAGCAACATTTTGACAGTTCAACAACATTCATTGCGTTATTTACGTCTTTGAGCAGACAATTTTTTCGGACATATGAAGCAATGGTGTTGCAATATCCTTCAGAATAATTCAGAATGAGTTTGATAGTCTTACGCAACTAGAGTGCTGGCTACTCCAAAACCTGAGAAACCTGTTTTCGGTAATTTTTTGAAAAGCCAACGTGAAGAAAACTATAACTCGCTTGTATTAAAAAATTAACAACGTACTGTTGCTGTCATCATTTGAAGATGACAAAGACAGGTCATCATTCTCTTGCATAAGTATAATCAGTTCCTAATCCCACCCCCCTCTTCCTCCTCTCTTCGAGAGGGATACCCCCTCACACCGCCCACCCCTTACCCCCCCCCCTACCCCCCCTCCCTCTTACCCTTATACCAATTTATTTGCTATAAGGGTAAGAGTATCATGTCTTCATCTTCCATACTTCTCTATTAGTCGTCATCTCGGTAGTCATACCCTTTCCAGCCATATCATCTTTTAAACAGTCCATCCATCGTTTTTTTGGAGGGTCCCGTGGCTAAATAATAACAGCCGCACATATCGATCGACCAGGTTAAGCTACGCTTGCCACGGTTGGTCTATGGATGGGTGATCTTTACATACCGAGACCCCTCCGTGCCTCGGAAAGCACGTTAAGCCGTTGATCCCGGCTGTCACTGCTGTCACCGCTGTCTGTTGACAGTCGTAGTTCGTCGTTTGATAGTCGGTAGAGTCAGAAGCCCGAAAGTCTGAAAACCAGTCTTACCAAGGGGTATCGTATTACCCAGTAACTGGGTTGTGGAGGTCAGATAGGCTGTCGCTCCATGTAAAATACTGGTATTCAGCTTCATCCGGTTAGACTGGAAGCCGACCCCAACATAGTTGGGAAAAGGCTAGGCAGATGATAGTCCATCGTTTTTTCGGTAATTCTTTCATTTTCCTCATTCCTCCGCATCACATACCATGGCAACCGATTTCAACACAAATTTTCAGTCACCGGTGCCATTTTCAGACTTCCTCTGATATAACAAATATTATATTACGAAGACAGAATATTGCTTTAAATTGTGTTTAACGCTAAACGCATTTAATGATTTTTGAGGCTCGTGGACTTTAGACTAGAGACCTAGGTGTTGTCTTTTGATGATTTGGAAACCCTTACAAAAACCTAAGTATGTAATTTACTAACATCAACATCACTGATGTGACCACGTGACTGCGGGCGATGCAATATACTTCAAAACAAAATTGTCTATTTTTATAAATGACTAGCTTTTTGTCCATGGCTTCGTCCACGGGCAGGTCGGAAACTGTTCCAGGGTAACGTACTACCGAGATAAAAAGCCCTAACCTAGGTCTAGCTGTGTGCCAAATTTCATAGAAATCCACTCCACCGGCGTGTAAAGGTCAAGGACAGACAGACAGGGATACTTTCGCGTTCATAATATCAGTATGGAAGTATGGATGGTCAGAAAGTTGTAGTGAAGAGTGTGTTGTCCATCTAAAGTGTGCGCTTCAACATTCTTTTCAGAAATCGCCGAGCTAACGCACAAATTTTCTTCGGTGACGCTGTACAGGAACCAGACGGTCAGGTACTCAGCCAGGATGCACGCCATCATTGCCTGTCAGATGGAGTTCCAGCTGTACCCCATGGATATACAGTCCTGCCCTATTTATATTGAAAGCTGTAAGTAAAAATGTTATGCAAAAATTTTTTGATTCCGCAATAACTGGATCCAGGCCTGTATGCAGAATACAGCAGCACAGGAAGTGTGCTTGGAAAAATATGCACACAGTGAAGGTGTGATAATTCTAATGCATCATGCAAGCCAAAACTATACCCGACACACACACACATACACACACACACACACATACACACACACACACACACACACACACACACACACACACACACACACACACTCACACACACACACACACACGCGCGCTCGCACACACACACACACACGCACACACACACGCGCGCACACACACACACACACAGAGATTATGTCACACTAGCTTATGTTTGCGGCTTCGCCGGTGTGAATTGAAATGCCATTGCGCGGTTTAGGATGTTATTAACTAATGCTGATAGCATTTTGAATTGCGCAGTGACGCTTCAATTCACTACTTGCTGCCTTTGTGATATTGTAAAATATTTGTGTTTAGTTATAGTTAATGTTTATTCTTGTTATTGATGGAAAAGTAACTACGAGTATTTACATAAAAATATAGGCAATATTATATATGGGAGCTACATCTGCCAACAAACTGCTTTACAGTTTGTCAGAAGTAAGATTTTTTCTAATGTTTAGAAGGTCACCACGAATAAACGCTTTTTCATTATTTTTTCCTCTTCGAGGCATCCTGAGGAGATGTTGACTCGTCGACCACTTACTGTCATCGATTACTGTCATAATTTTCGTAAAAAAATTTGCTATAAGAACATAATACACACCGCGTCACATGAATAAGACCATGATGATGTTCTTGACTGGCCATCGCTTTCCCCTGACTTAAACATCACAGAAAATGTGTGGGGATGGCTGTCACGTGAACTTTATAAGAATGGCAAACAATATAACAACAAGCAAGATCTCGACAAGGGTATAAAAAGAAGTTGGAGCAAACTGCCGATTAAATACATAAAAAGTCTTTATGATTCAATGCCATCTCGGATTTTTAATTTAAATCAACAGAAGGGGAAACACCTTAATTACTAATCAATATTTTCTTTTAAATAATAGTATTCATAACTGAAGTTTTTGTGTTTTCTTTAATCATTCAAGTGACGCATCATAATTGCCACCAACATTGTCAAAAGTGATCACTGAGTATTTAAGAAGTTCGATTGTTTATAGTTAAACTTTTTGTGGCTAAAGACGTTTATACTTATCATTCTTATATATTTATTTTGTCTCATATCCTAAATAGCAAAAAAAAATATTCTGGTCTTATTCATGTGGCGCGGTGTGTATAACCTCACACCTTGTCTCCCCGAAGGGTTTGGCAGACGTGTACCTATAGAACATCCACATTTTGTCAGTTATGTTTCTCAGTCCCATGTAATGGGAAAGAGCTTATTGCCATCAGCCGGGCACTAATCCGGGCTCCGGGTTGAAAACCCCAGTAAAACTTCGCTCGACCTAGGAATCGATTCCAGGACCTTATACTCATCAGTGGTATTTGTGAAGTTGTGACCACTAGATCAACGAGGCATTCGCTGTTCAGATCAAATCAAATCAAAAATATTTATTTGCTAGAATATGGTACATAAGGTGTTACAGTAATTTAGTTTCAGCATATCCTGCCATAACCTGGCGTGCAAATGTCTTCACAATCAGAGTCAATTATTCTAAATTACAAATAACAGATTCGTCTTCTAAATAGTCCTTAATGGTATAATATCTTTTAAGCAGCGAAGAGTTTTTAGAAGATAAAGTAAATAGTAGTATCTACGTTATGTCAGAGGAGAAACATTTTCTTTAGGAACATTTTACATCGACCAAGAAGTTTCTTTGATGAATGTTTTATTTTCATTCAGTAAATATTCATTCCACAAGTTATTAGTACGAGTTACTATAAAATTTAAACGCCAAAGACATTTATAAAATATTTATCAGCCCCTTAAAGATTATTTATTATGTGATTGCTGTTATTTTGATATTCAACCCAACCAAATCCATGTTTAAACTTAAGAAATTAATTGCAATCTTCAGCAATAATGCGAGAAAATTTTTAGGAATTCAATGAATGCTTGAATTTTGCGCTGATTTACAGATTCTGCTTTGGTGAGGGTCGAGAGTCAGCCAAATCTTGCATGGCATTCAGGTTACTCAAATATCTTTAACGATTGAAGAATTTAAATGATTTCTGTACTGCAAAATTCTCTTGTGTTTCGGTAATAACACTGAAAATCAACTCTGTTGTTATTGCATGTTATAAAAAAGAATTTATTGTTGCCACACCATAGCACAATAATTCTGAATGACGACCCATTCACATGCGAATATGACGCATAAATACATTTTATTAATTTTGTAGAAGCATGCACAACTAACAACGTACGGTAGGAGATTATAACATTTAGAGCTTTTCTCAGTATTCATTATTGTTTATTTATTTATATATATGATACTTTATTGTACACTAGAAAATACATAACAAAAAAATACAACTGTTACTACAAAAAATACTATGGGCGGCCTTATCGCTTTCTGGGATCTCTTTCAAGCAACCTTGGAATAGACAGCGATTGCGTGGATATACAAAAAAGGGTTGTCATTGGTGCAAAATAATAGGTAATACTTAGATGCATAGATATATATATATATATGCTGTATAATAAATACATAAATAAATACATACTAATTAAACATATAAACGACGAAAATATATGACGACTACAGATTATTGCAGCTATGGAAACAAGATCACAACAACAAGTAATGTTCCTTCACGAGTCTTAAATACAGCTAACGATTGCGCGTGTTTGATTTGAGCTGGCAAAGCATTCCATAAACGAGTGGCCTGGACAGAAAAGGATTTGTCGAAAAATGTTGTGGAATGCATTGGCATTTTAAGCTTTAAATCATCCGAAGACCCCAAAAACTTCGTGTGGGAGTCGCAAAGATACTGAAAACGTTTTTTTAAGATACAGAGGGGTGAAAGGGGAAAAGAGCACATTATACAATAGGGAAAGAATTTATGAGCATTCCGGCGGACGCAAATTGGTAACCACTTGAGCTTCACACGAAATTCGGAAACATGGTCATATTTGCGTAAACCGAATATGAACCTTATACAGACATTTTGAAGCCGCTCAAGTTTATCGAGTTAGTCTTGGGTCCTATACAGGGTTTCCAAAAAGTCGTGGCTCAAACGAAATAGGGAGATAAAGGAGGTAATTTCCAATAAAAAATCTTTCTACAGCATGGCGATAAGTCAATTGTCCTAAAAGTTATGAAATCTAGAAATTTGGTACCCAGAGCCACAATAGAACTTTTGTAGTGCTGATACATTATGTAGAACACCGTTTGTATTATTGTTTTATATCACATTTTTTTAATTAGTCTAATTGTATAAGAACTCGGTGTTTTATTTAAAGAAAACAAACATATTCAAAACTTTTAGGGCAATTGAATTATAGCGATACTGTAGAAAGATTTTTTTGTTGGAAATAACCTCCTTTATCTCCCTATTTCATTTGATCCATGACTTTTTGGCCACCCTGCATAGTGGCAAGTGGGGGACCCGCTATTATCGTGGTCGTCTAGTGGTCGCAAGCGCTTCTACTGAGAATGAGAGTTCGATTCCCGGGTCCGGCAAATTGCTATTGGTTTTTTTTCCATCTGGAATATCTCTGGAATTGTGCCCAGCTGAGGGCAATAGGCTCGCCCCCTATTTCATCGAACTTAAGCATAACTGGAAAATTATGAGTGTGCTATAGTTACAGCTCTGCCCAACATTTAAAAAATTCAGGCGTGATGTTATATTTTTATGACTTATGAGTAAACAGATTTTATTTTATATAATACTAGCGACCCGCCCCGGCTTCGCACGGGTGCAATGCTGATCACTACATAGTATAAAACAAAGTCGCTTCCCGCTGTCTGTCTGCCTTTATGTATGCTTAGATCTTGAAAAATACGCTACGGATTTTGATGCGGTTTTTTTTTATAGATAAGAGTGATTCAAGAGGAAGGTTTATATGTATAGTAGATGCATAATATAGTAGAGAAACACTGATAATTTTAGAGCCATTAAAAAAGTATAGGATAAAAAATCGTTATTGTGGGTTATCCCTAAGAGATAGACATATACCATCGCGGACTTTTTTGTAGAGCTTTTTAAGGTGTACAATACTGTAGTACATTATTTTGATCTATCTCGAATGGTTCAGCCAGCGTTTGCAATGTAAACGCAAAAAATGTGTTTATTTACGACATCACATTAGAAACCTCTAAAATTATCAGTGTTTCTCTACTATATTATGCATGTATTATACATATAAACCTTCCTCTTGAATCACTCTATCTATTAAAAAAAACCGCATCAAAATCCGTTGCGGAGTTTTAAAGATCTAAGCATATATAGGGACAGACAGAGGGAAGCGACTTTGTTTTATACTATGTAATGATTATCTTTTTCTTTGTAGTTTCATACAGCAACCAAAAAGTGCGGTTTCGTTGGAGTGAAGCAGGCGTCACCATCAACCCCGAGCTGAAGTTGCTACAGTACCATATCGGAGAACCGTTAAGACTGGAAGAAACTAATGGATACATGATCGACAAGGATGGTGAGATGTCTTGTGTTTGGACTTAACCGTTTGAAAACATTTATTTATTTATTTAAAAACTAGGTTTTGCCAGCAGCTTCACTTACCTGGATGTCGGAAAATGTCCCACGAGAACGTACGATGTGGATTAAAAGTAACCTATGTGTTAATCCAGGTTATAAACTATATGTGTACGAAATTTCATCAAAACGTCTAAACGGATTCGGATGAAATTTCCGGAACATACATATAGATAAACAGACAAACGGAAAAAACTTAAAAAGTATATTTTCGGCATCAGACTCGTTCCCACACCTCGCATCAATTCCTTTTTTTTTTAAATATTCAAAGTGTAGTTTTGAACTCGTATTTTATTATACATCGTCTAGATTTTTTTTTGACAGCCATATAAGGCGGCCAAAGCGTTCACCACAATAATATTTTGTAATAATATCTATATAATAAGTAACGGCCCGCCCCAGCTTCGCACGGGTGCAATGTTTTTTCGAATTTCCGAAATTCTCATCATACAAACCTATACCGAACACAACAAAAATAAGAATTATCCAATTTGGTGCAGTAATTCGGAAGTTATGCGTGTACAGACATTTCGGCGACTTTGTTTTATACTATGTAAGGATATATATGTATAAAAGCAGTCTCAAAACTGAATAAATATGTTGTTATCAGTGTTTGTTTTGACCATAGAAACATTGACCACAACATAGTTACCTCTAATTAAATAGATGGCATGCCTCCAAACAAAGTAGATCTTCAACAACCAGGATATGACATTAATTTCATATCCTGGTTGTTGATGATCTACTACTAAAATGGTTGGTTGGTTGGATATGACATTAATGTCATATACAACCAACCAACCATTTTAGGATTACTCCTAAAATGGTTTTTTTTAACCCTCTCTGTCCCACTGCTGGGCAAAGCTCTCCAAATACTTTTCCACGTGATTAAAAAAAAGCGATTTCGTTCGTACACCTCAACTCCTGGTTCAAAACTTTATTATTCACATATGCGGTAAAATTATGTTTTATTCATACCAGATGCGAATGTGTAGGTGAGGTTCCGTGGCTTTTATTAATAAATGCATGACAAGTTCCTCCATCCTGCAACTTCAAACTTCAAAACCGAGGAGAAACACGTTTCCAGTTGTGAATAAATTGCATATTATGTTGGTATTACATCTTACAAAAAACGCCTTTTCGTAAATCAATAATTACCTTGATCTTCCTCAGTTCTTGTGGGCGTGTGGCTAAGTAATAACAGACGCACGGTTTGATCGATCAGAATAGGCTATGCTTTTCGCGGTTGGTCCGTGGATGGGTGACCATCTTTACATACCACGACCCCTCCGTGCCTCGGAAAGCATGTTAAGCCGTTGGACTCGGCTGTCAATTGTGGATCTTTGACATTCGTTACAACGGGTTGTCAGAAACCCAAAAGTCTGACAACCAGTCTTACCAAGAGGAATCGTATTACCAAGTAACTGGGTTGTTGGGGGCAGTCACTCTATGCAAAATACTGGTATATCAGTTACATTCAGTAAGGCTGGAAGCCGACGCGAACATAGTTGGGAAAAAGGCTAGGCAGATGATGATGATCCTCATAAATTCTTCGTTTATTTGTTTTGGGCGATATCTTTTCGAAAAACCGGTCTAAATCATCCTCCTAACGTTATCCGAATTTATTAGGGCCGTTCGCAGCATATACATATGTTCTACATCCATAACTCTCTATCAGCCATCAGCACAGTATTCATCCCCTCTCTAACCCTATTACTTGTCACATAATCCACACAGTGAGCAGTGGTGGCCCAGTGGTAAAGACCGCGACTTACGAGTTGTAGGTCGTGGGTTCGAACCCATACAGGCACTTTGTGTAAATAATGACCACTGCTCTCAAAACGGTGAAGGAAAACATCGTGAGGAAGCCAACATGTCCTAGAACCAAAAATTCGAAGAAATGTGACATCCGCCAACCCGCACTGGTCCCGCATGCTGGATTTTGGCTCACTTCCTCGCACAGAAAGGGGGTTTTCCCCAGCAGTGGGATCATCATAGACTGATTATGCTAGTCTACACATGGTTTCTTTGATCTGTCTCTATTCTTGTAGTCGTTCACATTAATTCTCAAAATATTACGATTTTCCTCTAGTGCGACCATCGATCATCTCAAAATACTGTCATTATCATATTGTCAAAGTTACCTTGACGATTTCCTTTTGGCGTGGCCCAGTCAAAGCCTACTCATTTTTCTTAAGCGTATCAATGACATCAACAACTCAAACATTTTTTTGAGCTTTTCTCAGAATCACTGAGTCTTATAGTGTACAATAGAGATATCATAAAACTTTTCCCTATTTTTACAGGCATAAACGTTTCTTTGAAACTCTTTTGTAGGCTAGAGGCCCTCGCACGAACGCGTAACGTAAATGTAACGTAAATTCGTGCGATTTTAAATTCGATTAATATCCTAATCTACGTTTGTATACACACCGCGACACTTGGATAGCCTCATACTAATCCAATAATATCGTGTTTGTGAAATACGAAAACAACCGCGACCGCGTACCGGAAGACGTAGCGTTGGACGGCCTCCCACAAAGAGGACCGATGACCTGGTGAAGGCCGCAGGAATCCGCTGGATGCGAGAAGCACAGAACCGGTCGAAGTGGTGGTGCATGGAGGAGGTCTTTGTCCTTGTGGACCTTTCTCGGATGTGCATAACTCCAGCTTCCTCATATGTGATATAATAATTCTACCTATGGCGATATTTAAGGCATAATAGCAGCAATCAAAGTTCTCAGTCTTAATTTAGCTGCCACAAGAACTTCATTAATATGAGTAGTTTAGTGGGTGTTAGCTGGAGTGACGTTACCGCAGCTTCCTCATTCAATACAGGCAAACCAGTAAAGTTATTGTTTTGGACTATATTATGTAGTCAGAAAAATAAGGCATAATAGCTGCACAAGGAAGGAAAGAAGGAAATAACTGTACGATAATACTTAAAAAGTGTTGAAACTATGATCAAAAAACGTGTGTGTTAGCTGGCGTGACGTCACCCCAGCTGCTGATGTCATAATCTTCCAAACGAAAGAAGATATGATTATGTATTATAGTTCAAAAAATAAGGCATAATAGCTGCCGGTGGCAGCCGATTTCCAAATTTTTGGTCAAAATCCTCCAGTTCCACAGAAATATATATGTAAACACTGACCTGGGGGGGAATTTTCGTAATTTTAAGAACGTTCACATTCTGATCTGTCTCAATCTGTCAAAAATACCTCTAATTTCCCTACATTTCGACAAGCTTTTGATATTTGTTTGTCGCCGAGATGAGACTGCGAATAGATTTTGAACGTTTTAAATTACGAAAATTGGCCTTCAGGTCTTTCTGCCCTATTTACACTTAATGGAAATGGTTTTTTATTAAACTTACCAAGAAGACACGGCTCACATGTTGACTCCTCTTGATTACTGAAATCTTTGTCACATTTAAGTAAAGTATTTTTTACCTGTTCTATATCCTGATGGCACAATTTTTCATGCCATTCGGACAGATTATTTATTACTTGATTTACCAACACAAGCATGTTCAACTTTATTAAACATAAATTTCATTATAAAAAAATATTGTTATTCATATATTTATTTAATACTTCAAGCACATAAAACAGAGGCGGACTTAATGCCATAGGCATTTTTCGGATATGCTAATGCACAGTTTTTCTTGTTATCATTTTTAGTGAAATAGCACCTCTTATTATTTATCGTCATACTATAGGTACCCTTGTCTGCTGCTGAGCTGCCTGAAAATAAATTCATTTTAATATCAGGCACATGTAAAACATTATTTATTGTTATACAACACAAAGTAAAGTTAGGTATTCTCTTGCCGATTTTCTTTCAGCCTTTTCCGGCCGCCGACGAAATCTCACCCGTCGCGTTGCTACTTGACCGCAGCGCCACAGCGTTTCCCAAAAACAGAAAATCCAACACAAACAGTGGACCGTGAGGATTTCAGGGCTCATAACCTGTTGAAAGGTTTGATACCTGTGCTTTGGATCTGTTCTTGAGAAATCAAACACTGAGATAAAAGATGTGATTTTATTACATGAAAGGAAGCCATGACAGTTTTCTTTTTTTTTAATATTATTGTTATAGCGCCACTTGGTGAGACGAGGATACACACGGAACTATATTTGACGCGTTCCGTTATTCACACAATAAAACGTTCATTTCTACAGTTTAAACGTCTATTAACTTTAATCAATGTTTATAAATAAACCCTCAAATATGCGAAACGAAACCAATTTTAAAATAGTTAAAATTTACATAATGTTCACTCAGCGCGTTCGTGCTAGGCCCATAGACGTCAAATGTCGAACAATGAAATGTTTTTTGTAATTCGTGACGAAATGTAATAAAGTAAAAGATTAATGTTACAAGCTTTATCTCAGAGAAATTGTTGGAATGAAATATTAAATGGGCATATCACACCAGGCGTATAAAGAATTTATTACTCATTGGCTTTTTTTTATTTTATTAAACTTTTCTAATCTACGCATTTATGTACTTAATTTAGAGTGAATTGGATATTAAACATATATCAAGTCCAATTTCAGTTAAATTTCATCACGTTTACAGTTTCAAAAATCTCTCCTTAGTCGTTCACTCTTGACAGAGTGCTCGTGGTTGATGACTCTGCATTTTCTTTGGCCAAAGCAGCTCTCGCGATGCGCCTCCACTTATTCCGGTCTTCAGCGTCTCGGAAATTCTGAACTATGGAGGTTTGCGTTGACGCTTTTATAAGGTCTGTCCAGCGCGTGGGTGACCGACAGCGTGACCGCTTGCTCTTCACTTATCCCTGGACAACCAGTCGTTCTTTGGAGTGTTTCAAAGACATAAACTCACGCCTCCGTCTCATAGGGGTAGGCAAAAACTACAGAACGCCACCTACGACTCGGTTTAGTCCCATCTCGGCACCTTCCCATCTCGGTACTCTGTTCTAAATAATTGTTAGGTACACATAAAAAAATGGAAACACAGTATCAGTTTGGAAGTAAATTAACTTGATTATTTATAAATCAAAAAAATATTTTTCAAAAATTACCGTTTTAATTTAAAATACTAATGCATAGTGAACAAAGTAAAAGACAGTTTTATTGGACTTTCACAGACAAGCCCTTGAATCGCTCTAATTAGAGGCTCCATTATCTCTGCCTTAGCAGTAACTTGACCAATCTTAAAATATGTGAAAAATCTACGGTTCGTATGAATAACAATTTTAAAATCTTTACAGCAATGATGTGCTACATTTCCTCCTAGGACGTCTCCTCCCTAATCCCTAATCACAAAAAAAACTCAATCATTTTTAAGGCCCATTCATAAACTCCATTCCTAACGTGTACGCATCCCGCGTTGTGGATTACGGCCCGCTCTCTCTCGCAGATAAAAGGCATATGTCCCAGCAGTGGGAACGTTGAAGTCTGGTTAAGGTATTCATAAACTTTCTAATTACAGCAACTGCCATTTTGTTTTCAGGTAACTACTCAAGATTAGTAGTATACTTCAGATTTGAGCGTCAAATCGGCCACCACTTGATTCAAACCTTCGCTCCGTCCTCCTTGGTGGTGATGCTGTCCTGGTTCAGTTTCTGGCTCGATCTGGACGCCATTCCTGGGAGGGTGACTCTCCTGGTCACCTGTATGTTGACCCTTGTCACTATGTTTACGGGATTAAGAGCTGATATTCCGCCAGTGGCTTATGTTAAGGTAATTACTTCAGTTTGAAAATGTACAGACGCCAGCACATCAAGCTACTACAATCTGTCAGATTTCTTTAATAGATTTTCAACTTTATCGCAAAAGCATAAGGTGGAAAGTTGTTTGGTAAAATCTGACAGTTTCGGGTAGCTGGATGTGCTGGCGTCTGTACACTGGGCCGCAAAGAAAGCGTGTCGGTAACAAAAACCTCAACAACGTCCATAATATTGGATATAACAACAATGGATATAACAACAAGCAATATTATTTGAAGACATCTGACATCCACCAGCCCGCACTGAACTAAAGGGTAGGCTTGTGTCCCAGCAGAGGAAACGTCACATGACACGTTTGTAATTTGCCAAGATATACCTGCTATCAAAACGTGAAATGCTTGGAAAGCCGAAAATATAGCAATAAAGTTTCTTCCTCGTTATTCATCCAGTTATTAGTGTTATTCAGGTGAAACAACATAAATGTTGTTTCAGCTGAATAACGTGAAAGAAACTTTGGGAACGAGCTACCTTCTTAACAAATCAAAAGTACATGTTCTCAACACTTTCACCTGAACAAAACACGCTCTCTACTTAATTAACAATTCACGTAATTTTAAAGTGGTGTCTTTCTAAATAATTAATATTGAAGTACCTGTACATATGTTTCAATTGAAATTGTTTTTTCAGAATAATTCAGGGCAATGTCCTGGAATTAAAATTCTACAAGAGATTTAAGTTCCCGATATCAGCATAGTTAAGGAACACACATATTTTGAATGAAATATTTACTAAATTTGAAATAATGATGTTGTGGCTCGTAAGATACAAACAAAATACTTATCCTCCATTATATCTAATAGAACTTCCTTTGATCCAGAACACGTTTCAGTATATTATATTAACATAGTCTAATTAAATACAGTTTCAACTCCTTATAAGTGGCTTTTGTTGGCAAGATATTAATTCAGTTTTATAACAGTTGTAATGGCAATTATGTCATTTGGTATACAAAGTGTTTATTCGTTCCTAAATATTTTTTTTTAATTTTCTTCTTTCCGTTTACCCTACAGGCATTGGACTTATGGATGGCTGGCTGCATGATGTTCGTGTTTGCTGCGTTGGGGGAGTTTGTCGTCGTGAAGGTCTTAGACAAGCAGTACCAGATGAACAAGACTAAGGCCCAGGAGTCCATGCCCAGAATCATTCCGGTGGTAAATATTATCTTCTTGCTGCAACAAAGTTTCTCACTATCAAGAATTTACCAAGATCTTGAGTGTAAATACTTAAAACAATGGACCTAGCACGGATGTGCGGAGTAAACGTCACGTAAATTTAAATGATTTTATAATTGATAATACTCGTTTCACACATAATATTTGACTTTACTCATATATGGTGGCATCTTATTGTCGAAAAAATTAAACCAAAATTGTACAGGATAGTTATAATTTTGATTCAAAAATCGTTCGAATTTACGTTACGTTTATGTCACGCATTCGTCCTGGGGCCTCAGAAACAGAACGTTGAACCTCAGCTTTTCTTTTATTTCCATTTGTAAAGGTACACCAACAGCCGGCTATTGTAGTTGGCTATTACACAGTCTCTCTCTCGGACTTACACAGTCACCAATTTTAGGGAAACCAGCAATATAACAATTAAATGACACATATATATTCAATTCGGCGTATCCCCCTTAAGTACAGTGCCTAATTATTTCCAACTTGAACTTGACTTTTTTCCAGCCTGGAAAAGCCCTTAAACCCCCATACAAACCGCACCTCGTGACCACAATCACATCAACCAGTTCGAAATTGAATCAAGATTATTTAGACAAAGATGTTCCGTTATCTTTGGCAGCGTCTGAATGGAGAGAAGGGCTCTTGCGGGACCCTGGCGGCCTGGGAGGGAAATCAAGTTAGGTGTCGGAAGGTGGACCTGACGTCACCGACCTCACCCGCTGCAGCCACGCCGGCTGTCCACCCTGCGCCGTCCGCTACGCATACTACTGCTCATCTGGTTGGCGTCGAGAGACGGCAGAGTATATTACAGGTACTTTTTAAGCTTCTGAATAATTAACCAGTATTTTTGGGTTTTTAGGCTATAATAGCAGTGGAAAATTAAAGTAACGATGGATGGACATTGTGAATTATGACATGGTTTGAAACGGGGTGACTACCGAGATGACGAATAATAGAGAAGTATGGAAAAAAAATTGAGACAAGAGATAATTATGGTTTTGGGTTCTAAGTCCAAACAAAAATAACGATCGCAGAAGTTAGTCGACAGTAAGAAATAAAAACAAAATCCAGATTATGTGGGCTGTAGCAGAGCTAAAAAAAGACGACTCTTTTCAGTAACATATTTTTTCGAAGGCCAAGCAATAGACAGCAAACTTATTCTCTACCAGCACACAAAACAAAATACCTGTTGCTTCTTCTCAAAATAACCCCTATCGTATTTTATAGGTACGCCTACGAGCACGATATTTGAACAACATCGTTATAATTCGGTACAAATGCTTTCTCTACAAAAATAATTTGTACATGTTCTTCTCAGGATAAGGAAGTATATCTTTGCCGCTGTTCTAATTTTCCGTTATTATAAATTCTCAAATTAGACACTTTGGAAGGAACCTTGTAACAGTTGGGATTAGACTTACGTAAGTCCAACAGCCTGTTTCATAAATTTCCTTGCCCTACAACATAAATTGTTGGCATCACACCTATAATCCCCAAAGGGTTAGACAGAGATACCTATAGTACACCCACATTTCGTCAGTTATATTCTGTTTTAGTGTTGTTCCTTGTACTTTTAATTTATATAAAAACTTTAGTATCAATATACTAAAGTTTTTTTTTATATAAATGTAAAGTACAACGAACAAACAAGTACAAGGAAATTTTTGACTGACCAATGTCAGTGTCAGAATAAATATGACAGTTTGATATATTTTCATACAAAAGCTGTCAAACCGTCATATTTATTAAAAAAAAATCCTAAAACTTATCGTCCCTTTTTTTGTTTTTTTTTTTTTGCTTCTATGTCATTCACGGTTATTTATTTACTATGGTTCTGATTTTCCTTGCAGGTTGCCTGGTTAGATGCCGACACCGGTCAAGAGCGAGTGCTCTGGAGGGAGATCGACAAACTGTCCCGCGTGGTGTTCCCTGCCTTATTTCTCCTCTTCGTCACAATGTACTGGCCCGTTCTCCTCTTGAAAACGAAGACTTCTTCATAACAATTAGATTCCTTGAGTTGTACTGTCGCTGCCTGAGAAGCATTGTTCAAATTCAATGTGACAGAAAGGCTATATCAATGCCTAGTAAAGTCGATGCTAGCACAAATTTCTATTATAAAGGGTTTGTATCGACAACGTTATTAGGCATTTTGACTAAGTTCAAATGAAATATTTTGGATTTTTGGATGTGGGACTTGGTTTTTTAGAAGATTTGGCCGGATTTTTAACCGTAAAACATCTTCTTAATTCCACTAAAATTTATGGATCGAAAACTTTGTTGTATGCTATCTTTTACGAGACAATTTCCTGTGAGAAAGATAGTTATTTAATAATATAAGGGCAATTAATTTTCACAGGCTGTCTAAATTCCCTTTATACATTTTAATTCACACAAAAAATATGTAATTTTGACCAACCGTATTAAATAAAAAATGTTTTGACTGATTGTGAGTTATCCATCCGACAGAAGACAGCAAAATAAAAAAAAGGTTTTGCTGTTTCATCTTAAATGAAAAAAATACGGGATTTTAATATGGGAATGTACAGTATACATTTTATTTGAAATAAGGTGGTGGAATCTTGAGTGTAGATATACCTACTAGCTATAAGTAGTTGCTTTAAAATATTTTAAATATCAAAGATGATCGTACCAAAAAATTGCACAAAATAAAGTTATGTAGAAACACTTTCAGTTTTATAAGATGCTGATTTTTATTTTTCAAAAAAATTATTTTGAAACGTGACATTTTTGTTATCATTTATTATAAATGAAGTTTAAAACTCGTAGTTATTTTATTGTTATTATAGACATAAGGTGCTCATAGATAAGCTATTTATTAGAGCATTTGTTATACACATGTTGTTGTTTTAAAGTCAAGTTGTAATCTGATTACAAACAAATCTACAGTTTATAGACATTTTTAATATTATAAACACGTGTTTACACAATTATTTATTGAAGTAATCAAATTTGTAGGTTTGTAGGTTGTTCTAAGGATTTTCGTTATAAATTGTAGACTTCAGTTTAGTTTTGTTTAACTTTTTGTGAAACTCAGACCAATGATATTGCTAGAATATGCCTACATACTACATGGTAACATTAAATTGCCCAGTTACAACTCCGCAGACGAACAAAAAGATTTCTTGTTTTTTTGGGAGGTCAACAACCGCTGTAAGTGTTGTTGAAATATGAGTGGAGAAAAACTGTTTTCTTATGTTTTATCGTGTTTAGATATCGATAACCATCGCGTCTGTGAAGTCTACATGAAAAATAACTCATATTTTACGAATACGAAGACAACAATAACTGGGGTCAGTACCCCACAAAAAACGTCATATTAATTATTTTTTTGTTTATCATGTTCAGTTATCGATACCCATCGCATCCGCGGAATTATGCTAGCTAATTTAATTTAACTCTGTTTTGGCGATTTCAGGGAAGGCAATGGAAAAGGCCTATTTAAAAAAAATATATAAGGAAAATTACTAACCTAAATAGAAAAAAAAAAGTTAGTAATTATTACCAAAATATATATTAACAATATCACAACAACGAAGTATGGTACCTGTTTTGTACATAATTATAAGTTAAACATTTGTAAATTGTGTTTATAACACACGTATTTATTTATTTTTATATACTTTATGGTACACCAGATTATTATCATTACATAAAAATAAGTTATACACAACAAACAATTGGCGGCCTCATCGATCGGCACCCCTATGATTTTAAAACAACAAAATAATAATATACAAGGTGTAACTTAAATAACGCACAACCTCTTAAGGGGTCATTGTACTCATCATTATGAACAACTTTTACTATGGGACCGAAAATCTCGAAAAAAAAATCAGTTGTTCCCTATATTTTGACGAGTTATGCGAACATAAATGTAGGGAACAGCTGATTTTTTTTTCGCGATTTCCGGTTTGGTCCCATAGTAAAAGTTGTTCATAATGATGAGTACAATGACCTCTTAAGAGGTTGTGCGTTATTTAAGTTACAACTTGTATATGTATATTAAAATATTATTAAATAAGGTGCTTACAGTCATCAGCGTCATTTATGGAATAGTGTCGCAATCATTATCAGCTTTAAACCATTGTGATAGCTTAATTATAATGAGATTTTTATAATTAAAATTATAATTATTTCGTTGGTCTAGGAGTAAACGATAGTAATGTAAAGTTTAGGTTCGTACTTCTGCATTGCCTGATGTACGTATGTAT
The DNA here is from genome assembly GCA_949629135.1 of Eremobia ochroleuca. Taxonomy (NCBI): domain Eukaryota; kingdom Metazoa; phylum Arthropoda; class Insecta; order Lepidoptera; family Noctuidae; genus Eremobia; species Eremobia ochroleuca. The sequence continues at coordinate 19,841,597 of OX451392.1, forward strand.
GTGTTGTTAAACAATAATTTCATGATAAAATATACAGCCGGTCGATTCTGTTAGAATCTCACCGTGAGAAGTTAGGTGAACTGAGCTGTTATTCCATCGGATGCTAGAGATTGACACTAATGACTCCTCAGTTTAAGCTCACTTCACCCGAGTTATCACGGTGAGATTTTTACAGAATAGCACTACAGGAGAGCGTTGCCGCTGCAGGTCATTTCTATCGACGTCATCTGTCGATTACCTATTGTTTATTATGGTTATAGGTATATTTTATCCCTAGTAGGAGTATGGAAAATAGTAGATAAGGATCGTACAAACAAGAAACCTGGGTCCTGTATATTTTATTATGAAATAATTGTTATGATTGGGTGCTCCTTTAATGTTGTTACTGTAAAAAAAAGGTTTACAAATTAACTTAAATCCTTCTTTTTTGGATGAGTACCTACATACAAAAACAATATTTACACTATTCTACAGGCATTGGAGAATTTTGTGTTGATAAGTCATGTAATTAATATAAAAAAAACGCTGTTACCAAATTGGATAGCAAATGATTAAGTTTGAAGAGTGGTATTATAGTACATAACAAAGAACAGTAATCTAAAAATACAAAACAATTATATTAAAGTATGGTTTGCAGAGCATTTCGTAAGGGGTATTATAATAATACAAAAACCTAGGTATGTAAGAATTATAATAGGAAAAAATCCTATCTGTCCATTGTTGCAGTTATATATATATTGTACAGTATATTATAATTATAAAATAAATATATATTATTACGCTTTAGTGCTAAGGGTACAAGCTCAAACGTCACGGATGCCTTAACTGTTTGACGTTTTTATGCGCAAATTTATATTTTTGTTCAACACAGGAAAATAAGACGTATTGATAAATGAATAAAAATGGTTTTGTCATTATTAATGGTTTCATTTTATAAGAGAGAGATAAAGTCATATTTTGCGCTTATGTACAGCGTAAAATATTATAATTTCACGAACTAACATAAATATAGCATCCACCTTAAACAAAAAGTGGTTACTCCTTCCCAGCGGGGTAATTGCACTATAAGTAACAATTGCTTTCATTTTGACAGTTCAACAACATTCATTTTTTGAACATACCTACACCTAAAGCAATGGATCAGCTAATATCCTTCAAAATTATTCAAATTGGTTGGAAAATGTCTTAAAATGATACATTTATTATAGAACTTCAACATCAATCATTTAAATCTTCAACGCCAGCCTGATTCACGCGCCTGATAAATAGTGAGAAGCAATAAGTTACGAGCCGGCGAACTTACAGGCATTGCGGCGATACCCCCGGGAGGCGTCAGTTACCCACATAAAAGAAAAACGGATTTTCACGAATAATCAAATGGTATTCAAAAAAAGAAAAAAGAGTGTTTGTAAATAGCATTCTTAGCAGATTCTTCATATAAAAATCCAACTAAAATGAAACGGTAAGTTCCAAATTAAAAGTGCTAATAGGTAGGTAGGTACTTACATGTTTCGTCTGTTGAATTGGTACAGAAAAAATTGCGTACATAGTTCATACTTTTAAAACTGCAGTTTGATTATTTAATGACGATATACGTACGTACGACGTAAAACGTAACACGTGTCAAACTCACAAACCGCATTAGGAACTCTATACTTTGTTCTAAAACACAAACAGTGGACGCTGCGCTGGCCGCATGGCTGGAGGATAAAGTAAAATTGGGCTAGACACATTCGTCGCATGTCGGAGCAGCAATACGCAAAAACCACGACTCAGTGGATCCCAAATAGCAGGAAACGACGACCTGGCAGGCCCAGAAAGAGATGGGGGTATGAGCTGGACTCCTTCTTAGTGGATCGGCCCACAATCCCAACAGACGGGGAAAAGAGGAAAGGGAGGCCTTTACCCTGCAGTGAGATAACATAGGCTTATAATAAACTGTAACAAGCAGACAGAGACACTTTAGCATGTAGAATATGAGTATACAGTATAGTTCAATGCTTTTGATGTTAGTCATCATAATGAATAATTCATTAAGAATCCTCAAAACTCATGTTGATAATATAAATTACGAATTTATCTAAAAGCATGTCAGGGCCGTCACACCGGTGGCCCATCACAATGGCTTCACACTTCATGCACTGCGCACAACCCACAGACTTGGTGGCTACGCTCAACAAACATTTAGATTAGTCTAGAACCTGAGAACAAAACAGAACAGAAAAATAGGTACAAAGGTGATGCTTGTTTCATAAGAAATCTCTTCCAGCATACCTGCGATAGGAATAGATATAGAGATTTAGACAGCGTGTGAAAGAGTAAAAGAGACAAAAAAAAATACGTACACTCGTAAACAGTTATTCAGTTAATAAAACTAAACAAATACTATGAGAATATACATAGATACATTACAATAAATTATATACACACTACAAAAAATATACACACATACCTACTTCTAAAATAAAAATCGCCAGAATGTTAATAAATATCACGTCATCAAAATAATAAATACATACACAACTATGATGGAGTGGAGTGCTCTTCTATTAAAAACTACTACACCACCAGCAGTAGGTGTCTAAAATATAAACCTGTCCGACCGGTGTTTACAAATTTGCTCTTTATGTGGAACATATCACCTGCCCATATACAACACAATCTCCAACACTTTAACACACCCTTACGCAAACGCTAAACATTTCAACACAAACTTACATACCCTTACATACACACTCTCACTCCACATTTACTTATTATAATTACATACACAATTACTTATCAAACACACACATACATATACACTGTAAAAATCGTTTCCAATACCCCCCGCTGTAATTTCCTCCGTCATCATCATCTGCCTAGCCTTTTCCCAACTATGTTGGGGTCGGCTTCCAGTCTAACCGGATGCAGCTGAATACCAGTATTTTACATGGAGCGACTGCCTATCTGACATCCACAACCCAGTTACTGGGTAATACGATACCCCTAGGTAAGACTGGTTGTCAGACTCGGGCTTCTGATTACCCGTAACGACTGTCAAAGATCTACGAATGACAGCCGGGACCAACGGCTTAACGTGCTTTCCGAGGCACGGAGGGGTCTCGGTATGTAAAGATGATCACCCATCCACAGACCAACCGCGCCAAGCGTAGCTTAACCTGATCGATCGACCTGTGCGGCTGTTATTATTTAGCCACGGGCCCCTCCTGTAATATCCTCCGTGTTAATTTTAATATTCGTAGTTTGTACCCTGCATTGTCAATGACTCAAAACGCTTCCGCAGGTGGGCAGGTTGTGTTTTAGTATTGTGAAGGACCTACTTTCCTTTGGGATTTCTGTTTAATGACAAATATTAATGGCAAACGACGTCGTGGCAGGCCCAGACAGAGATGGTGTGATGAGCTGGACTCCTTTAATAAAGATTGGTCCTTGGCAGCTATGGACAGATAGAGGTGGAAAGAGAGTAGGGAGGTCTTTGCTGAGCAGTGGACCATTATTGGCTCATAAAAACAATACACAGATGACGAAGATTAATGGGGGACTCGTGGCTAAATGATAACATCCGCACGGGTCAATCGAAAGTTAAGCTAAGGATTAGTTAACTATGAAGATACAGAGAAGTTATTACTTGTGCTAAAGTATATATTGTTCGTATTATATAATTTAATACACCCAATAAGATAAATATGATAATTATGTGATTATTAAATCACTTATTGTTCCAATCGTCTGAAACACAGGATTACCTAGTTCATGCACAAATCATGGGTGAACTTGACATAGATTTAAGAAAAACTGTATTTAACGTTAGTCCATATATTTTTGAATAAATTTTATTTATTATTATTATTACAAATTTAGTCCCCTCTGAACCTCGGAAAGTACGGTAAGCCGTTGGTCCCGGATGTTATTTGTGGATCTTTAACAGAATCACCTTCGGTAAGACAAGGGCCGAAGTGCTAATTTTCAAATTTTTCAGGACGGACGGTTTAAGCTTTTTATATATTTATATTGTGTTTTTCTGCCCATATTAATGTAAATTAGTATTTTATTTTTAGCAGAAATATACGTTACACATTTGTGAATATAAATATGTAATTTAAAAGAGTGAGTTATATATTTATTTATACTATATTTAATGAAATATTAATCTATGCATACAATTATGCCCTTTTCCCACCAACATTTAAATTATTGTGCAATTGTGACCAAAGTAACACCATTATATTGAAATGATTTTATTAAATGAAAATACTACTTATTTTTTACTTCTTTATTATTCTTCTTAGGAACATCTTTATCACTAACAAAAACACACTACAATTAAAAAATTAACAAAAAAGTCACTTCTAAAAGGTTTACATTAAATCTATAAAATGGCGTGTAACGGACGTATTGACGGATGGTTTTCCAGCTGCTTTTCTGATAGCTAGATGATAGTTGCGATGGAGCTCAGCTATAGTCAGGCTACCATCTATGAACTCTCTGTAATGACTTTCTGTACGTGGAATCTACTCTATGTGATCATGAACCGATTGGATAACTTCAGCACTTAGTTTACAATTTTTACCGTGTTTGCCTCGATTATCTACAGCACTCATTCTCATAGTATTATAAGATATATTTTCAATGACATTACGTAAAGTTTTTTCTCCAATAGCAATTTAGCAGAAACTTCTTACAGATCCTAACTTCACGCGGGCGATGCCGCAACTGACCAATGAGATTTTGTCGCGCCAATATCATTGAAAAAACGAACGAATGGTACAAAGGCACTACTGCCCTCTGGCGAAAATAAACTGAATCTAGTGAATGTCTTTGTTCCTACAGGTAGAAATTAGTTTTTAAGGCACTTTGGCATATTTAACTCATTTTCAGAAATTTTAGCACTTCGGCCCTTGTCTTACCGAAGGTGCGAGATGTTACGGGTGGCGGGAAGCCCAAGGGGTATCACGTGACCCAGTAACTGTGTTGTGGAGGTCAAATAGGCAGTCGCTCCATGTACACTACTGGTATTCAACTGCATCCAGTTAGACTGGAAGCCGACCTCAACTTAGTTGGGAAGAGGCTAGGTAGTTAAAAATGTCGAAGATTATGTCTGAACAAGATTATGTATGGACTTCAAGAGACTGTGACTCTGTTTGTTTCAGTATTTCTTCTCAGAGTAATTGTATAGGAAACATCACTTTTCTCAAAATTTCCAACTGAAGTGGTCAGTTCCTGTAAGCGACATAATAAAAAATAAAACACTAAATTGCTTGACATTTTCAACGCAGAATACTTTCGTTTTAGCGCGTTCAGGTAAATTAGACTGTGAAAAAACACTCTAATGCCGTAACACTTTTTTTTTGGAAGATGTAATACTGTAACAATTGCATTAAATGGTTGCCCTTTAGGAAGTTGCTGACAGGTATAATTATGTGTACCTACGCACTCGTACAGTACATAATTATAAACCTCTAAAGCCTAAAAGTTTGATTTGTCAGGGTAAACCATCAGGTCATACCTACTCATAACGCAATGTTTAGTACATCAAAATCAATCTGCCTTAGCCTTTTCCCAACTATCTTGGGGTACGCTTCCAGTCTAACCGAATCTGCATCTGGTAAGACTATTCAGATGCCTGAACACTTGGAGCTGTATTTTACTTGGAGCGATTACCTATCTGACCTCTATAACCCAGTTACTGGGTAACACGATACCCCTTGGTAACACTGGTTGTCAGACTTCTTGGGCTTCTGACTGGGTAGTCAGAAGCCCAAAAAGTCTGACAACCGACGACGTAACGACGGTCAAGTATCTACAAATAACAGCCGAGATCAATGTCTTAACGTACTTCTGAGACACGCCCCTCCGTGTCTCGGAACTATGTCTCGATATGTAATGGATAGTCACCCATCCACGAACCGGCAAGCGTAGTCTGCAATTGACTCGTGCAGCTTTTATCACTAAGCCACGAGCCCCTCGCAATGTTTAGTAACGTCTGGGTAAGAATAATAATATTCTCCCGACGCAAATATCAACGGAGATTAGCCAAACCTGCAGGAGTTAAACACGCACAGTTTGTGCTCAAACATAGGTGTACTTCCTCATCCCTCACTCTCATAGTCCGAATAGACTGCAATCCGACCAAGGACCAACGGTTGTATGTTCTTTTCGAGTCACGAGGGTGTTACACCACCGTAGTCGGTGGTGTAACACCCTCGTGACTCCAAACCAAACCCCGAGCTTCGACGTAGCAATTCCTAATGAAATAAACCCAATACCACTGCCCGACCTGTGAATCCAACCCAGGAACTTCTAAGTGTGCATTTATGAGATTAAACATCTGAAAAAAGCTCAAAAGACCAAGAACAAAGAACCTATTCATATAATCTAAGGAGCACAAAGACCAATATTTAATAGGTAAATTAATCTCGTCCTGAAAATTGAAAGACCTACTCAAGGGCGTACTTTGCTCTTCGAGAGTTGGTAGCTGAGTCAAAGTAAAGAACTCGGAAAACAGAATTAAGTTGATTGTCTTCATTAAATTCGAATCGTTCATTAACTTCGAAACATTGTTTAAAGTAATTTTCAGCAGACTTTGATTGAAACGGAAAAGGTGTTGACTACTAAGGAATGATTCTATTAATACCTTTGGTACCATTTATGGCAAAAACCAAATAACAATATTAAATAATGAAATGTAATCGTTCATTCTGCGAATGGAATATCATAATCACTTTTAAAAGTCATATTAAAAAAAAATCTAGATGGAGTCGATATTTTCTAACTGACTACCGCTAAGATGAAATTACGAAACAAACTCAGGGGTCTAGGTTTTAAAGTCATGACAAAATCTAGATTAGTGTCTAGAATGGTATTTTGAGGAGAGAACCACACAGATTTCAGTGACCAGTCCTGACAGTGCACGCTGTAGTGTATTAATAAATACCGACACGCCTTACTGGTGGGGCGAGCGGTGGTGGGGGTGCGGTCTGTTAGTCACTTCACTGACCGCACATCGCACTCTCTGCTGGTCCGCCGAGCGAGTAAGACGTGCGCGTTGAAATCAAACTGTGTTGTTTCATTTAATTTACAACGTACCGAAATACCCCAATAGTGACCTGTACAAGTGGCGACCTTGCCAGGATCCAAAATATAAGGTACGTGCCTAATTACACAAAACAAATCTGAGTGTAAAAAGTAACCAAGAGGTAAATCGGTAGCAAATCAGTTTTGTTGTATATTTCATGCCTTTCATAATAATTTTCTGATTTGTTAGCATCTTTATATGGTATTTAAGCTATCCTTGAAATAAATATAGTGTTTATGAAATTGTTATAGTCGTTATTTCAAAACGGAACTGATTTAGTTATATTGATTGGTACCTAAATATTCGTGTAATAACGAAACTAATACGTCAATGATGGATGCTTTGATTATTGGCAGAAACGAATGGGAGTGTTGTTAAGAATACTAAGCACATAAATATAAATTTTGAACATTAGATATTGTGTGTAAATGGAAGATAGTTGTTATTTAATTATGATTGTAAAGCAGTTCAGATTAAGATATTGTTGTGCATGTTATACTGTGTGGCTCCTTAAGATTACAAATTATTATTATTTTTTGGGTTCTTGAGTATCTTGATAACAGTGATAGACATGCTATGTGTTCATTTTAACACTTTTTCTTTCTGTCAATGGTCAAAGTTAACATTGTCGTCAGAGGTAGTTTGCTTAAGCAAACGGTACCTAAATGATCTTGTATGGATAAGTCTAAATAGACACAAGGTAAAATACAATAAGATCAAGAGGTAGTTCGATTAATTCGGAACGGTACCTAAAAGAGGAAATTACTCCTTCCTTCCAGGTAAACCACAAGGATGTCGCACATACCACCACTAGAGTCTTTAGACTGTGACGGTGACCCAGCTTCAATTGGTTTACGCTGGGAAAAATGGAAACGTGCACTAGGGTTGTACCTAACGGCCACCAACGTTACCACACCTGAGGCAAAAAGAGCTTTGCTCTTACACATGGGTGGGTTACCCCTCCAAGAAATATATTATAATATTCCTGGTGCACATGTAGAAACTACTAGTGATAACAATGATGTATATACTATTGCTATCAACAAGCTCAACGAATATTTTGCCCCTAAACAAAGCCGTGTTTATGAACGTCACTTGTTCAGGCTTATTAAACAAGAAAATGGAGAAAAATTTGACAAATTTCTCATCAGACTTAGACACCAGAGCTCCAAATGTAAATTCACTGCCCCTGATGAACACATGGTCGATCAAATCACCGAGAAGTGTGAGTCAGCCAAATTAAGAAAAACAATTCTGACCCTTGGTGATGATGTTACCCTTGACAAGATTATTTTCGAAGCCAACGCTTTAGAGACTGTAAATCGACAACTTAATAACTTTGGGTTGCCGGGATCAAGTAAAGATCTGTCGGTTAATAGAGTGGAAGCTTCTAAAAAGACCTTAAAAGTAAATTCATGTGTACGTTGTGGTGGCAGTCATTTAAGTGATACTAAATTTTGTCCAGCCCGAGATAAGAAGTGTCTTAAGTGTGGGTTTGTTGGACATTTTCGCAAACAATGTAGAACTAGGGCGGAAAAACGTAAAAGTAGTGACATCTCTCCTAAACCTAGCCTTAGTAAGAAATCCAAAAAAGAAAAGTCTGAAGAGGTAGATTATATTTTCCATATTGATAATAACGACACCGTTAAATGTACGCTAGGGGGTGTTGAAGTTGAGATGTTAATAGACTCTGGCAGTAAATGTAATATAATTAACGACACAACGTGGCAAATTCTCAAGAACAATGGAGTCCTTGTTGAAAATCAAGTAAAATCTCCAAACAAGAGATTTATGGCCTACGGGAGTCGTACTGCTTTAACCGTACTTGGTTCTTTTGACTCTACCATAACAATTGGTAACAATTTTTCTAGAGCCAAAGCCACATTTTATGTTGTAAAAAATGGCACAAGAAATTTGCTAGGGAAAGACACCGCCACGTGCCTGGGAGTTCTAAAAATTGGGTTGGGAGTAAATGCAGTTGACGGTATGTTCCCTAAATTTAAAGATGTTCAAATTCATATCCCTATAGATAAATCAATTAAACCAGTTGCTCAGCCTTGTCGACGAGTCCCTATTCCATTAGAGTCTAAAATTAATAAAAAAATCCAAGAGCTTGTTGAATTAGACATAATAGAGCCAGTTAATAGCCCATCTGACTGGATCTCTCCGTTGGTACCTGTTTTAAAAGCGGATGGCGATGTTCGCATCTGTGTAGACATGAGGCGAGCCAATCAAGCTATCATTAGGGAAAAGCACCCTTTGCCCACTATGGAACAATTAATTCCAAAGTTTAGAAATGCTAAAGTATTCTCCAAACTAGATTTAAAAAATTCATTTCACCAATTAGAGTTGAGTGAAGACAGTAGACACATCACGACATTTATTTGTAGCCAAGGATTATTTAGGTACAAACGTCTCATGTTTGGAATCTCGTGCGCTCCCGAATATTTCCAAAAAAATTTAGAAAGGGTTCTCTTGCCTTGTACAGGAGTCGTTAATTTCATTGACGACATAGTCGTTTACGGTAGCGACGAGGCTCAACATAGAGCAAGGCTCAAAAAAGTCTTACAGGTTTTAAAAGATAACAATGTCCTGCTAAATGATACAAAATGTGCATATGGAGTAAATCAAATTGATTTTCTCGGTCATCAATTATCTTGCAAGGGAGTTAAGCCTCTCGATAAATATGTAAAGGCAATAGAGTCGTTTCGAGAACCAACAGTCATTGAGGAAGTACAAAGCTTCTTAGGGCTAGTAAATTATGTAGGAAAATGGATCCCTAATTTAGCTACATGGACCGAACCTTTGCGCGAACTTCTAAGACTAAAACTAGGTAAAGGTGTGGATATCACCTCTTATTGGCACGATAAACAAACGCAGGCTTTTGACGGGTTAAAACGTGCCATGACTCAAATCAAAACTTTAGGCTACTATGATCCGCTTGACCGTACTCAAGTATATGCCGACGCTAGTCCAGTTGGTTTGGGAGCTGTGCTCGTCCAACATGGCACTAATGGTCCCCGAATAATTGCATATGGCAATAAGAGTCTAACAGACCGTGAGAAACGGTACTGTCAGACCGAGAAGGAGGCTCTTGCGTTGGTTTGGGCAGTAGAACATTTCGAGATGTACCTGTTTGGAAAGGATAGTTTTGAACTTGTTAGTGACCACAAGCCGTTAGAGGTGATATTCGGAACCGATTCTAAACCATGTGCGAGAATCGAGCGTTGGGTTCTGCGCCTACAATCATACAATTTTAAAATAGTCTATAGCCCGGGCAAGAAAAATATTGCAGACCCACTGTCAAGACTTTGTTCGGACAATAAGTGTCCACAGCCTTTTGATGATTTATTTATTTCCTGAACCTAGTTGTTGATCAATTTCGTCCTGTAGCAATTACTTTACGTGAATTGAGGCAAGCTTGTGAGGGAGATTCAGAGCTGAAGTTAGTTAGGAATGGAATATATAACAATAGTTGGGACCAGAGGGTCAACGTTTATAAGGTCTTTGAACAAGAACTTTGTTTTCAAGACAATTTACTGTTGCGTGGGAATAAAATAGTTATCCCGTCATGTTTAAGGTCAAAAGTTTTAGCAGCCGCTCATGAAGGCCACCCCGGCATTGTAGCCATGAAAATGAGACTACGGTCCAAAGTGTGGTGGCCCAAAATTGACAGAGATGCTGAACATTGTGTTAGAGCTTGTAAGGGTTGCACTCTGGTTTCTGCTCCAAATCCTCCTAACCCCATGCGCAGAAGAGAATTGCCAATACAGCCCTGGGTTGATATAGCAATAGATTATCTTGAACCCTTACCTACCGGACATTATCTTTTAGTCATTATAGATTATTATAGCAGATATAAAGAAATCAAAATCACTAAAAATATAGATTCTGCACACACCATTAGCATGCTTAAAGAGGTATTTTCTCGCTTAGGCACACCCGTAAGCGTTACCGCTGATAATGGTCGGCAGTTTGCTAGTACAGAATTTGAAAGTTTTTGCAAAGAATTCGGTATTAACTTGTTTCATACCATTCCCTATTGGCCTCAGCAAAATGGCGAAGTTGAGAGGCAGAACCGCAGTATATTAAAACGTTTACGGATTAGCCAAAGCCAAAAATCTAATTGGCAAGAAGATTTGCTCAAATATCTCACTATGTATAATAGCACCCCCCACTCCGTCACAGGTAAAACTCCTGCTGAACTCTTTTTCAGACGTCAGTTTAGAGATAAGCTGCCTTCCGCTGTAGATATAGAATTTACTGATCTAGGAACTAGAGACAGGGACAGTGAAATGAAAAGCAAAGGAAAAGAATATGCAGATAGGAAGAGGCAAGCCACGGAATCAAGTATAGATATTGGGGAAAAAGTATATGTTAAGAATACAATAAAGGAAAACAAGTTGTCCACCACATTCAAGGATACGACACATACAGTAGTAAATAAGGAAGGGAACGATGTTGAATTGGTAAATGATGATAGTGGACAACAGTTACGTAGAAATATAGTTCATTTGAAGAGGGTTGAAGGAAAATGGGAAGTTTGCACAAATGAGGATAATAAACGTTCAGGAAATACCGATACCGTCGATAATAATGTGTGTGACGAAAATTAATAAGTTGATTGTTTTTCAGAACATTATTAAAATTATTTGATGGTTGTTCTTGAAATAAACTGATTTGTATTTGATTTTACTTTTACGAAATAATACTATTTTTCTAATTATTTTTGTAAAAGGTAGATGTAGTGTATTAATAAATACCGACACGACTTACTGGTGGGGCGAGCGGTGGTGGAGGTGCGGTCTGTTAGTCACTTCACTGACCGCACACCGCACTCTCTGCTGGTCCGCCGAGCGAGTAAGACGTGCGCGTTGAAATCAAACTGTGTTGTTTCATTTAATTTACAACGTACCGAAATACCCCAATAGTGACCTGTACACACGCAATGGAGGATAAATAGGCCTAATAATATGTAAGTGTCTTTGCCTAATGAGGGGCCTGTATTTACAGGCCACCCGTATGGCTTCCGCGGCATTGGGGTTATGCCCCGTTACCGCTCGCCACGCCCCCTCGTAGGGGCGTCGCGATCTTTACAAAAAAGTATCTTTGCCATCGTGACATCGAAAAGAAGAAGATAGACGTTCTGGAAATGTGGTGCTGAAGAAGAATGCTTGGAGTATTTTGCATTGAGTTTCGCACCAACACGTCTATACGCCAAGAACTCGACATCAAAAAGCATCTGTCTATTCTGGTCCAAACGCGCATCCTCATATACTCTATAAAGCGCTCTGTCGTAAAAGGATTTAACAAATTAAATCTGCAGTGGTTGACCCTTGTATGAGTGCACTAAAAATACCAGAAATCGGAATAGGTGGCGAGAATCGTGAGGCAAATCACATCAGCCCCTAGACAAGAAAGTACTTCAGGACCACGACCGCTCTGACAACAGTGCTGCGAAGAAGAAGAAGTCTTTGCCAACCAAGATTGAAATTCAGGTTCCAGAGGTACAACTATTCACTTTGTAAAACGACACACTATTCGGCTATATATTTTATCCGTCTGTCTCGAAATTAGAACGAATGTGAAAATATATTTTCATTTCTAATATCAAAATATTATCTCGTCATCGGGAGCGGGTAACAAAAATATTCCCGCCTGACCGTCTACCCTACTTTTGAAGGACTGTAAGTAAGGTAACACATACAAAATATTTATTTAAGACGTTGATTGGGAAAATTTCACAGTTTCGGGTAGCTTGATGTGCTGGCGTCTGTACCTATAGGGGGAAAAATCGATAACCGCATCGTCAGTTTAAAATATTGTTCCAATTTATGGGAGCCTATTCCGTTTTCTTTTCTTACCGAAATATCCGAAACCAGGTGCGCTGGCGGCATGTTGTTATAAAATTGTGTCCTTCATTTTTTCGCTAATTGTGAATTCCTTTTTCGGCGAATATTTTCGTGTTCATTACTTTTTTAGACGGGCCTGCGTTTCGATACAAAAAATGCAGAACCAATGGAGCTAACTGTGCGTCTTCTGTTTGGAGAAATTGCCCAGTCAGGAGTTGGATTGACCAGAAGACTCTCCCTTCACAGAGAGAGAGAGAGAGAGAGTCTTCTGGTCAGTCCAACTCCTGACTGGGAAACTCACTCAAACTGTTAACTGAACCTGAATCATGGTTTTGATTAAAAGATGCTGCAAAAAAAGAGAAAGTTCATTGAAAAGGAAGACTACTCGTATCTAGCAAGTTATCTGGGCAAGTTACTATGGCTCACCTTTAGTTAACCGAAACGGAATATGAATGATTCTTTAGGTATAGAATAAGCATAATCTATGATAATATTATGCTTCCTATTTGTGTCTTTCATTTTATTAGGGAAATGTGGTAATTTTAATAAATGTATTAGAAAGTTTAAATTATTAGTCAATGGGGGGTATTTAAAGATATTTTCCGTTTCCTGCTTCGAAGTTAAGGCGAATCCGTATTGGTGATTCTAAAGATTTCTGGAAAGAAATTCTGGAAAGCCATAATTTTTACGGTTGCGAGTCATTATTTGTTCAACGTGACACTCACTGAAAACACTGAATGTGAAATTTGCGGGCTATCTTAGCACATCCCACACCAGTGGTAAAATAAATAAATAAAAAAATAAAAATTTAATGTAAAAAATATTTTTAAAAATAGTGATCCGCTGGTATGGGTAGCAGGGTCCAAGCTGCCGGTGGTTAGAGCTCCAGAGACAGGAACCTGAGAAGTACTTTTGCCTTTTGCCTTCTGAAACCACATAACCAGAGCCCTGTCAGTAATGATAAACCAATCCCAGTACAACGTATACTAATATAACAAAGCTGAACAATTGTTTTTGTTTGAACACGCTAATCTCTGGAACTACCACTTTAGGATTTTTTTTTGTATTTTTATGGCCCATTTCTTGAGGCAGCTTACAGGTGTTTATCGTCTAGCTAAGACTCTCATATACCGAGCAAAATTTAAAAAAAAATGTCAGAATGAACGCTAATCTAAAATGAACAACGGGACACAATTATAGGACATATTTTATGTTAAAACCAGAAATTTCACGCAGACGAAGCCGTGCACAGAAACTAGTGTAACTTATAAGGTTCAAATACAAAAAAAAGTAAGTCAAATTATTTCGAAAGAAAACGTTGTAGCTACTTATCAAATGCAAACTTCATTGACGGGCTATAGAAGTATCACATAGTATAAAACAAAGTCGCTTCCGTCTGTCTGTCCCTATATATGCTTAGATCTATAAAAGTACGCAACGGATTTTGATGCGGTTTTTTTTAATAGATAGAGTGATTCAAGAGGAAGGTTTTTATCTATAATACATGCATAATATAGTAGAGAAACACTGATAATATTAGAGGTTTCTAATGTGATGTCGTAAATAAACACATTTTTTTGCGCTTACATTGTAAACGCTGGCTGAACCCGTCGAGACAGATCAAAATAATGTACTACAGTATTGTACACCTTAAAAAGGTCTACAAAAAAGTCCACGATGGTATATGTCTATCTCTTAGGGATAACCCACAATAACTATTTTTTATCCTATACTTTTTACGAGAAATAGTGGCTCTAAAATTATCAGTTTCTCCATTGCACCCGTGCGAAGCCGGGTCGGGTCGCTAGTAGTTAATAAAAAAAAAACATCTTTCTCATTTGTTAAAAGAAAAGAAAAGTTAACTGAAAGTAAATTAAATACTTCAGATTAATCCACAGAAAAATTTACAAGAAATGTAAACTAGTAATCAACCGGTAACCACTGACCCTGACTAATTGGCATTCATCGCATCTGACTAAACAATGCTTTATTATATTTTGGGTTAATTTACATAAGAAAACAATTATTTGTCACCATTCTAGAAGAAAACAGCTATTATTTCTCAAAAGAGAATCTACTTTACTTAAGTAGATTCCCTTCCGAGGAATAATAGCTGTTTATAAGAAGTTAAAGGGAATGCAATTCGTAGCCCGGAAAATTCAAATTTTCTTACGTTTTTTGCAACTTGCAGATCAATGTCAGAATGTGTTTTGATTAAAATATGACTCGCGAGCGTAACAAATATGACTTGCGAGCGTAACAAACATGACTTAACAGAATTATAATAATTGAGGAGCGTCGAAACGAAAACCGATATATCGAATTTACCATATTTTTCACAAATTAAAAAAGAGCTTGTAAGTTTTTAAAAGTGGAAAATTATAGCATGTCAATATGCAGTTAAAGTGACATCGATTGATGTGTGAAACTTTACGGAGGGTAGATACTTAATTTAGGGAGATACTTGGCGGACAAGTATGGATATCGGTACTTGACGCGATCATTTGGATATATCGGCTTTTGACGAAACCAAAATGGATATGTCGGTATTGAACTGAATTGAATTTGAACCGACCATTGTTGAATTGTGTAAAACTTAATAAGAATTATCGGTTTTTAATCCAACAACAAGAACATGTTGAATTTAAAAAATTATTTGCCGGTTTTGATTTGACCACAGTATTTTGATATTTTTTTTAAGATGGATGTAACTGTTTTTTAATTGATTTCTTTCCTGAAGGGTGTATAATTAAACATTTTGTAACAGAAAAAAAAAAATGTCTTAATTAAGACATATCGGTTTTTGTTCCGACGCTCCTCAATTAAAATCATCAATACAACCCTCTAAGTTCATATAATCCTATTCAATAACTATTTCATGAAATATCAATAAAGAGTATTACATTAGTTTGGCAAGTTGAAATTTTCACATTTGCATCAAAGAAAACATTTATATTTATTATTATCTTGATAACAAATATTTTTCATCAACGTGATTTTCTGCGGGGGTACGAGTATGAGAACAGCCAAGTTCTTCTGCTAGTACTCATGTCGATAAACGGGGATCAGTTTCGATGAGTTATCGTAATCGTTCTATGTCAGTCTGACAAGCATCCCGTTTTCCGGACACTGCAAACAAGATGCTTGTGTGAATAATGTGAATATGTATATTTAAACACGTACAACACTAAACGGGATCCTGCAAAAAACCGTACCTGCAAAAAACGAGATCTTGCCGCGGGAAAGTGCCCTTAGTCCCGCACTAGCGTCCCGCGTCCCGCGTCTGGCGTAATAGGGTCCCGTTCCTTTGGGTACAGTATCCTAAAAAAATAAGTTTAAAAATTAAAACCTGACTACTGAAAAGGATGAAACAAGAAAGTATCTTCCCGTGTTCGCATGCCGCTGTACTAACATACTTAGGTATAAGCTATATAAATGTAAACTGTAAAACGGTCATGTGTGTTATTTATGTCAAAACCTGCTGACGAATTTAAAATGTTGCTTAAAAAACATGTTTTTAAAAATAAACTGGTGCTCTGTATGAGGGTATCTTAATAATATATGCTTAGATGCATAGCTTTGATTTATACAAGTGGTTAACTAAAATACCTACTGATTAATGCTGAATAGATGTTGACCATTGCTTTGGCTTTGCATGGAATCGGAAAAAAGAAACAAACAACGGTTGACAACTGCCGGCGTTGAAGGTTTGGTTTGGAATCCCATTTCGTACAAATTGTTATTGGTTGGCTTTTTCTGCTAGGAGATTCCCCGTTTTGCCCGGAGTTGGAAATAAAAATCAATGTAATTTGCAATAGGCTCGCCCTTAATGACGTCATTAGGAAAATAAATAAATAATAGCCTAGTTTACAAAATTAATCATCGATTTATCCTACCAACTAACTCAAAACGGTGATGAAAAACATCGTGTGGAAACCGGCATGTCTTAAAACCAAAAATTCTAAGACATGTGACATCTACCAACCCGCACTAGATTACGGCCCACTCCCTCTCACAGAGAGGAGGCCTGTGTCCCAGCAGTGGGAACATTGTAGGCTGATTATGTATATTATGTACCAACTAACTAAAATATAACACGTTATTGCTAAATCCTAGAACTATGTAAATAAATTGTCCCTTCAAATCCGTATAGGTAATACAGCCATGACCTGGTAACTTGGCAAACAGAACTGCATTCGGATTTCCCCTGTTCCAGCAACTTTGCGAGTCACTGAACCCAGTCAAAGCCTTTCGGCCGTCCTTAAGAGACAAATTATTGCCTATAAAAACCACCAGTGGACTTAGAGCTCCCATACCGCTCTGGATACGTACGAAACGTTCGCGATTGAGGGAAAAGTAGGTTGGAATTAAAGGTCAATGTAAACTGGTGTTGTAATTCTGCGTTCGCGCATTTGGCAACGCAAGCAGTGAGTGCAGTGTTGGTTCGGCTGTCGTGCGGATTGTACGTTATTGTCAAGTTAAAGTTTATTGTTGACGTTTTCGCACAATTGATCGTGTCGAAAGTGATGTATGTGGAAAGGGCTGAGTGAAGGGATTTTTTGACAGTCATTGACCTGAGGTACGCAACATTTGTTTTGTTTTTTTTTTTTTTGTGTTTATGTTTGGTGCGATGCGTTTTTTTTTTTTTTTTGTATTGTGTTGATGTTTTTATTGATTTCAAATTATTTTCGTGATTTTTCGCTTGATGGAGTACCTAATTATTAATTTAATTTAAATATTTTAACGTAATATTAGCAGAATGATAATGAAGAAGGTTCGTTTACTTATTTTTTGTCCTGCGGATAGTGTGTTCTTGTTTTGCGGAAAAATTGCGTGCAGAGAATATTGGTGCAGTTTGTAGGTTCGCAGTGAATCTGTGTTCGTTATTAACGATCGAAATAAATTGGTATATTGTTTACGAGATGCGTGTGAAAAAGGTTTCGGTACCTACGGACTTTATATTTTCAACATTGTTATTGATTCAATTGGCAAGGAGGTTTTTTATTATTCTTTGATTGGCATGATTTTTTTGTTAATGACTATTGAATAATGATGATGATCTTCTTCTGATGATTTGTATCTTACCCTGAACTGCTAAGCTAAGTGTATTCAATCGAGTCAAGCTCGATATTGATTATTTAGATTTACGTTCGATCTATAATCATACTATATATGAAAAATGTCCGAGTGCTCTACATAAATGAAAGATTTTGAGTATTGGTATTCCTATTTTAAATAAAATAGGCTGACTGCGTGAGTCCTATTTTCTAAGATTTAAAAAATTATAAATAATTTATTTATCCCATGTTTATTATGACGAAATAATTAGTAGATATTATTACGACAAAAAAGATTGACCACGGATAAAATGTACGTAACTAAATTATCTTGGTCCAGACAACTGACGATGTTGTATCTACTTTTTTTCTAGTGACACATCGACTCGATTAAAACGTTGCGAAGACTTTTATTTAGAAATAAAGTCTGACAACTTGTTGACCTTCTCTGAGCGAGGAGTTTATTATCTAAGTACTTAAATCTATTTGAGTTTTTACGATGATGTCGACAAGAGTTGGGTTGGAGTATAGCCTTTGGGGCGCAATGGCGCGAGGACTTATAAAAATTTAAGTTTTTTTTTTTTACCTTGCCCATAAAAACCATTTAGGTTCTGAGAAACGAGGCCCTACGATGCACCGTTTCTGAGTTATGAGCTTTCCAATTTTTCCTTTTTTTTTACAATTTGCTCAATTTTTTCAAAATGGTAGCTCGGATGATAATATTTTCTGGAAAGAAATTGTTGCTCTAGTCAAAAACCATGACATAATGTAAAAAACCAGCAAAATATTGAAAAATTAACCCCCGTCATCTCCTTCGTCTTAGGTTCCTAAGACGAAGGAGATGATGATGATGATTCCTTCCTTCCTCTGTAGACAGAAATAGGGTCCCGTCGACTACGTGTCGTATTATTATTGCTTATAAACCAAAATCTTTTATATAAAACAAAATAAAATTCGGAGGCCTATAATTCGGAAACGGTTTGTCGCAGGACCATGTCTCTCAGAGCTTAAATGGTTTCTATAGACAAGTTTAATATGGTGCTGCAATAAAAATGGCCGAAAACTGTTAACTAAGTCCTCTGCCCCAAGGGTACGAAACCTGAAAGATCAACCGACTTAAAAAAAAATCTCAATTTTTTTTTCTCAATTTCGCGGGACTTTTTACATCATCTCATGGTTTCCAACTAGAGCAACAATTTCTTTCCAGAAATGATTTTCATCCGAGCTACCATTTTGGAAATAGAGAGCGTTTTATATAAAATAAAATAAATTTGGAGGCCCATAATTCGGAAACGGTGCGTAAGTTAACCCGAAACTGCAATAAAATTATCAGATTTTCGAAAAAAAAAAAAAAACATGAAAATTGACTAAGTCCCACAACAATTTGTTTGGTTTTCTTTGCTGCTCATAGTGGCCCTAAGCGTATACTCCAACTCCTAAAACTCCACCCCTAAAACGACCCACTGACCCTGCTAATCAGCAGAGATGATTCTGAATGATAAACAAGTTTATCCAAGTTAAAAAAATTTACAAAATTTTAGTGATATTTTGTGTAAGCTACAGTTGCATACATTAACCTCGTTTACCAAAAAAAACTTCAAAATCTGCGAACATGATAGACATAATATACCTACTACACAATGTGTTACGAAATCCAATTAAGTGAAATGATATTATAAAAACTGGTTTTGAAAACCCAAGAGTGTGCGTGGTAAAAATCCTGGTTTTTTTGCGATTGTCAGTTATTTCGTACACAAGAAAACCGCAGAGATACACGTGTTTTAATTGCCTGCTTATTTTAATTGTATATTAATAATTGGCTTTATTATTAATAACGGTCTCGTATCCTCCAGGAAAATCCATCCTTTTTTTGTCTAATATAGGGAAAATCTATGATTGGTGCCTATTTGTTATAAATATGTCAGGAATTCAGGATATCTTCGTTATTTAATTGTTGATCGCATACAAACGGCCGAACCCAATTACCTATGTACCACCAGTTTTGGCATACTAGAGGAAGAAAAACCTATCGATCTCTGGTTAACGTCCCAATAATCTATATCAGTAGCGATCTGTATGATTATATTATAGTGACAGTTATGATTATACTGGCTGCCATCAAAATTGGTTATTGGGTTCGGTCGTAAGATGAGTATGAAGACCCGTGATCCTTTATTTTTCAAGATGACTTTGATACATTATTTTTTAATTTTTTTTATTTTACCATTTATGTACACACATATATAAACAGACAAGAAAAAACAGAACAGAAAAATAGGTACAAAGGTGATGCTTATTTCTTAAGAAATCTCTTCCAGCATACCTGCGATAGGACATTAGTTAGAGAGATGTAGACAGCGTGTGAAAGAGTAAAGGAGACGAAAAGAATACATAAAATCGTAATCAATTATTTACTTCATTTCCTGTCTTCATTAACCTTTTTATTTCCACTTAACAAAAGTCTGTTTTGCACTTTTACCAATACTTTAGCTAACTTGCGAACGGCATCTGAGTCAGTATGCTATGCCTTATATTTTCCGTTGCACTGTCTGTACCCACCTTTATGATGATTACAAACGCTATTGTGAAACCGAATCTCACTTCGTAGTGAGTCACAGCGAGCACATTTATGCACTTGCACAAGGGTTTCCCTTTCTCTTCCCTATCATTTGTATATGTAGTTTTACAACTTGGTGTACATAATACAATATTGTCAATATATCTCATAGAATAAGCAAGCTGAAGTGGCATTGGGCCGGCCATATTGGCCGTAGAACTGTTGACCGATGGGGTAGACGTGTTCTTGAGTGGAGTCCGCGAATATGCACAACGAAGATAGGACGCCGTCAGCCTAGGTGGAGCGATGATACAAGAATGTGGCTGGTAGCATCTGAAAAAGACAAAATCAAATCGTATGTTTCAACTAGATGTGCCCTCGAATTCATTCGCGTGTATGTCGGAAAACATTTTATTTTTTATTTTTACGCGTAAATGTACCTAATTCCTTTTATAAAATAAATGCCCAAGATACTCCTTATAACATCAGCTATCTGCTAGTGAAAAAATCGACAAAATCGGTCCCGCCGTTTCGGAGATTAGCCGGTACAAACAGACAGACAAAAATTTTATAAACAGTTTTTTTTTTTTTTTCAAATTAAATTAAATCAAATTAAATTTCATCAGAAAACATCCATTGATGTTTCCATCTTTCTATTTTTTTACTAAGCTTCAATTATATCCGACGATCCTGGTTACTTATCTCTTTTGGTGACTGTACCTAAACAAAACTTGCGGCCTCAACTCAAGAGTACGTCTACCCCAACGGTCATCCATTCTGTGAGCAATATAAATCAACATTGATTCTTTTCAATGACTGTCAATTTACTTATTGATTTGACATTCTCCATTTTTATTAAAACGTCTATCAATTAATTACATAATGTCTGAATTGATTGCGTACCCAAGTAGGCCGCTGCAAACATAATCTGGTGAAATGGGGAATTATCGATTCATCCACACCATCTGCTAGTGTCCGAAATATCCGTTCACCTGCACCTTTGACGATTTGAATAAGGCCTCTGACGCCGCAATAAACGTAGCCTTCTACTGAATCGAAACAGTGATATATTTGTATATAGATACAATAGTCCTCCGGACCGTAATCCGGCCACGGCGGCCAATCTCAATAGGGACTATCCTTCGGCGCGGGAGATATTATAGTGCACAAGGGTGTGAGCAGACACAGATGCACTCTCTCTTCCCTCATAGTCCAATGGAACGGCAATCCGACACGACCGGAGAGAGAAAGAGAATCCAAATGAATGTATAGATTTACCGTCGAAACAAAAAAGAGAAGAAAAAAATTCAAATTCGGTAAAAAAAAATGTTGATTTGTTCACATTTGCAACATGTGAGCATTGATCAAAGTCGTCGGTACTGTATCCTTCAATTACCTCTAATTCTGTTAGTAACATTGATGAGTTACCTTCACTGATAAGACTTTATTCGGTTCTTACTCCGCCTGTTCAGTAAAC
This sequence comes from Eremobia ochroleuca, assembly GCA_949629135.1. NCBI lineage: Eukaryota > Metazoa > Arthropoda > Insecta > Lepidoptera > Noctuidae > Eremobia > Eremobia ochroleuca. The sequence continues at coordinate 19,863,618 of OX451392.1, forward strand.
TGTAAATGCATGTTTTTTTTTAATGAATGACTGTTGCGGTGATCCCTAAGTGTAAGCTAAATATAATGTGCATCGGGTTACAATAATAATACAAGCCTATTATTATCACACTGCAGGGCAGAGGACTCTCATCTCATACAAAGAAAGCATGAGCATTGATCCCTACTTCACTGCGCTTGATCAAGGCGGGTTGACGATTACGGATTTTATGTCCAGGTTGCCTCATGACTTTTTCCTTCACCGGTATCAGAAATGTCCAAGATAAACTCAGAAATTACTTATAAATTGAAGATCTCACATTGGTACTTGTCCGACTGTGAAGCCACAACCTCGTGCGTGAGAAGTGAAGCCCTGACGACTGGTCCTTCACGACCGCATGGGGTTGATTTCTGTCAATAAAACAACGAGTGGGGTAAGGATTGAAATCAGGACCTCTGGCTCGGTAGTCCGACATTTAATAAAAATAGGTTTTTATATTTTAGTACATGTTGACGTCCCCATTAGCACTGACATATTATATTATTATAATTTGCGCAAAATAAACAATACTGGTAAAACAAACTAGTTGAATTAGATACAAGTATCTACTCATCTAATAAAATTGGTTTGTCCAATATTCAACGAAATGACGTAGAAATCTTGACGTAGGTTAATAACCTACTACACAATTAATCAAAAACAAAGGAAAATCTACCAATTTTCCTACAAGTCTTGGCCCAACAAAGGCTTGAATACCAATTGAACTTTATAAGCAGAAATCCTTGTACGAATGTCGAATTGACCTTATTATCCCACACACCATGACATAATTTAGCAAGAAAATATTCAATGCTGCGGGTAGGACTAGTGACGTCATACGAGATGACTCGTCCGATCATAGTTCTTGTAACAGGTCTCAAAACAACAAGGTGCTTTAAAAACTCCACAAGTTACCGGCGGGCCCAGGATTTTCCCTATATGTGACGTCAATAAGTGAGTACCTATTGAGGTACTGTTTGGAAACTACAGGAAATTAGGATCACTTAGTTACATCTTTGCGTTATCGGAATATGCATTAGCAACTACGTAACTATGCAAGTAGTTGTACAGACGCCAGCACATCAAGCTACCCGAAACTAACGAATTTTCCCAATCAACCTTGAACTTAATGCTATAGCAATAAAGTTGAAAATCTATTAAAATTTGACAGATTCTAGTAGCTTGATATGCTGGCGTCTGTACCATGATATGCAGTAATATAAAATCACATAGTTAATCTTTAAAACATCTTTAACTACTTTGGCTTAACAAAACCATTGAATTATTCCTACAAAAACTAGTCAGTCAATACGCTTTGCATAGTCGTGACATGAATGTTCCCACTGGTGGGACACAGGCCTCCGCTCTGTGAGAGGGACGGACACCACGTGGGCCCAGTTTTGTTGGTAGATGTCACATATCTTCGATTTTTTAATTCTAGGACATGCCGTTTTCTTCACGGTGTTTTCCTTCGCCGTTTTGAGAGCAGTGGTGATGAAATAATATTCACAAAGTAAAGAGAAAACAAAGAAAGAAAATGCACGTCAACACTACCTAAGGATCATCACAAACACAATTTAACTAGCTGTAAAAAACCTTTGCTTTGGTTCATCCGTTCGGGAGCTAGAAAACCGCAAACTGACACACAAGTGATTCAACACTACTCTCTTTGCATAATCGCTAATGTAATATGCCCTAATTACCTATAATCAGAGGCCGCCAAATTAGTGGATGATTAATTAATGTAATCAGGGAAATTGCATTGTATTCATGGCCTTAACAAGTTAACACTAATTGAAAATGATGCCCCAAATGATGGCAGACCTTGGATATGCAAAAAAAAAAATGAGTATTAGCGTGGATGAATAAACTAAAGTTTATTCGTAAATAGTATTACGTAATCAGCTTATAATGTTCCCACTGCTGGCCTCCTCTCAGTGAGAAGGAGTGGGCCGTAATCCACCACGCGGGCCCAGTGCGGGTAGGTAGATATCAAAGTCACGTCTTCGACTTTTTGGTTGTAGGATATGCCGGTTTCCTCACGATGTTTTCCTTCACCGTTTCGAGAGCAGTGACGTGTGACATGATAAAATAATTTACGCAAAGTAAAGCACCTGTCTGGGTTCGAACCTACGACCTATAACTAAATCGTAAGTAGCGGCCTATCGCGGTTACCACTGGGCCAACACTGCTTAAGCATGATTAACTATATAATTTCTGTCGAAAGTCGTTGTAGAAATACGAAATGCTTTGAAAGCGATGGCCATTTGTTCTAGGCCTGCTAGGATATTAGGTTGGATTATTTTTATCGCAACATAAGATATTTTCCTTCGCAATATTTGACATCCACGCTCCATTGAGCTAAAATAGGTAAATATCAACGTGAAAATATTTCAACAATTATATCCGTGCAACTATCTCCTCCAGATAAAATCATAACGACGTACAGTCAGGCACACAAGCTAAGCTATGTCGACACGAACAATTACTGAACTGCATTGCCTAACCGCGCTATCTCACGATTTCTCTTTTCATCCGCCAGTGTACTTGTGGTCTGTAGGAAGGCTGTGGTTTTTGATGGCTTCATTGTCAAAAGTTCTTTATGTTTATGACGTCACTTAATGGGATTAGTGACGTCATTTTCTCGATGTCATTGTCCTGGCCGTGGTTGATTGTTTACCTATACTAGTCATTGTTCTATTATAACTTAAGTAACAATTGAAGGTTATACTCGTAACATTAGCATCAGTATATAGCACTTCCCATTTGACTATATTAATACTTTGGAGAGGGTAATGTAGTTGTTCCGGATCTGGCCGTTTGTGTATGTGAGTTTAAATGTTTGTAAACGCACCCACAATACAGGAGAGAAATTCCTAGTGTGGGGCAACGTTTTAAAAAAATAAAAAACGTTATCGTAATCAACATCTTTAAGATCAAAGTCATTTATTTATACTACCTTTCAATCAGCAAGTAAACGTCAAAATTATATAAGAAGAGAGCCCGCCCTAGTTCCTAGTGCTTTAGCTGGGAGGAAGTCGCGCAACATACTCTCCAGCAGCACAGCTGTCTGTTCAGAGAAGAACTTGATTCTATTCTATGTAAGTAATTAAAATTACGAAACACAAAACATTAAATTAAATTATTTCAATTTGCCATTACATGTCAAAGAATATCAATGTGTGGCGAACACCCGCCAATATAGAAACAAAAACCTTATGGAAACCCAAGGCGGTCAGATCCGCTATATGCCGTATTGACTTCACTGAAAAGAGATTTTTCGTGGCATAAAATAATTCTTATAGCCAATATAGCTGGTGTTAACTCGAATACATTATAAGTAGAAGTAAATAGATCTTTTTTTTTTTAATGGCATCTCGCAGTTCTACCTATGAGGTTGTCGACTGCTTAACCGGGGTTGCCTGTAGATGCCTCAATAAATTAAGGCCTCCAGCCGGGGCTTAAAAACTTAAAAACTAAGTGACTAAACGCTAAGGGCACCCCCAGTGGGGTACAAACCTCGGCTTAGGGCGTCGCTGGGAGAGGGCAGCAAGGAACAAGCTGGATCGTAAATATTATAAATCTTTATCGCTTCATTGTTTAAGTGGTCGCAAGCGCAACGGTCCTGGGTTCCATCCCTAGGCCGGGCAAAGTGTTATTGGGTTTTTGTGCCCCGTCGATGGCAATTATAGAATCGCCTGTTATAGGGTAACATGGGGCTTGAATATAATTAGCGAAATGCCTCTCTCATGTTATGTATACTTATGTTGTTTTTTTTTTTTTTCCTAATCCACAAATGAAACATAACTCTGTCATAACATAACATTAATGTAATAATTTGACAACTTAGTTTTAAAGTAGGACACATTGCTGACTCATTGGAGTTTTTGACGTAACACTTCTGCAACAGGTGTGATGTGTTAGATTACAGTGTGAAGAAATTAAATTCGTATCTAACACACATCGTTCGTCAATATTATTTATGAGTTTAGAGACTGACAGATGATAATGTAATCTATAGCGCTACAGTCCGTTCATATTGGACAGGATTTTACTTTTGACAGCAGCAAACTCACAGCAACCTTATTGTAACGAACATAAAGATCACTGATTTTGGCAGGTTTGTGAGATATAGAAACCCAATTGAAGCCTTATTCAAATGTGAATAAAGTCACTGTGATGTTGAAAAAATCAGTGGTAAAATAACTGTGAAAGGACTGTGCACGGTTCTTTCTGTGCGTGGCCAAATTTGGAACTAACGCCGCCATCTTGTTTTTGGAACGAAGTTCTTCGGTTCCTATCGCAAGCTGCGTTATAGAACTTCACGTTACGAAAAATCGTTATACCCCTTCCATGAGACTTTCTCTCTCTCTTTCTCGGTCTCTTTCTATTCGTTCCAGGCGGGGGTCCCAGACCGCACATGTTTATTCAATACATTTCACAAAACAATTGCACAAATGTTTACCAACAGCGCCCCTCTATTAACGCCATTCGAGCGCCAACAGATCCTTGTAAGTATATTTAGGGTAGAAACCAAAGGCTTTTTTATTATATTCAATTCATTCTCTAAGGGATCTTCCTTAAAGAAGTGAAGTGATGAAGTAAGCTTGTGGTCTATCTAGAACACAATGAGTGGTTTTAGCTTACTTTTCATGTCAAGTTTGTAACCAATACATGAATATCCTAATAAAGAGCAAAAACTAAGATGTAGCAGCAAAGCTCTGTAGTTTTTTTTTTTTTTTTAATTGCTGCACGCTTAAGCAATCACTGTTCTAGTCAGCAACACCGAAGTACTCGTAACATCTCTAAAATCGCTTCTTGTAAGCTTTTCATTGAATATTTACATAATTATCTTTTTGGTACAAATTGACTGTATAAATCGAGCACCATTAGGGTTGCCGAAAACCAATTGATGTCCTGAGTCATTGCATAATACTTAGGTGATTGATTTAAGTCGGGAGCCTATCTATAGTATCATGGTCATCCCTTTTGATAGTTTTCGTGCCGCGTCACTGCGTTGTAAGTAACTAGATAAACCAAACTACACCGTGGCAAGGACATAAATTAAACAAGATATGAGTAATTCATAAAAAGCTACATTTCTAAAAAACATGGATCTCACGTGATCAACTTTGAACGTTAATTTGTCGGAAAAGTTACGCTTTACGGGTTTCGGTCTTGAATATAAAACATCTGCATATTGTTTACCCATATTTGCAAATAAATTATTTTGAATTTGAATTATGTATGCGTGACGGCCATTTAAAAAAATCAAAATGGCGGAAAGTAGGTGTGCCAGACTCCATATAAACCTTTTCAAACCCTTTTTATTATTTTCCGCGTTTATGTAACCAAAATACCTACCCCAAATCAAGTAAGATATAAGCAATGACTACAATCAAACAAATAGAATAAATATTATGCAAATTCGTCAAATTAAATTCAAGTGCCTCAATCGATTTATTCCATTCTAATACCAAAAACTAATACCACTGGTATTTGTTTCAACTCATATTTTTTTTCTATTCCGAACCGATACCATTGTTTAAACTAATACCAAAACAAGTTCAAAGATATAAGGTACAGTCAGTAAAAATGCTTTGTATGTAAATATAAGACCTTTAATTGAAAAAAAAAACAGATAACTCCAAAAAAATCAAATTTTGTTAGCAAACGTCTTGTTCAATTATAAAATATCACTTAAATAATCAACTTTAATATAATTTTAGTTCCTCTCTATACCTGTATAATATTTTTTTTGCAAAAACATCAAACAGGAAGAATTTACTTACAATCTAAAAATTACAAAATATCTCAAAAAATTAACTCTTAATTTATATTGAAATTTATCTGACATAGTTATTATTAGACAGGTACGTAATTATTCACGTCTACCTATCTCATAACAACTATGTCAGGTAAATTTTTAACAAAAATAAATCACTTTTTATCTAACAATTGTAAAATATCACAGAAAATCAACTTTTTGTATAATCTAATCAGTCATTCATCACCTACATAGCAATGAATCAGCATTTTTTTTTTGCAATAATATCTAATATGAAAAATTCACTTTAAATCTAACAATTATAAAATATCACAGAAAATCAACTTTTTGTATAATCAAATCAGTCATTCATCACTTACATAGCAATGAATCAGCAATTTTTTTTGCAATGAATTCTAACCTTACCTAACAATTGTAAAATTTCACAGAAAATCAACTTTTTGTTTAATCAAATCAGTCATTCTTCACCTACCTATATAGCAATGAATCAGCAATTTTTTTTTGCAAAAACGTCATATATGAATAATTCACTTATAATCTAAGAATTATAAAATATCACAGAAAATCAACTATTAGTATAATCAGCTAAATGACGTGTAAATAATTTCTTATATTTCAACAATTAGTAGCTAAACCCTTAATTTTTCTAAGCAGTGACCTACGGAGATTTTGTTTTTGAGGAGTTGGTCAGTTACGTATGTGATCCACGAATTTTTCATAATAGTTGTCTGTGCACATCGTTTTGCGGGGGGTGCGTTTGATTTATATTGAGTAATAACCACTGTTTGTAAATCTGCGTCCTCTTTCAGCACGTTCAGAAGCTGATATAAATTAGCATTCTTTGGCAGAGCCGAGTTTAATTTCTTATGCCAAGATTCTACGGCATTTGTGGTTCGATGGCGTTCACCATGAACGCACCAAATGTCTACAAAACTCTCGTTCTCTAGCCATTGTGACACCATGTAGTCATTAAATGTTTGAATGGCGTCAGTATCAGGACAGTCTTCCATTATGTAGCACCATCCTTCTGATATGAATTTACGAGGAAGTAAAGGCAGTAAAGCTGAAAGTCTTACATGTCTTTGGGTGATAGCATCTTTTGTCAGATCCAACTGTTTTGCTTTTTTCCATACATTTTTGGAATAATGAAAGTAGCATCCTTTAATCACAACTGACGGAAAAACAATTGTAATGGCGTTCATTGCGGCTAGTTCAAAATCTGTTAAAAATTTTACGGGTTCCCACCCAGGAATGTTTTGTTTCAAAATTTCAAATAATTTTTTGTATGTTTCTTCTGTTTTTTTGTTAAGTAAAACATAAATAACAGGAACTATACGAGTGTGATCTTCGTCACTTCCCAGATCTCCGTGGATAGTATATAACTGCACAAAAGGCTCAGGGGTGCAATCGAATGTTCCGTCGCTTTCAAAAAATTTAATGCTCGGAATTTTCTCTAGTTGATTTGGACTGACCAAGATTATTATTCGGGTATTGGAAGACTCATCTTTATAATCGTAAAACAAAAAATCTCTAAATTGTAATGGAACTTCTACTTCATCAATTGATTTACATTTAATTTTTTTTACACCAGCTGCGTTGTTTCTTGCATAATACAATTTTGATTTGATGTTTGCAAACGATGGGATATTTCTCACCAAATCTGATTCAGTAGCGCAGAATTGTGATTTGAATTTGTTATACAGTGTGTCCGGACATGGACTAGCGATATTCTAAATACTTAAATATAAGCTATTTTAAAGTACAATTACACTATAGGCTTAGGTCCAATATACTTCCCCGCTATGTGGCAGCCATTTTGTTTTTTTTGTTGAAGTATGCTCTATGCGAGTACAAAAAAAATCATATATCTCAAAGTTTTAGTCATACTGAGATAAAAATAGGCTTATTCGAAAGGCAATAATATTGTCTACCGTCTGCACTACAAAGCAATATGTTCACAATTCCATAACTTTTGAAAAAAAATGTGAAAGTCGAAAAAAAAAACAAAAAATTATGCAATTCAACCAATAATTGTTAATTACTACAAAAACAACCCCGAGAGCTTTTTTATTTTTTATACTAGATCGACAGTTTTTGAGCTAAGCTACAATACAACATAAAATTCACAACTGTATGTCTAATACTTTAAGAGTTATTGTTGTATGAACATAGCGTATGCGCAAGCACAAAAGGCCTTTGTCGGAACCCTAAACAGGAAATCATTAAAAAAACATAACATTCATATTGAATTTTATTTAATGTTTTTTCCAATATTAAATGAAGATTAAAATATCTAAAGCAGTTGCTCAAAGTGGCCACCTCCAGCTTGTAGACACACTACGGCTCTCTGTGCCACCTGGGTTGATGAGCGCCTAATTAAATCCAAATCGGATCTAATTTCTTCGGCGGCTGCCATAATTTTTGCGACGAGTTCTTCCCTGGTATTTGGAACTGTAGCGTATACTTTTTGTTTCATATGACCCCACAAAAAATAATCCAAGGGTGTCAAATCGGGTGAGCGAGGCGGCCACGCTACTACACCACCACGACCGATCCACGGCTGTAGATTATTATTTAAATATTCTCTCACTGCTCGAGAAAAATGCGCGGGTGCACCATCGAGCTGGAACCACATACGCCGACGGTATGATAGAGGTAGGTCCATGAGGCTGTCCGCAAACTGTGTCTGTAAGAATTCTAAAAATCTAGCGCCGTTTAATGTAGGTGGCAATTCCAATGGCCCTATCAGCCTATCGTTGATTATCGGCCCACACATTTACTGAGAATTCATGTTGAAATGAGCTTGGGCGCACCGCCCTTGGATTTGCGGAGCACCAGAGATGGTCGTTTCTGTGGTTTGTAATCCCAGCTCTTGTAAATTTGGCTTCATCAGTCCACAGTATTCTTTGTAAAAAATTACGGTTCTGTCTCAAATTTCTATTTATCCACGAACAAAACACAGATCTCGCAGCAAAATCTGGTTCGATCACGTCTTGAACCCGTCGAAAATGATAAGGGTGTAACCCTTCTCTTTTCAAAATTCTCCATACATGCCACTTAGACATTCGAAGTTGCACTGAAATCCGTCTAACGCTTAGTCTAGGATCATTGGTTATTAGTCTAAGCACTTCTTCTTCATCTTCGGGCGATACCAAGCGATTGCGTTCATTAACAGCTCTTTGAATACCTCTTTCCGCTAATCTTGAATGCACGTCGATAAAAGTTTGGCGACTCGGTGTAGGCCTGTTAGGGTACCTTCGTCGATATTCTTGTACAGCCAAATTTGCACTTCCATTGCAAAAGCCATACACAAAGTGTATGTCAGCAATATGTTGCGATGAATATTGACGCTGTGCCATACTTTATCACACTTTTAAATACAAAACACTAACGCAGCACGTAAACAGCACGGACGGTAAGTGAAAGTAGCGATAGCGATCACAACGCAGGGCGAGGGACAACTAAACTAACCCAACTAATAATTTGTCCTTAAAACTGATTTTGTTTCAGGTAGTGGACTAATACGTTCTATCTCGCTTACTCACGGTAGTAACGAACAGTATTTCTCGCCTGCTCTCAGATGGAATACAGTGAATGCCATAAATGACACTCTGGCGGTTAACAAAGACGTTTTGTGCTTGCGCATACGCTATGTTCAAACAACAATAACTCTTAAAGTATTAAACATACAGTTGTGAATTTTATGTTGCATTGTAGCGTAGCTCAAAAACTGTCGATCTAGTATAAAAAATAAAAAAGTTCTCGGGGTTGTTTTTGTAGTAATTAACCATTATTGGTTGAATTGCATAATTTTTTGATTTTTTTTTCGACTTTCACATTTTTTTTCAAAAGTTATGGAATTGTGAACACATTGCTTTGTAATGCAGACGGTAGACAATATTATTGCCTTCCGAATAAGCCTATTTTTATCTCAGTATGACTAAAACTTTGAGATATATGATTTTTTTTGTACTCGCATAGAGCATATTTCAACAAAAAAAACAAAATGGCTGCCACATAGCGGGGAAGTGTATTGGACCCAAGCCTATAGTGTAATAGTACTTTAAAATAGCTTATATTTAAGTATTTAGAATATCGCTAGTCCATGTCCGGACACACTGTATATGTTTGGTATTGGGGCGAAATCAGACTTCATCACTTTATCTCTTAAATCATCCAGCTTTTTTGCCATTACATTTTTGAATTCATCGGGCTCGCAGCTATGATTTTTCTCATTGGAAATATTGCCATCCTGTGAGGACAACAAAATAGCTTTAGCAAAATAGTTTTCGGATAAAAATACATATTGAAAGATGGAACACTAACTGTCTTATTCATAATATAACGCTTACCGAAGGTATAAACCTTCATTAGTTAAAACATGTTTTAAGGTGGATGCTCCAGGGTGGCCCGCAAAATTCAAATTATCGTAAGTTTTTTGCAATTTGCAGCTCAGTATGGGATAGTATGGTAAATAGAAACTAAATTCGCGGTACTGGCATGTATGTATTTATATCATTATATTAGTTAAATTTATCAATGTAACCCACTAAGTTAAAATTTATATTAAACTTAAAGTTATTATTAAAATGGCACATTTTCTCTTACATGCCAGTACCGCGAATTTAGTTTCTATTAATAAAATATCCGATACTCAGCTGCAAATTGCAAAAAACGTACGGAAATTTGAATTTCGCGGGCTACCCTGGAGCATTCACCTTAAGCCTACCGAACGTTCTGTTATAACCGGGATCCGAGTTAGGTTTTTAAAAAAGAAACTATTTTTAAACTAGGAACAATAACTGTATTAAATATATCGAATGCAAGATACAAGTGCACGGTTGGATGGTTGGAAGACGACTGAAGTGCTAGACTGTGTGGAAAGGGGGAGAGGAAGGAGAGGATGCTGCGTCAGCAGCAAGAATGCAGCGTAGACTGCTGAGTAGGCCAGGAAGGGTACAGGCGAAAGATGTAACAGCCCCCCGAATAGGAGGAAACTTACGGGTGGGAAGTAAGTTGACGGCGAAGGAAAGGTAAGATTTTCCAGGTTTTTAGGTTATTCGGAGTCGAGGAGCAGGAATTTCTTCGACATCTACGGATGCCATCTCTATGGGAGTATCTGGTGTAGGATTACATCTAGAAGTCTTAATTAACTTATAGTAACAATACAATTTATAGGAAATAACTAAAATTATAATTAGGCTTATAATAATAGTAGCATAAGAATAATAGTTGCCGTAAAGGACAATATGAGGTTTTTCAATTACTCCATTAAGATTTGTTTTAATTTGATCAGTTATTTTATTATAGTTTGAGAAAAGAGAGTCTAGATTATTTATATTTTTTAAGTTAACGTAAGGAACTTTAATATTGTCTTTTAAATATGTAGTGGAACTACAGCAAGTATCGTTAATTAATTCGAAATGTAATACTATTGGTTTTATTTTTATTTCAATATTATGTCTAGGTATTAACTTATTGTCGTTGCAATAGGCAATACAATTGTCTGGTATAGTTAGTATACCAGTACCGGAAATAGAAGATTCAGACAAATCTTGATTATTACATTCTATTGTAATTTTAGAATTTTGACTAATCATGTATATCCACTGGTTGCTGTGTAGCTTATGAAAAGTTTCGAAATTACCATTAACAAATTCAGTTTTGCAAAGAGGTGGAACAGAAGTCAGAGCTTTTGAAATAACCTCAGTTTCACATATTGGTACGGCTGACGTGGAGTATACGTTGGAAATTTCACAAATATAATATTGCGTATTTATAACTTTACAGGTGTCTAGAGAATTTAGTTTACAATAAGATGATTTATCTTTAGTTATGCCCAAATATTTAGTGGATGGTATTATTGTAGAGTACAATGTATTGTTTACACTTTTAAGGGCAATAGGATAAGGTATAGTATGATACAAATCAAATTCTTTTGTATTCACTAAAGGCATTTGTAACACAAATATTATTTTGTTATTTGCATAATAACTGGATACATCGGATATGTTTTCTAAAATATGGATATTATCTAAGATTAAGGGTACAGGGAATTGCTTAGAACTAGGAAGAAATCTATAATTACCCACAAGATCTGAAAACAGTTGTTTAGGGGTAATAATAGATGGATATAGTATATTAGACTTACTAAACATAATAGCGTTAATAATATCTTCTAACTTAAATGATAAGGTTAATAAACTACTTTCTAAAATATTCGACAGTCCCGATATTTTAGATCTTATTAATATTTTATTGGAAACTAGTGTTAAATTCGCCATTTCCTGGTTCAAGGTATCAATAGCATGAGTCAGACTAACTTCATTTGTATTTATTTTGTCAATTACTTTTTTTAGAGACAATAGTGTGGATGTCGTAACCATCATGTTTTCTTTCATGAGGGTTGCCAATTTGGTTTGATCATTCTCTAAAATTTGGATGGCATTACTATATTTTTCGGCATCATTTTGGTCCATATTACCGAACAGTTGTTTAATTACTGAGCCGATTCCACCAAACCAAGCTGATCTTTTATGAGATTTGGATATGAGATGGGAAATAGAATCGAAATCTCTAACTATATCAGAGTAACGGGATGACAATGGTTGAAACAAATAGTGACATTCGCCTTCATAATATGCATTACTTCGGTTACATAAAAATTTGGAAGTTCTTAGGATATCCCCTATGTTATCCAAATGTGGTTGAATAAAAGATATATCTATGGGAATGATAATATCTAGAGATTCGTCGGTGATTTTTAGAGAACCAATGGGGTCAAGATATATGCCTGCGTCGTCTGATGCTGGCTGGATATATCCTTGACTGTTCGATGCCAGGCTAGGGTAAATGTAACCAATTCTGGAAGGAAAGGTAATTTAAATTAACTAAATTTTATATTATAATACTATGCTTCGTTGTTAGTAGCTAATTTCATTTCGTCAAAATGATGTTTGACGTGACGTCTATTTATTAAGAGTGACGCGGTATTATTTCCATGGATTTTCACGATTTTAAACGGGCCTTTCCATATAGGTGAAAGAGCTTTTCTAAGGCGTAAATGATTTTTAAGATAGACAAGATCGCCGACTTTATATTTAATTGGCCTTGTGTGAGTATCGTAATAAGTTTTGGAGTTTATCTTTGATTTTTGTATAGATTCTATCGCTTTTGTTCGGCAGTACTTAAGTCTATTTTGGAGTATGCGGACATAATCAGGGTAAGAAGCGCCTGCTGTTTCTTCGTAAATGGAATTTGGTATGTATGGTTTGTTTCCAAATACAAGTTCATATGGAGAGAAATGAGTTGTTGAATGGATGGCTGTGTTATACGCAAGCATAGCTGTGTATACAAAGCGGGGCCAGTTATTTTGTTGTTCATTTACATAGGATTTTAGGTATTCTTTTAAGGTAGAATGACTTCTCTCGAGAGCACCCTGAGTCTGAGGGTGATACGGGGTGGACCATAACTGTTTGATTTTTAATAAATTACATGTTTGTTTAAATAGCTCGGCCGTGAAGTTGGTGCCTTGGTCTGTTAGGATTGTTTTGGGTATTCCAAATAACGTAATAAAGTGGACCAAACATTCACATGTTTCTTCAGCAGTAGTGTTAGTGATTGGATAAGCAGCTGAAAATTTAGTGAGGTCATCTTGGAGAGTCAAGATATACTTATATCTATCGTTACCAGCTTCTGGTAGTGGTCCTACGATATCAAAAGCTACGCGCTCAAAGGGGCGTGTGGAAAGAGATGTGATCTGCATAGGAGCACGATTAGTTCTTCTAAGGGCTTTATTGATTTGGCATTGCGGGCATTTCTTAACGTAATTTTCGACGTCTGCTCGCATGTTTTTCCAGTAATATTTTTCCTGGATACGTTTCAGCATTCTACCAGAACCTAAGTGGCCGGCTATAGGAAGATCATGATTGTCTTTCATGATTTTAGGAATTTCGCTCGGTGATGGGTAGATAATAGTATTCTTATAAATGTGTATAGTTATTTCTGAGTTGTGAAATAAGTATAAAATTATATTGTATAGTTTTATATACTGATGAGTATCGAAAGGATTATTGAAGTCCGATATAGCTATTTCGGGGTTATTTTGGCCTGCGAGACTGACAACTAACTCATTTCTTACGGATTTGAGACACTTGTAAATATCTTCATATGAACAGGTGTCGAAGTGATTGACCTTGGTAAAAATGAAATAATAAATTTTATTTTCAGACTCATATTTAAGGAAGGAGTGTAATGTTCTTTCTAGTAAGGAAAATTCGTTCAAATTAGGAATATTAGATATGACTTCTTGAGTGTATGGGATGGATTCATCCATATCTATAGATGTAGGTATGATAACATATCTTTTGTCGGTTTTGGATAAGCTTTCGTTATGTTCTATTATAGTTACATTAGGATTGAAATCCCTAGAAGTGGTTTTTAGGAATTCTGAATAATTACCATCTAGGTTACTGGAGCTACTAGGGCTCGAAACATCAGCAGGTGATATTGGGTTTGGACGATTAGTGGAAGGTGGAGTTAAGTTTTCGTTTAGTATATTATCTAGGTCATCAAGGTTGCCTAGCTCTGGTAGGCTTGTAGGTTGGATAAGGGGATCTATGAGATCTTCAGGTTGGATTAAATCGTCCGGAGTAGCTGGAAGAACATCTGGATTCGATGTTTCATCACGATCAGGTGAGTTTAAATTCTGATTAGAAGTACTAGGTATAGGATTTATAGGATTGACAGATTTGGTTATAGGATAGCGAGACAGTGCATCTGCGGCATTATTTAGTTTCCCTTTTCGATATATTATTTCGTACTCATATTCCTCCAGTTTTAATCTCCATCTCTGGAGTTTACTACTGGGGTCAGAGTGGTTGAACAGCCATCGTAAGGGACGATGATCGGTGATTATCGTGAACTTTCTACCATAAAGGTATGGACGGAAGGTTTTACAACCGAAAAGAATTGCAAGTAGTTCCTTTTCAGTTGTGCTATAATTGCACTCATTTTTGTTGAGTGTACGGGAAGCATAGGCGATGGGCTTATCCTTGTTTATTTCGCCTTGAGAAAGAATAGCACTGATCGCATAATTGGATGCATCACAGCTGAGAAGGAATGGTTTGGAGAAGTCAGGATATGATAATAACGGGGCCGTAGTCAATTTGTTTTTTAGGGTTTCAAAGGATAACTGATGTTCGTTTGACCATATAAACTCTACGTTCTTTTTCAGCAGATTTGTTAAAGGTTTCGCAATGCTTGAAAAATCAGAGATGAATCTGCGATAGTAAGAGACAAAACCAAGAAATGATTTGACGTCTTTGGAATTTTTTGGTATAGGGAACTCTTGAACTGCTCTTAGTTTTTCAGGGTTTGGTTTTACGCCTTTGTCGGTAATGACATGGCCAAGATATGAAACTTCCTTTCGTAAAAATTCACACTTATCCGGCTGTAGTTTTAATTTGAATTGACGGAGTCTATAAAATACGTTAGTTAGGTCATTTATATGAGAAGGAATATCAAATGAGTAAATGACGATATCGTCAAGATATACGAAGCATTGGATGCCTTGGAGACCGGATAAAGCAGAGTTCATTAATCTCTGAAAGGTGGATGGTGCATTCTTAAGTCCGAATGGCATACGTGTGAATTCATAATGCCCTGTTGGGACTGAGAATGCTGTTTTCGGAGAATCATCGGGAGACATATTAATTTGATGGAAACCGGAAGCTAGATCTAATGTACTGAAGTATTTGCATTTGCCTAATTGGTCTAGGATTTCGGCTATGTTTGGGATAGGATAGGAATCGCCGATAGTCACGTCGTTAAGCTTACGGTAATCGATTACAACGCGCCATTTTCTTTGACCGGAAGCATCAAGCTTCTTGGGTACTACCCAAATTGGTGAGGACCAAGGGGACATAGAAGGTTTTATTATACCTTGTTTTAACATTTTTTCAACTTGGGAATCGACCTCTTTCTTATGGCATTCGGGAAATCTGTACGTTTTAACATGAATTGGGTTATCAGAAGTGGTTTTAATTTTATGTTCTATTGCATCAGTGCTGGTTAACTGATCGTTGGGTAGGTGGAAGATGTCTGAAAACTGAGAACAGACAGAATATAATGCCTCAGTTTCTTCTGGATTGAGGTGGGACACGCGAAGCTGACTTAAAACTTCTTCTGTGCGGTCATGAATATGGGGTTCGGCTATGGTACCGATAAAGACTGAAGCCTGTAGTTCAAAAGGACTTAAGTGTAATTTAAGATCAGACTTAATGGTTACAGGCTCTTCTGAGGTGTTAACAATAGAAATATTAACACGGTTGTTATTCTTAACTTGAACCATACAGTTTGCTGTTAATAGATTTTTGGATATATGTTGATCGATTATTAAACCTTCTCCGATTTCTGGATTTGCTACAGTACATTCAATTATAGTTTCGCTACGCGGTGCAATAGTGTAGACGGGTTCATTGAAATGCATTTTAAGTTTAATATCTTTTAAACGCAACATACTTTCATCATAGTTAATTTGGCTACTCATGGAATTGAATAAGTCGTTGCCAACAATACCGTCGTAGGGTATGCTTAATTCATTTACTAGATTAAATGTATGTGTTAGGTATTTACAATCACTATGAGATTCATCATGTGTAAATATGGTTATTGGGATTTGTCCTAATGTGCGTAAAGGGTTATCAGTGGTTGAATCGATACCTTTGATTTTAAATATAATTGATTCGTTAATTGTAGGCATATCGTCGATGGCAGATTTTTTTATTATACTTATAGATGCGCCAGTATCGACGAGGAGGGATAGACCATTAGAGGACACAGGAGAATTTACTTTTATAAATGGTAAGTATTTATTTGGTATATTAGATGTGAATTCGTATATTTCTTTATTAATATGTTTTTTATTTTCAGGAATCTGGATGATGTCTACGGTTTGGGGCTGGCTACCCTGTTGCTTGACTTCAATGGGATGACCTCGAGTTTGGGGCTGGTTACCCTGTCCATGGGTCATGTGAGTTTTTAAGGATTTAGAGTCTACAGTTTGGGGCTGGTGACCCTGTTCCTTGACTCCAATGAGATGACCTCGAGTTTGGGGCTGGTTACCCTGTCCATGGGTCATTGTTTGAGTTTTGGCATCGTCTATTATGGAATTTATCTGTCCCGTGCGATGCCTATTCGGGACATTATTTAGTTTAAATTGTTGTCAACAGTATCATAACCTTCTTCTTTGGTTACGACATTAATTTGGGGTTTGAAAGTGGACGTGCTCGGCTGCGCGCCTTCTGCGCGTTTATTGTTAAATCTTTTATTATTAAGTTCGCGGAGTAGGCATTTTTCTAGAATATGTCCTGATTTCTTGCAGTATCTGCAGAACGGGTCATTTGAGGAAGGTTGATGAGATTGATTGTTATTAGATCTATCGGGTTTATTTGGCTTAATATTTGGGTCATTGTGACGAACAGATTTCGCGGCTAAGTTTTGTTTATAGGAGTATTGTTGCAGTTTTTCTTCAGAAATCGCGTAATTTATTGCGTCATTAAGAGTTTTCGGGTCCCTGCACCTAACAATGTTAGCTATGCGAGGGATAAGGCCCATCGTGAATGTATGGAGAGCAAGATCTTCCATTGCAGCTACTCTGCCGGGGATTTCACTCTTTTTGTGACTGGATATGGAGATTTCTGTAAGTAGTTTAGAAAGACAGGTTTCTATTCTAAGTGAGAATTGGTTAACATTCTCCTGGGCGCTTTGTCTGCAATCCTGGAGCTCTGCAAGGAGATGAGCGTAATGTTTACGCTCTCCAAATTGTTTTTGAAGGAAATCCTTAAGGGATGGCCACGAATCAAATTCCTTAATTGAACATGCAATTTCGGCTTTACCGTCCAATTGGCTGATAACATATTTGAAGACGATGTCAACTTGACAAGAGGAGGCTAGGGAAATCGCATTATCGCAATTGTTTATAAATGCATTTAGTTTTTCTCGGCTGCCATCAAAGGGCTTAATGAACTTTAGGATTACGTTTAAAGCTATTCCTTCTTTAGACTCCTCTTTCAAGTTCTTTGAATCTTTGGACATAGTGAATTAAAAGAATAAGATTAGTTAACTAAAACAAGTAAGGAAATAAGATTACTAGATGTAAATCAACAATTATCTACTCGTATTCAAAAGTCTTATCGCTTATGCTTTGCGTTGAGGCTGGAACTGCGACGAGCGACGAGACATAACATCCGTTGTTATCATGTATGGATTGGAATGTTTAAGATAATCCGTTGTAAGTTATTTTTAAGTTGAACTTTGATCACTTTACTATTATAGGAAAGTATATTCACAACTCACAGTATTATTATGCACATTTTCTTCATGTTTTCGATGGAGCTGGAACTGGATTGACCTTGAACTTGGTCAGTACCGGATTTACCGGGTAAGATGAGTCGTCTCTGGAGGATTTCGATGGAACTGGAACTGTATTGACTTTGAACTTGGTCAATACTGGATTTACCGGGTAAGTGAGTCGTCTCTGGAGGTTTTGAGGCACTAAACACACTCAATTTTGGCACTTATCACTTTAGCACTTAGGATTTTTAGAACTTGGGAACTTTTAGGAGGATTCCAAGGATTTTTCAATCCCTTTCACGCTGCCACCAATGTTATAACCGGGATCCGAGTTAGGTTTTTAAAAAAGAAACTATTTTTAAACTAGGAACAATAACTGTATTAAATATATCGAATGCAAGATACAAGTGCACGGTTGGATGGTTGGAAGACGACTGAAGTGCTAGACTGTGTGGAAAGGGGGAGAGGAAGGAGAGGATGCTGCGTCAGCAGCAAGAATGCAGCGTAGACTGCTGAGTAGGCCAGGAAGGGTACAGGCGAAAGATGTAACAGTTCGATAAAAATTCTTATTCATAATCGTTTCTTAGAGCTCCCATAACTAAACGCCACTATCGTACACAATGTTGCCATTTTGTAGAAAAATATGCGATTTTAGTCGATTTTAACGTTGTTTGCCTCTGGTCACAGAAAATTTGTCTATGCATTTTTAAACACTGTCATAAAAAACGTACACCAAGGTAAAGGAGGGAATAGTTTGAACTACCTAGTCTTTTGAACAATTTGTTGAATTTGTTATCATGCAATCTGGGAAAAAGCGGCAAAGGCCGTTGCCGTTAATACTTGTAATTCTGGTGAAGTACCACACCACCGACTAAATTAATTATAAAAGCAGCCGTTTCTTTGGAAAAACTGTACCATTTACGAAATTCTTCGTCATCCAGATAAAATGCATCGAATCTCTGCTAATACAATTTTATACGCGAACAACCACAATGCTATGTAGGGATTTTAAAGTAGGTATTTTAATACTAACTGACTGACATTGTAAACCGAACGTCAAACACGAAACAACTGATCGATGTCGGCCATTTGTTTCCCTTTTTTTTTTGTTTATCTAGTGTTTTTTTTTTACTCTTGCTATTCCAATTCACTTTTGACAATGGCAGAATTGTCGACAACGGCATCGGTACTAATTGCCATTTAAAGAAATAGAATAGAATTGATGTCGGCTATTTTATTGTTAACGAACGTTTAAAGAAGGGTCATGGCTTCTTTAAATCAAATTAACTTTAATGGAGAAATAAAGAGTGTTTTTACCTCTAAAATACGATTATGAATACCATTTTTTTAACAAGCTTCCTACAAAGGCCTTATAAAGCTCCACTAATCCATTATAAATAAGCCAGTTAAACTCTATGTAAGAAGTTGGTAACATACCTTTATCTGTAAAGATCCACTGCACTCTTTAACATTCACACATCTCCAATGGGTCCATCCATTTTTATTTTCCCTTTTTTTTGTGTACTGGTAACCAGCTCTCATTAAAACCAAGCCACCATTTCTTGTTATGAAAGTCAAGCTTCCTGTTTTTCCCGAAGATGTTGAGGGCTGATTATCAGCTTCCTCAGACATATCTAAAAAAAATTATATATTGTATGTAACTTTTACATTTGCTTGGATTATGATAAAAAAATCAAATAATAGGTATTTTAAATAACACTAATTTTAATAAAGAGAAGTAAATTATACAAAAGAACAAATTAATATACTCACTTAATAAATAAAAATCACTGTCACTCTGATACCAATACGCCACCGCCACCGCACGGAAATGTACTGAGGAATTTATGTAGATAAAATTTCTCTCCGAGTCAAAGCACAACATTCCAGTCACACTTGACTCTGATTGGTTGTTTCGAATTTTGGAACAATAGAGCAAACTCACCCTTTCTCGCAGGTAAAAGAAATAGCAAGATGATTCACTAAAACTACTCTTACCTATGCTAACCTTTGTAAAAATATTGGAGTGAAGTGAATTTGGAAAGTTTTAAGCATTATATTACGATTACATAAAAATATTGAAAAACAAATTTACTTTGATTAGGTTTGACTGCGCTGACTGTACCAAATTCAAGTTGTTGGTATTCGTTCGTACATTAAATTAAATTATTTAAAAAGTGGTATCGGTTCGGAATAGAAAAAAAATATGAGTTGAAACAAATACCAGTGGTATTAGTTTTTGGTATTAGAATGGAATAAATCCCTCAATCCACTGTACGAAAATCCAACTCGTTTTCATTTATTTTTAATAATACTGATTTGTACCTAATTACTAATGAAATAATGCACTGCTACCATGATTGCTATTTCTAGAACTTGTTTGAGTTATTATCCCAAATTACTAGGTAGGTAAGTATACTGCAGTATATATTTCAGAGGTCGTCTAAGACTACGAGTACCAGAGCCGGAACCAGTGCAGTGGTGGCAAAAGTGGTAATGACCGCGACTTACGACTTGTGAGGTCCTAGGTTCAAACCCAGACAGGTTTTGTAAAATGACTATATTTATGTCTGTTATTTATATGGTGTACATAATAAAGAGTATTCTATTCCATTCTAATTCTAATATTGGTGATGGTGCCGATTCAGTTGTTCAAAAATTAAATTAAATTTAAGTTCAGTGCATCCTTTTCTTTCAATTTTAATGAAATTGTTTAGTTTAGTCCCTTATAGTTTAGTCCTATCAAATTTGTCAGCACCTGACGTATTTTGAAGTACCTAGTTTTAGTAGGCATTTTTTTAATCACGGCTAAACTTTTGTATGGAGTATCTTAATTTAACAGACAGAAAACTCATCATCTGCCTAGCCTTTTCCCAACTATGTTGGGGTCGGCTTCCAGTCTAACCGGATGCAGCTGAATACCAGTATTTTACATGGAGCAACTGCCTATCTGACCTCCACAACCCAGTTACTGGGTAATACGATACCCCTAGGTAAGACTGGTTGTCAGATTTTCGGGCTTCTGACACCCGTAACGACTGTCAAAGATCTACGAATGACAGCCGGGACCAACGGCTTAACGTGCTTTCCGAGGCACGGAGGGGTCTCGGTATGTAAAGATGGTCACCCATCCACAGACCAACCGCGGCAAGCGTAGCTTAACCTGATCGATCGACCTGTGCGGCTGTTATTATTTAGCCACGGGCCCCTCAACAGACAGACAACTAATATTATGAAATAGAAAGAAAAGGATGCACTGAATTTAAATTTCATTTAGTCTGTGAACAACAGAATCGACACCATCACTAAGATTAGAATTCACTTTTTATCAAAAATCATCTAAAAATACTGGTCCATAATAAAATAATACTAGGTTTCATTTTATTTTCATTTCAGTTAAATTAACCTTAACCTTAACCTTGTATTGTATAATTTACTTTTATTTAAATTTACCTTTTTGTGTTTAGTTTAAGCTACTTGAGAACGCTGTAAGAATCTAGTAATTATGTAAACTGGAAGGGAACTCTCTCCTGAGACAGGAGACAGGCTAAAAACCTAGTTCAGGAGGCAGTGCGCTTATGTAATTGTGTACTTACTTTGTTTTTAATAAAGCATTATTATTATTATTATTTGAAACTTGTTGTGAAACGAGGACGTATCTATTGCCAATAATGAAATAATGATAAATAGTATGAAGTGTTAGTTCCGCTAATCCGTAGGTACGGTCACCAAAGGAGATAAGTAACCAGGGTCCTTGGATATAGTTGATGTTTAGTGAGAAACTGATGGATGTTTTCGAATGAAATTTAATTTGATACATGAACTGTTTGTTTTCTATTAATTAAATCAAATTTTATTCGAAAACATTCATTGGGTCCTTATTCAAATTCAACTATATTTTACGACCCTGATCACTTATCTCTTTTGGGGACTGTACGTACTGTCCGATAAGGCTTGGAATTTAATAAATCTGTTTGTGATGAAACTATGCAACATTGCATTATAATTCGTGATAGATTAGCTTTACATGTTAGATATGACCCAAAGATTAAAACGAATCATTAAATTGCTTATGTGGAAATCATGGAATATAAAACAGGTATATAACAGTTATATAACTTGACTAACTCGTTCCAATTAAAACAGACTTTAACAAAATCTAGCTTAAATATCTAGAACTAGCTATGCCCCGCGGTTTCATCCGCATATGTCTCAATCCCGTGTGAATATCGAGATAAAAAGTATTCTTTGTCCTAATCCAGGTCATGGTCTACCCATGTACCAAATTTCATCCAAATCCGTTTAACCGTTTTTAGCGTGGAAGCGTAACATCATCATCTACCTAGCCTTTTCCCAACTATGTTGGGGTCGGCTTCTAGTCTAACTGAATGCAGCTGAATACCAGTATTTTACATGGAGCAACTGCCTATCTGACCTCCACAACCCAGTTACTGGGTAATACGATACCCCTTGGTAAGACTGGTTGTCATACTTTCGGGCTCCTGACTTAACCGTAACGACTGTCAAAAATCCACGAATGACAGCCGGGACCAACGGTTTAACGTGCTTTCCGAGGCACGGAGGGGTCTCGGTATGTAAAGATGGTCACCCATCCACAGACCAACCGCGGCAATCGTAGCTTAACCTGATCGATCGACCTGTGCGGCTGTTATTATTTAGCCACGGGCCCCTTTTCTTCTAGCGTGGAAGCGTAACAAACAAAAATATAAAAAATAAAATCTTTTCGCTTTATAATATTACTCGTTGTTTAGAAATAAAAATTGACTTAACTTCCCACTAATCTAATAAATAATCAAAACAAAACAAAGAGTTAATGGAATTTCCTAAAAAAAAAAAAAAACAATTTTAGTATCATAAATGTGTATTTGTGTTGACCGCCTCAATCTTAATTTCGATAAACATCTCATTTGGAAATCGTTTCAAGATTATTATATCTGTAAACACGAAATATCGGTCAAGAGCACAAAATCAAGTTGATGATATGTAGACTGTACGTGTGTCATCAGTATCAACGATACTGATGATGCCGTCGATGAAACTGTATTATCTGCCGCCTATTTGATATTCTAATTAATTGTTACAGTGAGAGAGCCGTGACTTACGAGGTGTAGGGCCTAAGTTTGAAGGCTAATTATGTTTATAGGCTAATTATGTGTTATGAAGGTATTGGTACAATGTGTAGTAGCCCGAAGAACTGCCAAACTTAAGTGGCAGTGGACAGGGCATATTGCTCGCAGAACAGATGACCGATGGAGTTCTGGAGTGGCGACAGCGTACCCGAAGACGTAGCGTTGGAAGGCCTCTCAAGGTGGACCGATGACCTGGTGAAGGCAGCAGGAATCCTTTGGATGCGAGAAGCACAGAACCGGTCGAAATGGCGGTGCTTGGGGTAGGCCTATGTCCAGCAGTGGACGTCTTTCGGCTAAAATGACGATGAAAATGTGGTACAGTATTTGCTAAAACCAGTACTTAGTGGCCATAAGTTAGCTGAAATTTTACGCGGACGAAGTCGCGAGCCAAAGCTAGTAAATAGATAAATTTCAGCATAGCCTTCCATTGTCAGCTAGCCTCGTTTATTTATTTATTTATTCCTTTATTTCAGGCAACTAAGGCCCATAGAAAAAACAATACATACTACTAAAACATACTTATAAACTAATGCATACAAAATTATCACAAATACAATACTATAATAATATAACTTAAAATACTATAAATAAATACAACATAACAAACTTATACTACTGCACACGAAGTGTCGGCGTCGTGTTTCGCTGACTTGTCATGTAGCCGGCCACGAAACCGGCGATACACAACACCCTTCGGCCAGAACTCTTCCTTGAGGAACTTTTCGAGATGATGTGTCGGAACACGCACCACGAACGACTTGAAGTTCGTGTTGTGACGCGGCTCCAACTTCTCGACCCTCAAAGTCCAGTTGGTCTTCACGCGCAGGTACTCTACGATCTCCTCAACCTTCGTGGAGCCGTTATAGTAGGTACCTACCTTCAAAAATTTTTTTTTTCATTATTTATTTATTCCTTTATTTTAGCTAACTAGGGACCATAGAAAAAATAATAATAATAACAATACATACTACTACAAGCATAAGAATACTTATAAACTACACCGACGTATCCCGAGTACCCTATTCACTACTAGTCTATTCAGTAGTAGATTTATTGTGCTCTAATCAATCGTTCAGACAAGAAAATTCAATGTAGTGTCCTTTTTGCAATACCTAGTAACCTACTTTTACCGCTCGAGTAGACCCTAATCGTTTTTGACAAAAAGAAAACTGTTTTGAATCGAAACCGCCAGTTTTTTTTTATACATGTTTATTATATTTCATCTTCAATTTGAGTTCAACCAAACGGTAAAGATAATAAAACTTTTTAAAAACTTGAATATACTAGATCGGCCAATGAATTTAGAAAGAAAAATAAAACTTGTTTTTGGCAAGCAAATACCATGCATTCAGGTAACGGTAGTAAAACCAAATTACCAAAAATCCCACGATATTCCCTACCCTCCCTCCTTTCCTCCCTTTTAGATACCTAAAATCACAAGTTTCCTCAAAAAACCTTTGACACTACTCAACGTTATTAGTTAACAATGGGCTCGCACCCTATTACGCGGGACTTAACAGTACTTTAGCTAAACCTCTGCCTAACCCTTTCGTGGATGACGGGCATGATGCTATGTTGTTATTCTCATTAAATGACTCGAGGATTTTACGGATAATTAATTAATTCGGCATACAAAGCTCGTGTTTTTACGTGACTGGGTGACACCAAAGATAGGGTTTTCAAGCAGTCAGATGCACTTGGTGGCGTCAAATCTGAGATTGAACAATAATAACTCTCACCAACTGCATTGAAAAGTGCTGTTGTTTTGAACTTTTTAGTTGTTTTTTGCTTTTTTTTATTAAACAAAATGAACAATAATAACTCTCACCAACTGCATTGAAAAGTGATGTTGTTTTGAACTTTTTAGTTGTTTTTTTTTTTGCTTTTTTTATTAAACAAAAAAATATACATATATACATCTCTCTACTTTAAACTTAGACATCCCCAATCTACAATAACTGTACAGTGCACACAAACATAAAAGAGAATTCGTAAATTTCCTGCCCATTTCGCAATTTATTTAGTCAGCGCAACATGTCTTTTTCTTCCATACTTCCCTATTAGTCGTAATCTCGGTAGTCACCCTCTTTCTAACGATATCATCTTTCACACAATCCATCTATTGTTTCTTTGATCGTCTCTTACTCTTATATCCATCTTACATTCATACTCAAAACTTTCCTCATGACATTTCCCTCAAAACTAGAGAAATATAACGGCTATGCCTAAACCACATAGGTTTTGCTCCCGGCCGGCGCTAACTATTTCGCTTTTAATAAAGCCGATGTCACACAGTCCGTTATAGACTTATGCAGTGTGAATACCGATGCAGTATCATCACGGCGTATCATATCCGGGTCAGCACGTGACTGGTGTCCGTTATATTATAATAGTTACAATGTGCATGTGTTCCGCTTTTTGTTATACAACTTGCTTCGTAATTGATTGTATCAGCTGATCGTACATAAATGTGGGTGATGACTGCATCGATATGACGATGACGGCTGTAATTGTATGGTTGCGGGAATGGAAGGATGTGCGTAATGTAACCGTTCTTCACATAAGTCTTAGCTCAGGTTCGTAAGGGCGCAATTTTCCCATTTATACAACATTATTTTTAGTATATTGCAAGCCTGAATATAGTTTGTTCAGAATACTCGTAAGTAACTGAATAGATTCCAATAGATTTTACACCATGTTATATTTTGTCCCAAAAATGTTTAAAAATGGTAACAAGTTGGACACCGAGCGACACTCATATCCGCAATCATATGCGCACATCACAGGTCACAGCCGGTCGGCCGGAGGCGCGTGTTAAGTAGTAACAACTTTTTGTACGGACAATCAGGTAACATAACAAGCTTATAACTTCGTGATTTTTCATGACACAGTATTGAAATTTTGTACATACATTCTTTACATAAAAATACTTGACACGTGTTTCGGGCTTGCTATATACTAAAAATAATGTTGTATATGCATATATTTATCCATTATTCTTTATTTTTTTCACTGTCCAGGGTTATTTTTTATTTTACTGACGAGACTTGGAAGGGTTGATTGCTAAATCACAAACATTTGTACGCCCTCTGGACTAACATAGCGCACTCGTTATTATCTTTATATAACATCACTATTGTAAATTAATAAATGACTTAGGACTTATGACTAGAATTTGGTTACTTTTTTGGCGCTAAAACCAGCGTCCATCAGTTCCTGTAACGAGCAGCTGTCAGGACACGCAGGACACGATATTAAGTGTCCCATCGTTTGTGGAACGGCACCACATGTACACTCCAAGGCGGAGTGTAATGTCCAACCGAACTCAACGATGTAACACATAGTAGGTACTAGTACGTTCAACTGTTTATTAGGTACTTATAAGTAACCACAATTACAATACTGCATACCTCCTACATAATAAATAATATAATAAATCATAATACATATAAATCTGGAACAGTCAATGAACGATCATCCGTTGGTAGGAGTTCATTGACATGTTATGTACCGTTCTAACATTCAGATACTAATCGATTGAAGTAACTAATGTATTAGTTTATGTAATTAAAGTATGTAGATGTTTATCATGCAAATAACTGCAATAAAATTGTTAATGGAAGGAGGGAGAGAGAAAAAGACTAAAGAAAAGGGGTTTAGTGTGTGAATATGATACGGTTATTGTTCACATGGGGGAATGGAAAAGAAAATGAAATCGCTCCCACCCCAAATTAAATGGGACGTGGCAGAAATAAATATAGGCTTCTTTGTGAGAGGGTGTGGGCCATAATCCGCCAGGCGGACCCAGTGCGGGTTGGTTCAAAACTCTGCACTAAAACATAAGAGTGTTTCGTGGAATTAATGACACTAGTGACTGACACACAGAAAAAAAATGTATAGGCTTCAACATTTCATTTTTCCAAAAAAACAAGAATTATCCCTTATAATGTTCAAAATATTAAAGAATACGGTACACAGCTGGCGAGTAGTTTGACAGACTTCTGCTATTTAGTTTTTTTTTATTTGTTTGTCGACAATCAAAGACTAATGACGTTGGATTCCAGTCTAACCAGCCAGCCCTGTTAAACATTTGTATTTCAACTAACCGAAGTGAAGTAATTAGTGGGACCCCTTGGTTGACTGGTAGAGAATGTCTAAGACATTAAATCCGCCTCTGTACCTTTTTGTCCGAAAATAAATAAATCTTTTCCATAAGTTGGAACTGTTTTCATAATTAACCGTATTGACATTTAATGCAACACATATAGGTATAATAGCTATTTAAACCCACTCTTAAGGAACCTTCTTTATTATCTATCAGGGTCCATTGACCTCAGGTCAAACCATAAAATATTATGATTTAATATCACCCGAGGCAATTAGGCAACTCATATAACTCGCCGCTTGTGGTAAGAAGGACCATTATTTTTATAGGTATTGGACTTGAAGCTATAGGTTTGACTCAAGTGTGTTTCGATTATCACACACTCTTATAATACATAGTTACCATCCAACAATAATTTTATTCCCAACCCAAGTTTACCTGCACCCCCACTGGGTCCGCGTGGTAGTTTACAGCCCAATCCCTCTAGAAGAGCCTGGGTCCCAGCAGTGGGAACCTTATAAGCTTATTATTACAAAACATTTTTTTTTCTTCACTATTGCATTTGGTTATTATACCTGTAAAAATAGTTGTAAGTGAGGATATAAATAAATAAATAAAAATAAATTTTGTAAAATTAGAATGTAGATAATACTTATTTATAACCAAAAACTGTAGAATTAGAGCCAATTATATATTGTATTAGTTATACGTACAATTTTTTTGCATGCCAAACGGTAGAATATACAGATGCCAACATATCGAGCTACTACAATCAGTCAATGTCTTTAATAGATTTTCAACTTTATCACTAAAGTATAAGGTTCAAAGTTCATTGGGAAAATTTGACAGTTTCGGGTAGCTTGATGTGCTGGCTTCTGTAGCTGGAACCAATTTTTTTTTTTTGTTACCACTCATTTGTAGATATATGTATGCAGATATACAGGGTTACTGGTAACTCGACGTATTCCTTGCAGGACATCATAGTAGGGTTAAAATGCAACAAATTAAGCCACCAAATGTTCTACCGAAGTTCAGTAGTTTTTGAGTTAGTAAGGGTTTTAGATTTTTTGTGAAAAATCCCAGATTAAATTATTTGAAGCCAATTTGAAAATTATTCACGGGGCGGCTGTACTGAAATTGGAGTTATTATCATAGTTGAAGCCGTAGCGGATCGTTTTTAATAATTAAACGTTCAAAATGACTAAAACTTTGGTGAATATCACTAATCAAACATTTTTTTTTTTTGTAATTTTTGCTATTACTTCATACAAAATGTTGTCTTAGCACAAAAAAAAAATACTACACCAGGTTCACAAATTATTAGTAAAATATCCTTGTCTTATCAGCTATCCAAAAAGGTATGAAAGTTAATACAAAGTCTTGGACTGCATTATGAAAATCGTTTTTGATTTAGTACAAGAAGGTGTTTATTCGGAAAATCAAATTAAACAATTTCGTGAAAATTATTATTATTTTTAATCAATATCAATTTGTGGTCTTTAATAACATGTATTTCACACGTCTTGTTCGAAGTGCTGCCCTCGGTTTCGAATACATGCTCTTATTCGCTTCCTCACTTCGGTTTTTGTGATTCTTGATGTGATTGTGGTCCTCATCTGGTCCACCGCATCTGTTATTCTCTCCCTTAGTTCTTCAATTGAATTTACGGGGGTCACATAAACTAGGTCTTTCATATGACCCCAGACGTAAAAGTCTAGCGGCGTCAGATCAGGGCTTCGTGCAGGCCACGGAATCGGCCCACCGCGCCCAATCCATCGGTTTGGATAGTTTTCATCCAGCAATTGTCGAATTGTGATGCGGAAATGGGCTGGACATCCGTCATGTTGGTATATCATGTTTGCCCTTCTTTCTTTGGGTACATCCGTGAGCAGTGCTGCTAAATGATTTCTTAGGAAATCTTCATAAAGTTCCCCATTTAATGTTCGGGGTAAAATATGTGGGCCTATTAACTTATCGTCGATAATACCCATCCAAACATTAAGCGAGAACTTACGCTGCGATGCGGTTGGTTTCAGTTTCTTAGGGTTTCCTTCTCCCTTCGGTGCCCAGTAATGTAAATTGTGGTAATTTGTGATACCATCACGGTCAAAACATGACTCATCGGTCCACAGAATGTTTTTCAAAAAGTTTTCACTTTCGGCATCGGCATTTAGCATGTGACGACAAAATTCAAGCCGTCTCTGCGGATCTCCCTCTTCTAATGACTGCACGGGTTGGTAGTGGTATGGATGTCGGCCTGACAAGTGAACTACAGACCAGACTTTCCACTGTGACATACCAAGCTCACGCGCTACCGCTACGATGTTTGTAGATATGTTGGGCTCGTCAATAAAACGTTGAAGAATCAGCTCCTCGTCCTCAGCCGTGTATCTCCTTGAACGACCAGTGTCAATTTGCCTGCTTCTTTGAACACTGCCAGTTTCAGATAATCGCCGATAAGTCGATCCGAAGACACTAACGTGGGGGAGTCGGCGGTTTGGAAAGCGCAGTTGATATGATCTTCGCGCCTCAGCAGCGTTACCGTCACAAAGTCCGTAACAGTACAATATGTCAGCGTATTCTTGATTAGAATATGCAGCCATAGTCAGCACTTATGAACGCACAGCACAACACAAGAGCAAGATATGGGGCAACAGTCAGGGTTATAGCCAGATAACAAAACACGAACTTGCGCAACGTAGAGTTGTAACTAACTAACGCTGACGACCAGATTTT
Source organism: Eremobia ochroleuca (assembly GCA_949629135.1). Classification (NCBI taxonomy): domain Eukaryota; kingdom Metazoa; phylum Arthropoda; class Insecta; order Lepidoptera; family Noctuidae; genus Eremobia; species Eremobia ochroleuca. The sequence goes on from OX451392.1 coordinate 19,893,769, forward strand.
GTGAAGTCGCACCCTGTCTCGTACCGAGGGAACAATAGTGACCAATCATAAAGCTTGCCGAGTGTTTGGAATTCAAACGCAGGTAAAAACTACGAATAATACGACGGTCGACCTATTGTTCTAGAACAATAGGTCGACCGTCTCGCAATTTTACCTGCTCCCCATAAAACTTCTATCTTTCCCTGTCACACACGCAAAAGTATTGACAATCATACCTTTTTGGATAGCTGATAAGACAAGGATATTTTACTAATAATTTGTACACCTGGTGTAGTATTGTTTTTTGTGCTAAGACAACATTTTGTATGAAGTAATAGCAAAAATTACAAAAAAAAAAATGTTTGATTAGTGATCTTCACCAAAGTTTTAGTCATTTTGAACTTTTAATTATTAAAAACGATCCGCTACGGCGTCAACTATGATAATAACTCCAATTTCAGTACAGCCGCCCCGTGAATAATTTTCAAATTGGCTTCAAATAATTTAATCTGGGATTTTTCACAAAAAATCTAAAACCCTTACTAACTCAAAAACTACTGAACTTCGGTAGAACATTTGGTGGCTTAATTTGTTGCATTTTAACCCTACTATGATGTCCTGCAAGGAATACGTCGAGTTACCAGTAACCCTGTATAACTATTAAGTTTTTGTGCATAAAAACTTTTCCTATTAGGTATATCATTATAATAATAAGCAGGCTGTAAACACCTAGTACAGCAGTGCTATTCTGTAAAAATCTCACCGTGAGAACTTAGGTGAAGTGAGCGGGAAGTGAGCTCTGTCATTCCGTAATGGTAGGTATTGACACTATTAAGTGCTCACTTCACTTATGATTTCACGGTGAGATTTTTACAGAATCGACCGGCTGGACATAGGCCCTCCCAGTGATAGTAACTACAGTGAACGATCAAGGAGCAAAAGCTTTTATTAACAGACTCAGAGCTTATATTTATTTACAGACAGGAACACGTGTCTGTTCAGCTTCTTTCCTAAAATAGTTCGTTTGACAAGGGTCAGACAATTTCGCATTAGGGCACCAAACCATAAAATTAGGCGAATGAATACCTCCCACGTATCGGCACGTGTAACGTGAGAATTTAATAAGACATAGTAAAGTTCATTACCATTTTAAACAAATTATCATTTCATAATAAATTTTAACTATCAAAAACTGTTTCCATTTTAATTTAAAATTAGTTAAGCAAAACTATGACGAGAACATAATACTCGTAGAATAGAATAGAATACTCTTTATTATGTCGAAAGTCTGACAACCAGTCTTACCAAGGGGTGTCGTATTACCCAGTAACTGGATTGTGGAGGTCAGATAAGCAGTCGCTCCATGTAAAATATTGGTATTCAGCTGCATTTTTTGGATTTGATTAGATTGGAACCTGACCCGAACATAGTTGGGGAAAGGCTAGGCAGATGATGATGTACACCATATAAATTACAGACATAAATACAGAAATTTTACAAAGGGTGACACAATAGGCGATCTTATCGCTAAGAGCGATCTTTTAAAGACAACCTTTGGATGGATTGAAAAGGGAAGGAGAGATAAATACTGTTGGTAGTCTGTGGTGTACCATTTACACGATACAATGAATACATACACAAAGCATTTTATACTAATATAAATAAATATGTATATACATATAACAATAGACATGAAACCGGAGTAAATAATATAATGATGCTGTTTAAGGAGAGAGGTAGTGCTTTTTTATCATAATTTTAAAAGTGGACAAAGATTGAGCACGCCTTACAGACACGGGCAAGTCATTCCATAACCGTAATAATATTCTCTTCCATAATAATATTTTAAAATACTAGATTCACCAAATGTATGCTTAATTTGTTTTAATTTTAGCAAAAGTAGACCAAGAAAGAGCAATGATGGCCCAGTATTGAGCAGATATACAGGTTGTGGGTTCGAACCCAGACAGGCGGTTATTTCATAAGCACTGCTCTCAAAACGGTGTAGAAAAACATCGTGATTAAACCGGAATGTCCTAGAACCAAAACATCATGTGCACTGGGTCCGCGTGGTGGATTCTGGCCCACTCCCTCTCACAGAGAGGAGGCCTGTGTTCCAGCAGTGGGAACACGATTTGTTGATTGTGCTTTCAATAAATGGAATAATCAAGAACCCATTTTTCAACGTCTTTACAATGTATTCAGCCGTGCGATTCTGTAACAATCTCACTGCTAAAACTTGGGTGAAGTGAGCGTGGAGTGAGCTGTCATTAGGGATTAACACTATTGACACTGCTCACTTCAAGCTCACTCAACTTATGATTTCACGTTGAGATTTTTACGGAATCGACCGGCTGTAATATCTTAGTATAGAAAACTTTTTTGATTGGCGTTAATAAAGCGATCTGTCTATCTTTTATTATGAGAGCCCTTATTTTATGTAAAACTTCAATTTCGCTTTTATTACTAAGTTTTAACTTACGGAAACTTGTTTAAAAGACTTCTAGCAAACGTTTATTATGCTCTATTTTTGTTCAAAGGGCCAATTTTATTTATCGCTGATTTCAAAGCCTTGGTTTCCTAGGAAAACGGTTTCGTCACATTATAATGGACGTCATGAAAATCTTTTATTTTCATCATTTTTTTTTTCACCAAAAATAGAGAGATTTAAAATAGCTTGCTAGAAATATGTAGGTAGATAGAGATGTACCTAGTTTATTAACTAGGCTGTAGAAGAAAACCGATGTAAAAAGATTAATAGCACAGTACCTGGAATTATAAGGGATCGACTGCGGATAGTTTTACCTGTAATAAGTAAGAGGAAGATATTGATTTTATGTATTTTCGTAGAATAGGTTCACAGGAGTTTCCAAGAAAATATTTTTGTCCATAGAGATACGAGAGATGAGCGGTAAGAACCTCGAAGACGCGAAAATAATAAATGAGCTTCGATAATAGGATTTAGAAATAGTTATATATTTGCTCGTGACTTTGTCCGTGTGGAGGTTGGAAATCATCCCACGGGAACCTACTCTCGGGATAAAAAGCATCCTATGTCTTAACTCAAGTCATTGTCTATACTGTAGGTTCTTCGATAAACCTTCGAGAATATATGTTTTTTTTTTCGAGATCCCCCAACTTTTATTACTAACCATCTGTCGTGAATTTGAAGCAGCTATTGCCACGATTATATTTACACATGTAATATTATACAGTCGTAAAACAGGATATATATTTTTCCCTGGGTCTCTGGCCTGCCCCCCTGAAAGTCTCAAATGCCCATAAAGAGGCGTTATCGCCCATGTTAAGAACATGGTCTACACGAGTACCTGCGTGTGGCAAATTTAATCTAAATCCATACGGCTGTTAAGGTAACAGACGGGCAGACAGATTTACTTTCACATTTATTATATTATAGTCTCTATTTAATAAAAATGAAATGGTGTTCGTTGGTGCGCATCACTTGAAACGGGAGGACTCATTCGGCTGGTTTTGGTTTTTAAGTAAATAAAAATTTGAAGAAAAAGTTTCCCGGAAACTTTTCCAATTTTACTTAGGGATTCTTCGTTCCTTTTTTCTAAGGGATTCTTGAATTTGCACAGGACGACGCCTGTCGGGTCAGCTAATGTTACATACGTAATTATATGATATATTACAGTCATAATTATAGTTTACAGGATAGCATGAACATCGTCGCGAAAACTGATACCATGAATTTAGCACATGATTTTAGATCCTGAAGCGTAGAAACTTTTGGCAATTTATCAAAAAAAAAAAAAAAAAAATGTAGTTTCATACAAAAATCATCAGAATCCTGTATTAAATCCATGGTAACAGTTTGCGCGTTGATACCTCGGCCACTAATAAATAGTATGGTTAAGATAACAATATGAGCTAATACTAATACCAACATAAATGTACATTACCATGACTGCCTTGTTTTTTGAGGAACCGGATTTTAAATGACGCACTCTAGAAAGATAAAATGTTGCTTTTGGTTATTTGTTTTAGTGTTCTCGCAAAAGTTGAATGATCGTTAACTTAATGTTGACTTTCAACTATAGATCATGTACTGATATAGTAGCTTGTAACCCATGATCGTACAAATAAATGCGCATTTGAATTCCAAATAGCCTACCTACATCTTAGAGGTGTCCGCGAAAAACCTGAAGCTGTGTAGCTACCTTTGTAGGTACCTACAAATGGTACTAAACCGGATTTTTTTAAGAATTCGCCATAGGAACTACTTTACAACAACATAAGGATAAGTTTAAATCTTTTCCTTAAAGGTTTTACCGAAGTGTAAGGATTTACCTTTTCTTTTCCGTTTTTCTTAGCCTTTCTTCGTTATTTACATGCTTATTAACGTACTTTGTTTTAATCGATCTATTAAGCCCGTAATGTCCCACTACAATCAGTCAATGTCTTTAATAGATTTTCAACTTTATCACTAAAGTATAAGGTTCAAAGTTCATTGGGAAAATTTGACAGTTTCGGGTAGCTTGATGTGCTGGCTTCTGTAGCTGGAACCAATTTTTTTTTTTTGTTACCACTCATTTGTAGATATATGTATGCAGATATACAGGGTTACTGGTAACTCGACGTATTCCTTGCAGGACATCATAGTAGGGTTAAAATGCAACAAATTAAGCCACCAAATGTTCTACCGAAGTTCAGTAGTTTTTGAGTTAGTAAGGGTTTTAGATTTTTTGTGAAAAATCCCAGATTAAATTATTTGAAGCCAATTTGAAAATTATTCACGGGGCGGCTGTACTGAAATTGGAGTTATTATCATAGTTGAAGCCGTAGCGGATCGTTTTTAATAATTAAACGTTCAAAATGACTAAAACTTTGGTGAATATCACTAATCAAACATTTTTTTTTTTTGTAATTTTTGCTATTACTTCATACAAAATGTTGTCTTAGCACAAAAAAAAAATACTACACCAGGTTCACAAATTATTAGTAAAATATCCTTGTCTTATCAGCTATCCAAAAAGGTATGAAAGTTAATACAAAGTCTTGGACTGCATTATGAAAATCGTTTTTGATTTAGTACAAGAAGGTGTTTATTCGGAAAATCAAATTAAACAATTTCGTGAAAATTATTATTATTTTTAATCAATATCAATTTGTGGTCTTTAATAACATGTATTTCACACGTCTTGTTCGAAGTGCTGCCCTCGGTTTCGAATACATGCTCTTATTCGCTTCCTCACTTCGGTTTTTGTGATTCTTGATGTGATTGTGGTCCTCATCTGGTCCACCGCATCTGTTATTCTCTCCCTTAGTTCTTCAATTGAATTTACGGGGGTCACATAAACTAGGTCTTTCATATGACCCCAGACGTAAAAGTCTAGCGGCGTCAGATCAGGGCTTCGTGCAGGCCACGGAATCGGCCCACCGCGCCCAATCCATCGGTTTGGATAGTTTTCATCCAGCAATTGTCGAATTGTGATGCGGAAATGGGCTGGACATCCGTCATGTTGGTATATCATGTTTGCCCTTCTTTCTTTGGGTACATCCGTGAGCAGTGCTGCTAAATGATTTCTTAGGAAATCTTCATAAAGTTCCCCATTTAATGTTCGGGGTAAAATATGTGGGCCTATTAACTTATCGTCGATAATACCCATCCAAACATTAAGCGAGAACTTACGCTGCGATGCGGTTGGTTTCAGTTTCTTAGGGTTTCCTTCTCCCTTCGGTGCCCAGTAATGTAAATTGTGGTAATTTGTGATACCATCACGGTCAAAACATGACTCATCGGTCCACAGAATGTTTTTCAAAAAGTTTTCACTTTCGGCATCGGCATTTAGCATGTGACGACAAAATTCAAGCCGTCTCTGCGGATCTCCCTCTTCTAATGACTGCACGGGTTGGTAGTGGTATGGATGTCGGCCTGACAAGTGAACTACAGACCAGACTTTCCACTGTGACATACCAAGCTCACGCGCTACCGCTACGATGTTTGTAGATATGTTGGGCTCGTCAATAAAACGTTGAAGAATCAGCTCCTCGTCCTCAGCCGTGTATCTCCTTGAACGACCAGTGTCAATTTGCCTGCTTCTTTGAACACTGCCAGTTTCAGATAATCGCCGATAAGTCGATCCGAAGACACTAACGTGGGGGAGTCGGCGGTTTGGAAAGCGCAGTTGATATGATCTTCGCGCCTCAGCAGCGTTACCGTCACAAAGTCCGTAACAGTACAATATGTCAGCGTATTCTTGATTAGAATATGCAGCCATAGTCAGCACTTATGAACGCACAGCACAACACAAGAGCAAGATATGGGGCAACAGTCAGGGTTATAGCCAGATAACAAAACACGAACTTGCGCAACGTAGAGTTGTAACTAACTAACGCTGACGACCAGATTTTGTGAAGTCGCACCCTGTCTCGTACCGAGGGAACAATAGTGACCAATCATAAAGCTTGCCGAGTGTTTGGAATTCAAACGCAGGTAAAAACTACGAATAATACGACGGTCGACCTATTGTTCTAGAACAATAGGTCGACCGTCTCGCAATTTTACCTGCTCCCCATAAAACTTCTATCTTTCCCTGTCACACACGCAAAAGTATTGACAATCATACCTTTTTGGATAGCTGATAAGACAAGGATATTTTACTAATAATTTGTACACCTGGTGTAGTATTGTTTTTTGTGCTAAGACAACATTTTGTATGAAGTAATAGCAAAAATTACAAAAAAAAAAATGTTTGATTAGTGATCTTCACCAAAGTTTTAGTCATTTTGAACTTTTAATTATTAAAAACGATCCGCTACGGCGTCAACTATGATAATAACTCCAATTTCAGTACAGCCGCCCCGTGAATAATTTTCAAATTGGCTTCAAATAATTTAATCTGGGATTTTTCACAAAAAATCTAAAACCCTTACTAACTCAAAAACTACTGAACTTCGGTAGAACATTTGGTGGCTTAATTTGTTGCATTTTAACCCTACTATGATGTCCTGCAAGGAATACGTCGAGTTACCAGTAACCCTGTATAACTATTAAGTTTTTGTGCATAAAAACTTTTCCTATTAGGTATATCATTATAATAATAAGCAGGCTGTAAACACCTAGTACAGCAGTGCTATTCTGTAAAAATCTCACCGTGAGAACTTAGGTGAAGTGAGCGGGAAGTGAGCTCTGTCATTCCGTAATGGTAGGTATTGACACTATTAAGTGCTCACTTCACTTATGATTTCACGGTGAGATTTTTACAGAATCGACCGGCTGGACATAGGCCCTCCCAGTGATAGTAACTACAGTGAACGATCAAGGAGCAAAAGCTTTTATTAACAGACTCAGAGCTTATATTTATTTACAGACAGGAACACGTGTCTGTTCAGCTTCTTTCCTAAAATAGTTCGTTTGACAAGGGTCAGACAATTTCGCATTAGGGCACCAAACCATAAAATTAGGCGAATGAATACCTCCCACGTATCGGCACGTGTAACGTGAGAATTTAATAAGACATAGTAAAGTTCATTACCATTTTAAACAAATTATCATTTCATAATAAATTTTAACTATCAAAAACTGTTTCCATTTTAATTTAAAATTAGTTAAGCAAAACTATGACGAGAACATAATACTCGTAGAATAGAATAGAATACTCTTTATTATGTCGAAAGTCTGACAACCAGTCTTACCAAGGGGTGTCGTATTACCCAGTAACTGGATTGTGGAGGTCAGATAAGCAGTCGCTCCATGTAAAATATTGGTATTCAGCTGCATTTTTTGGATTTGATTAGATTGGAACCTGACCCGAACATAGTTGGGGAAAGGCTAGGCAGATGATGATGTACACCATATAAATTACAGACATAAATACAGAAATTTTACAAAGGGTGACACAATAGGCGATCTTATCGCTAAGAGCGATCTTTTAAAGACAACCTTTGGATGGATTGAAAAGGGAAGGAGAGATAAATACTGTTGGTAGTCTGTGGTGTACCATTTACACGATACAATGAATACATACACAAAGCATTTTATACTAATATAAATAAATATGTATATACATATAACAATAGACATGAAACCGGAGTAAATAATATAATGATGCTGTTTAAGGAGAGAGGTAGTGCTTTTTTATCATAATTTTAAAAGTGGACAAAGATTGAGCACGCCTTACAGACACGGGCAAGTCATTCCATAACCGTAATAATATTCTCTTCCATAATAATATTTTAAAATACTAGATTCACCAAATGTATGCTTAATTTGTTTTAATTTTAGCAAAAGTAGACCAAGAAAGAGCAATGATGGCCCAGTATTGAGCAGATATACAGGTTGTGGGTTCGAACCCAGACAGGCGGTTATTTCATAAGCACTGCTCTCAAAACGGTGTAGAAAAACATCGTGATTAAACCGGAATGTCCTAGAACCAAAACATCATGTGCACTGGGTCCGCGTGGTGGATTCTGGCCCACTCCCTCTCACAGAGAGGAGGCCTGTGTTCCAGCAGTGGGAACACGATTTGTTGATTGTGCTTTCAATAAATGGAATAATCAAGAACCCATTTTTCAACGTCTTTACAATGTATTCAGCCGTGCGATTCTGTAACAATCTCACTGCTAAAACTTGGGTGAAGTGAGCGTGGAGTGAGCTGTCATTAGGGATTAACACTATTGACACTGCTCACTTCAAGCTCACTCAACTTATGATTTCACGTTGAGATTTTTACGGAATCGACCGGCTGTAATATCTTAGTATAGAAAACTTTTTTGATTGGCGTTAATAAAGCGATCTGTCTATCTTTTATTATGAGAGCCCTTATTTTATGTAAAACTTCAATTTCGCTTTTATTACTAAGTTTTAACTTACGGAAACTTGTTTAAAAGACTTCTAGCAAACGTTTATTATGCTCTATTTTTGTTCAAAGGGCCAATTTTATTTATCGCTGATTTCAAAGCCTTGGTTTCCTAGGAAAACGGTTTCGTCACATTATAATGGACGTCATGAAAATCTTTTATTTTCATCATTTTTTTTTTCACCAAAAATAGAGAGATTTAAAATAGCTTGCTAGAAATATGTAGGTAGATAGAGATGTACCTAGTTTATTAACTAGGCTGTAGAAGAAAACCGATGTAAAAAGATTAATAGCACAGTACCTGGAATTATAAGGGATCGACTGCGGATAGTTTTACCTGTAATAAGTAAGAGGAAGATATTGATTTTATGTATTTTCGTAGAATAGGTTCACAGGAGTTTCCAAGAAAATATTTTTGTCCATAGAGATACGAGAGATGAGCGGTAAGAACCTCGAAGACGCGAAAATAATAAATGAGCTTCGATAATAGGATTTAGAAATAGTTATATATTTGCTCGTGACTTTGTCCGTGTGGAGGTTGGAAATCATCCCACGGGAACCTACTCTCGGGATAAAAAGCATCCTATGTCTTAACTCAAGTCATTGTCTATACTGTAGGTTCTTCGATAAACCTTCGAGAATATATGTTTTTTTTTTCGAGATCCCCCAACTTTTATTACTAACCATCTGTCGTGAATTTGAAGCAGCTATTGCCACGATTATATTTACACATGTAATATTATACAGTCGTAAAACAGGATATATATTTTTCCCTGGGTCTCTGGCCTGCCCCCCTGAAAGTCTCAAATGCCCATAAAGAGGCGTTATCGCCCATGTTAAGAACATGGTCTACACGAGTACCTGCGTGTGGCAAATTTAATCTAAATCCATACGGCTGTTAAGGTAACAGACGGGCAGACAGATTTACTTTCACATTTATTATATTATAGTCTCTATTTAATAAAAATGAAATGGTGTTCGTTGGTGCGCATCACTTGAAACGGGAGGACTCATTCGGCTGGTTTTGGTTTTTAAGTAAATAAAAATTTGAAGAAAAAGTTTCCCGGAAACTTTTCCAATTTTACTTAGGGATTCTTCGTTCCTTTTTTCTAAGGGATTCTTGAATTTGCACAGGACGACGCCTGTCGGGTCAGCTAATGTTACATACGTAATTATATGATATATTACAGTCATAATTATAGTTTACAGGATAGCATGAACATCGTCGCGAAAACTGATACCATGAATTTAGCACATGATTTTAGATCCTGAAGCGTAGAAACTTTTGGCAATTTATCAAAAAAAAAAAAAAAAAAATGTAGTTTCATACAAAAATCATCAGAATCCTGTATTAAATCCATGGTAACAGTTTGCGCGTTGATACCTCGGCCACTAATAAATAGTATGGTTAAGATAACAATATGAGCTAATACTAATACCAACATAAATGTACATTACCATGACTGCCTTGTTTTTTGAGGAACCGGATTTTAAATGACGCACTCTAGAAAGATAAAATGTTGCTTTTGGTTATTTGTTTTAGTGTTCTCGCAAAAGTTGAATGATCGTTAACTTAATGTTGACTTTCAACTATAGATCATGTACTGATATAGTAGCTTGTAACCCATGATCGTACAAATAAATGCGCATTTGAATTCCAAATAGCCTACCTACATCTTAGAGGTGTCCGCGAAAAACCTGAAGCTGTGTAGCTACCTTTGTAGGTACCTACAAATGGTACTAAACCGGATTTTTTTAAGAATTCGCCATAGGAACTACTTTACAACAACATAAGGATAAGTTTAAATCTTTTCCTTAAAGGTTTTACCGAAGTGTAAGGATTTACCTTTTCTTTTCCGTTTTTCTTAGCCTTTCTTCGTTATTTACATGCTTATTAACGTACTTTGTTTTAATCGATCTATTAAGCCCGTAATGTCCCACCGCTGGGTAAAGGCCTCCCTTTCCTTCTTCCACACACGTCTGGCCACTCCCATAGCGGTGCCATTCTTTCCAGTAGTGGAAGGGAACACTAATTAAGTAATCTCCTCTCCCTTAATGCTGTTTGTTCTTTGACCTGTTCATACTAAGCTTAATCTCCTGGTTTGCCTTGTTCAAATCTGCAAGCATGTTACCCAAGTCCGCTGCCTTAAGAGAAAAGTACCAACGGCTGGTAACATTTTCAGGAAATCATCATTTAACAATATATAATACGTATTGAGAACCATTAACAGTTTATTGACGATAAAATCTCCTGTACGACTTAGAGTAAATGAAGAGAATAATAAAAGCAGTCATTACATTATTTAATGACGTAGACACGTTTGTGCGTTAGCGGCATTTTAGAGGCCCTAACCATGACATCATAGGATTGAAACAAATCCGGTACCTACTAAGTAAAAAAAAAATTGGTACCTACTTTTTTGTTGTACCTAGTTATATTACTTAATAAATGTTTCATGAGCAAAGGAGGCTTACAAGAATGCTTGCAAAAAAGTATCTTGGATCTCGTAAAAGCCGATATCTATTGATACTAATATAATAAAGCTGAAGAGTTTGATTTTTTGTTGGACCTACGAGTCGGGTATAAAAAAATATATGCACAGACGCCTGCACATCAAGCTACCTGAAACTGTCAAATTTTCCCAATGAACTTAGTACCTTATGCTTTAGCGATAAAGCTGAAGATCTATTAAATAAATTTGTAGTAGCTTGATGTGCTGGCGGCTGCACCTATATGAAAATATTCAAATAAAAACCTGTACCTATGCCACAAAGCCAAGATTTGAAATAAACTATCGTTTTATCCTTTTCAATTTCTTGCTTAAAGTTTTTAATCTTTATCATTTTTCCTCAACTCTTGAAAACACTTCGAACGTCTTCGAGCTCCAGAGAGCTATCACATTGCCTTTTTATTGAACCAGTTTTATATTAAACTAAACCAATTTTATTGCAAATATATTAATATATATATTTTTATAAGGTGCACTTTTTGCTTGTGTCCTTTTTGCAGACTCAAAAAAAGCTTCGATATGAAACTTGAAATCAGACGCAAGTCTTTGACGGCGTAGATTTCGGATTTTTCCATACAAGCTTTAAGTCCCATTTCACCACTTCTAGAGTTTTTTTTAAAGCATGTCCTGAATTGGATGTGAAGGTATCTCCATATCAAATTCCATTACAAGGAGTCAGTCAGTTTAGCCATAATTACTTCATGAACACTCTCACCTATACCCTATAACATTAGCACGGATTATGTACCCCTTTACATACCGGCGTGAATCTGTGTTGAATTCTAGTAACTAATAATAAGATTCAAGGCTAAATAAATAGTTAATTTTAGAGCGCGTTACATACTAAAATGATCGTATTCCGTATCTCGACGATATCAATCAAGATAACACTCGTAAAACCAAATCTGACGTGACTATGAAATTACTTTGTCTCACGTCAGATGACGTATGTGTAAGAATGCAGATTTTTTTTTTATAAATGGTTATATACTTTGTCTATTTATGGGTAGTTTATTGCATGTTGTGTGAACGTGACCGTCGCAAATTGCAGGGGTGTGGTACTTGTGGGAAATAATTATCTTGGCATGCAATTTATTAAGGCGCAGATAACTAATCGATTGATGTTGAGTCGCAGGTCATTAAGTACTTCTCTTCTTCTTGGTTGCGTACTTCACTACTGAAGGTCGTGTTCCTAAAAGGCCTTCGTGGCTTATGTACAATGTTCTTGCACTTAATTCAATTCACGGCTTCTTTCAGGGCGATCATAACAGAGAGTCCAGTGAGGACGGTTACTTGGTCTGACCTGCAGTTAAGTGGATTAGCGCGAAGTCTTTTGTAATCTACCTTAACCACCAATTACTCAATCGGTCGTTAAGGTAAAAAGGTTTTGCTTACCGATTGTGATTTCTTGAAATAATAGGTAAGGTTTTTCAGCGAGACTCTGAAATCTCTCAAGTAAATGTGGAAGGTAACTGAATTTAAAAACTTCACTTTTAAATATTAAAAGTATTAGATGGATAAATTCGATTGAAAGATTGTTAAACAAAAATAGTATTGATGAAACTCTTCGGTAGGTTGAAATGGAAAGTGTCGTAATGTCCCTGCAAGGTTCCACAAAAAAGTATCTAGTCCCCTTGATCTTGGTGTAACGAATAGTGGTGTGCGCATTTGTCATAACAGAACATAACCAGCCTATAATTATCCCACTGCTGGAACATAGGCCTCCTCTCGGTGAGAAGGCGTGGACTGTAATCCACCACGCGGGCCCGGTGCAGATTAGTAGATGTCCCATACGTATCTTCGAATTTGTTTTATTTTTTTATTTTTTACTGCGGAATGGACTCGCTCTTGACATCGATCACGCCTGATGGAAAGCGATGAATGAGGTCTATGATAGAACGAGCGTGCCCAGAAGATGCCAAAGGCACTGGAACTCCCACGCATTGACGAAACACAGCAGGCTGCTTGACGCCGGACTCCGGCGGGAGGTCGCAAACCAGGCGGGCGTTAGCCCTACCACCGCAAGGGAAGAATTGGCCAGTCAAATAACTCCCGCAGATAGGCGCGACTCGACAACTATTTCTATGAAATCTTCATGGAAATTGTTCAACCAGAACGCGTCGCTCGCATCGTAGCGTCGCGCCTGCCTGTGGGAGACTTTATTTTGTGTCTGGCAGTTACTCGAACGGGTTTACTTCCAAGTTAAAGCCTGTTCTAATAATTCATCTGTACCATTTACCTTGCCACATCATTCACTTATTCAAAAGTAAATTGTTGTAATGACAAAAAAAGGCGGCTATTCTGTAAAAATCTCACCGTCAAAACTTAGGTGAAGTGAGCTGTCATTCTACCTGATGCTAAAGTTAACACTATTGACAGCTCACTTCAAGCTCACTTCGCATATTATTATGTTTTCACGGCGAGATTTTTAAGTAATAAGTAGGTGCATTTAGATAATAAAGCAAAAAAAAATCTTAAATATTTTTGTACCTAAAAGAGCTATTGATACATTTAAAAGTAATATAAAACCACGCCTACGCTTTGTTGCCCTTATTTTAACGCATCTTGAATATTATTTAATTTTAAAACAACTGCAATTATGTAAAGTTCAACTTTGAAACTAAACTCCTTTTATGTTATTACCAAAATATTTTGATTCAAATTTATGCAATCCTCACCCAGTTTCTTAAAAGTTAATCTAGTCTCTGATTACTAAATCTATTATTAGGTGATTGGTTGGCAAAAATAAGAACTAATCAAATCACTTGACTTGAGATTTTAACTACTTCAGGAAGGTTTCTGAGAACTTTACTTTTATGTGATCATTAGTAAATGATTTACATTATTTCTGTAAATTGGTAAAAAAAACACTTACCTACACGTCAAAAATAACTTGTATTTTTAAGAATAGAGATGCAAGCCCCCAAGATACAGGTACTGTCTGGTTGGGGGACCACTTGTTCAAATAATTTTTATAAATATTCTAGTTACAGTAAACATAAAATACTGTTACTTTTTAAAGGGGGTAGCGGGTTAAGGGGGGTCTGGCGGCCCCCACCGAATCTGGTAAAATCGTTCCAAAAATCTTGAAGAGGGTCGAAAAACAAGCAGTATAAGCTTTTTACCGACATTACAACCCCAAACGAAAACACAGTAATGGCGAAAAATATGATTTTTTGTGATTTTTATTTTTTTCAACGAGTTTAATTTATTTTTAAATGGTTTAAACTCAATTAAAAATTTGTTTTGGATGTGTGGAAGTCCCCTGAATTTTTTCAGATTTTTTGGTCAAGTAAAAACATGTGAATTTTAGGTTTAAATGCGAAAAAATCGTGAAAAACGCGTCATTTTCAAGATACAACCCTCTTATTTTTAGGGTTGTTTTCATTTTCCCGAGGGGTGATGTATATTATAGATAGCGGCAATTGTTCTCTTTCGAATGCAGGCAATTGGACTCAATTTGGTCAATACTGGTGAGCGGGGCGATTTTTTTGAAAAAAACTCGAAATTTCTTTTCTCATTTTTTGTTGTAATGTCGGTAAAAAGCTTATACTGCTTGTTTTTCGACCCTCTTCAAGATTTTTGGAACGATTTTACCAGATTCGGTGGGGGCCGCCAGACCCCCCTTAGATTATTCTTATTCTAATTAGGTGTTTTCTAAGTGACTACTATGAGAAGAGAGACCGAAACAAACACGTACCTACAACATGCTTAGTACAATGCTTAGCCTCGTATCTAACCAAATTCAAAATGGCTACTATGAAGTTTGTATATTCATGCCTCCTTACTAATAAACGTATTATATCAGGTGAATAGTTACAGGGGCCCGTGGCTAAATAATAACAGCCGCACAGGTCGATCGATCAGGTTAAGCTACGCTTGCCGCGGTTGGCCTATAACGAGACCCTTACCTACGTGCCGCGAAAAGCACGTAAAGCCGTTGGTCCCGGCTGTCATTTGTGGATCTTTGACAGTCGTTACGGGTAGTCAGCAGCCTGAAAGTCTGACAACCAGTCTTACCTAGGGGTACCGTATTACCCAGTAACTGGGTTGTGGAGGTCAGATAGGCAGTCGCTCCATGTAAAATACTGGTATTCAGCTGCATCCGGTTAGACCGGAAGCCGACGCCAACATAGTTAGGAAAAGCTTAGGCAGATGATGTTCAGGTGAATAGTTATACAACGATTTCTCTCTTTCAGTCGTCAGTAATTTGACGTTTGAAAGAAGAAGACAAAGCGTTGTGTAACTATACAGACGCTATACAACGTTTATTAGTAAGGATGTTTATATATTCCCTTCGCAGTCGCGTTTCGTGTCTATCTGCGTGACCGCTTATATCTTCTAAACTCCACAACGGATGTTGATGAGGTTTTCACTAACATTTAGAGAACATATTCTGGAAGGTTTATGTGTACAGAACATTAATTAACTTAGATATAGCACAGACAAGGCGCCAATGCAGCTATGCGAAGCACAGGTGGGTCGCTAGTGATATATAAATCAGCAAGTTATTGTATCTAACAAATCCAAAATGGCTGATTTGAAGTTTTATATTTTATGAATAATATATCCTTTTCGTTTTACAGTCACATGGTTTTATGATTCATATTTCATAAATCGGTCCTTGACTTGGGCCGTCTAGACATCCGGAAGTACCGTTTTTAAATTGCTTGGTACCGTACTTCGTTTTACAACAGACGTGCTTTGCGAGATTCTTTTCGCTGATAGATCTAAAATATATTGAATACCTTTCCCTTACCAATATGATAAAATATTGATATTAAAGACGTCTGAAAAATCTCAATTTTTGCCCAGTTGGTGGCAAAGGGTTATTTGACGACATCTAGGTGTACCTACTATTAGGCACACCCCTGCCCATTCCTTTGGGAAACAAGGTGTAAAATTATGTTATAAAAGACTTTTAAATAATACATGAGGTAACTAAACATAAAATATCTTTGTTTCCATCAAACAATTCCATACCATTCAATCGATTATCTCCGACTCTGTAAGAAGTATCGTTTATTACCACTCGAAGTTCGACGTGAGATTGCTGACTATTTATTCCTATTAAAAATATTTGACAATAGAGTTATTATATAATAAAAAAATATATTTCTACTCTTACGTGTACCTCATAGTTCTAATAATTATAAGCAGAACAATTAAATTGTGCGTGCATTAATAAAATATGTAAACAACACGATTTGGATCTCTTTACAACCAGTGTGACCTCAGCTAGAAGGTGCTTAAGCCTCAATTTTATTAAATTGCTGCAGTGCTTTTTATTTACTTTTTTCTCTCACTTTTCAATTGCAAACGCAACTGGTTATTTAAAAGTTTTAACAATTCAGTATAGTAATATGTTACTGCTTATATGGTCACAACACAAATTCTATTATAAGTCTAAACGCGAAGACTTGTAATTGGCTTTCTGTCGACTATTGTTTCCTTTTTTGTCGTTTTTTAGCTGTAAGTAAATAAATAAATAAATACAATATACCGTTGTTTTGATTGCCTATCGTTTCACATCTGTCTAGTCATTTTTTAACACCTTCAAAAGATGCCTTCTACTGGCCTGACTTTGTATCTATGTGTAATTTTCAGGCAACATCAGTGAAACGACCTTTACTTTCAGCTTCACATGTGGTGGTGCTAACCTATGAATTTTTGATAGGACGCTCTAATTCTCTATTGAAACTCCCCTCTTTTTCGGTAGATAAAATACCAAGTAGCCTCCCCGAAACCTCACGTAGTTCAACAGGTTGGTGAAAAAACATTAGGTGGGTGAAATGTATCCGTTCTCCCAGAAGTCACATTATAACCACTCTGTGCGTCATCAAAACAACCTCAACCCCAAAAGGCAATGACAAGGTAGGTAGGTGTCGGCCTGCCTCCCAGTCCAGATATGATTTCAACTTTGACATTACATAACCAAACATCAGTAGTCACATGCTGCGATCTTTCAGAATGTCGCGGGTTCGATTCCCCCACGGAACAAATATTTGTTTGAATTTGAAATATTTGTTTGAGTAGTTGTTCCGGGTCTCTTTCACAGACGTACAACATCTCCCTGATTGCGTCAGCCGTTGCAGCGTAGCGGTATAAGCTTGCTTCTAATGCTATTGAAACTCAGTACTACGCTAGGCCATCTCAAGGTCAAAGTGTTACTACCAACGTGCAGTCGATTGTGTTTTATAAGACCTTAACTTTTCGCGGAACGGAAATACCAAAATGCCTTGTGTTCTTTTAACACTCATGATAAGGAAGTAAATGCCTCAAATATCATTAGTGTCATGTTTTCATGGAAGTTATTACGTAAAGTGACTGTTAACCTTCATGGAGGCTTTAGTTATTGGTAAGCAACGTACAGTAAACAATTAACATATTTTCGCATACTTAAAAGATAGTGATTTATCAACGTTAGAGAATTTCTGGTAATGAGAACAAGATTTTCGACACTATGAAAATGTTAACGTACAAGTTCGTCAATACGAACTAATGACGATAAGGCCGTTTTCATGTCTACTAGAAGTATCTAAATATTACGATTCTTAGTATCGTCTAGTATTGTAAATACAATTTGGACTGTTCAATCGATAAAACAGGTAGGACAAACACATTGAGGATGCTTATGAGATTCTTCTTCTTCTTCTCATGTCGATGACTCGTTTTCGGGCGACTATGGACAGTTCTGTCGTTTGCCTCATTCAAATCCTAAAGGATGCAGATAGTTGTTATCACATTACCCAGTAACTGGGTTGTGGGGGGATGATAGGCAGTCG
The DNA here is from genome assembly GCA_949629135.1 of Eremobia ochroleuca. NCBI lineage: Eukaryota > Metazoa > Arthropoda > Insecta > Lepidoptera > Noctuidae > Eremobia > Eremobia ochroleuca. Next base: position 19,911,868 of record OX451392.1, read on the forward strand.
CTCTATGTAAAATACTGGTATTCAGCTGCATCCAGTTAGACTGGAAGCCGACACCAACATAGGCTAGGCATATGATGAGGGTGCAGGTAGTTGTGAACGAAGCTGCGAAGGGCAGAAGAGGTGTGGTTTGCCACACCGTTTCTTCTGTCCTTCGTTCACAACTACTCACAGGATATGTCCTATGTCATGGTTATGAGATTAGACATAGCCATGAGAAGCATGATAGACAATTTGGGATGACTTTTATATCTTTTATCTTGAGATCGATAGTGAAGATGTGAACATGTCCATAGACTATCTAAAGCCGGGTCATAACGTAATGTGTGCCACTTGAGTAGAGGCCATCGTCAGCCATCATGTACAACATCCTTGGGAAGTACCTAAATAACCTTTATTAACGTCTTGCGTATTATAATGACAGCCAACTTATGAGAACTGGCAGTTAAATTCACCGTGGTGACTTTAAACGGTGAGATAACTACTTATTACCCATTATTATGTATTACGAGGGCGGGTCAATAAGTCCGTGACTTTTGGAATAAAACACAGATTTTTTGATAAATAAATAATTTTATTTTTCAACGTAGTCTCCCTTGAGCTCTATACACTTTGTCCAACGCTTCTCCAATTTTTTTATCCCTTCCAAAAAATATGATTTGTCGAGGTCCTCAAAATAGGCCTTTGTTTGCGAGATGACTTCATCATTGGAGTCAAATCTTTTTCCACCAAGCCATTTCTTCAGGTTTGGGAACAAGATGTAGTCACTCGGAGCCAAATCTGGAGAATAGGGTGGATGAGGGAGCAATTCATAGCCCAATTCATGGATTTTTGCCATGGCAACTGCACATGTGTGCACCCTTGCATTGTCTTGGTGGAAAAGAACTTTTTTCTTGGCCAAATGAGGTCGGTTTTTTTTCAAATCGTCATTGAAGCGGTCCAATAAGTTGGCATAATATTCCCCATTGATTGTTCTTCCCTTTTGAAGGTAGTCAATGTGGATTATCCCACGTGCATCCCAAAAAACAGTCGCCATAACTTTATTGGCTGACAAACCCACCTTGGCCTTCTTTGGCGCCGATTCACCCTTAGAAACCCACTGTTTTGACTGTTGTTTGGTCTCTGGTGTGTTGTGATGGATCCATGTTTCGTCCACGGTTACAAAACGGCGCAAAAACTCCTCCATATTGCGATTAAACAACGCCAAACCTTCCTGTGAAGTTGTTACACGATTGCGTTTGTGGTCGACTGTGAGCAAACGCGGCACCCATCTTGCGGAAAGCTTTCTCATGCCCAAGTGATCATTCAAAATTGAAACGACTGAGCCATGCGAGATCCCTACGGCTTCCACAATCTCTTGCACTTTCAATCTTCGGTCGGCCAACACCATATCGTGAATTTTTTCGATTGTTTCGGGTATAGAGACCTCAACTGGGCGTCCAGGACGTTCGGCATCTTCAGTGCTTGTACGGCCACAACGAAATTCAGTAAACCACTTTTTTACCATTGAAATCGATGGTGCAGAGTCCTCATAATATTTATCAAGCTTAGCCTTGGTCTCGGTAATGGTTTTTTTTCGCAAAAAATAATGCTTAATAAGCACACGAAATTCACTTTTTTCCATTTTTTCCTCAAATTACTGGGTAGTCTGATAAAGATAGCTGTCAAACACAAACTACAGACGCAGTAAGTTCAAATTTTGATAGGAGTCAACTGACAGATGCCTGTTGACAGGAGTAGTGTTGCTTTTTCAGTAAAGAGGTCAGAAATTCAAAAAGTCACGGACTTATTGACCCGCCCTCGTATTAGACATTTATTTATGCTATTTAGGTTAATATTTAACACGTGTTTGCTTCTATAATTGTTTCGATTCTGTAATAGTCTTGCATAGTAACGAGATAAAGGCAGAAGGATAAGAATTTGTTGTGCCACTTCTTCTTCCCAGCGAAAGCACTAGGAAGTGGTGAAGGGCGGGCGTTTTAGGGGACTGTCTTATGTAATTTTGACGTTTGAAAAGTGCTGATTCTCAGCCTAATTTGAATTTTGTTTTTTTTTTTTTATTTTAGAATTGCCTATTAATGTGCCAATTAGGTACCTATTAAGTTTAAAAACTAGGCCAGGCATCATCAACACCTGACTGACCGTTTCCCAACGACGTATGCTCGGGTCAGTTTTCTGTCTAATCGGGTGGACTTAATATCGTGTCCAGCGTGTCCTGTTGTCGGCACGCTACAGGAACTGATGGGTGCTACTGAAAGTGCCAGACTCGTAGCCAATTTCCGGGCCGACTCTAGTTAGATTGACATCAATACCCTAAGAATCGAATGCAGCCGAATATCACTGCCTATATAACCTCCACAACCCAGTAAGGTACTGGTAACATGATACCCTTTGCAAAACTGGTAGTCAGACTCTTTACTATTTCAGACACCGAATGGGGAAAATTCCTTAGGGGGAAGTCCCCTAGTGGCGGACACCTAAGGTTTTCAGGAAATAAAATAAAAACTGTTTCGAAAAATGTAATTTTATTTATTAATTAGTTAAGTTGACTAACTGTAGAATGAACACAAATTAACAAAAATGCAACTTCTGCATAATCTTATTCAAAAACAAAAATTAAACATTGGTGTAAAAAAAAAATGCAATTGCTTGAAGTGGCACCTAGTACCGGACGGACTTCAGTTCGAATTCCTAGCACCGGACGGTTTTAAAATATGTGGCATCGATCACATATGTAGTCGTCTGAAGACTCAGGAATGGCTGCACATTCTTCATGAGCCCACCCATGGCAGCTGGAGCACTGTATCCAGTAATTTACGTGATTCACTAAAACTTGTTCGTACTCGGGTGAGAAGGTGTTAGTGAATCTACCGATCTTTGGTTGCAACGTCACTTCTTCTCCACGTTTCAATGCCGATACCTTATCATGTAGAGTACTTCTTGGGATGTTGTAACGCAATGAAGCTACTCCCAAACTCAGTTCTTTTGACAAAATTTTATCTATCGCAGTTTGTAAACTCTTTTGGTCCCATTTTCCTTTCTTTTTCTTCTCCTCCATTGCAACGTTTCTCTGTTCTTTTATCCTCTGAAATAACGTACAAAAATTACTACTTACAATAAATCCAATTATTTACGAGAAAAATACATTTTTTCATTGTCCGACGCTAAGGGACAACTTTTTGTCCGGTACCAGGGGACAGGATAGCACCACAATTACGTAATCTATATGTAATCCGTTTTGAAAATCAACAAATAAAAATATAGAATACGAATAATAATGGAACCGTATCTGAATTAACAAATACCATAAAGACTTAAAACACCAAAATGTAGCTGTAACACTCACCTTGATCTTATATGACGCAGTATTTTTCCGCCAAAAGAAAAACCGACCGCTCCCGCTGTTGCCTACAGCGTCATTAACAAAATGCGTCATGTGACCCTGTACCGGTATGCCCCCCCGCGCCTCTTTCACACGTGTTTGAATCGTTCACATTCTAACTTGTCGAGATAATAAGAGTGTCCGGCGTTAGGTGCCGTCCGGCGTTACGGGGCTTCCCCCTAATCGCTAAAAACAACATTCTCACTGGGTGTTTGTCCAAGAAGCAGCAAATATTTTAACTTAAAAACATCCTCCTCGGCCATAAACATTGAAGTTTATTTTTTTCACGAAGTTTTAAATGCAATTAACGAGTAGGATATAAAAAATTAATTGTAAGAAAGTAGGTTTGGGAAAGTAACGGAAAAACTGGTATTTAATAGCAGAAAGTGTGATCGTTGCAGATGCAGCTTAATCACGATGGCACTCTTTCCTTTGACCTTATTAATGATACCTTATTTATTGAGGTGGTCCGCAGCTCATTTCAATTTTGTCGATTAAAAGATACATATTTCCTTTCAGATACCATGCTATCTGGTTTGTCATAAATCCGGTTTCTGAATTGAACATTTTAAGTTTTCTGGGGTAATTCTCGTAATGTTAAGAACGTTCACAGTCCAATTTCAGTCTCAATTTGTCAAAAATACCTCTAATTTCTCCACATTTTTGGCATTGATTGTCGCTGAGATGAACGTTTTTAATAACGGGAATTTGGCATTCTTGTCAAATTTTACTTTAGCATTACATAAGCCGATTTCTTCGATGTAGCCCACGAAATTCAAAATTCCTTTACAAATTACCTGAGAAACTTCGTATTTTGATCTTAAGTAATGCTTAAGTATAGTTTGACAAGATCTCAACTAAGTTCTCAATTTTAAAACCGCTGTTAGTCATTAAAGTTGGCTTGATAGTTGGGTCATGAAAACGCACAAAACGGAGGGACCGCGTGACAGACAAATACTGCGACACTGTGCACTAATACGAGTATTAATAATGTGAGAGTGGATTTCCTAACACGTTCATTTTGAATAAAATTTCAACAATGTACTTGCTTTTTACGAACTGCATTGCAGCGGTAAAGCCAATTTAGTAAATCGTTCCCTTATTTTTATGAACATTTTTTGTTTTCGCATCACCCATACCATAAAATTTTCCCTAGAATGACCGGAACTCGTGAATGAAAACGGTAAGAGTTTTCACAAATCAAACAAATATCGATACGATGAAGTATAATAGATTATATACATTATATTATTCATTATATAATATATAATAACTTTTCTTCAAGATAAGTAATTGCCGGACAAGACATGGACTGCGTAGGTACTGCGTAATTTAAAGGAACAAAACCAAGGATTTTCCTTAACGGTATTTGTTTCACACGATTTCATTTGTATTTGATGATCATATCAATGGTAGATGAAACATTTATTGTATTATAGAATAGAATAGAATACTCTTTATTATGTACTCCATATAATTACAGACATAAATATATAAATTTTACAAAGGGCGGTCTTGTCGCCTAAAAAGTGTCGTTTCTTTGTAAAAATTTGATTGACTCAAAAGGGGAAGGAGAGGCAAATACGAGTACTGTAGGTAGTCAGTGGTATATTTAATCTAGTCTATCCAATCATCACCTGCCGGGCCTTTTCCCAACTACGTTGCGGTCGGCTTCCAGTCTAACTGGATGCAGCTGAATAACAGTATTTTACATGTAGCGACTGCCTATCTGACCTCCACAGCCCAGTTACTGGGTAATACGATACCCCTTGGTAAGATTGGTTGTCAGACTTTCGGGCTTCTGACTACCCGTAACGACTGTCAAAGATCCACGAATGACAGCCGGGACCAAAGGCTTAACGTTCTTTCCGAGGCACGGAGGGGTCTCGGTATGTAAAGATGGTCATCCATCCACAGACCAACCGCGGCAAGCGTAGCTTAACCTGATTGATCGACCTGTGATGTAATTGCTGTTATTAATTAGCCACGGGCCCCCCTCACCTCACTATCTGTGGTATATTCCAATAAAACAATTATTTATGAAATTAATTTAACCCAGTGCGTTACTTCCTTGTTAACTTGCAATGAATGACGGTGACTTGAATGAGTGGCGTCATGCTGTGCTGATTAAGACAATAGTTGTATTACATACGAGTTATTTACTACATAAATGTTATTGTTTTTTCGTATTTTTTGCGGCGTCAGAGTTGTATTGTTGTGGTGTCACGTTTTAGGTGTTATATTTTGTGGTTTGTATTTTAAACGCATTGTAAAACATTGACCTACACTGCAATATTACTGCAATATTTATGACACAAGTTACTATATACATAACATGTTTACTCGTACATTGTACGAGTAGCTAAGTATGTATACTTCCACAGTGGCTTAGAAATATTATTTATAACTAGCTGCGCCCTGCGGTTTCACCCGCATAAGTCTCGATCCACTAGGAATATCGGGATAAAAGTATTCTATTGGTGTTTTTTTTTTAGTGAAAACGGGAATTTGTCACTTTTCTATCCATAATCAGCCTATTATAATGTTTCCACTGCTGCGGGGACATATGCCTCATCTTTTTGAGAGGGACTGGACTGTAACCTACCACCCCAGCGCGGGTAGTAGATGTCACAAATGTCTTCGATTTTTTTTTTTTTTTGTCATAGGATATGCCGGTTTCGTTGCGATGATTTCCAGTTCACCGTATCGAAAGTAGTGGTGATGAGATAATTTACACAAAGTAAAGCGACTGCTGCAGTAGCGACCTTCACCTCTGCGTAGGGGAGTGTGGATGGTGTAATCCATATGCAACCTAATTAGGTATTAAGCCATCCTAATTACCAACAGCTAGTCAGTCAGACGTAACGTTTATGCAGTGTCATACCGCACTCTGTTTTACCAATGCAAGCCCCGAAGAAAATTTTATCCACCTTCCGTCGATTGTTACTGATTGGTCTCGGTGAATCCTTTGAAAATAAACCACAATACACCGTCAAAAATCATACCATAGATACACAATGTATTGATAAAAACTGTCATCATTGTTTCGAAGTCAAGGCGAACAAAACTGAAGTGAATGTGTGTTTTTCTTTATCGTATACAATACTCGTAGTAAATTGTTTTTTCATTCATAAGTGAAGATAAAGCTTAAGTAAAGTGCATAAGTAAAGCTTTATATTGTATTGTTAGGCCCTTTGTACACGGCACAGTTTCTTTCTGGTACAGCGTATAAATTAATAGACACGTTTTTTCACGGCGCGGTCTGTACCGCAGCGTAGAAAAAACGATTAAACCGAACGATTGAAACGAGAAATTCGGCACGGTTTCTTTAAGGAAACGTAAAGAAACCGTTCCGTTTTTCTTGCCTTAAAAAACTTCGATTTATTCGCGGCGCCGCCGTCACCGTACACCATAAAAGCGTGTCATATAAAAGGCCACGCGATTTTTCTACGACGCGGTTAACACGCCGTACCGTAAAAAAACCATGCCGTGAACAAGCCTGGTGCTCTTTGATTTATTTACCAAAAGATGAAATCTATACTTTTGTACAGCATGTATCAGAAACGTAGGGTCAAATTTAACCCGATGTGCTTAAGGTAAAAATTTGTAACACGGAGCATAAGGTGGGTGCGACAAACCCATATGATAAATTAGAATTTTTTACGGTTCAATATTTATTTTAAATTCTTTTCTTTATTGTCATTATAATAGATACGAAACTGAAACAGATGAAAACATTTAAAATATATAATATTATATTTTTAAAAATGTATATATTACAATATATCGAGCGATTTATTAGGGTTTGGGTGCCCAACCTTATGCTCGCCGGGTTAAGAGTGTGGTACAAACCATCCAACTGAACCACTTTCTCCATGGGACCAACATAGTAATCGCGAAAAAAATATCAACTATGCCATACAAAACTTCAATAACTACTCGACGCAAATTTATGGGACGGCTGATTATTTCGAAAAGCAGGACAAAGATATAGATAAGTTCGGGGAGATATATCGGGGAGGTATTATTACATATATCTACTATCCTGCTTTTCGACCACAAAAACAACTTCAAATTACAGCAAAAACAACGTTATTGTAAAACAACAAGATGTCCATATAAATAAATAAAAATCTCTGTATCTCCTTGTATGAACGCGAACGTCAATAAATAACTTCTAATTAAGTCCACGTCTTGCTGATTCTGCATTGATTTCTTAGTATTCTAACAATGAGGGAATCTGCGTGAGTAGTTCATCAATATATGAATACATTTATGAGATGAAGTTGAATTATTATCTTCCTGTACAAACATCTTCCGCTTCTAATCATCTGTCCGCTGTTCAACGTTTTCTTCGTGCCAAACCACTGCCACACACACTGCAGCAAACCTTTTTTTTTTCAAATTACGGACGCTTTCAGCGTGCACGTATTTCTACATCGTTCTCACATGTATAATTTCAACATGAATGATGTAACCAATATATTGTAATAATTTTACGTTTTAAAAGAGTGGCAGTCAAGTACCCTGCCCGTTCTTCTCCATGTGTACCTAGTACGCTTCGGGATGGGCAACTAGCAACTAGCTTCATCTTTCGGACTGTCTGACCTTTCAAAAGTGCCTGTAATTGTTTTATTTGAAATAAATGCTTTGTGTTTGAGTTTTACTGCACCCTGAAGCAATGGCAAACCTTTAATAATAGTATTTCGCTCATTTACATTATCACATGTAAAACGCAGCGTCTACCTGTCTCTCTGTCCGGTTCACCCGATTTACGTGATTATTTTCTACCTACTTTATGGTCGAACGTTATGACTAGGATTTAGTATAAATAAATTAGCCCATGTGATTGAAACTACTGGCACAGCTACTGTGAATAAAGGTTGAATCTTTTTCATAACTGTCCATCAGAAAAAACCCAATTGTCTTCTATTTGAAAAGAATTTAGACAACCTACCATCCTTACTATAAATAGTTCACTTCACCAAATTAATGTCTTATAGGCCTGTCACACCTGCATAACAAACAACCATGATAAATTGCAGTCGCACGCAACCAGTTGTGGTCGACTGTCATTTGTTCTCAGATTGTAACACGAGCTTTTGCTGTCATGGGTGTCATAGCGGTTTATTAGGTACTTTATTTTATTGTATACATTTATTGCAAAACTAACTATTTACACTACGTAGGTACTATATTAAATGACTAACCAACTATACAAATAAATACCTACAAAAACAAAAGGACACTTTAGGCATCGAAGTACTTTTCCACATCGCTGTCAGTACGTGTAGTGTTAAATATCTCAAAATTCAGATCATAAAGCTTCTTATTGTCTTCACGGCTTTCTCTTTATGTCAGTGTATTCCTTCTTGATTCACGTATATCTTATTTATTTATTATTTTTATCTAATCTTTTCGCACACAAAAAGGTACAAAGGCGCACTTCAAGACGATCTTCAATCAACAATCCCTAGAAGACCAATTCCCGTAGTTAAAAACGTTCAAAATCTAGTTGCAATCTCATCTGAACAACAATCAATGTCAAAAACTTGTCAAAAATGTAGGGAAACTAGGGGTATTTTTGACAGATTGAAGCTGACATCAGACTGTGAAAATTATGAGAGTTGCCTGCCTTTTGAAAAAAAAAACAATTGCCAATCTCACTAAATTATTTCAATAGTTTTTGTTTCTTCACGACTTTGAATGGACAAGATTTATTTTTCCATTTAAGCACCTACACAGTTTGTGATCACCTTGTTTTATCGTAAACCTATTCTCATAAATCAACTGAAAATGATAAATGTTTTCCTGCGTGACTTTAAGTACTAATAAAAATACTATTACATGCCAAAACAAACAAACAATATGACATTACTTTGATTAAATATGGCGGCAAATTGATAATAATTTTTGGGATTGTATTCCATCAATAGCTACGTTTTCTTTTCACACTAAGGAATGTGTAGCTTCATTAGTGTGGAACAGTATCTCATCATCACCTGCCTAGCCTTTCCCCTACTATAATGGGGTCGGCTTCCAGTCTAACCGGATGGTAATACTATGCCCCTTGGTAAGTCTGGTTGTCAGACTTCTGACTACCCGTAACGAATGTCAAAGGTCCACGAATGACAGCCGGGACCAACGACTTAACGTGCTTTCCGAGGCACGGAGGGTCTCGATATGTAAAGATGGTCATCCATCCACAGACCAACTGCGGCAAACGTAGTTACTGTGTTATATTAATTGATAATAATTCTTTGATCTTCCATTAGTGCCGGTTTAGTATCTTAAATCGAATGCAGTAAGGCTATCAACTGCGATCACCGGCATAGCATTTTCACAAACATTTCAGGGTTGGCTTCTAGTCCTAGTGCAACTAAATCCCAGTAAATATAAATATATAGGTACTCCATTATAATAACAAGCATATTAATTTGTCTTTAAAACAGCCTCTTGGATGAAATTGCGTTTTAGATGATGGCAAGTAGAATGTCTCTTTGCATTTCGTTTCTTAACTACTGGTACTACGAGTAGTTAGAGGCTAAAACTAAAAAACTTCGCGTAGCATTAGCTTTAGCTGGAACATTATCCCATCTCAAAACAATTCAGGGGTGATTGGATCGAGCGTTACCCTTGAGCGATGTCATTACAGCGAGTTTAGATGATTTGTCACGGGACACCTCTAGACTATTGATGAGATTGCGTTGCATACTTAATCTTTCTTTTGGAGCTATGACAAATTATGCATCATCTTTATGCAAGCTAGGGTCAATGATTGTTACGTCAAATATACTGCGATCATAGTATAATTTAGACAAGCAGTATCTAATGTTTTTCCTTGCCCGAAAAGCCTTAACTTATAAGTTGCACAAAAACGATTGTAATTAATTTAAAAAAAAAAAATAATTTAAGTATAACTGTCAACTCAGTAATCCTAGAAAACACGAAGATTTATCGTTGTAATGACATTCGATAATCCTGTCACTCATTCAACGACCCTGATAGTAATCTTTTGTCATCAAAATCAATCAGTAGTTTCATTAGATTTTTTTCGTTTTCTGAGCGATCTTTTCATTTGCTAGTTTACAACTATTATCCCAGCTTATTGTGTGGCCCTGAACATTTATTTTTATATAGCGCCAAGACAATTATCTATATATGAGGAGGTAACATGCAAACAGGCTTAAGTCACAATAATGTAAATTTTCAGAATACTGAAAAAATCTGTAGTGAATCTTAATCTCTACAGATTTTTTCAGTATTCTGAAAATTTACATTATTGTGACTTAAGCCTGTTAGCATGTTACCTCCTCATATACAGCATGATTTTTTAACCGTCTCCAAATTTTTACAGGTTGTTCTACACATAAATATGAACAACTTTCACTATGAGAACAACTCTGAGATCACGACAAAAAATCAGCTGTTTCATACATTTTGGTCAAGTAAGTATTGAACTTTTGTATTAAACAGCTGATTTTGTTTTCGTGATTTCAGAGTTGGCCTGCAAAAATTTGAACCCTGCAAAAAAAAATCATCCAGTTATATACTAATAATAAAGCCGAAGAGTTTGTTTGTTTAAACATACTAATCTCTGGAAGTACCAGTACAATTTGAAAAAAATATTTTCGCATTTGATAGCCCAAACCTTGAGGAAGCCTATATGCTATTTAATATAACGCTAAGTCCCTTTGGGGCCGAGCAAAAATACAGAAAGAACGCTAACCGAAAACGAAGTACTAGCGCGGGCAGGCGATGCGATGCGATGGGTGGGTCGAGGGAACAAGAAATTTCACGCGGACGAAGTCGTGAGCTGAAGCTAGTCTATTTATAAAATTAATAGGTATTTTATCACAATGCAGTCAGGTGATCCTTGAAAATGGTATGCTATCAGTCATCAATTGTCACCGGTCATCGATCGTGCATCCAAGGTAATAGGGGCGGCCTATCACCTGGGTTTCTGAGAACTATAAATAGTTGATGAGAAATCCGTCACAATTATGTTAAAGCCGTGCTAAAAGATACGTCTAAATGCTGAATTAGCCAAACCTTCGCAGGATACCGCCGCAAAGGTGATAACCAGTATTAGGAACTAGTTGTCAAGCAAGTTTGATGAATTGGGCCTATTTGGCGCCGCCGTGATTCGCCGTCCGGTAAGGACCAGGCCCGGGTCGACGGCGCGTTGTGTTACAAGCGCGCCTCAAAGAGTTGTCAGCAATAACTGACGGGGTCCACTGAGACCGATGCTTGTCATGGTCGCGGGTTGTTCGAAAGAGTTACCGTGGCCCTTGGCACAAGCAACTGAAGGAACACGGGTGGGTTTTAGTCAGTAAATTTCCCACCCAAAAAAAAAACAAAAGGCACTCGTAAATCTACTATTGTTTTTAAATATAGGAAATAGTGGTGTACGAACTCCTCCGTCCTAACATACCTCTGTGAAGTCTGTGAAGGACTGTCAATAACGTGGCAGCTTGACAGCTTGACACGGGAAAGTTATGTAGTGAAATGTGTGGCAAAAATATAAAAAATTAACCCTTATTGAAGCCTTTTCAATATCCTGAAGGATAATTTTTGTGTTTGTTTTTAATCTGCAAATGTTGTGTGCCATAAAACCAGCCGGTAGATTTTGTAAAAATCTCACCGTGAAATCATAAGTGAAGTGAGTACTTAATAGTGTCAGTCCTTACCATTACGGAATGACAGAGCTCACTTTCTTCACTTTCTTCACGGTGAGATTTTTACAGAATAGCACTGCTGTTCCGAATAAATGCATTACCTTTCTTTTGGTTTTTCAAAGTATCTCGTTCTTATTGAGATCCATTATGGCCATCGCCAAAGTGCAGCGCACATCCTAAGTACCTAGTCAGTTCCGGTACTAACCTTACTGACTGACTTTGCAACGCGACATGAGCGATTCTCGAAACCGATTTCCATTACACACAAAATAGAAAAAAATATGAGAAATATAAAATAAGACCACAATCTTCTCTGGATTATGATATTATTTTGTCTGGCGTTGTTTAGTCCCGGATTTTGCCAGAAGCTTAACCTTAACTCCTTTTTTATGTCAAAATTGTTCCTAAAGTGTTCCTACTTCACCAAAATCTCTAAATTCAAATGCCTTAAAAGAACACTGGCGCTATCATGCCAAGTGTCTTGCAACATCAACAGGTTTGAGTACGAACAGACCTTGACACGTGCTTGTGGGTTTGCCACAGTGGCCTTTCCTCATGAATAATATGCTTAAGCAGTTAAATCGTAAAATTCATCGAAGGCTTATAATATAATGGAATGCCTACTGTGGTTTTGTAACGCATGGAAATATGTTATCATTCCCAATTAATTATTGGGAGAGCGATAGTCTTGGCTGCATTTACCATCGTTCTGTTACCATTGATGATTATGGTGTAGACATGTGGCTTC